>CP097510.1:72799746-74042246 GCA_023547065.1 Musa troglodytarum | reverse complement strand
TTGAAATTACATGATGCTTTTCATGAATGCTTAACTTAGTTAGTAGGAATTTTTTCATGCTTTTCTTGTGCTTTTAGAAATAAAAAAAAAATTATACTATGCTTTTCTTTATAGTATTTTTGAAAAGTAAAAATATGAGTGATGATTGTATGATTTGTGATAATGTTTAGACACCTAATAGAATCAACCCATGTATGAGTATCTTGATGGTTTACATTGTCTCTAAACATGATGTTTGATGATTTTATATCATGCATGAGTTGTTAAAGTGATGTTGATTTAAAAAACATCTATCTTGGCTTAGTGGGTTTTAATCCTTTTTATGATGAAATCTTTATTGATACATGTCTTCATGAAATCAATTATAAAGACCCAACCCACAAATTTTTAAAATAAAAGAAATATGGCTTTGATGTTGCCTTGTGTTATATTTGGACTTAATGGGTTTCATGACGAAAGTTATTTTTCAGATTTTTAAAATGATGTATGATTTTAGCAAAAGTTTGAGCATTGATCATCTTGTTATAACAAATGAAAGAAAGAAGTGAAATGATTTTAATGATGAATTCATTTCTAAATATGATGATGCTCTCATGTTTAAATATGATGCATGACATTGATCATTCTTATGAAAGATCAAATCACGTAAATTGAAACTCTTAAAAATAAGAAAATGCACTATCATAATATTTTATTTTTGATGTGTTTGGTCTTAACGGTCTTTATGACGAAACTTACGTCTTGCTTTGAAAAGTTAATACATGCTCACATATAATCAATTTATGTTTCTCTTATTAAAATTTTCGAATGAAAGATTTTGATGCATTTGATCTTAATGGTTTTAATGACAAACTTATATTTTGAATTTATACAATGATGGATTCCATATAAATATTTGAACATACATTATGAAATCATCATTGAAATGAAAATATTAAAAGTTTGTTATTATGATTAATGACTTTATGATATCATATTTTGATAACAAACTCATGTTTTGGTCTTAAATTTGATACTCATCTTTTGAAATATAAGCACACTTGTTTGAAACAAAGTGAAACACATTATCATGAAAAATTGAATATCATGTCTTGAAATAATGTGTTATATTTTTGTTTTGACGATTTTTATAATGAAGTTTGCCTTTCATTTTTTTGAATAATTATTTTGATTTGGCATATAAAGACATATTTAGATAATAAAAATCATAAAAAGGAAATACATGACTTTTGAAATTTGTCTCTCTAAAGTTATCAAATTTTTGATAAAAGACAAATGATGAATCCATGTATATTATGTTCTTGAATCTTGAGAATGATTTTGATAAATTTGATTACGAGTTTTGAGTTAACAAAATGAGTTTGAATGATTTTATGACTCCTCTCTTAATCTCTTGAAATCATGACTTTAAATTCTTGACTTGAGATATTTTATGTGAATTGAAATACTTTTTTCCTTAATTGCTTCTTTTTATCATTGCTATTATACCTACCATGATTTATGTTGTAGAGAAAGAATTTATAAATCGTGATGCAATGAGATCTCTTATACAATAATGAAATGCTTATGTGATTCTTTGCTAAAGAAAATATCTTGATTCTTATGAAATGTGATCTTGATGAAAATTCTTATACATGAATCAAGTTGCTCTTTGTGCTATATCTTTTCAAATGAATCATGAGCCTTGATGTCATATATTACATGATCCTAGAAGTGACATGATTTCTTTGCCTTGTGTGGTAAATTGAACATTTGACATAAATGAAATTTGCTTTCTGATGAATCATGAATGATGTCTTTTGGTGTTGATCCTTATTGATATTTCATATTGATATCTTTCATGAATTCTTTGCATCTATGTTTTGTATGTATCACGAAAAAAATTGAAATATTGATTGGTGCTAAATTATTTCATTGAAATATTATTCATCCCTTCTTTTCGATAGTGACAAAGGGGGAGTTAGCTTGCTAACTTATGTATCACAAGTGAAAATGACAAACATAGCTAGCTAGAACTTGCAAAAGGCAAAACTTGCACTTCTCAAAATGAGAAGAAAAAAATTGTAAAGTTGCATTATTTTTTAACTCATGAGCTTGCATGTTTAAAATGTTATAAATTTTACAAAAATTACTAGCTCATTGCAAACAAAAAGTTGATGACTTGCAAAAGGGAAACTTAGGTGAAAAAGAGAAAAATTGAAAGGGAGATAGTTTGCGCATTGCAAAGTATGCTAGCTTATCATTATTGCTTGCTTGCTTGTCATAAATTTTCCTCATACCATGATTTGTTTATGACTCCCTTGAATTCATGACTTGATATGTTAAAAATTCATGATGGAAATTTGTTATTTTGTCATGATGGAAGCATTCATGTAAAGGGAAAAGAATTGTATTCTTCCCTTCTTTTTGATAAAATCAAAGGAGGAGAAGATTTATTGCTAGCTTACATGATTAATTTGCTAGCTCATTCAAGAGGAAGAAAATTACCAGCTTGTGCATCAAAAGAGAAAATCTTGCTAGCTTGAACATTGAGAAGCAAAAAGTTGCTATCTCAAGAGAGGCAAAAATCTTACTCAATTTTACTTCTTCAAAATTGCTTACATTTTTGTTACAAATTATTGTTGAATCTCATGCAAGATTATTTGAAGTATTTGATCCTCCCTTTTTTTTTATGCTAACAAAGGGGGAGAAAGTTTTTAGCTCGAACATTGCAAAATTTGCCATCTTGATTCCTATTTTGCAACTTCATGAGAAGCTAAGAATTGTTATATCAAAGGATGCAAATATTGCTATCATGAGAAACAATGTGCAAACTTATATATTTCAAGAAGCAAGTGAAAATTACCATCATTGCCCATCCTTGAAACTTGCTATGATTGAATGGTATTATTTGATGTTGTATTGCAAAAATATTGTATGATGTGATAAATAGCTAGTGTGTTGTAAGAAATTTGCATATCTTTTAAACTAGCTATGATGCTACCTCTTCTTTTTGTTGATGACATAGGGAGAGAAGTAGATTGATGACTTCATGCAATGTAATGATGCTTGAATATTTTATATATTTGCATGATGGATTTATATTTATCACTACATGAATGATATATGTTACTTGGATTTGGGATAATCCAAGGGTTCTATCAATGGCATATTGATAGGGGGAGTTTGTGTTAAACTCCGACGAGTTGTGGTTAACTCCGTCAGTCATCAATTAGTTGTCATCATCAAAAAGGGGGAGATTGTTGAATCTCGGATTTTGATGATGAAACTAATTGAGTGTGTTTTGTTGTTTAACTGCGTGTTGAGTTACGCAGGTCTACTATCGATCGAGATTAGACAGTTGACGCTGGAGGAATTGACATTCGGCAGAGGTGATCACATTAGGATATTAGATGTCGAGCCGGAGGTTCGGTCGACTATTGGCAGGAGGCTTCCGACGTCGGGCATCGGGCCAAGAAGTGCGGAGTTGCGCCATGGATATCGGGGTTGCGGAGGTCAACCATCGATTGGTCAACAAGCCGTAAGAGAGGGCGATGTGCCGAAGGATCGGACGAAGCACCGACCAATGATGTGCCGGGCAATTGAATGTCAATTTGTGTTGTAGTAACTGTCTAGATCGAAATAGGGTGTTTGATGTTTATTTGTGCAGGAGTAACTATAATAAGGATGAAGACGTAAAGCGAAACAAAGGGCTAAAGTTAAGTGTGATGGATCGTTGGGAGTTCGAGTGTTCGATGGAAGTCCGAAGATTCATTGGGAGTGCTGCCGGAACCGGCCGAGAATAAGTAGGGAGCTTGCCGAAGGGTTTTTGAAAGTTCGCCGGAAGGTTCGTCAGAAGTTCGTAGAGCTTGCCAAGAAAGATCCGAGCTTGCCAAAGAAGCTCGGGGGAACTCGCCAAAATCATCGTGGAGTCGGAGAGCTTGCCGGGAGTCCGTAGGATGGTTTTCGAGGGATCGTCGAAAGACCGCTAGAAGTTCATCGGAAGCTCGCCGGAAGAAGACTTGACTTGTGGACTTTGTAATAGCTTAGGAATGTCTTTAATTTCATAGTTAGCGCATTAATTTGGATTACGATTAGGTGTTTATCCTTTAACACAAGTATGGGCCCATTGGGCCTTGTTTGGGATCAGTTTGGGCCGAGTTTTTAGCCCAAAATAGGAAGTTGGTGTGTGTTGGGCGGTCGCACCGTCTAGCAGCATGTGTGCTGGGTGGTGGCATCGCCCAACAATAGCCACGTGCTGGGCGGTAGCACCGCCCAGTAGCCAGAAGGCCAGGCGGTAGCATCGCCTGGCTAGGGCGGTAGCACCGCCTAGTTGGGGCGGTAGTACCGCCCCTACTATGTCAGTCTGCCAAAATGACAGGTGGTAGCACTGCCTCTGACAGGTGGTAGCACCGCCCCAGCACCGGGAACTCCAATTTGATTTCAAATTTGGAGCCCAAATTTGAAACCATTTTGGATCTATAAATACCTCTCCTTTCTCAGCTGAGAGTAGACCCTTGGAGAGTTAGATTTTGAGAATAAGCTTTGGGAAAGTCTTGTTCTTCATTTGCTTAAGTGATCACCTCATTTCCTTCTCTTTGTGAAAACTTGTAAGAGTGTGAACCTCTTGTAAAAGGGTTGTAAGAGGGGTATTTGGTCCTTCCCCTATAAAAGGATTTGCTAGTGGAAGTTGGGAGCCTCATCGGAGAAGGCTTCGGAAGTGGATGTAGGTCGGATGACCAAACCACTATAAATCTGGTTTGCATTTACATTCTTGCTATTTACTTTGCTGCAAACCCTCTACATTTGCTGCCTTATTTACTCAACTTCCTCTTCATCTTCTCACATATGCTTTAAAGTTAAAACGTAATCTTTTTGGGTTCAAACGAAATGCTGCATTCATTCGTACGAAGTTTCCAAACTTGTTTTAATCGTTGAAAAATTTCTCGTTCCTTACCGCTGCACTAATTCACCCCCCCCCCTCTTAGTGCCACTCGATCCCTAACACTTCGACCCGCCATCGCTTGGTCATACTCCGAATAGCCCATGAGGGAAGAATCCCCTTGAGCCTCCCCATGTCCTCGTGCTCCTGGTCACTAAGGTCCAGGACTGTATTATCAATGGCCCTCGCGGACCATCGGACCCCAAAACCCCAGTCCTTCTGGCAGGTTATGAAAAAGAAACACCCCTTCCATCCTTTGTTGTTGGAAGGAGCCCCGTTGACCCGGAAGCCCGCTCAGGAGGAAAGGAAGTAACCCCCCGACCCTTTGGAGAGGCGAAAATAGGACAAAAAGAGGTTTCGGGTCGGGGTGATGTTGGCGTAATGGCATTCCCCTAGGAAAGCCACCCTGTAGTGCCAGGAGTTCGGCGCCACCTGCGACAGTGAGATGTGCCACCAGGAGATGCAGGCTACGATGATGGGGTGGAGAGGAAGACGCAGCCCCGCCTCAAGGGCATCTACGGTCAATGCGAAACCCTTAAGAATCAGGTCGTAAGCCCACTGCCCCGGTTCAGGGGCTAAGAGAACATAATCCTTCGGGATGCTGTAGCGATCTCGGAGGTTTCTCAAGGATGACCCACTCACGGTGGAGTCGAGGTCGTGCGGCCACATCAAGGCCTCGAGAGCCCTAGCCGCCTCCCTGTTAGAGGATTGGCTGGGGGATGCCGGAGGCACCCCCTTGTTAGCATCACCGGGGGATGGAGAGGCAGAAGAGGAAGAAGAGGAGGTCATTCTCACTGACCTTGGAAAAGAATGGACGAAGGGCCAACTTGGAGGAAGGAGTGGACGTTGGAGTCAAGGAAGGGAAGGCGAGACCTAGGATGGAAGACTCACGTGGCGAGAAATGAGAAGAAAGCCAGACATGCGCTATTTAAGGGAAAACTCCTACCAGAAGCAACGCCCTTCCGTCTCCCAAAGATGGGTGACTGTCCCGCTTCCACACCCGCCTGCAACCCATGTCATGTCAGGAAGACCAAAGGACGTCCCCTCATAAATGAAGGTCATGCGTGGCAACGCAAGAGCAGGTGAACTGGATGGCAGAATACAGGCGCTTCGACTTCGACGTCTACAGGACTCGATGAATTAGCCCATGGGCCCCCGCATCAAGTGAAGGAATTCCCAATTGATTGCACCAGGTGAGTTGGAATAGAGGGTCCACATCTTGCTAAGTAGCCGCTCAACCGTCGACCGCCCGAGTACTTCTCTCTGTAGCCTACCTGCCAGAGCGCGTACCTCGTCCGTCGACCGCCCGAGTACTTCTCTACGTGGCCCACCTGCTTGAGCATGTACCTCGGCTGCCGACCGCCCGAGTACTTCTCTGCATAGCCCGCCTGCCTGAGCACGTACCTTGGTCGTCGACCGCCCGAGTATTTCTCTGTGTGGCCCACCTGCCTGAGCATGTACCTCGACCGCCGACCGCCCAAGTACTTCTCTACGCAGTCCACCTGCCTGAGCATGTACCTCGATCGTCGACCGCCCGAATACTTCTCTACGCAATCCGCCTGCCTGAGCATGCGCCTCGGTCGCCGACCGCCCGAGTACTTCTCTACGCAGTCCGTCCGCCTGTGCATGTACCTCGGTCGCCGATCGTCCGAGTACTTCTCTGCGCAGCCCACCTACCTGAGCATGTACCTCGGCCATCGACCGCCCGAGTACTTCTCTGCGCAGTCCGCCTGCACAAGCACGTGCCTCGACTACGCAAGTATGCCTGTGCGCATCGTCCCGCAAAGCTCAAGCGATGCTCGGCCGCAAAGCCCGAGTGACGCCTCGGCCACAAAGCCCGAGCTGAGCCTCGATCGCAAAGCCCGAGCTGAGCCTCGGCCGCAAAGCCCAAGCTGAGCCTCGGCCGCAAAGCCCGAGCAACGCCTCGGCCAGAAAGCCCGAGCTTGAACCTCGGCCGCAGCCTCTCCGTGCCCGTTTCACGACCTGTCCCCTAGAGCTGAGCACTCTAATCTCGCCATGTCCCTGAACGATGAGCTGACAGACCTCCATCGCTAGCTCCTGAAAACCATCCTCCACGCTCATCAAGGGTTCATCCGGCAATCCCCGCAGACTGAAGCCAGCCTCGGACCTCGGAGTGAGCCCCAAGGCAAGGCTTCCTTCGCGGGAGAGAGTGATGTGGGTAATAAATAGGACGTGACATCAGCCCATGCCGCCTGCACCCTGATGATGCCTCTTGTCTCTCTCGCAACCGGCTATAGCCCGTGTTGACCGACAGAAGTGACGCCACCCATTCCTCGCTGGCCGCACGGCCATCGAGGCACATCACCATCCTGCAGGGGGCAGGTCCTTGGCACACTATCAGACGTAATCAGAGGAACAGCATCTCAACTATAGCAAGGGGGGGGCAACCTAACCCATAAAAACCGAGGTAGATGAACATAAAAAGGGGAGCACTCAGGAAAAAGGGGAGATCCCTTCAAGGTAGCCTGATCTAACTTGATCATCGGAGGTGTCGGGCGGAGCTCCCCCCGACCTGACCTTTTTTGTAGGAACAAAGGTGGAGCCCTTGGTATCGAACGCAGCCCGAAACCTTCCTCCTCGAACGGTGGACGCTACCCCTTCGTTGCCCCGACCGGCTTGAAGCCTGGACAGGAGGATCCCCGCACATCCAGACCCAAACCAGGCCGCTTTGGTCATGAGGCCACGGCGTAAAGTTGAATTCTCCATCAAGACCTAACTCACAAATTTTCAAAATGAAAGAAATGTGGTTTTGATGTTGCCTTGTGTTATATTTGGACTTAATGGTTTTCATGACAAAAATTATTTTTTAGATTTTTAAAATGATATATGATTTTAGCAAAAGTTTGAGCATTGATCATCTTGTTATAACAAATGAAAGAAAGAATTAAAATGATTTTGATGATGCATTATGAAAACATACTTAATGATGGTATCATACTTGATGACTTCAAATCTCATATTTTGAAATAATATATTCATAATGAATCCATGAATCTTGATGATTTTCATATCACTTTTTGGCTTTAAACTTGATACATATCTTTCATGCAAAAAATTTTTGGGCATGCTTATGTGAAATCTTACTTGATAAATGAAAATGCTCCATACGTATGATCATGATAAATTCATGAATCTTGATGATTTTACATTGCTTTTGATTTCAAACAAGATGCATGATTTTTTACATAAAAAATTTAATAGCATGTTTCAAGATAATGCTTGCACACCAAATATGATTAAAAGATAGAAGCAAGCATATTGATGATTTTGTTTTTACATGAAAATTTGAACATGCATATATATAAGATCAACCACATAAAATAAAACATGAAAGTTAAAAATATTTTAATCATGATGTTTTATTTTTGATGTGTTTGGTCTTAACGGTCTTTATTATTGAATCTCAGATTTTGATGATGAAGTCAATTGATGGTTATTTGATCTAATCCATTTTTGAGATAAGTGTGCAGGATTAACTATGATAGAGCAAATTACCGGTGTCAAGTTGCTGGAAGTTCAAGAGTCCACCGGAAGTCCGAAGGATCATCGGAAGTGCTGCCGGAGCCAACCGAGATGAAATCGAGGACTTGCCGAAGGTTTTGGAAGTTCATCGGAAAGATCATCGGAGGTTTGCAGAGATCACCAAGAAGGTTTAGAAGGGTGTTAAAGATTCGTTGAACTCGCCATAGAATCCGGGAGCCTGTTGGGAGTCCACCGGAAGGAATCCGAGGGAGTGTCAGAAGTCCGCCGGAAGATCGTCGGAAAGCTCTTCGGAAGATAACATGAAGGTGTCGGTTTAATTTGGTTTTAAAAGTTCATAGTTAGCACTTAATTAGGGTATAGACTAGGTGTTAATCATGTCTAGACCTGTATTGGGCCAATTGGGCCTTTAATGGGCTATATTGGGCCAAAGGTTAGGCCCATACAGTTTCTAGCAAGGGCCGATGGTAGCACCACTTGTTGACCATAGGCCAAGCGGTAGCACCGCTGGACCCAGGTGGTAGCACCGCTTGTTGACTGAAGGCCGGGCGGTAGCACCGCCCCAAGCAGGTGATGGTACCGCCTGATAGGTGGTTGCAACCACCTGTGTCAGGCGGTGGTACCGCCAGTGCTAGGCGGTAGTACCACCAGCACACTGACACACACAAAGGTGTGTCAAGCGGTAGTCCTGCCAGTGCTAGACGGTAGTACCGCCTACAGTTCGAAATTTTGGACGAGACCTCTTTGAGCGGGATTTTTGAAACCCCTTGGCAGATCGGTCTCGAAGCTTTTCTCTTGTCAACCTTTTTGATGCAGGAGCTCGACTGATAGTAGGGGGGTTGAGGGATTCGATATTTCTGGTTGGGGAACGACCTTAGTCCTCCAGGCTTCGTGGTTCAATCGCCCCTCCTGAAGTCGTGCGAAAGATATGGCAGCCATAAGCATGTACGGTTGTCGTGCTTTAACTTCTCTTGGGATCTCCAGCTTCAAGCCCTCAATAAATGTCCCCAATAATTGTTTTTTAGACTAATCATGAGTTTGATTAGTTAACTTTTCAAACCTGGTTTGATACTCCTGGATGGTGGAGGTTTGTCAAATCTTTACTAGTTATCCATCGATGTTCTCGTAATCAGTTGGTCCGAAGCGGATCAGCAGTCCTTCTTTGAATTGTCACCATGAGAGGACTCCATGAGTGTGTTCAAACTAATCAAACCATTGTATGGCATCCCCTTCAAGATGTATAGCTGTAATTTTCACCATAGATGTGTCCGCGGTTTTGTGATACCGAAAATATCGCTCCGCGCACGAGATCCAACCAATCGGGTCTCCTTCTTCCCATCTAGGGAAGTCCACCCTCATGCGTGGATAGTAGGGATTGGTCATAGAGCCTCCCTTCTCTTGGGAGTCATCTCTTTGGTCAGAGCTCTCTCCTTGATGAGATTTCTTTGGGCTCGGTGATCGACCCAAACTGAGTTCGGCAAAGAGAGCCCGAATCTTATCCTCCATTCGCATCTCGAAGGCTTCGAATTTAGCATTTATCGCCTCCTCGGATGCCATAGTATATGCCTCCAGATCAGTAATATTAAGATCTCTCTTTTGTTGCCGGGTTAAAGGCATGAATTGTTTGAGGGAAGTGGTGGCCGAAAGGGTTTGTGGATTGGTGGATGTAGGCTACGGTTTAGGCTTATTTTGTGGTTGGTTTAGGTGCTATTTGGGGCTGTAAATTGATGAAGTTTTGGGCTGAGATGGTAGTGGATGAAGGTTAGGGAAGAGGGTTTTAGATCTGTGGTAGATCGCAGTAAAGATTTGGCAAAAATCAGTGGAAATTGCTGCCTATATGCGTTGTCTCGTAAGAGCAGAATTGTCGTCGAAGAAATAGTAGTTTTTAGACAAAATTTCCAACAAAAACTCAGGGGTTTGAGAAGGGGGTTTGACGGTAGAATCTCAATTTAGATAGTAACAAGGATAATAAATTGGATCAAGAAATTTCGATAGCAAAGAAGTAAAGAAATCGGTGCAAGTTGCGATAGTAGAATTCTCGTCAAAAAATTTCAGCAGTGTGCGACGAGAGATTGCAGCAACACACGAATTTTTTTTTTGATGAATTCCACAATAGATCAATCATGGATGGGAGCCAAGATGATCTATGAGGTGCACAAAAAATTTCATTCAAAAAGGATAACAATTAGATTGGTTAAAGGCAGCAACACGCGGCTGAAATTTTCTACAGCAATCCTTCATTCACAAAGATGGTAACTTTTGCGACGTAAGGAATTCGTAGGCAATGGATAGATAGAAAACTTCTTTTTGGTATTTTAGATGAAAAATTGTAGCAGCAAAAGGTATTGGTAGTAGAAAAATACCAGATCTCTGATGCAATTGGAGGTGGTGACAGTAGATTGATTTGATCTACGTCAGGAGATGACGGTGAAGATGATGACGTCAAGAGCAATTGTAGGAATTGCTTGGCTGATGGTGGGTAACAGGGATGGCAGAAAAAGTAGCAAGATCACTGTTCTGATACCAGATGATAGAACCCCATAGGAATTCTATGGAGATTGATCTTTGAGGGGGATCAACCCTTGGAACGCTATAAGGGTTTCACCCTCCAAGTAGCCTAGTGGCTGTAATTCTAGATTGATTTTTTTTATTCCAAAGAGGTGGAGGCTACAAGCTTATATAGAGCTCCAAACCCTAGCCCTAGGGGCTGCTTCCTAAGTGAACTACCCAATTTGCCCTCAACCTTAGCGGGCCGGCCCAATAACAAGGGGGGCGGCGACTAAGAGCCCAAAGACCCAAATATAAACCCTAGCCTCTCTTCTTTATAGGATAGAGGTGGCTAGGTGGGGTTTATTACACTCTCACAGGGTTTTTATTAGATGCTACATGGTTGAGTAGGACCCAACCCTGCTAGGGTCCTATCAAATGAGTCGGAAAAGAAGGTGTTTGCTTTAAATGTCAAGGCTATGAATGCCTTGTTTTGTGCACTAGACAAAAACGAATTTAATCGCGTATCAATTTATGAATCAGCTTTTGATATTTGGCGAACTCTTGAGATTACTCATGAAGGCACTAGCCGAGTGAAAGAGTCCAAAATCAACATTCTTGAGTATTCTTACGAGCTTTTTCGAATGAAACCAAGTGAGTCCATTGGAGACGTACACCCGCTTTACGGATGTCATCAATGGACTCAAGGTACTTGGTAAAGATTTTTCTAATTTTGAATTAGTAACCAAAATTTTAAGATCCCTTCTGAAATGTTGGGATCCAAAGGTTACGGCCATTCAAGAGGCCAAGGACCTTAAAACTTTTCCTATCGAAGAACTCATAGGGTCTTTAATGACCTATGAAATGACATGTCATGCTCATGATGAGATAGAGAACCCCCTTCCAAAGAATAGGAAGGATATGGCATTAAGAACTCAAGAAGACCACTTGAAAGGAATATCAAGTGATGAGAACTTTGACGAGGACATTGCACTCTTAACTAGAAAATTTAAAAAATTCATTAAAAAGGGTAAATTTAAAAATGAATTCAAGAACAAAATTGAACCAAACAAGGACCAAGTCATATGTTATGAATGCAAGAAGCTGGGGCACTTCAAAAATGAATGCCCCCAAGCCAAGAAGAAGAAACTCAAGAAGAAGGCATTGAAGGCTACATGGGATGACTCAAGTGATTTCGAGGATGAAGAAGCAAGCATCAAAGAGGAGGCCAACTTCGCTCTAATGGCTTTGGGAGAAGAGGTAAGTGATTTACTTAATGAAGATTTATCTTTCAATGAGCTTTTAATTGCTTTCCATGAATTATTTGATGAATGTAGAACTGTTACAAAAAGCTTCAATTCTTTAAAAAAGGAACATACTTTATTGCTAGATAAGTTTAAGAGTCTTGAGTATGATTCTCTCCCTCTACTCCCATGCTCTAAGTGTTGAATCTCGGATTTTGATGATGAAACTAATTGATTGTGATTTATTATTTAATTGTGTTTTGAGTTACGCAGGTCTACTATAGATCAGGATTAGACAGTTGATGCTGGAGGAATTGACGTTGTGCCAAAGGTGATCACGTCAGGATATTGGATGTCGAGCCAGAGGTTCGGTCGACAATCGGCAGAAGGCTTCGTATGTCGGGCATCGGGCTAAGATGCATGTTACACTAAGGATATCGGGGTTACGGAGGTCATCTGCCAATTGGGCAACGGATTGTAAAAGAGGACGATGTGCTGAAGGATCGGACGAAGCATCGACCAATGACATGCTGGGCAACTGAATGTCAATTCGTATTGTAATACCTATCTAGATCAAAGTAGAGTGTTTGTTTATTTGTGTGCAGGATTAACTACAATGAAGATAAAGACGTAAAGTAAAACAAAGTGCCGAAAGATAAGTGGGATAGATCATTGGGAGTTCGAGAGTTCGATGGAAGTCCGAAGATTCATTGGGAGTAGTTGCCGGAACCAATCGAGAACGAGTAGGGAGCTTGCCGAAGGGTTTTCGGAAGTTTGCCGAAAGGTTCGTCGGAAGTTCACGGAGCTTGCCAAGAAAGATCGGAGCTTGCCAAAGAAGCTTGATGGAACTCGCCAAGATCATCATGAAGTCCGGGAGCTTACCGGGAGTCCGCAGAATGGTTTCCGAGGGTTCGTCGGAAGATAGCCGGAAGTTCGCCGAAAGCTCACCGAAAGAAGTCTTGTCTTATGGACTTTGAAATAGCTTAAAAAATATCTTTAAAATTTGTAGTTAGCACATAATTTGGTTTAGTATTAGGTTTTAATCCTATAAACCAAATTTGAGCCAATTCGGACTTCGTTTGGATAGGTTTCGGCCGAGTTTTCGGCCGAAACCACTGTGTTGAAAAAAATGACCTGGGTGGTAGCACCGCCCTAGGCTGGGCGGTGGCACCGCCCAGAGGCCAAGACCTGGGCGGTGGAACTGCCCCAGGTAGGCGGTAGCACCGCCCGACATTGGGAAACTAAAAAAAATTCAAATTTGGAGCCAGTAGCACCGCCCGACATTGGAAAACTCAAAAAAATTCAAATTTGGAGCCCAAATTTGAATCACTTTGAGGCCTATAAATACCCCTCACATTCTTGGATGAAAGGTGTCTAGAATTGAAAAAAATAAGGAAAAAACTCTCTTGAAAGTGTGTCAAATCTTCCCTCTAAATCTTAAGAGTGTTCTAGTCCAAGAGAGGGGTAAGAGTGCTTTGTAAGGGTTATCTCCTAAGCCCATCAAAAGGAGAGGTGCTGTGAGGGAGTTCATCCTTGCCCATTGGAAGGAGGATAGCCAATGGAAAGCTAGTGGCCTCAAGCAAGAGGAATCGGGAGTGGATGTAGGTCGGATGACCGAACCACTATAAAAATCTAGTTTGCATTTGCGTTCTTGCTATTTACTTTGCTGCAAACCCTCTTCATTTGTTGCCTTATTTACTCAACTTCCTCTTCATCTTCTTACAAATGTTTTAAAGTTAAAACGCAATCTTTCCGGGTTCAAACGAAACGTTGCTGTTAGGACTCTAGCTATGAGAGTCCTAATTTAGTTTCATTGATAAGGGCATTCATGTAAATCCTATTTAGCCGACCCTTATTAAAGAGGTGAAGAGGCCGGCTAGGTTAGGGTTAGGTTACTTCTTAGTAAAAGAGTCTTACTAGAAGTAGGAATCCTATTAGGAAAAGAGTCCTATTAGAAGTAGGAGTCCTACTAGGAAAAGAGTCCTATTAGAAGTAGAAGTCCTATTAGGTAAAAAGTCCTATTAGAATTAGGAATCCTACTAGAGAAGGAGTCCTAATTAGAAGTTGGTTAGAAGTAGGAGTCTTGAGTAAGAGTCCTATTAGGAGTTGGGGCTTAGAAGCCCTATAAATAGCCATGTATTCATCCTCTTTAATCAATGAATAGATCAACTTTTAGCAGCCTTTGTGCAGCAACTTGGAGGAAGGAACCCCTATAGAGTTCCAAGGAGGCCGATCCTATAGAGATCAACCCCAAGCTTAGAATCCGCGGAGGGTTCTAACACTTGGTATCAGAGCAGCGTTCTTGGCGTCTCGCTGCCCTTCTACAGCCATCCACCAGCCCTCCACAACCGCGTAGAGCAATTCCCACAATTGCTTAGAATATCATCGCTGAATTCTGCCGTCATCTCCACCGCCATAGATCATCCTTTGATCTTCCTGTGAATTGCAACAGGTTCTGATTATCTACCCTACTGCTGCTGCAATTTAGTTATCCTTATTCAAAAAATCCAAAAAAATTTGTTCCTATAATTGCTGCATAAATTTTTCGTCGTAAAGTTTTCATCTCTACAACGAAAGTCGTACTGCAGAATTTCAGCCGCATAGCACTGCCTTTTTGATCTTGCTATTGTGTTTTTTCTATCCAAATCTTTATGAAATTTTTACATGGCTTTGACACTTCCTAACAGTGGTTTTCCTTTGGTTTTGTCAAAAATTCTCAATAAAACCACTTATCTTTTACGTCCAATCTGCTGCACTTTAGACGAAAAATCTGCTATAATACCTCCGTGATTCTCAATTTTGCCAAACCTCTTGTTGTCGTTTCTTCCTACGAAATTTTTTACAGTATTACCTCTTCCTTATCAGTAGATCCCCTTTGAGTTTTACTTGAATCTCTTTTGAAAATTTCTGGAAAAATTACATCTTTACTGCTGGAATTTTTTCGGTGAAAAATCTGGTATTGCACCTTTGTCCTTTTTTCTTCTCCGTAACCTACCAAACCCTAGCCACCTTGCTGCCACAAACCAAGACGTCTTTAGGCATCCTCTAGCCTCAAGATACAGCCATCATAACCTAGTTTCATAACCCTAACAGCATCAAAAACCACAGCCTAAAACAGTAAACCATTACAGCTGAACCCTTCAATCACCGATCTATTGTCCGAACCTTCCACCACCCCATGCCATTAACCCGTTAATAGAAAAAAGATAAGGGCTTCCCAAGATCCAATTGATGCCAAATTTGAAGCATGGGAATCTCGGATTGAATCACGGCTTGAATCGCGCTTGGAAGACAAATTGCGCGCTTTGTTTGCAGAATTCAGAATTGGACAACCATCGAGTCCAACCAAACTGCAGCAAGGAGAGAATTTAGAAAGGACCCCAGAGAAGGAGGGACAGCCCTCGGACATGCTTCAGCCACGCATGAGGGTGGACTTCCCACGATGGGAAGAAGGAGACCCAGCGGGGTGGATTTCGTGCACAGAACGTTACTTTCGCTACTACCGAACGTCGGATAATGCTATGGTGGAGATTGCTGTCATCCACCTTGAAGGAGATGCTATTCAATGGTACAATTGGCTGGAATATAATCATGGGGCTCCAACATGGAATCAATTTAAGAATGCACTGCTGAACTGTTTTGGACCTACGGAGTATGAAAATATCGACAGCCAACTCGCAAAGATTCGATAAACCTCTACGATTCAAGAGTACCAAACCAGGTTTGAGAAGCTATCTTACCTTGCTCGTGATTGGACTGACCGTCAATTGTTAGGAACATTTATCGAAGGACTCAAGCCAGAGATAAAAGGGGAAGTTAAGGCACAACAGCCCCGTACCATGATGGCTGCGATTTCTTTTGCCCGAATACAAGAAGAACGACTCAACCAAGATTCTCGAAGGATGAGAACCACTCCTAGAACCTCAACATATAAACCCCCTTCTGCTTCCAGCCATCCTTCGCTGCCCAAAAAATTGACAAGAGAAGAACTACGTGATCGATCAGCAAAGGGTCTTTGTTGGCATTGCGACGAGCCGTGGAACCGCGATCATCGCTGCAAAAGGGGCCGCCTCCTATTGATTGAACCTCTTGAAGACAGGGAGGAGGAGGTCCAGGAGCATGAGGAAGAGGTCACAGATGAAGAACAGCAGCCAATTGATATTATGATGCATGCCCTTGCCGGTTATGCGAACCCGCAAACAATGAAAGTGGGAGGATTTCTGAAGCAACAACTAATCACCGTCTTATTGACACCGGGAGCACTAATAATTTTATGAACAGCAAGGTTGCTATCCGGATGGCCTTACCTATTGAGAATTACAGCAGGTTCAATGTTAAATTCGCAGATGGACGAATTTTGAAGTGTGATCGTAAGTGCCCACGGGTAAAACTGTTGTTGCAGGACCAAGAGATAATTGCAGATTTTTTCCTCCTCTCTCTCGATGATTATGAGGCCGTGCTTGGCATCGAATGGTTGATGACATTAGGTGATGTTTCCTGAAATTTTTTGAAATTAATTATGAAATTTTACAGCAAGGGGAAACAGGTGATACTGTACGGGAAACGTGGGGGCAACGTAACGACAATTTGCACACAACGAATGGAGAAAATTTTGCACAAAGCATGCAGCAGCTTTTTGGTACAACTTAAGCAGCAAAAATGGGTAACAAAGCTTCTTGGATATGATTATGAAATAACTTACAAAAAAGGGAAAGATAATGTTGTTGCAGATGCGCTTTCACGGCTACCCGAGCAAGTTGAATTTTTGGCTGTTTCACTTTCGACTCTTGAGGATATTAGGAGGGAATGGCAAGATAATCCAGAAACAAGTAAAATCATAAAAAAATTAAAGGAAGCACCAAGCTCTATGGCTCATTACAATTGGGACACAAAGGACTTGCGATATAAAGGACGCATTGTGCTTGTGCCAAATTCTACTTGCATAAAGACCATCCTTCAAGAGATGCATTCCACACCACACGGGCACTGGGTTCCTTAGAACCTATAAAAGAATTAAGCAAAATTTTTATTGGATAGGGATGAAAATATTATTGCTGAATTTGTAGCACAATGTGATATATGTCAACGACACAAAGGTGAGATAAAGTGGCAAGTCCCGGAAAGTTACAACCTCTACCCATCCTAATCAATATGGACTGATATATCAATGGATTTCATCAAGGGCTTCCTCATCACAAGGAAAAGGTACAATTTTTGTCGTGGTTGATCGCCTTACAAAGTATGCTCACTTTTGTGCCATCCGTAATCCCTACACTGCTTCTAGTATTGCTCGAATCTTTATGGAGAATATTGTAAAATTACATGGGATGCCGAGATCTATTGTAAGTGATCGTGATAGGGTCTTCACGAGCAAATTTTGGACAGAGTTATTCCAGATGCAAGGCACTAAATTAAAGATGAGTACGACATATCACCCACAAACCGACGGCCAAACTGAAGTGGTGAACAGGTGCTTGGAGACATACCTTAGATGCTTCACCATGACCGACCACCAAAAGAATGGACAAAGTGGCTTCCCTGGGCCGAGTGGTGGTATAATACAACTTATCATTCCTCCACAAAATGTGCTCCCTATGAGGCCATGTATGGCCGACCCCCCCTGTAATTCCAAAATATGTGTTGGGCATCTCTAAAGTAGAACAAGTAGACAGGAAACTACAAGATAGAGACAAAATACTGAAGTTGCTAAAAGATAATCTCACTACAATACAAGCAAGGATGAAACAATAATATGATCAACACAAAGGCAAAAGAGAATTTTTAGTAGGAGATTGGGTCTTTCAGTAGATCCAATCATACAAGCAAACATCAATCCAGACCAGAGCATCTATGAAGCTTTCACCTCGGTTCTATGGACCCTACCAGATTTTGGAGCGCATCGGAGCAGTAGCATACAGATTGGACTTACCCGCCAACTCCCGAATCCATCCAGTCTTCCATGTATCATGTTTGAAGCTCAAGTTGGGACAACACGAGATAGCCCAAAGCCATCTACCAAATATAACTACCCAAGGAGAGCTCCAGACCCAACCAAGTGCCATTATTGATCGACGAATCGTGACTCGATTTACGACTGCCATCGAAGTGTTAATACAAAGTGGGCAAACCTACCAGCGTAAGATGCCACTTGGGGAGAACTACGATTTACTTGAAGATCAAATTCTGCATTATGGAACATCACCTCGAGGACAAGGCTGATTTGAAGAGGGCGGGTCCGTTAGTACTCTAGCCATGAGAGTCATAATTTAGTTTCATTGATAAGGGCATTCATGTAATCCTATCTAGCCGACCCTTATTAAAGAGGTGAAGAGGCCTAGGTTAGGGTTATGTTACTTCTAGGAAAAGAGTCCTATTAGAAGTAGGAATCCAATTAGGAAAAGAGTCCTATTAGAAGTAGGAGTCCTATTAGGAAAAGAGTCCTATTAGAAGTAGAAGTCCTATTAGGTAAAAAGTCCTATTAGAATTAGGAATCCTACTAGAGAAGGAGTCCTAATTAGAAGTTGGTTAGAAGTAGGAGTCTTGAGTAAGAGTCCTATTAGGAGTTGGGGCTTAGAAGCCCTATAAATAACCATGTATTCATCCTCTTTAATCAATGAATAGATCAATCCTTTAGTAGCCTTTGTGCAGCAACTTGGAGGAAGGAACCCCTATAGAGTTCCAAGGAGGCCGATCCCCTATAGAGATCAACCCCAAGCTTAGAATCCGCGGAGGGTTCTAACAGTTGCATTCATTCGTACGAAGTTTCTGAACTTGTTTTAATCGCTGAAAAATTTATCATTCCTTACCGCTGCACTAATATTCACCCCCCCCCCCTCTTAGTGCTGCTCGATCCCTAACAATTGGTATCAGAGCCACGTTCTTTCTCTTTCAGATTTACACCCGTGAGAAATGGCTCTAAATGGTTTTCAAGAGGGCTTTTTGGTTTTTCGTCCACCATTCTTTAACGGTTCAGACTACACATATTGGAAAACTCGAATGAGAGTTTTCATACTTTCAATGGATTTGGATTTGTGGAACATCATCGAAAATGGCTTTCAACCTTCCTCTAAACTGATGAACGAATGGTCGGATTTGGAGAAAAGGTCGTTTTCTTTAAACGCAAAGGCTATGAATGCCTTATTTTGCGCTTTAGATAAGAACAAGTTCAATTGGATTTCAATGTGTGAAACGGCTTTTGATATTTGGCGAACACTTGAAATCACGCACGAGGGAACTAGTAGAGTTAAAGACTCGAAAGTAAACCTCTTATTGCATGATTTTGAGCTCTTCCGAATGACACCAAGCGAAACTATCGATGATATGTACACCCGCTTCACGGATGTCGTCAATAGCTTGAAAAGTCTTGGTAAATATTTTTTGAACTTTAACCGCAATACAAGAGACTAAAAATTTAAATGATTTTTCATTGGAAGAACTAATCGGTTCACTAATGACATATGAAATGAGTTTCTTCGAACATTTGAAACATGATGAACATATGAACCACCTTCTAAAGAACATGAAGGATTTAGAACATCGGACAAATGAATGCCACTTGAGTGATGACTCAAGTGATGAGGACAATGAGGACATTGAACACATAACAATGAATGTTAACAAGTTCATTAAACAAAAATTAAAAAGCATAAATGAACTTGAATGGAGAAAGAGGCCAAAGAAGAAGAAGAAGACTTGCAAAGAAGAATCAAGTAAAGAAGAGCTGAAATGGGCTTTGACGGTTTTTGACAATGAGGTAAGAAACTCACCCAAGTTGTTTTTACCTTACTTTGAAATTACATGATCCTTTCATGAGTTGCTTGAAATAGTTGGTAGGATTTTTTTTATGCTTTTTCCTTTCTAGTAATTTTTTGAAAATTAAAAATATGAATGATGCATGATTTGTGATAATGCTTAGGATTTGTGATAATGCTTAGGATTAATCCATGCATGTGTATCTTGATGTTTTATATTGCTTTTCGTTTCTAAACATGATGCTTGATGATTTTGTAACATGCATTAGTTTTTGAAGTAATGTTGATTTGACTCTATGTTGTGGATTAACATATTTTTTGGTCTAATTGTTTTCATGTCAAATTAAGATGACATTTTGAGATGATAAAATTTCATGTATACTTTCCATATCGGTTTTCAATCTTAAACATGATACATATCTATGTATGAATTTCTTGAAAATCTTTTGATGATAGATGTATGTATCTTGATTATAATTTGAAAACTTCCATCTTGGCTTAATGGTTTTTAACCCTTTTTATGATGAAATTTTTATTGATATATGTCTTCATGAAATCAATTATAAAGACCCAACCCACAAATTTTCAAAATGAAAGAAATGTGGCTTTGATGTTGCCTTGTGTTATATTTGAACTTAATGGGTTTCATGACGAAAATTATTTTTCAGATTTATAAAATAATGCATGATTTTACCAAAAATTTGAGCATCGATCATCTTGTTATAACTAATGTAAGAAAGAATTAAAATGATCTTGATGATATTTTCATTTTTGAATATGATGCATGACATTTTCATATGAAAATTTTGAACATTCTTATGAAAATCAAATCACTTAAATTGAAACTCATAAAGATGAGAAAATGCACTATCATGATATTTGATGCATTTGATCTTGATGGGTTTAATGACAAACTTGTATTTTGAATTTATACAATGATGGGTTCCATATAAATATTTGAACATACATTATGAAATCATCATTGAAATGAAAATATTAAAAGTTTGTTATTATGCTTAATGACTTTGTGATATCATATTTTGATGACAAACTCATGTTTTGGTCTTAAATTTGATAATCATCATTTGAAACATGAGCACACTTGTTTGAAACAAAATGAAACATATTATCATGATAAATTGAATCTCATAATGTGTTATATTTTTATCTTGATGAATTTTATGATGAAGTTTGTCTTTCAATGTTGAATGTTGATATTTCTATTTTATTTGACATCAAAAAACAAATGCATGCTCATATGAAATAAATCATACAATGGAAATGCATGTTTCTTGAAATCTTTCGATTTTTCAAATAAAAGACAAGTGATAAATTCATTTATGATATTTTGTAAATCACTTGACTTATGAATGAGATTTTGATGATACGGTAATGACTTTATTCATGTTATGAATGTTAAAAATGATAATTTGATTAGGAGTTTTGAGTTTGAATAATTTTATGACTCCTCTCTTGATCTCTTGAAATCATGGCCTTGCATTCTTGTCATGAGATATCTTTGGGTATCAAAATATTCTCCTGAATGTTTACTTCTTTTTACCATATCCCAAAGAGGAAAACAATTCAAGTTTATGTCATTTGTGAATCTCACAAACTATGTTAATGATTTTGATGATTCGAACTTGAATGAGCTTTATCACAATCCAAGTCTTGATATTTTGATATTTGATACTTGGAATTCTTATGCATGAATCAAGTTACTCTTTGTGCTATATCTTTTCAAATGAATCATGAGCCTTGATGTCATATATTTCATGATATAGAAATGACAAGATTTCTTTGCCTTGTGTGGTAAATTGAACATTTGACATAAATGAAATTTGCTTTATGATGAATCATGAATGATGTTTTTGGTGTTGATCCTTATTAATATTTCATATTGATATCTTTCATGAATTCTTTGCATCTATGTTTTGTATGCATCATAAAAAAAAATTGAAATATTGATTGATGCAAAATTATTTCATTGAAATATTATTCATCCCTTCTTTTCGATAGTGACAAAGGGGGAGTTAGCTTGCTAGCTTATGTATCACAAGTGAAAGTGGCAAACATAGCTAGCTAGAACTTGCAAAAGGCAAAACTTGCACTTTTCAAAATGAGAAGAAAGAAATTGCAAAGTTGCATTATTTTTTAACTCATGAGCTTACAGTTTTAAAATGTTATAAATTTTACAAAAATTACTAGCTCATTGCAAACAAAAAGTTGATGGCTTGCAAAAGGGAAACTTAGTTGCAAAAAAGAAAAATTGAAAGGAAGCTAGTTTGCATATCGCAAAGTATGCTAGCTTATCATTATTGCTTGCTTGCTTGTTATAAATTTCCCTCATACCATGATTTATTTATGACTCCCTTGAATTCATGACTTGATATGTTAAAAATTCATGATGGAAATTTGTTATTTTGTCATGATGGAAGCATTCATGTAAAGGGAAAAGAATTGTATTCTTCCTTCTTTTTGACAAAATCAAAGGGGGAGAAGATTTATTGCTAGCTTGCATGATTAATTTGCTAGCTCATTCAAGAGGAAGAAAATTGCTAGCTTGTGCATCAAAAGAGAAAATTTTGCTAGCTTGAATATTGAGAAGCAAAAAGTTGCTATCTCAAGAGAGGCAAAAATCTTGCTCAATTTCACTTCTTCAAAATTGCTTGCATTTTTGTTACAAATTATTGTTGAATCTCATGCAAGATTATTTGAAGTATTTGATCCTCCCTTTCTTTTTGATGCTAACAAAGGGGGAGAAAGTTTTTAGCTCGAACATTGCAAAAATTTGCCATCTTGATTCCTATTTTGCAACTTCATGAGAAGCTAAGAATTGTTATATCAAAGGATGCAAATATTGCTATCGTGAGAAACAAGGTGCAAACTTGCACATCTCAAGAAGCAAGTAAAAAAAATTGCCATCATTGCCCATCCTTAAAAACTTGCTATGATTGAATGGTATGATTGGATGTTGTAATGCAAAGCTATGCTTAAATGTTGTATGATGTATATCTAGATTGATAGCTAGTATGTTATAAAATTTGCATATCTTTTAAACTAGCTATGATGCAACTTCTCTTTTTTGTTGATGACATAGGGGGAGAAGTAGATTGATGACTTCATGCATTGTATTGAATATTTTATATATTGCATGATGGTTTAAATATATTCTCATAACATTGTGATGAATGTTGCTTGGATTTGGGATAATCCAAGTGTTCTATCAATGGCATATTGATAGGGGGAGTTTGGTTAAACTCTAGAGAGTTATGGTTAACTCTGTTAGTCATCAATTAGTTGTCATCATCAAAAAGGGGGAGATTGTTGAATCTCAGATTTTGATGATGAAACTAATTGATTGTGATTTATTGTTTAACTGCATTTTGAGTTACGCAGGTCTACTATCGATCAGGATTAGACAGTTGACGCTAGAGGAATTGACATTGTGCCGAAGGTGATCATGTCAGAATATTAGATGTCGAGCCAGAGGTTCATTCGACAATCGGTAGAAGGCATCGTACGTCAGGCATTGGGCCAAGATGCATGTTGCGCCAAGGATATCAAGGTTGCGGAGGTCATCCGCCGATTGGGCAACAGACCGCAAAAGAGGATGATGTGCTGAAGGATCGGACGAAGCGTCAACCAATGACGTGCTGGGCAACTAAATGTCAATTCGTGTTGTAATAACTATCTAGATCGAAGTAGAGTATTTGTTTATTTGTGTACAGGATTAACTACGATGAAGATAAAGACGTAAAGTAAAACAAAGTGCCGGAAGATAAGTGGGATGGATCATTGGGAGTTCGAGAGTTCGATGGAAGTCCAAAAATTCGTTGGGAGTAGTTACCGGAACCGACCGAGAACGAGTAGGGAGCTTGCTGAAGGGTTTTCGGAAGTTCACCGAAAGGTTCGTCGAAAGTTTGCGGAGCTTGCTAAGAAAGATCGGATCTTGCCAAAGAAGCTTGATGGAACTCGCTAAGATCATCATGAAGTTGCCGAGTCCACGAGTAATGGTTTCCAGGGTTCGCTCGAGACCGATGTTCACCGAAAGCTCACCGAAAGAAGTCTTGTCTTATGGACTTTGAAATAGCTTAAAAAATTTCTTTAAAATTTTTAGTTAGCATATAATTTGGTTTAGGATTAGGTGTTAATCCTATAAACCAAATTTTTTTTCTTTCAGTTTTCTTTCGAAACCCAGGCTGAAAAATGACTTGGGCGGTAGCACCACCTAGAGGCCAAGACCTGGTGGAACTGCCCAGTTAGGCGTGTAGCACCACCCAAGACTGCGGTCGTCACCGCTAGATCGAGAAGTGTAGCACCGCCCGACACCGAGAAACTCAAAAAAATTCAAATTTGGAGCCTAAATTTGAATCACTTTGAGGCCTATAAATACCCCTCACATTCTTGGATGAAAGGTGTCTAGAACTAAAAAAAAGAAGGGGAAAACTCTCTTTAAAGTGTGTCAAATCTTGCCTCTAAGTCTTAAGAGTATTCTAGTCCAAGAGAGGGGTAAGAGTGCTTTGTAAGGGTTATCTCCTAAGCCCATCAAAATGAGAGGTGCTGTGAGAGAGTTCATCCTCGCCCGTTGGAAGGAGGATAGCTAGTGGAAAGCCGGTGGCCTCAAGCAAGTGGAATCGGGAGGGACGTAGGTCGGATGACCGAACCACTATAAAAATCTGGTTTGTATTTACGTTCTTGCTATTTACTTTGCTGCAAACCCTCTTCATTTACTGCCTTATTTACTCAACTTCCTCTTCATCTTCTTACATATGTTTTAAAGTTAAAACGCAATCTTTTCGGGTTCAAATGAAACGTTGCATTCATTCGTACGAAGTTTTCGAACTTGTTTTAATCACTGAAAAATTTATCGTTCCTTACCGCTACACTAATTCGCCCCCCCCCTCTTAGTGCCACTCGATCCCTAACACTAAGTGCAATCACTTAGAAGCATTCAAAAAGGAGAACTTGCTACTCAAAGAGACCTTAAACAAGTTTAAGGTCGGTAGCAAGAACTTAGACATGATCCTTACTAACAAGGGACATGTCAGAAATAGATGTGGAATTGGATTCGTGAGTGGATCTCACCGAACTCAAACCACATTCATTAAAGGGCCAACATTACATGTCTCCTCTCATTTGAAATGCAATTTTTGTTGCAAATCCGGACATGTTGTTTACAAATATCCATATAGAAAACTTAGCCCAAATAAATTAGTATGGGTTCCTAGATCAATTAGGAACTCATTGAATAATGATAAATTTAGTAGATCAGTTTTTGAGGCACCCAAGTCAAAATGGGTACCTAAAAACCATTCTTTCTTGTAGACAAAAACACCCACACAAGTTAGGAGCAAAAGATGGTACCTTAATAGTGGATGCTCATGGCACATGACCGGAGATCCATCTCAATTCTCTAAGCTCTCTAGCCAAGACGAAGGGTTTGTCACCTTTAGAGACAACAAGGGTAAAATCATTAGCAAGGGTACTATAGGTAACAAATCAACCTTTTCAATTGATAATGTGTTATTAGTAGATGGTTTAAAACATAATCTCTTGAGCATTAGTCAATTATGTGATAATGGTTATATTGTAAGATTTGAATCTAATGCTTACATCACCGAAAAACCACACAACAATACATCTATAATTTTAATCAAGCAAAATAACGTCTACACTATTAATCTTGATGATCTTAGTAGTGAAATATATTTTTCAGCTTTGAATGATGTTGCTTGGCTTTGGCATAGAAGATTAGGTCATACTAGCATGAAACTAATCTCTTAAATTACATCTAAAAACCTTGTAAGAGGCATTCTTAAGGTTAAGTTCATTAAAGATAAAGTATGTGATGCTTGTCAACTAGGAAAACAAATTAAAACTAGCTTCAAGCTAAAAAATCAAATAAGTACCTCTAGACCATTACAATTGATCCATATGGATTTGTTAGGACCAATTGACACAACAAGCCTAGGAGGTAGTAAATATGCCTTTGTGATTGTAGATGACTATAGTAGATTCACGTGGACCTATTTCTTAGCTCACAAAAGTAATTCTTTTAAATGTTTCTCTAAATTCTGTAAACTTACTCAAAATGAAAAGGATTTCATGATTTCATCAATTTGGAGTGATCACAGTGGTGAATTCCAAAACTGTGACTTCCAAAATTTTTGTGAATCAAATGGGTATAACCACTTTGTCTCTACTCCAAGAAATCCTCAACAAAATGGAGTAGTAGAAAGAAAGAATAGAAATTTATAAGAAATGGCAAGAACCATGTTAAATGAACATAATTTACCCAAATATTTTTGGGCCGAAGCCGTAAATACGGCTTGCTATGTCATGAATAGAGTTCTAATAAGACCATCTTTATCCAAGACTCCTTATGAATTATGGAATGACAAAAAACCTAATGTTTCTTACTTTAAAGTTTTTGGTTGTAAATGCTTTATTTTAAATGAAAAGGATGCTTTAGAAAAATTCAATGCTAAATCTGATGAAGGCATCTTTCTTGGCTACTCTTCCGTTTCTAAAGCTTTTCATGTTTTTAATAAAAGAACCTTAGTTATAGAAGGGTCTATTCATGTGGTTTTCAATGAAGTTTTCGAAATTAAGAAAAATGATTTTGATGATGATTTCGGTTTTGATAATTTGAATTTAAATGAACCCTCTCCTCAAAATGGCAACTAGGAAGCATCTTCTTCCGAATATTTCTTACCTATGGAATGGAAGTATGTGGATGCCCATCCTAAGGAGCTAATTATAGGAGACACATCAAAAGGGGTTCAAACTCGCTCCTCTCTTAAAAATTTTTATGCTCATGCCGCTTTTTTTTTTCAAATTGAACCTAAATGCATTGTCGAAGCGTTGAAAGATAATTCTTGGGTTATCACAATGCAAGAGGAATTGAACCAATTTGAGAGAAATAAGGTATGAAAGCTTGTTCCTAGACCAAGTGACCATTTAGTTATTGGTACTAAATGGGTTTTTAGAAACAAGCAAGATGAACATGGTATCGTGGTTAGAAACAAGGCTAGATTAGTGGCCAAAGGTTTCAACCAAGAAGAAGATATCGATTACGAATAAACCTTCGCTCTTGTGGCTAGATTAGAAGCCATTAGGATGCTCCTTACCTATGCTAGTAGTAATAACTTTAAACTTTTTCAAATGGATGTCAAAAGTACTTTTTTGAATGGCTTTATTTCCGAAGATGTTTATGTTGAACAATCACCCGGTTTTGAAAACTCTCTTCTTCTTAATCATGTGTTTAAATTAACTAAAGCTCTCTATGGATTGAAACAAGCCCCTAGGGCTTGGTATAAGAGGCTTAGTTCTTTCTTAATTTCAAATAATTTTACTAAAGGCAAGGTTGATACTACATTGTTTATTAAACATTTTGAAAATAATTTTCTTATTGTTCAAATTTATGTTGATATCATTTTTGGTTCTTCGGATGAATCACAATGTGAATCATTTGCTAAGTGTATGAGTCTTGAATTTGAAATGAGTCTAATGGGTGAGTTAAACTTCTTTTTAGGATTACAAATTAAACAACTTAGTGATGGAATATTTCTTAATCAAACCAAGTATACATTGAAACTGTTAAAACGATTTAACATGGATAGTTCTAAAGCCATCAACACTCCAATGAGTACTTCCACCAAGTTAGACTTGGATAAAAATAGAGAAAATTTTGATCAAAAAACATATAGAGGAATGATAGGTAGTTTACTCTATCTCACTGCAACTAGACCTGATATCATATTTAGTGTAGTTCTATGTGCAAGATTTCAAGCTAATCCTAAGTTATCTCACCTTAAAGCTGTTAAAAGAATCTTTAGGTATCTTAAAGGAACTCCTAATCTAGGATTATGGTATCCAAAATCTGATAACTTTGATTTAAAAGCTTATACGGATGCCGATTTTGGCGGATGTAGAATCGATAGAAAAAACACATCTGGAACATACCAATTTCTAGGATATGCACTTGTTTCTTGGACATCCAAGAAACAAAATTCTATTGCACTATCTATGGCGGAAGCCGAATATATAGCTGCAAGTGCATGTTGTGCATAAGTTGTGTGGATGAAAAACACTTTAGAAGATTATAGAATTAATTTTAAAAACACTCCAATAAAATATGATAACACAAGTGCTATTTGTCTAACAAAAATTCTCATTCAACACTCAAGAACTAAGCACATTGATATTAGGCATCATTTTATACGAGATCATGTCGCTAATAATGATGTCACTCTAGAATTTATTGATACAAAACACCAATTAGCGGACATTTTCACAAAACTCCTAAATGAAGAATAATTTGACTTCATTAGAAGAAAATTAGGCATGCTAAATTTGTGCTAATATTTAATAGTGCATGTTTTCCAAAACATTTAAACTTTGATTTTGATAGTTTCACCTTTATAGTTTCAATGAAAATCATTTCTTTCAATGATGTATGTATAACTTCATACTATCTTCACCTTCTTTTGTGATGACTAAATGGATTATATAAGCTTGAAATATGCAAAAATTAATGTCATGAATTTTGCATAAAAATCAAGCTCTTAAATATTTATTTCAGATTTTATTCATGTGCAATTCAAGTTTTTATGATTTCATATCTTCTTCCTTTATAAAAATGACAAGTTGAATCTCATCTTGAATTTTCTTGGATATGTTTGATAATTGGCTTCAATGATGTATCCTTATACATATTTTGGCAAAATAATTTGATGACTTGATAAATATCATGCATTGTATTAAAAAATGACTTTATGACTCCTCTCACTTATGTCATTTTTTTTATCAAGTTTCACCCTTTCATCAAGTTTATTCATCTCCTTTTTGTTGATGACAAAGGGGAGAAAAATGTGAAATTGATGACTTGTTGAATGTGGCCTTTATGAGCAAAATAATTTGATGACTTGATAAATATCATGCATTGTATTGAAAAATGTCTTATATAGTGTAAATGAAATGAAAAATGTCTCATAAGATTTGTTATTGCAATTCAATTGCTCTTGTCATGCTTTGTGTCAATAAAAACAAGTTGCAATCCTTAAAAAGCATTACAATGAACCTATAAGCAATTGAACTTTATAGTTGAAAGATTCTTACTATATCATGTTTATCAAATGGTATCTTTCGATTGATATGACAAGTTTTCATCTCATGATTTATCTGATATGGTGTCATGCTTTTTCAATCATGAGATCCATGTTGTAATCTCAAATATTTTGGTATCTTTTAATGAAATGATAAATGATTATCATCTTTCGACTTGAAATTAAATGTCATTCTTTGATATTGCTTACGAATGAAACCTCATGCTAATTGAGCATGATGATAAATTCAACACAAGTAACTTATCGGTTTTGGTTGAATTCAAATGTTTTTACTTTCTCATTATATGACTTATAGATAAGGGGAGTTAAGAATAACTCCGTCATCAATTGATTGTCATCATAAAAAAGGAGGAGATTGTTGAATCTCAGATTTTGATGATGAAGTCAATTGATGGTTATTTGATCTAATCCATTTTTGAGATAAGTGTGCAAGATTAACTATGATAGAGCAAATTACTGGTGTCAAGTTGTTGGAAGTTCAAGAGTCCACCGAAAGTTCGAAGGATCATCAGAAGTGCTGCTGGAGCCAACCAAGATGAAATTGAGGACTTGCCGAAGGTTTTGGAAGTTCACCGAAAAGATCGTCGGAGATTTGCGGAGATCACCGAGAAGGTTCAGAAGGGTGTCAAAGACTCGTTGAACTCGCCATAGAATCCGGGAGCCTGCTAGGAGTCCACCGGAAGGAATCCGAGGGAGTGTCGGAAGTCCGCCGGAAGATCATCAGAAAGCTCTTCGGAAGATAACTTGATGGTGTCGGTTTAATTTGACTTTAAAAGTTCATAGTTAGCACTTAATTAGGGTATAGATTAGGTGTTAATCCTGTCGAGACCTGTATTGGGCCAATTGGGATTTTAATGGGCTGTATTGGGCCAAAGGTTAGGCCCATACAGTTTCTGGCAAGGGCCGACAGTAGCACCATCTGTTGATTGAAGGCCGGGCGGTAGCACCGCCCTAGGCAGGTGGTGGTACCACTTGACAGGTGGTTGAAACCACCTGTGTTAGGTGGTTGTAACCACCTGTGTCAGGTGGTAGTACCACTAGTGCCAGGCGGTAGTATCGTCAGCACACTGACACACGCAAAGGTGTGTTAGGCGATAATACCGCTAGTGCTAGGTGGTAGTACCGCCTACAGTCCGAAATTTTGGACGAGACCTCTTTGAGCGGGATTTTTGAATCCCAAAAAAGCTCTATAAATACCGCTTTACTTCTAGCTGGTTGTGTTACCTTTTGCAGTGTTAGAATTGAGTCTAAGCTATAGCAAATTCCTACTTTCAATTGCTCAAGTGTTCACCTCCTTCTTCTACTTGTAAAAATTCTGTAAAGTGAGGGAACCTCTGGTAAAAGGCTGTAAAGGGGTGTTTGGTCCTTCCCCTTCAAGAGATTTGGTAGTGGAAGTTGGGAGCCTCATTGGAGGAGGCTTCAAGAGTAGACATAGATCATTTGACCGAACCACTATACATCGCTACGTACATTTGCTGTGTGAGTGTTTGAATTTCTGTTTCATAAATTTCTTAGCTGCAAGATTGATCGGAATTCTTCTCCCTACTTCTGACTTTATTTACCTAAATTACTTCAAGTTAAAGTCACTTTAGTTATATCAAGTTTCTATACGAATCTCCATAATCGGCTTTCAAAAGGTCAAGTTTTAATCCACTGCACTAATTCACCGCCCCCCTCTTAGTGCCGCTCCGAACCTGACATTTATGATGAAACTTATGTCTTGCTTTGAAAAGTTGATACATGCTCACATGCAATCAATTTATGTTGCTCTTATTAAAATTTTTGAATGAAAGATTTTGATACATTTGATCTTATAGGTTTAATGACAAACTTGTATTTTGAATATATACAATGATGGGTTCCATATAAATGTTTGAACATACATTATGAAATCATCATTGAAATGAAAATATTAAAAGTTTATTATCATGCTTAATGACTTTGTGATATTATATCTTGATGACAAACTCATGTTTTGGTCTTAAATTTGATACTCATCTTTTGAAACATGAGTACACTTGTTTGAAACAAAATGAAACACATTATCATAATAAATTGAATCTCATAATGTGTTATATTGTTGTCTTGATAATTTTTATAATGAAGTTTATCTTTCGGTTTTGAATATTTTGATTTGGCATATAAAGGCAAAAGACATACTTATATGATGAAACATAAAGAAATTGTATTTACTATATTATTGAGATTAATGATTTTACGATATCTTATGAATCTCACAAATTATGAAAGTGATTTTGATGATTTATTTATGAGTTCGGAGTTGATGATTTGAACTAGAATGAGTCTTATCTGTATCATGATATTGATAACTTGAGATATCTTTTGGAATTCATGACACGAGTTTTAGCCTTTATGTCTTAAACATTCATTCTTGTTTCTATTCGACATAAAAAAGACAAAGGCATATTCATACGAAATCAATGCAAATCACTAAAAGAGAAATGTATGTTTCTTGAACATCTTTCTATCTCTAAAGTTTTTGATTTTTCATAAAAGACAAGTGATGAATTCATTATGATATTTTGTGAATCACTTGAATTATGAATGAGATTTTGATGAAGTGTTAAATTTTCAATCTAATCAAAGATTAAAGAACTCATTTATGTGAATCTCTTGATCTATGAAAATGGTTTTGATGATAAGTTGTGTTCAAGTATATCTATGTCATTTATGAATCTCGTAAGAATGATCTTGATGAAGTGAATAAGGTTTATAAATCATGACTTTGAATTCTTGACTTGAGATATATTTGAGAATCAAAATACTTTCCTCTATGATTTCTTCTTTTTATCATTTACCAAAGAGAAAAATAATTCAAATCCATGTCATTTATGCATCTCATAAACTATGTTAATGATTTTGATGATTCGAACTTGAATGAGCTTTATCACAGTCCATGTCTTGATATCTTGACATCTATATACTTGGAATTTTTTTTAAGATATAATCTTGATAAAAACTATTATGCATGAATCAAGTTGTTTTACTATCTATTTGCAAATGAATCATAAATTATTTTCTCTTGACTTTTCAATACTCAACTTGAGAAAATGTGCTTTAGTGATTGAAACATTGCATGCATAATTTGATTTTTCTCCTACGTTTCAATACACATAACTTGATGATTGAAATATTAATGCAAATGTTTGATATATCACTTGTCATGGTTTGAATATCGATGTACAAGAAATGTTGCTCTTCTTGATATCTTTTATGAATTTGAATAAGACTTGTTAAAGATTCTTGATTCATCTCTTAATCTCTTAGAATCATAACTTGACTTGTGTGAATCAAGATGCATGAAACAAATTGTTCTCTTTGCTATTTGCTATCCAATGAATCATGATTGATATTATTGCTATTTTACCTCCTATGATTCATGCTATAAAAATTTTATAAATCATGATGCAATAAAATTGCTTATGCAATAATCAAGTTGCTTTTTGTGCTATATCTTTTCAAATGAATCATTAGCCTTGATGTCATATATTTCATGATCCTAGAAGTGACATGATTTCTTTGCCTTGTGTGATAAATTGAATATTTGATAAATGAAATTTGCTTTATGATGAAGAATCATTGAATCATGACTTGATCTATGAGAATGCTATGCTCTTATGCATCATGATTCTAGGTTGTATATCCTTTATCATGAATTGGAACTTGATGCTAAAGAAAATATTTGTGAATCATGATTTTGATTTCTCGGAACTATATACTTAGAATTTGTTTTAAAATCATGATCTTGATCTTGCTAAAATGAAAAGTTATGAATCATGAATGATATCTTTTGGTTTTGATTCTTGTTGAATTTACATATTGATATCCTTCATGACATGATTTCTCATGTTTCAATACCATCTTGTATGCATCATGTGATGATTGATGCAAATTTATAATTGATCATTGGTTCCTCCCTTCTTTTCGATAATGATAAAGGGGGAGTTAAATTGCTTGCTTGTGCATCAAAAGAGAAAATTTTGCTAGCTTAAACATTGAGAAGCAAAATGTTGCTATCTCATGAGAGGCAAAAATCTTGCTCAACTTCACTTTTTCAACAAAATTGCTTGCATCTTTGTTACAAATTATTGTTGAATCTCATACAAGATTATTTGTAGTATTAATCCTCCCTTACTTTTTGACATTGATAAAGGGGGAAAAGGATTTTGCTAGATTGCATATTACAAATGAATGCAAAAGTCCTAGCATACAAAGAAAGCAAAACTTGCAAGCTTGCTCTTCTCAAAAGAAAAGAAAGAAATTACAAAATTGCATGCATATCGCAAAAGAAGTCAAGAAAATGCATATCTTTGAATACAATTTGCTTGCACTTCTCAAAGGAACGTAGAAAAACTTACTATCATCACGACAAGTGTTATCTTGCCTATCATGATAAACATGCTATGCTTAAATGTTGTATGATGTGATTAATAGCTAGTATGATTATAAAATTTGCATATTCTTTTAAACTAGCTATGATGCAACTTCTCCTTTTTGTTGATGACATAGGGGGAGAAGTAGATTGATAACTTAATATATTGTATTGAATATTTTATATATTTGCATGATGGTTTGATAATTCTCATATTTTATGATGAATGTTGCTTGAATTTGGGATAATCCAAGTGTTTCTATCAATGGCATATTGATGGGGGAGTTTAGTTAAACTCCAGGGAGTTATGGTTAACTCTGTTAATCATCAATTAGCTATCATCATCAAAAAGGGGGAGATTATTGAATCTCAGATTTTGATGATGAAACTAATTGATTGTGGTTTATTGTTTAAATACGTTTTGAGTTACGCAGGTCTACTATCGATCAGGATTAGACAGTTGATGCTGGAGGAATTGACATTGCGTCGGAAGTGATCACATCAGGATATTGGATGTCGAGCCAGAGGTTCGGTCGACAATCGGCAGAAGGCTTCGTACATTGGGTATCGGGCCAAGAAGAGCATGTTACGCCAAGGATATCGGGGTTGCGGAGGCCAATCGCTGATTGGGCAATGGATCGCAAGAGAGGACGATGGGCTGAAGAATCGGACAAAGCGCCGACCAATGACGTGCCGAGCAATTGAATGTCAATTCGCGTTGTAATAATTGTCGAGATCGAAGTAGAATGTTTATTTGTGTGTGTGTAGGATTAACTACGATAGCGATGAAGATGTAAGTGAAACAAAGTGCCAGAAGACAAGTGTGATGGATGGTTGGGAGTTCAAGAGTTCGATGAAAGTCCGAAGATTCATTGGAAGTGTTGCCGGAACCGGCCGAGAACGAGTAGGGAGCTTGCCAAAGGGTTTTCAGAAGTTCGCCGAAAGGTTTGTCGGAAGTTCGCGGAGCTTGCCAAGAAAGATCGGAGCTTGCCAATGAAGCTCGTTGGAACTCGCCAAGATCATCATGAAGTCCGGGAGCTTGTCGGGAGTCCACAGAATGGTTTCCGAGGGTTCGTCGGAAGACCGCCGGAAGTTCACCGAAAGCTCGCCGAAAGAAGTCTTGTCTTGTGGACTTTGTAATAGCTTAAAAAATGTCTTTAAAATTTATAGTTAGCACATAATTTGGTTTAGGATTAGGTGTTAATCCTATAAACCAAATTTGGGCCAATTCAGACTTCATTTGGATAAGTTTCGGCCCAAACCACTGTGCTGAAATGACCTGGGCGGTGGCACCGCCCAGAGGCCGAACCTTGGGTAGTGGAACTGCCCCAGGCTAGCGGTGGCACCGCCCAGCACCCGAAGGCACCAACGGTGGCACCGCTAGATAGGCGGTGGAAGAACAAATACAAAACACCCCAGATTTCCCATAGAAAGTTTCCATCGTCGTGCGAAGATCTGTGCATCAAAACAAATCCATGGAAACTGCAAGTGTAAAAGAAGATACCTAAGGAGATCGTATATCCCTAAATTCCTGCAGATTTATAAGAGAGGATGAAGGAGGTCAAGCGTTTTTCCTCTCTAGCGGTATCCACACGGCATGGATTGCGACTATGCATCTCTCTATCTTGGGAGAGGAGAACATGAGGTGGCTACCAAAAAAAACCCTCAGCCTATAGAACTTTGGTTCCCTCCTATTTATAGAGGCCCCCTGAAAACTCTAATGGATCTTTTGCCCTATTGGGTATTGGATCTCCATCCAATTACCCAAGCCTCTTGGATTAGTGGGTTTCTAATCAATAATCTCTTATTAGCAATTATTGGATCTCATCTCAAGATCCAATAATTCAGGGGTTTAATGGATATCCAATAAGATAGAGGGTTCAGCGGATATCTCATATCCGAACCTTTACTCATCGCAACACCTACCATATGTATGTGACCCTCTAGGCCCAGTATCGAGCTGACCGTGAGTCATACTTGTCAAAACTCCTTCTGACTTAGTGAATTATTATCTTTATAATAATTCACCCAACTCATCGACTGCGGACATACCAGGCCATTACGCTGCAGCCCCTAGACGATATAGGGGAATCCAATCCTTTGGACCTATCTCTCCTCAGTTACCATGTATCTATAATCTCTCATCCATCTAGTATCCCAAAGACCCTATACTGGGCATGGTGCTGTCAGGCCCATACGGTCTCTTCTTGAGTCTTGCTCTTGTCGGATTCTCCTTGAGAATCCTTTCTCTCTCAATCCAAATAACCTTGGCCAAGGATTTGTTCGAGTAAGAATATATGGGATATTCCTCTCATGATACCGAGAGCGGATGATCCTCTATTGACACTCAATAGCCCTCATAAGGTTGGCTACCACTCCTAATGACCGGCTGTACTAGATCTCAAACTTTTCAAACCTATAAGTCTGATATCAAAGAGTGGAGTACTCATACAAGACATCTTTGGTTTCTCAAGTCTAAGGACTAGATACACTACTGGGACTATGGAATCGTTGTCTGACGTGAGGTATCAATAACCATCCAGCATTCCATAGGTGGATCAAGCAGTGAACTCATTCTCCAATGAGCACCTGCACTGTACCCTTAGTGTCCCCATACGAGTAGCTATGAAACCAGCTACCTACATTATATGGATGGGTATACAGCACACCAGTCTATTATCTCGATGTCCTTCTCGAGTAACCTATGACAAGGATAATTTAGAGTCTATATTTAAAGGAGAATCGGTCTCATTATCATGATCTCATCACGATCTGATTCCCATTGCACAGATCTAGGGACATCACAATATATGCAACAATGCAAGATAAAGTGATAAAACGCCTAATAATAAGCAAAGAGATAAAGTGCATATCAAGTCATAAGTGTCATCACTCATGTGATTGGCTTGCAGGGTACATATGACTAGCAAAAAGTCGGTAGTCTTAAGTGAAGAGGAATCGAGAGTGGACATAGGTCGGATGATCGAACCACTATAAAAATCGAGTTTGCATTTACTTATTACATTTATCTTTCTACAAACCTTCCACTTTACTTGTTGCTCTACTTCATCATCATTTGCAAACATTTTTAAGTTAGAGCTTCCGATACGATATCTCCAATATGCTTTCATAAAAAAAAATTCCTTTAATGTATAAAGTTTTTTGAAATTGTCGAATTTGCCATATTTTACCACTGCACTAATTCACCCCCAACCCAACACCCCCCCCTCCCCCCTCTTTAGTGCCATTCTGATCCTAACAATATCCTTTATCACACAATTGACTAATACTCAAAAGATTATGCTTTAAGCTATCTACTAATAACACATGATCAATTAGAAAGTTTGATTTATTACCTATGGTTCCCTTGCCAATGATTTTACCCTTGTTGTCTTTAAAGGTGTCATATCTTTCATCTTGGCTAGTGAGCTTAGAGAATTGAGATGGATCTTCGGTCATATACCTTGAGCATCCACTATCAAGGTACCATCTCTTGCTCCTAGCTTGTGAATGTGAATGTGTCTATGAAAGAGGATGGTTTTTAGATATCCATTTAACCTTGGTTGCCTCAAAGATTGATCTAATCATTTTATCATTTTGCATTGAATTCTTTATGGTTCTTTTAGGAACCCATAACAATTTATGTGGATATATTTCTTAAATGAATATTTGTAAGCAACATGTCCGGATTTGTAACAAAAGTTGCACTTTGTGTAAGGTGATACATGCAATATAGGTCCTTTAATAAAGGTAGTTGGATTTCAGTGAGAGTCACTCATAAATCTGATTTCACTTCTTTTATGAACGTGATCATTATTAACAAAGATCATGTTCAAAGACTTGCTACCAACCTTAAATTTATCTAAAGTTTCTTTGAGTAGCACGTTTTCCTTCTCAAGCACCTCTAAGTGTTCACACTTATTGCATGGAGGCAAGGAAGGAGTGTCATGTTTAAGATTTTCAAATTCATTAATTAAGAGGGCATGCTCCTTTTTCAACGAATTAAACTTCTTACTAATTATTCTACACTCATCAAACAAATCATGAAAAGCATTCAAAAGCTCATCGAAAGTTAAATTTTCATTTAATCAACTACTTACCTCTCCTTGTTGCTTTGTTCCTCATCTTCGGAGCTACTCGAATCATCCCACGTTGCCTTAAGCGCTTTCTTTTTCTTCGATTATTTCTTCTTTGCTTGGGGACATTCACTTTTGAAATGCATCGGCTTCTTGCATTCATAGTATATGACTTATTCTTTTTTGGGTTTAAGTTTATTTTTTGAGTCATTTTTAGCTTTGTTTCTTCTTATAAATTTTTTGAACTTTTGCGTCAAGAGTGCTAATTCGTCATCATAGTCCTCACCACTTGAACTTTCTTTCAAGTGGTCTTCTTGAGTTCTTAATGCTATGTCTTTCTTGTTCTTTAGAAGGGAGTTCTCATACTCTTCATGAGCATTATAAGTTATCTCATTGGTCATCAATGACCTAATTAATTCTTCGAGAGGAAAGTTATTTAAGTCCTTAGCTTCTTAAATGGTTGTTACTTTAGGATCTCAACTTTTTGGAAGGGATCTTAAAATTTTAGTTACTAGTTCATAGTTAGAAAAACTTTTACCAAGCGCTTTTAGTCCATTAACGACATCCATAAATCAGATATACATATCTCCAATGGACTCACTTGGTTTCATTCGAAACAAATCATAAGAATGAACTAAAACATTGATTTTGGACTTTTTCACTCTACTAATACTTTCGTGGGAGATTTCAAGAGTATGCCAAATATCGAAAGCTATTTTGCAAATTGAATATGATTAAATTCATTTTTATCTAAGACATAAAATAAGGCATTCATAGCCTTGGCATTTAGAGCGAAAGTCTTCTTCTTTGACTCATTCCAATCGTTCATCGGAAGAGAAGACTTTTGAAAGTCATTTATGACAATGCTCCGCAATTCAAAATCCATAGAAATAAGATAAATTCTTATATGAGTTTTCTAATAGGTATAATCTGACCCATTGAACGTAGGTGGACGTGTGATTGAGTGACCCTCTTAGATGTTGGCAAATGGCATCTCTCTTGGGTTTTAAACCAAAATGAGAGTAACCTCACTCTGATACCAACGGTTAGGATCAAGAATGGCACTAAGAGGGGGGGGTGGTGAATTAGTGCAGCGGATAAAACTCAACGATTTAAATGATTTCAAAAAACTTTATACATTAAGAATTTTTTTTCTGATGAAAACGATTAAGTCGAGTGAGTTCGTAAGAGAGTAGAAAAGGGGAGATTGAGTGATTGCAATGAAGTAAAAAAATTGAACGCAACAAATAAAATTTACGCACCTAGAGAAGAACGTAATAATTTTATCATGGTTCGATCGATTGACCTAGGTCCACTCCCGATACGTCCTCCGATGAGGTCATCGGCTTCCACCATCGATCTTTCTTGAAAGGGAAAGATCAATCACCCCTTTTTATAGAACTTTATAGTGGTTCACTCTCCTTTTATAGGTTTTTTATACTTAGAGCAAGGTGGAGGTAAACACTCAAATTTTGAAAGCTATTTCACTATAGTTTCAGTTCAGTTCTTTGTTAGGATCTGAGCTGAATTTCGATCCGACAAATGAGATTTGAGCAAAATGATTCGAGAGAATGTAATTGAGAGTAGAGAGAAGAAGATCAAAAGATTTGCAACTAAGTAAAGAATAAGATGCAATAATTAAAACTCACACATTCAGAGTAGTACGTAGCGATGTTTAGTGGTTCAGTCAAATGACCTACATCCACTTTTGAAACCTCCTCCGATGAGGTTTCCAACTATTGGGTCATCCTTCAAGGGGGGCGACATCTCATGCGTAGCGGAGGAACAGAAAACAAAATCCTAGATTTCCTATAGAAAGTTTTCGTCGTTGTGCAAAGATCGGTGCATCAAAACAAATCCAAGAAAACTGCATGTGTTAAAGAAAGATACCTAGGGAGATCGTATATCCCTGAATTCCTACAGATCTGTGGGAGAGGATGAAGGAGGTCAAGCATCCTCCTCTCTAGCGGTATCTACACAGCAGGGATTACGACGATGCACCTCTCTCTCTAGGGAGAGGAGAACAAGAGTTAGCTACCAAAAACACTCAACCTATAGAGTTATGGTTCCCTCCTATTTATAGAGGCCTCCTAAAAACCCTAATGGATCTTTTTACCCTATTCAGTATTGGGTCTTCATCCAATCACCCAAGCCTCTTGGATTAGTGGGTTTCTACCCAATAATCTCTTATTAGCAATTATTGGATCTTATCTTAGGATCCAATAATTCAGGGGCTTAATGGATATCTAATAAGATAGGGGGTTCAGCGGATATCTCATATCCGAACCTCTACTCGTCGCAACACCTACCATATGTGTGTGACCCTCTAGGCTGAATATCGAGCTAGCCATGAGTTATACTTGTCAGAACTCCTTCTGACATAGTGAATTATTATCTCTATAATAATTCACCCAACTCATCGACTACTGACGTACTAGACCACTACGTCGCGGCCCCCAGATGATACAGGGGAATCCAATCCTTTGGACCTATCTGTCCTCAGTTACCATGTATCTATAATCTCTCATCCATCTAATATCCCAGAGACCCTATGCCAGGCATGGTGCTGTCAAGCCCATACAATCTCTCCTCGAGTCTTGCTCTTGTCGGATTCTCCTAGAGAACTCTTTTTCTCACAATCTGAATAACCTTGGCTAAGGATTTGTTCGAGCAAGAACACATGGGATATTCTTCTCATGATAACGAGAGCGGATGACCCTCTATTGACACTCAATAGTCCTCGTAAGGTTGGCTACGACTCCCAATGACCGGTTGTACTAGATATGGAACTTTCCAAACCTATAAGTCTGGTATCAAAGAGTGGAGTACTCATACAGGATATCCTTGGTGTCTCAAGTCTAAGGACCAGATACCCTACTGGGACTACGAAATCGCTGTCTGACATGAGGTATCAATAACCATCTAGCATTCTGTAGGCGGATCAATCAGTGAACTCATTCTCTAATGAGCACCTGCACTATACCCTTATTGTCCCCACACAAGTAGCCATGAGACCAGCTACCTCCATCATATGAACGGATATATAGCACACTAGTCTATTCGGTTATCTCGATGTCCTTCTTGAGTAACCTATGACCAGGATAATTCAGGGTCTGTGTTTGAAGGTGAATCGGTCTCATTATCATGATCTCATCACGATCCGATTCCCATTGCATAGATCTAAGGACGTCACAATATATGCAACATGTAAGATAAAGTGATATAATGCCAATAATCATAAGCAAAGAGATTGATGTAGCGTGTTATAGGTGCAATCACTCATGTGATTAACTTGTAGGGCACCTATAACTAGCAATCTCCTACTTGACCTAAAGCCAATCACCAACATGTCTGATCCCTATCAGACCTTTGTGACACTCAAAAATAATCTGAGTGAGTGGCTTTGTCAATAGATCTGCAATGTTATCTTCGGATGGAACTCTTTCCATTGCTACATCTTTTTGGGCCACGATCTCTCTAATAAGTTGGAACCTCCTCAGAACACTTCTGATGAGACCCGGGTTCCCTTATTTGAGTAATCGTTCCATATTTGTCATAATTTAAGGGAATCATATCCTCGCTGCTCGACATGACTCCTAGATCTGTGATGAACTTCTTCATCCAAACTCCCTCCTTTGTTGCCTTTGTCACAACAATGTATTCCACCTTTGTGGTCGAGTCAACAGTAGTGTCTTGCTTGGAACTCTTCCAGCATACTGCTCCTCCATTCAGGGTGAACACATACCCTAAATTAGGCTTGCTATCATCGACATTAGACTGGAAGCTCGAGTCCGAGTAGCCCTCAATCTTGAGGCTACTACCTCTATATACTAGTAAAAGATCCTTAGACCATCTCAAGTACTTAAGGATACATTTTTCTGCTTTCCAGTGCTCCAAGCCTGGATCTGCCTGATATCTGCTCGTGACACTCAGAGCATGCACTATATCAGGCCTAGTACATAGCATAGCATACATGATAGATCCTATCGCTGATGCATATGGCATCATATCCATGTGTATCCTTTCTTCAAGAGTCTTTGGGGATATACTCCTAGAAAGTGATATTCCATGTCTCATTGGTATGAGACCTCTCTTGGAACTTTCCATGCCAAACCTTTTGACATTGGTGTCTCTGTACCTGGACTAGGACAAGCTAAGCATCCTCTTGGATCTATCTCTATAGATCCGTATCCCCAATATGCAGGATGCTTCCCCTAAGTCTTTCATGGAAAAGTGCCTAGATAATCAAGTCTGTACTGTGGAGAGCATTCCTATATTATTCCCAATGATCAGGATGTCATCCACATATAATACAAAAAAGGTGATAGTGCTCCCACTTAATTTCTTATACACACAAGATTCATCTTCGTTCTTAACGAAGTCATAAGATCTGATCGCCTCATCAAATCTTATGTTCCAACTTCGAGAAGCTTGCTTCAATCCATAAATGGACCTAAGTAACTTGCACACCTTATCTGGGTGTATCATATACACCTCCTCATCGAGGTTACCATTGAGGAATGAGGTTTTGATGTCCATCTGCCAGATCTCATAATCATAGTGTACTGCAATAGCTAATATAATTCGAATAGATTTTAGCATTGCTATAGGTGAGAAAGTTTCATCATAGTCAACACCTTACCTTTGACGATACCCCTTAGCCACTAGCCTTGCTTTATAGGTCTCTACCTGTCCATCTTCTCCAATCTTCTTTTTGAAGATCCACTTGCAACTAATGGGTACAATACCCTTGAGTGCATCAACTAGGTTCCAAACCTTGTTGGAGTACATGGAATCCATTTCTGAATTCATGGCTTCTTGTCATTTCCCAGAGTCTATGCTCATAATAGCCTCCTCGTAGGTCTAAGGATCAATATCCTCAACATCCTCTCTTCTGATATGTCCCACATATCGCTCAAGAGGATGGGATACTCTATCGGACCTATGTAAAGTTGGAACTTGTGTGTTAGGTATCTGACCAGACTCTGGCTGTGGAATGGTGCTTGAGCTAGGTTCTCCAACCTCGCTCAACTCTATCATGCTCCCACTGTCTCCACCAAGAATGTGTTGCTTCTCAAGGAACACTACTCTCTTAGCTACAAAGACTTTTCGGTCCTCAGGGTGATAGAAATAATCCCCACAAGTTTCTTTGGGGTATCCCACGAACATGCACCGTTCCGTCCTAGATTCCAACTTGTCAGGGTTGTATCTCTTAATGTGGGCAGGGCAGCCCCAAATCTTAACAATCTTAAGATTGGGCTTCTTCACATTCCATATCTCATATGGAGTAAACATCACTGACTTAGTTGGAATTCTGTTCAGAAAGTAAGTTGCGGTTTCGAGGGCATATCCCTAGAATGAGATGGGTAGGTCGACGAAACACATCATGGAACGCACCATGTCTAACAATATATGATTCCTCCTTTCTGATATACCATTAAGCTATGATGTATAAGGAGATGTTCATTGGGATAAGATCCCATAGTCTTTGAGGAACTTGGTGAACTCTGGACTCAAGTACTCACCTCCTCGATCTGATCGAAGGGTTTTAATACTCTTTCCTGTTTGGTTCTCCACTTCTGATTTCCTCTTAGACTCACATATACTCATGATATGTGGAGCTATATCTAGCATAAATAAACCATTATATACTATTCCTCTCGTGATGATCTCATCATCTAATATTATTGAACAACCATTGTTCTCAAAAACTAATTTATATCCAATAACTATCAAACATGAAATGGAAATAATGTTTTTGATAATAGAAGGAACATAATAGCATTCATCTAATGCAATAATAGCTCCACCAAGCAGATGTAAGGTGACCTTGCCAACAGCTAATACAGTAACCTTTGCTCCATTGCCCATCTTAAGATCCATCTCGCCTCTGTTCAATCTCCTAGGTCCTACCAGAACCTACAACGAATTACAGATATGATAAGCACTCTAGGTATCTAATACCAATGTGTTATCATAAGATTCTGACAAATGGAGACTGATCATGAATGTACCTGAAGCTTCTGTAAGCTTCTGTTTCGCCCTCTCTACAAGGTACTCTTTGCAGTTCCTCTTCTAATGCTCATCTTTGCCGTAGTGGAAGCACTGGCCTTTATCCTTTGTTGGGTCTTTCTTGGCAACCTTTGCCTTACCCATTTTACCCTTGCCCTTGCCCTTCTTAAGGGTCTTCTCAATCTTCCTTTTCTTTTTGGTCTCACCAGTGTAGAGAACCAGCTTCTCTTTCTTGAAGGTGCTCTCTGCTTCTCTCAACATATTGAGGAGCTCTGGGAGGGTCACCTCAAGTTTGTTCATATTAAAATTCATTATGAACTGAGAAAAAGAATCTGGTAAGGATTGAAGTACAAGATCCACACACAGGTTATCCTCTAGGACCATTCCTAGACCTGTGAGTTTTTTAATCCACTCAATCATCTTAAGGACATGGTTCTGAACCAGTGTCCCCTCAGTCATCCTAGCACGGAAAATACTCTTTGATATCTCATATCGCTGAGTTCTTCTCTGTTCCTCAAATAGTTTGTGGAGATGTAGAAGTATGGAATTAGCATCCATATTTTCATGCTGTCTCTGTAACTCAGTAGTTATAGAGGCCAATATATAACACTGAGCAAGAGTGGAATCATCTAAGCACTTCACATAATGAGCGATCTCATTCTCGCTTGCCCCTTCGTCAGGCGTAGGGATCACTGTATCAAGGACATACGCGATTTTCTCCGTCGTGAGAACGATTCTCAAATTGTGAAGCCAATCCGTATAATTTGGACCAGTGAGGCGGTTGGCATCAAGTATGCCATGTAAAGGATTTGAAAGCGACATTTTTCTGAAATAAAAGATGTAGCAAAAATAAATAATATGCAGACTTTACAGAAATTTAAACAATTAAGATAAGGACTTCTATCTTAATGTATTCCCACTAATTTTTCGCGAGACACACAACACCCTCCGGTTTGTGAATCGGAGACCCCCGGTGGATCTCTAGTGGGGATCAGGATCCAATCGGCGTCTTAACATAACCTCGAGGGACTCGACCAATCACGTTAAGCTCGTAAAGGTAGGCAACTCTTGCCAATCACAACTCCTTGTGATTCCCGTCCTGTTTAGCCTCCGAACCACTATGGCCTCGAGGGACTTGACCAACCATGATATTCAGTTAAGTCATTAACATTGTTACCAGATGAGTCTGATTAGGTGATATACTCTCGAGGGACTAGACCAAGCATACCATATCCTCAGGTCACCTCTGACATCTCTATATCATAGATAAGATGGCAAGATGCGATATAGGTGAGTCTCGAGGGACTCGACCAACTCAACCTATATCGAGAATCAGCTCATAGCTATAACGATGGAAGGCCACGTAGGTCAATCTAATTGCCTCACATTTACCGACTTAATATTATTAATGGAGAGGATTTTTGATTTGGTCTCCTAACATAATGTGTCACACACATACATATTTAATATATATATATATCTACATCGCATGCAAATATATATATACAGATCTAGTAGGTGTATAACTAATTATACATCACATGAGCAATCACACTAGATGATCATGGACCATATCCTAATATGATCAGGCCCGAGTCAGTGGGCCCAATCATTTACATCAAGATCTATGTGTACTTCAACTCATCTTTATGCCCTATGATCATCCATCTCGCTTCGTCGAATCCGTTAATATCTCAACGCATCTCCATGCGTCGGATCGTCCGTCTCGACCTCGTGAGTCACGCTACCGCTGCGCCTCCTCATGTAATTACAACATAATTACAAGCACGCAAGCCCGATAATAAATGAGAAAAATAGCGGCTCGCAGACCCCAATAATCACATGTATACACATCACATCACAAGTCCATGATCATCTGTCCACATCATACATCACATGTATATATTATTTTATAGGACTACTAGATAAAAAATAATAGTTAATTAAACTATTTAATTAACATATTTAATTTTCTGAAATCAGGGACATAAAGGGAATTTTTAAATTCCTAGGGGTATTTCGGTAATTCGGCCAAAAGGGTATTTTGGTAATTTTATCAAAAGGGACAAAATCTGGAATTTCTAAAATTCTGAACGGCCAAACCATTTTTTGCCCAAAATCCTAATACCTTTCCCTTCTACAGAGTTGCGGTCGCCGCCACCCTACTAGCGGCGGCCACTACGGCCGGGCGTGCCGCCCCTGCTCGCGGGCGCAGCGCCCGCATGCGGTCTATCCGCAGGCGGCGCTACCCCTTGCGGGTGTGCCCACATCTGCGGGCATATCGCCTGTAGGCGGCACTGTCCCTTGCGGGCTGGCGGCGCGGCGCCGCTTGCGCGGGAGGAGGTGGGGCGCGTGTCCCGCGAGCACAGCCTCTCGCCGGCGCCTCTGCTGGCCAGCTGGCTGATCGCAATGCCCGCCGGCATCCCTGGGCGCTGCCCTAGGGCGTTGCCCCCAGGCGCAACGCCGCCGCGCCAATGAGCTAGCGCATGGCCGCGCGTGGCGCTGCCTCGCAGTAGCCGCCCGCCGGTTGCTGCCTGTGCAGGCAACAAGGCTGCAAGCAGCCTTGCGGTTGCTGCACGAGCGAGCAACAATAATTGTTGCCCTTTCTCGTTCTTCGCGCCAATGATTTTGGCATCAAAACAGATCTAGAACACAACACTTGTAGTTTAAGATCCGATCTTCGCACGAACAACCTGGCTCTGATATCACTGTTGGGTCATCCTTCAAGAGGGGCGACATCTCATGTGTAGCGGAAGAACAGAAAACAAAACCCCAGATTTTTCGTAGAAAGTTTTTGTCGTTATGCGAAGATCGATGCATTAAAAACAAATCTGCAAAAACTACATGTGTTAAAGAAAGATACATAGGGAGATCGTATATCCCTGAATTCCTGCAGATTTTTTGGAGAGGATGAAGGAGGTCAAGCGTCCACCTCTCTAGCGGTATCCACACAGCATGGATTGCGATGATGCACCTCTCTCTCTAGGGAGAGGAGAACAAGAGGTGGCTACCAAAAACAATCAGCCTATAGAGCTATGGTTCCCTCCTATTTTTAGAGGCCCCTTGAAAACTCTAATGGATCTTTTTGCCCTATTGGGTATTGGATCTCCATCCAATCACCCAAGCCTCTTGGATTAGTGGGTTTCTATCCAATAATCTATTATTAGCAATTATTGGATCTTATCTTAGGATCCAAAAATTTAGGGGCTTAATGGATATCCAATAAGATAGGGGGTTCAGCAGATATCTCATATCCGAACCTCTACTTGTCGCAACACCTACCATATGTGTGTGACCCTCTAGGCCCAATATCGAGCTGGCCATGAGTTATAATTGTCAAAACTCCTTCTCACATAGTGAATTATTATCTCTATAATAATTCACCCAACTCATCGACTGCGGACGTACTAGGCCACTACGCCGCGGCCCCCAAACGATACAGGGGAATCCAATCCTTTGGACCTATTTGTCCTCAGGTACCATGTATCTATAATCTCTCATCCATCTAATATCCTAGAGACCCTATACCAAGCATGGTGCTATCAGGCCCATACGGTCTCTCCTCGAGTCTTGCTCTTATCAGATTCTCCAGGAGAACTCTTTTCCTCTCTATCTGAATAACCTTGGCTAAGGATTTGTTCGAGCAAGAACACATGGGATATTCCTCTCATGATACCGAGAGCGGATGATCCTCTATTGACACTCAATAGCCCTTGTAAAGTTGGCGACCACTCCCAATGACCAGGTGTACTAGATATGGAACTTTCCAAACCTATAAGTCCGGTATCAAAGAGTGGAGTACTCATACAGGACATCCTTGGTGTCTCAAGTCTAAGGACCAGATACACTACTGGGACTACGGAATCGCTGTCTGACATAAGGTATCAATAACCATCCAGCATTCTATAGGTGGATCAATCAGTGAACTCATTCTCTAATGAGCACCTGCACTGTACCCTTAGTGTCCCCACACGAGTAGCTATGAGACCAGCTACCTCCATCATATGAACGGATATACAGCACACTAGTCTATCCGGTTATCTCGATGTCCTTCTCGAGTAACCTATGATCAGGAAAATTCAGGGTATGTGTTTAAAGGTGAATCGGTCTCATTATCGTGTTCTCATCACGATCCGATTCCCATTGCATAGATCCAAAGACATCACAATATATGCAACATGTAAGATAAAGTGATATAATGCCAATAATCATAAGCAAAGAGATTGACGCAGCGTGTTACAAGTGCAATCACTCATGTGATTGGCTTGTAGGGCATCTATAACTAGCACCAACTTCCACTATCAAATATTCTTGAAGGGGAAGGACCAAGTACCCCTCTTACAACCTTTTTACAAGTGGTTCACACTCTTATAGAATTTTGACAAAGTAAAAATGTGGGAGGTGAACACTCAAGCTATCAAACATGATTTTACTATAGCTTAGACTCAGTTTTTATCACTTCCTAATGTGCTTAGCTAGTTGAGAAGAGAGAGGTATTTAAAGACTCAATTGGCTTCAGAATTGGAGCAAAAAAGAGTCACATCCTAGATTTCTGGGTACTGACAATACCACCGCTTGGCACTGGCGGTACCACCGCTAGTTGACCCTACTCTATTAGTGTAATAGGCGGTACTACCACTTGTCAAGCGGTACTACCACTGATAAGTAATAACTGTCAATGGTACCATCACTGACCTAGGGCGGTACCACCACCTAGACCACCTTGGAATTAGGTCCTGGGGTAGTGCCACCGCCCCACTCTAGCGGTGCCATCGCCAGACATGGTCCGGCACTACTGAATGGACCCTGAATCCGGCCTAATTTAATCCAAATAAGGCCCAGTTGGCCCCTACTGCTCTGTTATATTCCTAAGCAAATTTTAAACTGGCAATCATCGAGTTTTCTTCTGGTGAACTTCCGGCGGACTTTCGACACACCCTTAAATTTCTTCCAACAGACTCCTGGACTTTATGGCATGTTTAACGAATATTTGGCAAGCTTTCAAACCTTCTCAATGAGCTCCACGAACCTCCAACGATCTTTCTAGCAAACTTTCGAAACCTTTGGCAAGTCCCCGATTCATTCTCGGTTGGTTCCGGCAACACTTCTAACGATCCTTCGGACTTCCGACGGACTCTCGAACTCCCAATGTACTTGACTCCAGCAATTCGCTTTATGTCTTCATTATTATCATAGTTAATCTTGACACTTATCTCAACAATATGGATTAGATCAAATAACCTATCAATTGACTTTATCATCAAAATCTGAGATTTAACAATCTCCCCCTTTTTTGTGATGACAATCAATTGATGATGGAGTTAATTTTAAGTCCCCTTATCTATATGCCATATTATGAGAAGGAAAACACTTGAATTCAAGCCGAAACCGATAAGTTTCATCCGTTGAACTTATCATCACGCTTAACAAGCAAGACCTTTCATTTATAAATATGAAACTTCATATTTTTCATATTTTGAAAATAATGTCAAGGTATGACACTCAATTTCAAGTCGAATGATGATAGACATTTATCACTATGACAAATGATACCAATTATAATTTGAAATATAACAAAGATCAAACACTATCAACAAAAAAAGCACAAATGCAAGGCATGATATCATTTTTCCGATACATCATCAAATGAGATGATATCTTATCATATCAATGAAAGATACCAAATTTTAAACATGATATGATAACAATCTTTCAAAAATTTACATGTTAAGCATGTATGAATCATTTGCAATACATGTGATACATTGCGATACGCTACAAATTTTATTACGATGCTTTTAAAGATAGCAACCAATTTTTGATTACAAAGCATGACAAAAGCAATTATATTGTAATATAAAACATATAAGACTTTTATCATTCCATCAAGTCCTTATGATACGATATGATACATATAAGTCATTTATCAAGTCATATATTTATTTACCGTATTCTTCTCGATGCATGCAAGGCATTAAGTCATTAATTTATTTTGCCATTTCCTTCTCCCCCTTTGTCATCAACAAAAAGGAGGTGAATTATGATTACAAAAAAGATGGTAAAAGTAGTTGTTGAATCTCGGATTTTAATAATAAAGTCAATTGGTGAAATATTTGTTCTAATCTACTTTGTCGAGATAAGTGTGCAGGAATAACTACGATGGGAAGAAAACATAAAGTGATTTACCGAGGACAAGTCCGTCGGGGGTTCAAGAGTTCATCGGAAGTTCGAGAGATTTTCGGAAGTGTTGCCGGAACCATCCAAGATCGAATCAAGGACTTGCCAAAGTTTTCGAAAGTTCATCTCAAAGATCGTCGAAGGTTCACGGAACTTACCGGGAAGATTCGGAAGCTAGCCGAAGACTCGTTGAGCTCGCCATATAATCCGGAGTATGCTGGGAGTCCATTGGAAGCAATCCGAGGGAAGCATCGGAAGCCTACAGGAATCTCGCCATAAAGCTCACCGGAAGTTGACTTGAAGAGTGTCGGATCAAATCACGTTGAGTTATGTTTTTAAGTTCGTAGTTTGCACATGAGTAGAGCAAGGATTTAGGAAAAATCCTCGTAGTGGGGCCAACCGGGCCTCATCGGGCCAAGTTGGGGCTTAAACGAGGCCCATTCGGCTTTGAATGGGGCGGTTGAACCACCCGGCAGGCGGTGGAACCGCCTAGCCTAGGGCATCGCTTGGTGGGCGGAGCGTAGCACGCCTGTATATAGACGCGCGGTGGAACCGCCTATCTGAGCGTAGCACCGCCCTGTACACACGAGCGGTGGAACCACTGGCTGGGCGGTGGCACTGCCTAGTCACCGTGATCGAGCGGTAGCACCTTTCGCACGTCGGGCCAACAACCGACACGGACACAGTAACTCCAAATTGATTTCAAATTTGGAGCCCAATTTTGAATCCACTTTGGATCTATAAATACCCCCCCTTTCTCAGCTGAAAGGGTACCCTTTTGAGAGTTAAAATCTTAGTCTTGAGCTTTTGAAGAGTCTTGAAAAGTCTTGTTCTTGCTAAGTGTTCACCTTCTTCTTCTTCTTGAGAAATCTTGTACAAGTGTGAACTTCTTGTAAAGGGTTGTAAAGGGGTATTTGGTCCTTCCTTCAAAGGATTTGCTAGTGGAAGAGCGGAAGCCTCATAGTAAAGGCTTCAAGAGTGGATGTAGGTCATTTGACCGAACCACTATACATCATTGTGTCCATAAATGTGTGAGTGTTTACATTCTTGAATCATTTCATTACTTGGCTGCAAGTTGTTTAGTTCATAGTTATTTCCTTTACGTAAGCAATTACTTTTAAGTTCTCTTTCGCCAAATCGAAATCTTCCTACGAACTTGTGTTTTTGTAAAATCGGTTTCAAAAGTACGATTTTAATCCGCTGCACTAATTCACCCCCCCCCCCCCTCTTAGTGCCTTTTAGATCCTTTCAATTGGTATCAGAGCAAGGTTTGCTCTCATATTGGTTTAAAACCCAAGAGAGATGGCCTACTCCGGTATGCAAGAGGGTCACTCCATTACTCGTCCGCCTATGTTTAATGGGTCGGATTATACGTATTGGAAGACTCATATGAGGATTTTTCTCATTTCCATGGACTTCGAACTTTGGAACATTGTTGAAAATGGCTTTGCCTAATCTTCTCTTCCGATGAGTGACTGGAATGAGTCGGAGAGGAAGATTTTTGCTCTCAATGCAAAGGCTATGAATGCCTTATTTTGTGCACTTGATAAGAATGAGTTTATTCGGGTTTCTATTTGTGAATCAGCATTTGATATTTGGCGCACTCTTGAAATCACTCTTGAAGGCACTAGCCGAGTGAAAGAGTCCAAAATCAACATTCTTGTGCATTCCTATGAACTTTTTCGGATGAAACCAAATGAGTCCATTGGAGACATGTACACCCGCTTTACGGATGTCATCAATGGACTTAAAGCTCTTGGTAAAGGTTTTTCTAATTTTGAATTGGTAACTAAAATTTTAAGATCCCTTCCAAAGAGTTGGGATCCAAAGGTCACGGCCATTCAAGAGGTCAAGGATCTTAAAGTATTTCTGCTTGAAGAACTTATTGGATCTCTAATGACTTACGAGATGACGTGTCATGCTCATGAAGAGCTTGAGAACCCCCTTCCAAAGAACAGGAAGGATATGGCACTTAGAACACAAGAAGACCACTTGAAAGGAACATTAAGTGATGAGGACAGTGACAATGACATTGCACTTCTAACTCGAAAGTTTAAAAAATTTATAAGAAAGAACAAATTTAAAAATGACAAAAAAATCAAATTTGAACACAAAAAGGATCAAGTTATTTGCTACGAATGCAAGAAGCCGGGACACTTCAAGAATGAATGCCCTCAAGCCAAGAAGAAGCAATTCAAGAAGAAAAAAGCCTTGAAGGCCACGTGGGATGATTCAAGTGACTCTGAGGTTGAAGAAGCTAGCAACAAAGAGGAGGCAAACTTTGCACTAATGGCATTAGGAGAAGAGGTTAGTGAGTTACTTAATGAAGAATTATCTTCGATGAACTTTCTATGGCTTTTCATGAGTTATTTGATGAATGTAGAACTATTAGTAAGAAGTTCAATTTGCTTAAGAAAGAGCATGCTTTATTACAATGTAAGTTCAATAGTCTTCAAAACCCTTCTCTACCCCCATGCTCTAAGTGTGAAGACTTAGATGCAATAAAGAGGGAGAACTTGCTACTCAAAGAGACCCTAAACAAGTTTAAGGTCGGTAGCAAGGACTTGGACATGATTCTTGCTAACAAAGGTCACGTCGGAAATAGAAGTGGAATCGGATTTGTGAGAGGTTCTCACCAAAATCCCACCACCTTCGTTAAAGGGCCTACATTGCATGTATCACCCCATTTGAAATGTAATTTTGTGGCAAAACGGGACATGTTGCCTACAAATGTCCATTCAAGAAAATTAATCCACAAAAATTGATATGGGTTCCTAAAGGAACCATAAACAATTCAATGATAAATTACAAAGTAAGTAGATCAATTTGTAAGGCACCCAAAATCAAATGGGTACCTAAAAACCATCCTCTTTTGTAGACAAACTCACAAGCTAGGAGCAAGAAATGGTATCTTGATAGTGGATGCTCAAGGCACATGACCGAAGATCCATCTCATTTCTCTATGCTCACTAGCAAAGAAGAAGGATATGTCACCTTCGGAGACAACAACAAGGGTAAAATCATTGGCAAGGGAACCATAGGTAACAAATCGAGTTTTTCAATTAATGATGTGTTACTAGTTGATGGTTTAAAACATAATCTTTTAAGTATTAGTCAATTATGTGATAAAGGTTATGTTGTTAGATTTGAATCTAATGTTTGCATTATTGAAAAACCCAACAACAACATATGAATGATTGCTTTAAAACAAAATAATGTCTACACCATAAATATTGATAAATTAAGTAATGAAATGTGCTTTTCGGTTTTGAATGATGATGCTTGGCTTTGGCATAGGAGATTAGGCCATGCAAGCATGAAACTAATCTCTAAGATTTCATCTAGAGATTTAGTAAGAGGTATCCCAAACATGAAATTTGTTAAGGATAAGATATGTGATGCATGTCAACTAGGAAAACAAATAAAGACTAGTTTCAAATCAAAAAATCAAATTAGCACCACTAGACCATTGCAATTGATCCATTTGGACTTATTTGGACCAATTAACATAACAAGCCTAGGAGGTAGCAAATATGCCTTTGTAATTGTGGATGACTATAGTAGATACACTTGGACCTATTTCTTGGCTCATAAAAGTGATTGTTTCAAATGTTTCTCTAAATTTTATAAATTCACTCAAAATGAAAAAGGTTTTATGATTTCATCAATTCGAAGTGATCATGGAGGTGAATTTCAAAATCATGACTTCCAAAATTTTTATGAAATAAACGGATACAATCATAACTTCTCTACTCCAAGAAATCCACAACAAAATGGAGTAGTGGAAAGGAAAAATAGAAGTTTACAAGAAATGGCTAGAACCATGTTAAATGAATATAATTTACCAAAATATTTTTGGGCCGAAGCCGTGAATACGGCTTGCTATGTTATAAATAGAGTTCTAGTGAGACCATCCCTATCTAAAACTCCATATGAATTATGGAATGGTAAAAAACCTAATGTTTCTTATTTTAAAGTTTTTGGTTGTAAATGCTTTATTTTAAATGAAAAGGATGTCTTAGGAAAATTCGATCCAAAATCCAATGAAGGCATATTTCTTGGTTATTCTTCGGTTTCTAAGGCTTTTCGTGTTTTCAACAAAAGAACCTTACTTATAGAAGAATCTATTCATGTGGTTTTTAATGAAATTTCCAAATTTAAGAAGAAAGATTTTGATGATGATTTTGGTCTTGATAATTTGAATTTGAATGAACCCTCTCCTGAAAATGACAACTTGGATGCATCTTCTTCCCAAACTTCCTTACCCAAGGAATGGAAGTATGTAGATGCTCATCCCAAGGAGTTAATTATAGGAGATGCATCGAAAGAGGTTCAAACTCGCTCTTCTTTCAAAAATTTTTGTGCCCATGCCGCTTTTCTTTCTCAAGTTGAACCAAAATGCATTGTTGATGCCCTGAAAGATGATTCTTGGGTTATCGCAATGTAATAAGAATTGAATCAATTTGAGAGGAATGAGGTATGGAAGCTTGTTCCTAGACCTAATGATCACTTAGTTATTGGTACTAAGTGGGTCTTTAGAAACAAGCAAGATGAATACGGTATCGTGGTTAGAAACAAGGCTAGACTAGTGGCCAAAGGTTTCAACCAAGAAGAAGGTATCGATTACGAAGAGACCTTCACTCTTGTGGCAAGATTGGAAGCCATTAGGATGCTCCTTGCCTATGCTAGTAGTAAAGATTTCAAATTATTTCAAATGGATGTCAAAAGTGCATTCTTAAATGGTTTTATTTCCGAAGAAGTGTATGTCGAACAACCACCCGGATTTGAAAACTCTCTATTTCCTAACCACGTGTTTAAGCTAACTAAGGCTCTATATGGTCTAAAACAAGCCCCTAGGGCTTGGTATGAGAGGCTTAGTTCTTTTTTAATTTCAAATGATTTCACTAAAGGCAAGGTTGATACTACATTGTTTATTAAACATTTTGAAAACAATTTTCTTATTGTTCAAATTTATGTTGATGATATTATTTTTGGGTCTTGTAATAAATCACTATGTGAATTATTTGCTAAGGATATGAGTGATGAATTTGAGATGAGCCTAATGGGAGAACTAAATTTCTTTTTAGGACTACAAATCAAGCAACTAAGTGATGGTATATTTCTAAATCAATCAAAATACACATTGGAATTGTTAAAACGATTTAACATGGATGGATCAAAAGATATTAGCACTCCTATGAGCACCTCCGCTAAATTAGATATGGATGAAAATGGAGAAAGTTTTGATTAAAAACTTATAGGGCATGATAGATAGCACGCTTTATCTCACTACAACTTGGACTTGATATCATGTTCAATGTAGGGCTATATGCAAGATTCCAAGCTAATCCTAAGCTATCTCACTTGAAAGCTGTCAAGAGGATTCTTAGATATCTTAAAGGGACCCCTAATCTTGGATTATGGTATCCAAAATCTGATAATTTTGATTTGAAAGCTTATGCAGATACGGATTTTGGTGGATGTAAAATAGATAGAAAAAGCACATCCGGAACATGCCAATTTCTAGGACATGCACTTGTTTCTTGGACTTCCAAGAAACAAAATTCGGTTGCACTATCTACTGAAGCTGAATATATAGCTGCAAGTGCATCCGTACAGGTTATCTGGATGAAAAATACACTAGAAGACTATGGAATCTACTTAAAAAATATTTCTATAAAATGTGATAACACGAGTGCTATTTATCTAACTAAAAATCCGATTCAACACTCTCGAACTAAGCACATTGACATTAGGCATCATTTTATACGTGATCATGTAAGTAGTAGAGATGTCACCCTTGAATTTGTTGATACAAATCATCAATTAGCGGACATTTTTACGAAACCTTTAAATGAGGAACAATTTGATTTTATTAGAAGGGAATTAGGCATGTTAAACTGTCCAAATAAGTAAGCTCTATTTGATGATATCTTTCCTTGAAATTATGGTTTTCATCGATTTGATTCCATACATTTTGATTTTTCTTCTTGGATTTATTTTCATCAAATTATTTTGACTTCATCCCATCTCTAAGACCATTTTTTTAAATAAAAAAATTAATGAAATATTTTGTGCTACCAACGGTAGTGAAGCAAATTCAAAAGTGGTGGAATCGTCGGGTGAGAGTACCGCCCGAACACCCCTGTTATAAGGGGTGAGTTAGGGCTGGCGGTAGAACCGCCCCCCCTAACCTGAGAGACTCTTCCTCACTTCTCTACACTCCTCTAAACCCTCCCAAGCATCATTTCTTCCCTCTAGAAGCCTAAGAAGGAGATCTTACTTTGATTCAAGCTCCCTACATCTCAAAGGAACAATCTAAGGTAAAAATCGAATTATTTCTCTTTCCTTTTCTTGTCTAGTTTAATTCCTTTCTTCAATTGATTATTGATCAATCCTAAATAGAAATGGCTCAAAAAAAACATCAAGAGACAAAGAAAAAGGATGGAGGTAGATTCATTTGGCCAATCCTTGTTTACATCACAAGACGCGTCCCTTAGATTTTCTGAACTTGCTGCTAGACCCATTCATATGGGAAAATATGTTGATTTGAATCAATTAGGGAGCCTAGAACCTATCATGTGGTTTGCAGACTTAGAGGCCTTACCCATTATGTAAATTGTTGAACCTATTTATCTACGCTTAGTTAAATTATTCTATGCTAATTTAACTATGAATGATGATGGCTTGTCAACTTATCTTCTAGGTAATGAGATCCAAATATGTGATAATACTATATGCTCATTAATTGGAATTGTTGAAAAAGAGCTAGGGTGTTATTTTAGAGGAAAATGGGATATGGACACAGTTGGTGCCACCCACTCTGAAACTTTAGAAACTGTTTGCAAACCCAAATTTAGGTATAATCCCCAAGAGTTGTGAATATTTACTACCTTTTAACTCTAAAATTTTGCATCACATTCTTGTAAGCATTGTCATTCTTAAACAGTTTCATCATGATGAGATCAGTTTCACTAAGTTAGGTACCTTATATTGGATCATGACCAAACAACATTTTTGTTTTGGTTACCTAATCCGGCAGCACATGATAGAGGTCCTTTCTAAAGGATCAATGTTACCATATGGAGGTTTAATAACTAAACTATTGCTTGCCCATAATATTTGCATTCCACCAAATGAAGAAGCAACACAAGTGGACAGATTTAATATCATTGACATTAAACTACTTAGGCGACTTAGGTGTACATTCGAGCATGGAATAGGGGTTAGACAACCTAGGAGATGTGATATACCTCCCCCACTAGTAGACCATCCTGAAACACCAGTCCTTAGGGGAAATGAATCTCCTCCTGATCCTTTTGTTGCAGCTACATCAGTGACATTTTCTGCTCCATCTTCTGACGATCCGATCATGAGAGAGTTAAATGAAGTAAAACTACAGCAAATTGAAATTTTGAAGGAAATGCGGAAGATGAACCAAAAGATTGATCACATGTATAGGCATCTTGGCATTTCTCCTGAGGAGTAGCTTGCTGTATTTTCTTTTTGAACGATGTAAACTTGTGTTGTATGTTGACATATATGTTGTATTATCTTTATTACATCTTGACATATATGTTGTATTATCTCCATTACATCTTGACATATATGATGTATTATCTTTATTACATCTTTTTGGCCACTGTGAAATGATTTTCGGTTTTCTGACTGATTTTCTTTTCCACATTTGTGATATTTTTCGGCAATCCTTTATTGTTACATATGAATCCCTCGTTTCCTTTTTGTTGATGACAAAGGGGGAGAAATAATATGTGTATTGCCATATGTTGACAGTTATATGCATTTTCCATGCTTTACAAGTTATTGCAAGTTAAAATGTTTATTTAGGTTCTTGATATCATGTTTTTAATTATGTATACTTCATTGATATCTTTGATACCTATTTGACATCTTATTGTCCAACATCAACTTTGTCATCATTAAGTACATCATGAAGTTAAATTTATTGTGTTGAATTCAAAATTGAATTCAAGCAATTTTTTTTATGGCATATAGATAGGGGGAGTTAAGAGTAACTCCATCACCAATTGATTGTAATCATCAAAAAGGGGGAGATTGTTGAATCTCGGATTTTGATGATGAAGTCAATTGGTGAAATATTTGTTCTAATCTACTTTGTCGAGATAAGTGTGCATGAATAACTACGATGGGAAGAAAATATAAAGTGATTTACCGAGGACAAGTCCGTCGGGGGTTCAAGAGTTCATCAAGTCAGAGATTTTGGAGTGTTGCGGAACCATCCAAGATCGAATCGGGGACTTAGAAGTTTTCGGAAGTTCATCTCAAAGATCGTCGAAGGTTCGCGGAACTTACCGGGAAGATTCAGAAGCTAGCCGAAGACTCGTTGAGCTCACCATATAATCTGGAGTATGCTGGGAGTCCACTAGAAGCAATCCGATGGAAGCATCGGAAGCTTGCCGGAATCTCGCCGTAAAGCTCGCCGGAAGTTGACTTAAAGAGTGTCGAATCAAATCACGTTGAGTTATGTTTTTAAGTTCATAGTTTGCACATGAGTAGAGCAAATTCTGAGAGCCAATTCGCGGGGGCCAACCAACCGCCAAGAAAGGGTTGCGGGGCCCAACTGGCTTCGCTTGGCTGTGGTGAGCGGCGGTTGACGCTTTAACCAGGCGGCATCGCCGGGCCGGAGCGGTAGCACCGCCCATACGCACGTAGTGGAACCACTGCCCGAGCGGTACCGCCACATACGCATGGTGGTGAGCCGGGCTGTGGCACCGCCGGGCCACGCAAACCAGAGCGGTAGCATCGCCGCTGAGCAGTGGACTGCTTTCGTACCAACAGATCGACACAAGTGGTGGCACTGGCTGGTACCGCCTGATGTGGCACCGCCTGACTATTCTGTACACGGAACTCCAAATTGATTTCAAATTTGGAGCCCAATTTTGAATCTACTTTGGATCTATAAATACCCCCCCTTTCTCAACCGGAAAGGGTACCTTTGAGAGTTAAAATCTTAGTCTTGAGCTTTTGAAGAGTCTTAAAAGTCTTGTTCTTGCTAAGTGTTCACCTTCTTCTTCTTCTTGAGAAATCTTGTACAAGTGTGAACTTCTTATAAAGGGTTGTAAAGGGTATTTGGTCCTTCCTTCAAAGGATTTGCTAGTGGAAGAGCGGAGCCTCATCGTAAAGGCTTCAAGAGTGGATGTAGGTCATTTGACCGAACCACTATACATCATTGTGTCCATAAATGTGTGAGTGTTTACATTCTTGAATCATTTCATTACTTGGCTGCAAGTTGTTTAGTTCATAGTTATTTCCTTTACATAAGCAATTACTTTCAAGTTCTCTTTCGTCAAATCAAAATCTTCCTACGAACTTGTGTTTTTGCAAAATCGGTTTCAAAAGTATGATTTGAAATTGTAAAGATCCTTTCCCCCCCCCCCCCTCATAAGATCCTTTCAGTAGTCATCATAAGACATCATGATGCTAGTCATTTATCAACCATATCAAAATTGTAAAGATAGTCATCAAACATATTCGATATATAAGAATGAGGCTTAAATTTGCTTAGAAAGCAAGTTGAATATCATGTAAAGTATGTCATCTGAGATAGATAAACTCGAAAAGTGATTTGATGATTCTTATTTATGTTTATGAAATCCAAAAAATGATTTTTTATCATTTATTAAGTCATGAAAGATTCATACATGAAAGAGGTTCAAGATGTAATTTTGTAAAATTGTAAAGTGGAAGGATAGATCATTGAAGCTATTTATCAAACATTTAGTCATTCATCAAACATATAATAAGAGCTCATATCAAAAATTCATGAGAGAGAGAGAAAGAGATCAAAAATTTATGAAAAAGTTCAACTTGGCATTTATGAAGTGGAGCACATCAACATCAAAAGTTTCATAAAAAAAGATTCAACTTGGTATTCTTATCGAAATCCATGAGGCAGAGATAAATAACAAAAGCTCAAAACTTAGAGATGAGCACAAGAGTTAAGAATAAAGTCCGAAGAGAGTATAACAAACACTTAAGAGCTTAATCTTTATGCAAAATTCATGACATTAATCTATGCATATGTCAAGTTTCAAATGATATAAAAATCATAAAAACCATTTAATCATCCCAATAGAGGTAGAGAGAGTATAAAATCGATTTCACTACATCATCGAAGGGGATGATATTACTTAAGGTTTATCAATCGAAGAAGGAGGAGAATCAAAATATTATGATCGAAGGATAAAAATGAGAGCTCCATTCAAAATATTATATTATAAAGATGTCATCCAAAATCCAAAAATAATAACAAGTTTGAGATTATAAAAAACCAAAGTTGAAAAATTTCGGAAAAGGAACATACAACATCTTCATGTATTAGCACAATTTAGCATGCCTAATTCACTTCTAATGAAGTCAAATTATTCTTCATTTAGGGGTTTTGTGAAGATGTCCACTAATTGGTATTTTATATCAATAAATTCTAGAATGACATCATTATTATTGATATGATCTCATGTAAAGTGATGCCTAATGTCAATATGCTTAGTTTTAGAGTGTTGAATGAGATTTTTGTTTAGGCAAATAGCACTTGTGTTATCACATTTTATGAAAATATTCTTTAAATGAACTCCATAGTCTTCTAAAGTATTTTTTATTCAAACAACTTGTGTACAACATGCACTTGTGGCTATGTATTCAGCCTCGATCGTAGATAGTGCAACTGAGTTTTGTTTCTTGAAAGTCCAAGAAACAAGTGCATGTCCTAAAACTTGGCATGTTCTAGACGTATTTTTTCTATCTATTCTATATATATCAAAATCCACATCCGCATAGGTTTTTAAATCAAAGTCATCAGATTTTAGATATCATAATCCTAGGTTAGGAGTTCCTTTAAGATATCTAAGGATTCTTTTAATGACTTTAAGGTGAGATAACTTAGGGTTAGCTTGAAATCTTGCACAAAGTCCTACACTAAACATGAAATCCATACTAGTTGCGGTGAGGTAAAGTATGCTACCTATCATTCCCCTATATGTTTTTTGATCAAAATTTTCTCCACTTTCATCTAAGTCTAACATAGTGAAAGTACTCATAGGAGTATTTATGGCTTTTGAACCACCCATGTTAAATCGTTTTAATAATTCTAATGCATATTTAGTTTGATTAAAAAAATACCATAACTAAGTTGTTTAATTTGCAATCCTAAAAATAAAGTTAATTCACCCATTAGACTCATTTCAAATTCATGACTCATACACTTGGCAAATGATTCATATAGAGATTCGTTAGTAGAGCCAAAGATAATATCATCAACATAGATTTGAACAATAAGAAAATTATTTATAAAATATTTAATAAACAATGTAGTATCGACCTTGTCTTTAGAAAAATTATTTGAAATTAGACATGAACTAAGTCTCTCATACCAAGCCCTTGAGGCTTGTTTTAACCCATAGAGAGCCATAGTCAATTTAAACATATGATTAGGAAAAAGAGAGTTTTCAAAACCAGATGGTTGTTCAACAAACACTTCTTCAGAAATAAAACCATTTAAGAAAGCACTTTTGACATCCATTTGAAACAATTTAAAGTTATTACTATTAGCATAGGCAAGGAGCATCCTAATGACTTCTAATCTTGTCATAGGAGTAAAGGTCTCCTCATAATCGATACCTTCTTCTTGGTTGAAACCTTTGATCACTAATCTAGTCTTGTTTCTAACCATGACACCAAATCATCTTGCTTGTTTCTAAATACCCATTTAGTACCTATAACTAAATGGTCACTAGGTCTAGGAACAAGCTTCCACATCTCATTTCTCTCAAATTGGTTCAATTCCTCTTGCATTGCGATAATCCATGAATCATCTTTCAAGACCTCATCAATACATTTAGGTTCAATTTAAGAAAGAAAAGTGGTATTGGCACAAAATCTTTTTAAAAAAGAACGAGTTTGAACTCTTTTTGATGTGTCTCCTATAATTAGCTCCATAGGATGAGTATCTACATACTTCCATTCCTTTGGTAAGGAAGTTTCAAAAGAAGATGCATCTAAGTTACTTTTTAGAGGAGAGGTTTCATTCAAATTCAAAGCATCAAAATTAAAATCATCCTCAAAATCATTTTTCTTAAATTTAAAAACTTCATTAAAGACAATACGAATGGATTCTTCTATAACCAAAGTTCTTTTATTAAAAATATGAAAGGCTTTAGAAATAGATGAATAACCAAGAAAAATACCTTCATCGGATTTTATGTTAAACTTTCCTAAGGTATCCTTTTTATTCAAGATAAAGCATTTATAACCGAAAACTTTAAAATAAGAAACATTTGGTTTTTTGTTATTCTGCAATTCATAATAAGTTTTGGATAGAGATGGTCTTATAGAACCCTATTCATGATATAGCAAGCTATATTAACGGTTTCGACCCAAAAGTATTTGGATAAACTATATTCATTTAACATGGTTCTTGTCGTTTCTTATAAATTCCTATTCTTTCTTTCTACTACATTTTGTTGATGATTACTCAGAGTAGAGAAGTTATGGTTATATCCATTAGATTCATAAAAATTTTGGAACTCACAGTTTTGGAATTCACCACCGTGATCACTTCGAATTAATGAAATCATGAAACCCTTTTCGTTTTGAGCAAGTTTACAAAATTTAGAGAAATATTTAAAGCAATCATTTTTATGAGCCAAAAAATAGGTCAAAGTGAATCTACTATAGTAATATATAATTGCAAAGGTATATTTGCTATCTCTTAGGCTCGTTGTGTCCATTGGTCATAATAAATCCATATAGATCAATTGTAATAGTCTAGATGTGCTTATTTGATTCTTTGGTTTGAAGTTAGTTTTTATTTGTTTTCCTAGTTGACAAGCATCACATACTTTATCTTTAATGAACTTAACATTGGGAATACCTCTTACAAGTTCTTTAGATGAGATTTGAGAGATTAGTTTTATGCTAGCATGACCTAATTTTCTATGCCAAAGTCAAACATCATCATTCAAAACCGAAAAACATATTTCATTACTAAGATCATCAATGTTTATAATGTAGACATCATTTTGATTTAGTGTAATCATACATGTGTTGTTGTGTAGTTTTTCAATAATACAAGCATTAGATTCAAATTTCACAATATATCCCTTATCACATAATTGACTAATGCTCAAAAGATTATACTTTAAACCATCTACTAATAACATATTTTCAATTGAAAAACTTAATTTGTTACATATAGTTCCCTTGCTAATGATTTTACCCTTATTATTATCTCCGAAGGTGACATACCATTCGTCTTGGCTAGTGAGCTTAGAGAATTGAGATGGATCTCCAATCATGTGCCTTGAGCATCCACTATCAAGGTACCATCTCTTGCTCCTAGCTTGTGTGGGTGAATGTGTCTACAAAAGAGGATGGTTTTTAGATACCCATTTGAACTTGGGTGCCTCAAATATTAATCTACTAAACTTGTCATTGTTCATTGAGTTCCTTATCATTCCATTAGGAACCTATATTAACTTATGTGAGCTAAGTTTCTTATATGGATATTTGTAAGCAACATGTCCAGATTTGCAAAAAAAGTTACATTTTAATTTAGATGATATATGTAGTGTGGGTCCTTTAATGAAGGTGATTGTAGTTCAGTGAGATTCACTCATGAATTAATTCACCTTTTTTTTTCCAACGTGACCCTTGTTTGCAAAGATCATGTCCAAGCCTTTGCTACTGACCTTAAATTTGTTTAGGATCTCTTTAAGTAGCAAGTTCTCATTTTTTATTGCCTCTAAGTGTTCACACTTAGAGCATGGGAGTAAAGAGGGAGTATTGAGTTCAAGACTTTCAAGTTTATTTAGTAAGATAGCATGCCCCTTTTTCAATAAATTAAACTTTTTGTTAATAGCTCTACACTCATCAAATAATTCATGAAAAGCAATTAAAAGTTCACAGAAAGATAAATCTTCATTAAATTGCTCACTTACCTCATCTCCTAAATCCATCAATACGAAGTTTGTCTCCTCTTTGTTGCTTGTTTCTTCATCTTTGGAGCAACTTGAGTTGTCCCATATTACCTTTAGTGCTTTCTTCCTCTTTGGTTGCTTCTTCTTGGCTTGGGGGCATTTACTTTTGAAGTACCCCAACTTCTTACATTTATAACATATCACTTGATCCTTTTTGGGTTCAAGTTTATTTTTAATACCATTTTTAAATTTATTTATTCTTATAAATTTTTTGAATTTCTGAGTTAAGAGTGCAAGTTCATCATCACAGTCCTTATCACTTAAAGCTTCCTTCAAGTGATCTTCTTGCGTTCTCAAAGCCATATCCTTCCAGTTCTTTAGAAGGGGGTTTTCTAGCTCATTATGAACATGACATGTCATTTCGTGACCAATAAGTTTATCGAGAGGAAAATTTTTAAGGTCTATGGCATCTTGAATGGTCATAACTTTTGGATCCCAACTCTTTGGAAGGATTTTAAAATTTTTGTTATAAGTTCAAAATTAGAAAAATATTTACCAAATGCTTTGAGTTCATTGATGACATCCGTGAAACGGGTGTATGTCTCCGATGAAGTCACTTGGTTTCATTCGAAATAATTCGTAAGAATGGACCAAAAGATTGATTTTAACTCTTTCACTCGGCTAGTGCCTTCATGAGTGATTTCAAAAGTGTGCCAAATATTAAAAGTCGATTCACAAATCAAAATATGATTAAACTCATTTTTATCTAGTGCACAAAATAAGGCATTCATAGCCTTTGTATTTAGAGCAAAAACCTTCTCCAATTCATTCCATTCATTCATCGGAAGAGAAGATTTTTTAAATTCATTTTCAATGATATTTCAAAGTTTAAAATCCATAAAAATAAAAAAAATCTTCATACGAGTCTTCCAATAGGTGTAATCCGACCCATTAAACATAGACGAACGTATAATTGAATGACCCTCTCGCATGTTGGAATATGCCATCTATCTTGGGCTTTAAACCAAATGAGAGTAACCAAGCTCTAATACCAATTATTAGGATCTAAGCGACACTAAGAGGGGGGGGGGGGGTGAATTAGTATAGTGGATAAAACCCATAAATTTAAAATAATTTTGGAAAGAGTTATTCATATAGAAATTTTGGTCCGACGAATGAGATTTGAGTAAAGTGATTCGAGAGAATGTGAATGAGAGTAGAGAGTAGAAGATCAAAAGATTTGTAGCTAAGTAAAGAATAAGATCTAGCAATTAAAACTCACACATTCAGAGTAGTACACAGCGATGTATAGTGGTTCGGGCAATTGACCTATGTTCACTTCCGAAACCTCCTCCAATGAGGTTTCCAACTTCCACTATCAAATCTTCTTGAAGGGGAAGGACTAAGTACCCCTCTTATAACCTTTTTATAAGTGGTTCACACTCTTACATAATTTCAACAAAGTAAAAATGTGGGAGGTGAACACTCAAGCTATCGAACATGATTTTGCTATAGCTCAGGCTTAGTTTTTATCACTTCTCAATATGCTTAGCCAGTTGAGAAGAGAGAGGTATTTATAAACTCAATTGGCTTCAGAATTGGAGCAAAAAAGAGTCACATCTCGAATTTTTGAGTACTAGCGATACCATAGCTAGTTGACCTTGCTCTGTCAGTGTACTAGGCGATACCACTGCCTGACAGGGTCCTCTGTCTCGATGGACTGGCAGTACTACTGCTTGTCAAGCGGTAGTAAATATTAGTGGTACCACTCCTGATAGGTAATAAATGTTAGTGATACCACTCCTGATAGGTAATAAATATTAGCGGTACCATCACTGACCTAGAGTGGTACCACCACCCAAACCACTTGGGAATTAGTTCCTAGGGTGGTGCCACCACCCCACTCTAGCGGTGCCACCGCTAAACATGGTCCAACACTATTGAATCGACCCTGAATCCAGCCTAATTCAGTCCAAATAAGACCTAGTTGGCCCCTACTAGAGTTAATCAAGATTATCACCTAATCCTAATCATAATTATATACTAACTACGAAATTGAAATATATTCCTAAGCAAATTTAAACTAGCAATCATCGAGTTTTCTTTCAACGAACTTCTGGCGGACTTCCGACACACCCTTGAATTTCTTCCGGCGGACATTTAGTAGGCTCCCAGACTTTATGACGAGTTTGACGAATCTTTGGCAAGCTTCTGAACCTTCTTGGTGAGCTCCGTGAACCTCCGACAATCTTTCCGATGAACTTTCGAAACCTTTGGCAAGTCCCTAATTCATTCTCGGCTAGTTCTGGCAGCACTTCCGACGATCCTTCGGACTTCCAGCGGACTCTCGAACTCCCAACATACTTGACTCCAGCAATTCGCTTTATGTCTTCATTACTATCATAGTTAATCATGCATAATTATCTCAATAATATGGATTAGATCAAATAACCTATCAATTGACTTCATCATCAAAATCCAAATTCAACATTCTTATCACTTCTTAATTATGCTTAACCAGCTGAGAAGTAAGGGGTATTTATAGCCTCAATTGGCTTAAAAAATGGAGCAAAAAAAGGTTCTATCCTAGATTTTTGGGTACTACCGCCAGTTGACTTTGACACTGGATAGTACCATTACCTAGTCTGGTAGTACTACTACTAGAGCAGAGTCTCAGGTTTTGTGGTGGGGCAGTACCACTGCCTGACAAGCGATACCACTGCTTAGCAATTATTAACTACTAGCGGTTGACCTAGGTGGTACCGCTACCCAAGCTCCTGGGAAACTAATCCCTAGGTGGTTCCACTACCCTAGTCCAGACAGGGTTCAGCAATTTAGATGGGCCTTGAATCCGACCTAATCCAATCCATTTATGGGCCCAATTGGCCCCTACTAGGGTTAATAGGATTTTCTCCCGATCTTAACCCTAATTATATGTTAACTATGATAATTAAAACAATTTCTAAAGTAAAACAAAATCTAGTAAGTCAAAGCTTCTTCTGGTGAACTTCAGCGAACTTTCAATGGACTTCCAATGAACTCTCGGACATCTTTTGGTAGACTCCCGGTAGGCTCTTGGACTTCACGATGATCTTGGCGAGTTCTGACAAGCTTCTTTGGCAAGCTCTGATCTTTCTCGATGAGCTCCATGAACTTTCGATGAATTTTTCTAGTGAACTTTAGATGAACCATTCGGTAAGCTTCCGACTCATTCTCGACCAATTCCGACAGCATTCCCGATGAATCTTCGGACTCCCGGCGAAGTCTCGAACTCCCAATGATTCGATCGTACTTGACTTCGATACTTCATTTTGCTTTATACCTTTATCGCTATCATAGTTAATCCTGCACACTTTTTTCAATATATAAATTATATCAAATATCTTATCAATTGATTTCAGCATCAAAATCTAAGATTCAACAAGATGCACTTCTCCTTTTTGTTAATGACAAAGGTAGAGAAGTTATGATGATGATCATGCATGGACTTCGATGTATTGAAATTATGATTATGCATGAAATTCTTATGATTTTCTGAATTTAAAGGATCAATCAATATGGCATATTAATAGGGGGAGTTTGTCTAAACTTCATCATCAATTGGTTGTCATCATAAAAAAGGAGGAGATTATTGAATCTTTGATTTTGATGATGAAACCAATTGATAGTACTTATGATCTGATCTTCGTTTTGAGTGATGTGGTATTAGCTTCAATTAGGAAGAGACAATTAAAGTAGGAGGAATCGAACGTTAGGCTAGAGTGGAACATGTCAGATGATTGGACGCTAAGCTAAAAGATCAATCAACGTATCGGTAGAAGGCTTCATGCCATGAGCTCGAGCATCGGGCTGAGAAGAGCAAAAATTATACTAAGGAAATTAGAGTTGCGAAGGTTAACTGGTCGATTAGGCAATAAGTCATAAGAGAGGACGATGCATCGAAGGATTGGACGAACCGTCGATGAAGCAATGACATGCCGGACAATAATTGATTTAAAGCTTTATAATAATTGTCTAGATCAAAGTAGCTTTAGGTGTAATTGGATTGGAATTGAGCCAACTCAATTAGGGGCCAATTGGGCTCAAGTTTGGGTTGTATTAGGCCAAGTGAAAGACTTAAACTATAACTTAATATGTGGGTCAGGTAGTGGAACTGTCGATGGCTCAGTCTCTAAGACATAGTCTCCGAGACTGTCAAGCGGTGGTACCACCAGACTAGGTAGTGGTACTGCCTAATGTCAGACAGCTTGGGATGTGGTACCGCCTAACACCGTCGGTGGTAACGCTAATACCCAAAAGATCCGGGAGGAGACTAGTTTTGGCTCTAAGTTTGAATCTATTTGGAGCCTATAAATACCTATCTCATCCCTAGTTATCATACACAAGCATAGAGAATATAATAGTAGAAAAACGATATTGTAATTCTTTAAGAGTTTTGTTGAATCTCGGATTTTGATAGTGAAGTCATTTGATAGGTTATTTGATCTAATCTATATTATTGAGAAAAGTGTGCAAGATTAACTATGATAGCAATGAAGACATAAAACAAATTACTAGAGTCAAGTACGATGGGAGTCCTAGAGTCCACCGAAAGTTTGAGGGTTCGTTGAAAGTGCTGCTAGAACTTGTCGAGAATAAATCGAGGACTTGCCGAAGGATTGTCGGAAGTTCACCAGAAGGTTCATCGGAGGTTCATGGAGCTCACCAAGAAAGTTTGGAAGATTGCCAAAAAGACTAGTTAAAACTCATCGTAAAGTTCAAGAGCTTACTCGGAGTCCATTGGAAGATTGCTTGAGGGTTCATCAAAAGTCCATCGAAAGTTCACTGGAAGCTCGTCGGAAGAAGATTTGACGTTGCCGGATTATATTTTGTTAAGAAATATGTTTTCAATTTCATAGTTAGCATGTAATTATGGTTAGGATTAGGTGATAATCCTTTAATTCTGGTAGGGGCTAATTGGGCCCATAATTTAATTGGATTAGGCTGGATTCAAGGCCCATCCAAGTTTGTTGGACCTGTCTGGTAGTGGCACTGTCTCGGGAATAGGTTCCCAGGCTCTGGGTGGTGGTACCGCCCTAGGTCAGCGGTGGTACTACTGACAGTTATTACTTGTTAGCGGTAGTACCGCTTGACAAGTAGTGGTATCGCCCCCCTCATAGAGCTCGAGACTCTACCAAGTAGAAGTACCACCAGACTAGGTAGTGGTACTGCCTAGTATACTAACAGAACTAGGGTCAACAGGCGGTGGTACCACTAGTGCCAGGCAGTGGTACCACCAGTACCCAAAAAATCGAGATATGACTCTTTTTAGCTCCAATTCTGAAACCAATTGAGCCTATAAATACCCCTTACTTCTCAGCTAGCTTAGAACATTGAGAAGTGATAAAAACTAAGCCAAAACTCTAGTGAAACAGTCTTGGAAAGCTTGAGTGTTCACCTCCAGAAGTCTCAATTGTAAAAGTTCTATAAGAGTGGGTGAAACACTTGTAAAAGTCTGTAAGAGGGGTGTTTGATCCTTTCCCTTCAAAAAAGATTGATAATGGAAGCCGGGAACCTCATCGGAGGAGGTTTCGGAAGTGGACATAGGTCATTTGACCGAACCACTATAAATTGTTACGTACTTCTCTTGGTGTTAAAGTTTTAAATTGTTGCATTTCAATTTTTACTTGGCTATAGTCTTTCAATCTCTTTCTCTCAACTCTCTTTCATATTTACTTAAATAATCCTCGTTATCAAAATTATTTTTTGTCGGATAAACTTTTCAACACACAATATTTTATCAGAATTGATTTAAATTATTAGTTTTTATCCGCTGCACTAATTCACCCCCCCTTAGTGTCGCTCTAGATCCTAACAGTTGGTATCAGAGTGAGGTCACTCTCAATTGGTTTAAAACCCAAGAGAGATGGTGTTTTCTAGCATATAAGAGGGTTATTCAATCACACGTCTGCCTATGATTAATGTTCGAATTATACTTATTGGAAGACTCGCATGAGAATTTTTTTTATTTCTATGGATTTTGAACTTTGAAATATTGTTGAAAACAACTTTCAAAAATCTTCTCTTCTGTTGAATGAATGGAATAAATCAGAGAAGGTTTTCGCTCTTAATGCCAAGGCTATGAATGCCTTGTTTTACACTCTTGACAAAAATGAGTTTAATCGTGCTTCAATTTACGAATTGGCTTTTGACATTTGGTATACTCTTGAAATCACTCATGAAGGCACTAGCCGAGTGAAAGAGTCTAAAATCAATCTATTGGTGCATTCTTATGAATTATTTCGGATGAAACCAAGTGAGTCCATCGGAGACATGTACATCCGTTTTATAGATATCGTCAATGAACTAAAAGCACTTGGGAAAGGTATTTCTAATTTCAAACCTGTAACTAAAATATTAAAATCCCCTCCATAGAGTTGGGATCCTAAAGTTATGGCCATTCAAGAGGCCAAGGACCTAAAGAACTTTCCTCTCGAAGAACTAATTGGGTCATTAATGACCTATGAGATGACTTACAACTCTCATGATGAGCTTGAGAACATCCTTCCAAAGAACAACAAGGATATGACTTTGAGAACGTAAGAAGACAACTTAAAAAGAATCTTCAAGTGATGAAGACCTTGATGATGAACTTACACTCTTGACTCGAAAATTTAAAAAAATTATAAAAAGAAATAAATTTAAAAACGACTCTAAAAATAAACTTGAACCCAAAAAGGAACAAATAATATGCTATGAATGCAAGAAGTCGAGGCACTTTAAAAGTAAATGCCCTCAAGCCAACAAGAAGCAACCAAAGAAGAAGAAGGCTCTAAAGGCAATATGGGATGACTCAAGTGACTCTGAAGATGAAGAAGCAAGCAACAAGGTTGCCAACTTTGTTTTAATGGCTTTCGGAGAAGAGGTATGTGATTTAGTTAATGAAAATTAAACTTTTGATGAGTTTTGAAATGTTTTCCATGAATTGTTTGATGAATGTAGAATAATTAGTAAAATATTTAATTTGTTGAAAAATGAGCATGCTCTCTTAGTTAGTAAATTTGATAGTCTTAAACTTAATACTCCCTCTTTGCCTCCATGCTCTAAGTGTAAATACTTAGAGACAATTAAGAAGAACTTGTTACTCAAAGAAACCTTAGAGAGATTTAAGGTTGGTAATAAGTCTTTGGATATGATCCTTGCTAATAAGTGTCACATCCATAAAAGGAGTGAAATCGGATTTGTGAGTGGATCTCACCGAAATCAAATCACTTTCATTAATGAAACCACACTACCTATATCATCTCACTCAAAGTGCAAATTTTGTTGTAAACCTGGACATGCTGTTTACAAATATCCATATATGAAACTTAGCCCATATTACTCGATATGAGTTCCTAAAGGAACCATAAGAAATTCAATACAAAATGATAAAATTTGTAGATTAATTTTTGAGGCACCCAAGGTCAAATGGGTACCTAAAAATCATCCTCTTTTGTAAATATATTCACCCTCACAAGCTAGGAGCAAGAGATAGTACCTTGATAGTAGATGTTCAAGATACATGACCGGAGATCCATCTCAATTCTCTAAGCTCACTAGCCAAGACGAAGGGTATGTTACCTTCGGAGATAACAACTAGATTAAAATCATTGGCAAGGAAATCATAGGCAACAAATCAAGCTTTTTAATTGATGATGTGTTGTTAGTAGATGGATTAAAGCATAATCTTTTGAGCATTAGTCAATTGTGTGATAAAGGGTACATAATAAGATTTGAATCTAATGCTTGCATCATTGAAAAATCACAAAACAACATATCTATGATTGCACTAAAATAAAATAATGTCTACACTATCAACATTGATGAACTTACTAATGAAATGTGCTTTTCGGTTTTGAATAATGATGTTTGGCTTTGGCATAGGAGATTAGGCTATGCAAGCATGAAACTAATCTCTAAAATCTCATCTAGAGAACTAGTAAGAGACATTCCTAATATTAAATTTGATAAAGATAAAGTGTGTGATGCTTGTCAACTAGGAAAATAAATAAAAAGTAGTTTCAAATTGAAGAATTAAATAAGCTCCTTTAGACCTTTGCAATTGATCCATATGGACTTATTTTGACCAATTGATACAACGAGCCTAGGAGGAAGCAAATATGCCTTTGTAATCGTAGATGACTTTAGTAAATGTACTTGGACATATTTCTTGATACACAAAAATGATTGTATTAAGTGTTTCTCAAAGTTTTACAAACTTATTCAAAATAAAAAAAGATTTTAAGATTTCATTGATTTGGAGTGATCATAGTGGTGAATTCTAAAATCATGACTTCCAAAATTTTTGTGAATATAATGGATATAACCTCAATTTCTCTACTCTGAGGAATCCTCAACAAAATGGAGTAATAGAAAGAAAGAATAAGAATTTACAAGAAATGTCAAGAACCATGTTGAATGAACATAGTTTACCCAAATACTTTTAGGCTGAAGCCATTAATATGACTTGCTATGTCATGAATAGGGTTCTAGTATGACCATCTCTCTCCAAAACTCCTTATGAATTATGGAATAACAAAAAATCAAACATTTCGTATTTTAAAGATTTCGATTGAAAATGCTTTATCTTAAATGAAAAAGATGCCTTAGGAAATTTGATGCAAAATCTAATGAAGGCATTTTTTTAGGTTATTCTTCTATTTCTAAGGTCTTTCATATTTTACTAAAAGAACTTTGGTTATAGAAGAATCTATTCATGTTGTCTTCAATGAAGTTTCTGAATTTAAGAAAAATGATTGTGATGATGATCTTGATTTTAATGGTTTAAATTTGAACGAAACCTCTCCTCCAAATAGTAACTAGGATGCATGTTCTTCCGAAACTTCCTTACCTAAGAAATGAAAGTATGTGGATGTCCATCCAAAGGAGCTAATTATATGAGACACATCAAAAGGAGTTCAAACTCGTTCTTCTTTTAAGAATTTTTGTGTCAATGCCACATTTCTTTCTCAAATTAAACCTAAGTGTATTCACGAAGCCTTGAAAAATGATTCTTGGGTTATCACAATGCAAGAGAAATTGAACTAATTTTAAAGGAATGAGGTGTGGAAGCTTGTTCCTAGACCTAGTGACCATTTAGTTATTGGTACTAAATGGATCTTTAGAAACAAGCAAGATGAATTTAGTATCGTAGTTAGAAACAAGATTAGATTAGTGGCCAAGGGTTTCAACCAAGAAGAAAGTATCGATTACGAAGAGACCTTCGCTCCTATGGCAAGATTAGAAGTCATAAGGATGCTCCTTGCCTTTGCTAGCAGTAATAATTTTAAATTATTTTAAATGGATGTCAAAAGTGCTTTCTTAATTAGTTTTATTTCCAAAGAAGTGTATGTTGAACAACTACCTGGATTTAAAAACTCTCTTTTTCCTAATCATGTGTTTAAATTGACTAAGACTCACTATGGGTTAAAACAAGCTCCAAGGGCTTGTATGAGAGACTTGGCTCTTTTCTTATTTCAAATAATTTTACTAAAGGTAAGGTCGATACTACATTGTTTATTAAATATTTTAAAAATAATTTTATTATTATTCAAATTTATGTTGATGATATTATCTTTGGTTCTACAAACGAATCACTATGTGAATCATTTGCCAAGTGTATGAGTCATGAGTTTGAAATGAGTTTAATGGGTGAACTAAAGTTTTTTTTAGGATTGCAAATTAAATAACTTGGTAGCGATATATTTCTTAGTCAAACTAAATATGCATTAGAATTATTAAAATAGTTTAATATAGATGGTTCAAAGTGGAGAAAGTTATGATAAAAAACATATAAGGGAATGATAGGGAGTCTACTTCACCTCACCGTAACTAGACTGGATATCATGTTTAATGTAGGACTTTATGCTAGATTTCAAGCTAATCCTAAGTTATCTTATCTAAAAGCCATTAAAAGAATTCTTAGATATCTTAAAGGAACTCCTAACCTAGGATTATGGTATCCAAAATCCGATAACTTTGATTTAATAGCTTATGTGGATGCGGATTTTGCCAGATGTAGAATAGATAGAAAAAACACATATGGAACATGTCAATTTTTAGGACATGTACTTATTTCTTAGTCTTCCAAAAAATAAAACTCGGTTGTACTATCTACGGCTGAAGCCGAATACATAGCCGCAAGTGCATATTGTGCACAAGTTGTTTGGATGAAAAATATATTAGAAGATTATGAAATTTATTTAAAGAATATTCCCATAAAATGTGATAACATAAGTGCTATTTGTTTAACTAAAAATCTCATTTAACACTCTAGAACTAATCACATAGACATTAGGCATCACTTTATATGAGATCATGTAAATAACAATGATGTTACTCTAGAATTTATTGATACAAAATACCAATTAGCGGACATCTTTACAAAACATTTAAATGAAGAATAATTTGACTTCATTAGAAGAGAATTAGGCATGCTAAATTGTCTTAGTGCATGAGTTTATTGTATGCTTTTTTTCTGAAATTTTTCATCATCTTTTCATTTTTTATGGACTTGATATCATCTTTTTGGATTTCATACTATCTTATCTTTTCAATTTCATATTTTGAATGGAGCTTTCATTTTTATCCTCCTCCAATCTTAGATTGATACTATTGTTTCATCTATTGATGATTTTTAGCATCATATACATGACTCACGGTTGATGATTTTTTATTTGATAACATGACTTTGATTCTATCATTTTTATCCTCCCTCTACTTCCATTAAATGGCTTTCACGATTCACTTTTCACACTTTCGTATCATGAAATTTGATGTTTGATAAATTTTTTTATAATCTAAACAAATTATCTTCATAACACTTGGAACTATTCTTTTAATACATACTTTTATGTCAGGAATTCTATGTGACAAGAAGAAGCTCTCATAATTTTTTTATATAGCTTGAATGCTCTCTTCGGATTTCACTCATTTCTCTTCATGCGAATTTAATGAGTTCTTAACTCTTATAAATTTTGTGTCATGAACCTTTATGAATATTTTTATGGATGAATTTTGTGTCATGAGTTTTCCATTTAATGAATTTTCAGTGAAAATACTAAGTTAGCTTTCATGAATTCTTCTTTATGAGAATGCCAAGTTAGCTCTTTATGAAATTTTTGGATGCTCTTTCATGAGTTTTTAAGTATGTAAATTTTTTATCATTTTGCCTCTTGAACTTTTCATGACTTTCAACATCTCAATAGACATTCATGACTCTTATCATAAGTTTTGTGCTGAAATGATCTCTCTTTTCTATCTCATGAATTTTATTTGGTGAAAACGATTCTTGAATGATTATTGACTTGAATACTGAATTATATCTAGGATATGAATTTTTGATGAATTATAAGTCTTCTTGATGCATTCATGGATATAAGCCTTCTCTTAGTGTCATTTTTCACAAAAACTCTATCATACCAATTGGTATCAATAGCCCATTTCCTTTTTATTGATGACAAAGGGGGAGAAAAATATGGCTAGTTGATGACTTGATAGCATGAAATGCAATGTGTAAAATGTGTTGTTTGTATCATAAAAGCAAAATGATGACATGCTTTGTATCATATCACAAATTGCTTGGATGGATTGCAAATGCTTAAAAAATGATTGGTATCGTAAATACTTAAAGTATATTGCAATGTATCGCAATTGTATGAAATATATTGTATGCATTATAATTGAATCATGCATGCTTAAAATACTAATTTTTCTATGTTCGTATCATGTTTAAATTTGGAATCTTCCATTGATATGATAAGCTATCATTTGATTTGAATGATGTATCGTCAAATTGATATCATGACTTAAATTTATGAATTTTTACGATATCATTTGACTCTTGCTATATTTCAAAATTAAAGTTTGTATCGTTTGACTTGAAAATGGATATCATGCCATGACATCATTTTCGAATTATAAAAAATATGAAGTTTCATATTTAGGATGAAAAATCAAGCTAGTTGATCATATTGATAAGTTCGAATATAGGAAACTTATCAGTTTTGAGCTTGAATTCAAAGAGTTGAATTCAAGAGTTTCTTTTCTCATACATGGCATATAGATAGATAGGAGGAATTAAGACAAACTCCGTCATCAATTGATTATCATCATAAAAAAGGGGGAGATTGCTGAATCTCAGATTTTGATGATGAAGTCAATTGATAGGTTATTTGATCTAATCCATATTATTAAGAAAAGTGTGCTGGATTAACTACGATAGTAATGAAGACATAAAGTAAATTATCGAAGTCAAGTATGTTGAGAGTTTGAGAGTCTGTCGAAAGTCTGAGGGTTGATCGGAAGTGCTGCCAAAACTGGTCGAGAATGAATCAAGGACTTGCCGAAGGATTATCAGAAGGTTCATTGGAGGTTCGCGGAGCTCATCGAGAAAGTTCAGAAGCTTACCAAAAAGACTCATCGGAACTCATCGTAAAGTCTGGGAGCCTGTTGGGAGTTCGTCGGAAGATTGTCCGAGGGTTTATTGGAAGTCCATCGAAAGTTTGCTGGAAGCTCACCGAAAGAAGACTCAACATTACTGAATTATATTTTTCTTAGAAATATATTTTTAATTTTATAATTAGCACATAATTAGGGTTAGGATTAGATGATAATCTTTTAACCCTAGTAGGGGCCAATTGGGCCTGTAATTTAATTGGATTAGGCTGGATTCAAGGCCTATCCAAGTTTGTTGGACTTGTCTGGACGTGACACCACCAAAATAGGGTGGTGGCACCACCCCATGAATAGGTTCCCAAGTGCTCTAGGTGGTGGTATCGTCCTAGGTCAGCGATGGTACTACCCCTCCATAGAGCTCGAGACTTTGTCAAGCGGTAGTACTGCTTAACTAGGCGATGGTACTACTTAGTACACTAACAGAACTAGGGTCAACTGGTGGTGGTAACACTAACACAGGGAAATCCAGGATGTGACCATTTTTGCTCCAATTTTGAAGCCAATTGAGCCTATAAATACCTCTTACTTCTCAACTGGCTAAGAACATTGAGAAGTGATAAAAACTGAGCCAAAACTCTAGTGAAACAACCTTAGAAAGCTTGAGTGTTCACCTCCCAAAGTCTCAATTGTAAAAGTTCGATAAGAGAGTGTGAACTACTTGTAAAAGTCTGTAAGAGGGGTGTTTGATCCTTGCCCTTCAAGAAGGATTGATAATGGAAGCCGGGAACCTCATCGGAGGAGGTTTCAGAAGTGGACATAGGTCATTTGACCAAACTACTATAAATCACTGCATACTTCTCTTGGTGTGTAAGTTTTAGATTACTACATTTCAATTTTTACTTAGTTGTAATCTTTCAATCTCGTTCTCTTAACTCTCTTTTGTATTCACTCAAATAATCCTCCTTACCAAAATCATTTTTTGTTGGACAAACTTTTCAACGCATGTTTTACTGGAATCAGTTTAAATTATCGATTTTTATTTACTGCACTAATTCACCCCCCCTCTTAGTAAGGCTCTAGATCTTAACAAGTTTTCCTCCTCTAGCCTTAAGTTGCTTTTAGTTTAAGGGAGGAGTGAGTACTTGTAAAGGTAGGTTGTTCTCCTAAACTTGTGAAAAGGAGAAGAGGGTTGTAAGAGGGTAGTTAGTCTTCATCCATTGAAAGAATACTATTAGTGGAAGCCAGTAACCTCGACAGAAGAGAGATCGGAAGTGGACGTAGTTCATAACGACTGAACCACTATAAAATCAGTGTGCAATTTCCTTCTGCTCTTCATTATCATTGCTATTACTTTTTGAGTTATTTGCTTATCACACTTACGCAAAGTCAAGCATACTTTCAATATCATTTCCTATACGGCTTTTATCAAAACAAAAGTTTTAAATCAAACAAGTTTCTTGAAGTCAAAGACGTTTTATCGCTACACTAGTTCAACCCCCCACCCCCCTCTTAGTGCTGACTGTGATCCAAACAATCTTCGGATGGAACCCTTTCCACTGCTCTATCTTTTCGAGCCACGATCTCTCTAATAAGCTGGGAACCTCCTCAGAATACTTCCAATGAGACCCAAGTTTCCTCATTTGAGCAATTGCCACATAATTGTCATAATATAAGGGAATCGGTCCTCGCTGCCAAGCATGACTCCTAGATCTGTGATGAACTTCTTCATCCAGACTCCCTCCTTTGCTGCCTCTACCACAGAATCTACTCTGCCTCTTTGGTCGAGTCAATAGTAGTGTCTTGCTTGGAACTCTTCCAGCACACTGTCCCTCTATTCACGATGAACACATACCCTGAATTAGATTTATTATCATCAACATCGGACTGGAAGCTCAAGTCCTTGTAACCCTCAACTCTGAGGCTACTTCCTCCATATACTAGTAAAAGATCCTTAGTCCTTCTCAAGTACTTAAGGATACACTTTACTGCTTTCCAATACTCCAAGTCTGAATTTGCCTGATACTTGGTCATGACACTCAGAGCATGCGCTATATCGGCCTAGTACATAGCATAGGATATATGATAGACCCTATTGTTGAGGTATATGGTATTTTATCTATGTCTACCCTCTCTTTAGGAGTTTTTGAAGATATACTCCTAGAAAGTGATATACCATGTCTCATTGGTATGAGGCCTCTCTTGGAATTTTTCATGTCAAACCTTTTAACAATGGTGTCTATGTACCTGGACTGGGACAAGCTAAGCATCCTCTTTGATCTATCTCTATAGATCTGAATCTCCAATATGTAGGATGCTTCCCCTAAGTTCTTTATAGAGAAGTGTCTAGAAAGCCAAACCTTTGTTAGGACCGAAATCAGCACTAATAGGAGGGGTGAATTAGTGCTTTCATAAAAATGTTAGTTTGAAAATCTTTCGATGATTCAAAAATTCATTCGATCTACTAAACTTGTATCAAAAAGATGTTTAACATGAAAACATTTATAAGAGTAGTGAACATGTAAAGTGGTTTACAGTAAAGGTAAATAACAAAGAAAAGTAGGCAAAATGATTATAGTGGTTCGGTCGTCATGATCTACGTCCACTCCCGATTCGTCCTTCATTGAGGCCATCAGTATTTATTAATAGTCTTCTTTCAATGGGTGAAGACCAACTATCATTTTACAACCCTTTCTCCTTTTCACAAGTTTAGGAGACAATCTTTACAAGGCACTTACCCCTCTCTTAAAATAGAATTCAACACTTGAGCTAGAGGAGAGGAATTCTTACAAGATTTCCATAGTGTTTTCCTAAGTTTTTACTCTCAATTCTTGTGTATTCTGAGTAGGGATGAGAGGGGTATTTATAGGCTCTAATGGATTTAAATTTGGAGACAAAACCAATCTTATCTTAGGTCTTCGGGGTACTGGCAATACCACTGCCAGTACACCCTAACATTGGGCGGTATCACCACCCAATCTAGTGGTACCAACACTTGATACTAGGCGGTATCATCACCAGTCTGGCATCACTGCTTGACACAGTCTTAGAGACTAAGCCTCAAGCGGTTCCATCACTAGCCCTAGTAGTGCCACTGCTTGACATGGCTCTAGGTCACTGTTTGGGCCATCCTTTTAGCCCAAAATAGCCCCTAATCAGTTCCAATGGGCCCCTAACTTAGTTGGCTTAATTATATTCAAAACTAACTCAATTAGACCACTAAACTATTTTGATCTAGATAAATTATTACAAGCATTAATCACATGTTGTTCGGCATATCATTGGTTCATCTAGTACTTCGTTCGAACCTTCAGTACATCATCCTCTTTTGTGGCGTATTGCTCAATTAGTATGTTGACCTACATAACTCCGATCTCCTTGGCACAATGTCTACTCCTTCTGTCAGCATGATAACCAATCTTCTGACATATTTTGATCCAGCCCAATATATGATTCTTCTTGCTTCAATTTGTCTCTCCTTGATCGAAGCTAGTTTTACATCACTTAAAATGCAGATTAGACAACTTTATTAATTGGTTTCATCATCAAAATCTAAGATTCAATAATCTCTCCCCTTTTGATGATGACAACTAATTGATGACAAAATTAATCTTAATTCCCCATATTAATATGCCATATTGATAGAAACATAAATTCACAAATAAATTATGAATCCAAGCAACATATTATCATAGAATCATGTGTAACCAAAATTTTAATACATCATTCCATGCATGATCATCATCATAACTTCTCCCCCTTTGTCATCAACAAAAATAAGAAGTGCAACTAGTAAGTTTTACACCATTTTGGAATATCCAAGCTAGCAAGTTTTAAAGATGTGCAAAATTATAAATTTTGCTTCACTTAAGATGTGCAAGATAGCAAATTTTTTGCTTCCGTTTGCGATATGCAAGCTATGAAGTTTAGCAAAATTTTTACTTCTCTTGAGATAGCAACTTTTTGCTTCCTTTATAATGTTTGAGCTAGCAAGTTCTCTCTTTGAAGTATGCAAGTTAGCAATACTTTCTCCTCCTTTGTCATTATTAAAAAGAATATAATGATATTGTTAGGATCAAGAGCAGCACTAAGAGGGGGGGGGGGGTGAATTAGTGTAGTGGTTAAGAACGATAAATTTTTAATGATTTAAAAACTAGTTTGGAAACTTCATACGTTGAAAACACATTTCAAAGAAAACTGATTTCGATTGCACGTATTGGAAGGATGTAAAGCTTTAAACTTGAACCGATTGTAAGAAGGAGAGGTAGAGGAATAAGGATGGTTTGCATAAATGTAAATTACAAGAATATAAATCAAACTCAGATTTTTATAGTGGTTCGGTCATACAACCTACGTCCACTCCCGAATCCTATTGTCTTGAGGCAATCAGTTTTTCACTAGGTATCCTCCTTCCAACAGGCGAGTATTGACTCCCTTTTATAGCACTCTCCTTTTAACGGGCTTAGAAGGAAACTCTTACAAGGCCTCTTACCCCTCTCTTGGACTAGGTCACACTTAAAGCTTAGAGGGAAGATTTTGATACTATTACAGTAGAGTTTTCCCCTTTTTTTCTCAGGTTTTGTATATATTTCAACCATGGATAAGAGGGCTATTTATAGGCCTCAATGTGATTCAAATTTGGAGCCCAAATTTCATCCAGGATTTCCAAGTGTTGGCGGTACCACTACTTGACACACTGACATGGTTAATGTACTGGGCAGTACCACCGCCCAACCAGCGGTGCCACTACTTAGGCACTCTGCCTCAGGGTGGTACCACTGCCCCAGTCTGGCGGTGCCACTACTAGATAGGGTTCAGCAAAGTTGTTTGGGGCTTGAGTTCAGCCTAAACTTATCTAGGTATGGGTCCAACTGGCTCCTAACTAGGTTAGCCCAATTACAACCTAATTATTCCTTAATCCTACTTCAATCTAGACAATTATTATAATGCTTTAATCTAAATGTCACCCGGCATGTCATTGGCACATCGATGCTTCGTCCGTTTCTTCGACGCATCATCCTTTCTTGTGGCCTATTGCCCAATCAGTAGTTGACACTTGCAACCTTGATCTTCTTGGCATAACTCCGCTCTTCTTAGCCCAATGCCCGATTTCTTTGTCCGAAGCCTTTTGCTGATCATCAACCGGACCTCTGGCTCGACGTCCAATCTCCTGACGTGTTTTCTTTTGGCGCAACATCGATTATTCTTGCGTCAATTGTCTAATCCTGATCAAGAGTAAACCTACGTATATCAAAATACAATTAGATCACTAAAACATACTCAATTAGTTTCATCATCAAAATCCGAGATTCAATAATCTTCTCCTTTTTTATGATGACAACTAATAGATGACGGAGTTAACCTTAACTCCCCGGAATTTAACCAAACTCCCCCTATCAATATGCCATTGATAGAATGCTTGGATTATCCCAAATCCAAGCAATATATATCAATATCATGTCATCAAAAATATCATGCAAATATATAAAATATTCAATCAATATTACATTGCATGAACTCATCAATCTACTTCTCCCCCTTAGTCATCAACAAAAAGGAGGTGAAATAAAAAAAATTATAAGAGTAGTTATTTATCAAGCATATCAAACACACATAATACATGAGGCTAATATTTGTTTAGAAATCGAGTTGAATTATAATGCAAAATAAGTTATCGTCAACGGATAAATCCAAAAAATGTTTTGATCATCAGTTTAATTCATGTTTATGAAATTCGAAAAATGATCAATCATCATTTATCAAGTTATGAAAGATTCATACATGAAAGAGGATGCAAGGCTTAAGATGTAATTTTGAAAATCCAAGGATAAAATTACAAAGTGGAAGGAGAGATCATTAAAGCCATTCATCAAACATCTCATATCAATTGTATGGTAAAATCTATGAGAAAGAGATGTCAAAATTCATAAGCTTTAACATGGCATTTATGAATTCATGAAGTGAAACATATCAACATAAAAAAAATTTCATAGAAAGATTCAACTTGGTATTCTTATAGAAAATATGAGGTGAAAGATATTAAGTCTTAAAATCTCGAATTGTAGAGATTGGCACATGAATAAAAATCCAAAATGAACATTTAAGAGTTTAAATTTTAAGCAAAATTTATGACATTAATTTACGCATATGTTAAGCTTCATATGAAATGCAAGTTATAAAATCAATTTTACTGCACCATTAAGATCCATCATTTTAAGAAGGAGGAGAACAACATCATTATACCAAATCATCCAAAATATTAGAACATCATGAAGGCATCATCAAGAATAAAAATATTACTATAAAAAATGATAGCTTCATTAAAATATTACGATCGAAAAAAAAAGAGAGCTCCGTTCAAAATATGATATCGAAGAGATGTCATCAAAAATCCAAAAATAATAATAAGTTGGGACTATCAAAATTGAAGTTTAAACAATTTGAAAAGAAACATACAACATCATGTATTAGGACAATCTTAAAAGTGTACCACAATAGCATAGAGGTTTATAAAACAGAAGTCAAAAGATACATAACAACTATTCCTCAAGTGGAATACCGAAGTGCCTATACAAGTGATCTAACTTCTAATTCATCTGTCGTACTTCACTCAAAATTTCAGCTTACTATGATTTGATTTGATTTATCTCTAACATGATCAGATCTTTAGTAAATGGAGCAGGTGCTAGTTCTGATGGTGCTACACCAAAGAGACTAGGAGGAGAAGATTCACTACCCCTAAAAATTGGTGTTTCAGGTTATTCTACTGGGGGGCAGCTGGATCGGTCCTTCTAGGTTGCTTAGTCCATATTCCATTTCTAAAAATGCACCTCAGTCTCTTAAGCAGGTTTCTATTTATGGTATTATATCTATCTATCTTTTATCATTTCTTCATCGGGTGATATTCTAATATTATATGCATGCAGCATTCTAGTGATTAAGCCCCCATATGGTAATATTTAGTCTTTAGAAAGTATTTCTAACATATGTTGTTGAATCAGGTATTCAAAATAATTATTTTGCCTAGACATTATCTAGTACATAGTATCTAACTCCATTTGACTAATCTCTGTTAGGAATCGAGCGGCACTAAGAGGGGGGGTGAATTAGTACAGCGGATAAAATGATAACTTTTCAGTGATTTAAAACAAGCTTCAGAAACTTTGTACGATGAAAGCAACGTTTCGTTTGAACCCGGAAAGATTGCATTTTAACTTTAAAGCATACGTAATAAGATGAAGATGAAGTTGAGTAAATAAGACAGCAAGTGGAATGGGTTTGCAGCAAAGTAAATAGCAAGAATGTAAATGCAGACCATATTTTTATAGTGGTTCGGTCATTCGACCTACGTCCACTCCCGATTCCTCTTGCTTTAGGCCACAAGCTTTCCACTAGCTATCCTCCTTCCAATGGGCGAGGATGAACTCTCTTACAACTCCTCTCCTTTTGATGGGCTTAGGAGATAACCCTTACAAAGCCTTTCGCCCTCTCTTAGACTAGAACATACTTCAAACTAAGAGGGAAGATTTTGAACACTTTCAAGAGAGTTTTCCCCCTTCTATTTTTCAGTTCTAGCCTTGTTTCATCCAAGAATGTGAGGGGTATTTATAGGCCTCAAAGTGATTCAAATTTGGGCTCTAAATTTGAATTCATTTTGAGTTTCCCGGTGTCAAGCGGTGCTACCGCCTGTCAGAGGTGGTGCTACCGCCTATCAGAGGCAGTGCTACCGCCTGCACAGTGTCAAACTGACACAGCAGGGGCAGTACTACTGCCCCAGCCAGGCGGTGCTACCGCCTGGCTTTCCAAGCACTGGGCGGTGCTACCGCCCAGCATATGGCTACTGGTTTGGTTTAGGCCAAAAACTTTTGGCCCAACCTTGTCCAAATCAAAGCCCAATGGCCCCTACTTTGGGTTTATAGGATTAACACCTAATCCTAACCCAAATTAATGTGCTAATTACAAAATTAATGACATTCCTAAGCTATTCCAAAGTCCGCAAGTCAAGTCTTCTTCCGACGAACTTCCAGCAGTCTTCCGACGATCCCTCGGAAACCATCCTACGGACTCCCGGCAAGCTCTCGGACTCCACGATGATTTTGACGAGTTCCCCGGAGCTTCTTTGGCAAGCTCTGATCTTTCTTGGCAAGCTCCGCAAACTTCTGACGAACCTTCCGGCGAACTTCCGAAAAATCCTTCGGCAAGCTCCCTACTCGTTCTCGGCCAGTTCCAGTAGCACTCCTAACGAATCTTCGGACTTCCATCGAACTCCCAACGATCCATCGCACTTGACTTTAGCCCTTTGTTTCGCTTTACATCTTCATCCTTATCGTAGTTACTCCTGCACAAACAAACAACAAACACTCTACTTCGATCTAGACAGTTACTACAACACGAATTGACATTCAGTTGCCCGGCACGTCATTGGTCGGTGCTTCGTCCGATCCTTCGGCACATTGCCCTCTCTTGCGGCTTGTTGCCCAATCGATGGTTGACCTCCACAACCCCGATATCCATGGTGCAACTCTGCACTTCTTGGCCCGATGCCGGACGTCCGAAGCCTCCTGTCGATAGTCGACCAAACCTCCGGCTCGACATCCAATATCCTGACGTGATCACCTCCGGCGCAACGTCAATTCCTCCAGCGTCAACTGTTTAATCCTGATCGATAGTAGACCTGTGTAACTCAACACGCAGTTAAACAACAAAACACACTCAATTAGTTTCATCATCAAAATCCGAGATTCAACAATCTCCCCCTTTTTGATGATGACAACTAATTGATGACTGACGGAGTTAACCATAACTCCCCGGAGTTAACACAAACTCCCCCTATCAATATGCCATTGATAGAATCCTTGGATTATCCCAAATCCAAGTAACATATATCATTCATGTAGTGATAAATATAAATCCATCAAGCAAATATATAAAATATTCAAGCATCATTACATTGCATGAAGTCATCAATCTACTTCTCCCCCTATGTCATCAACAAAAAGGAGAAGTAGCATCATAGCTAATTTAAAAAATATGTAAATTTCTTACAACACACTAGCTATTTATCACATCATACAACATTTTTGCAATACAACATCAAATAATACCATTCAATCATAGCAAGTTTCAAGGATGGGCAATTATGGTAATTTTCACTTGCCTCTTGAGATGTGCAAGTTTGCACCTTGTTTCTCATGATAGCAATATTTGCATCATTTGATATAACAATTCTTAGCTTCTCATGAAGTTGCAAAATAGGAATCAAGATGGCAAATTTTTACAATGTTCGAGCTAAAAACTTTCTCTCCCTTTGTTAGCATCAAAAAGAAAGGGAGGATCAAATACTTCAAATAATCTTGCATAAGATTCAACAATAATTTGTAACAAAAATGTAAGCAATTTTGAAGAAGTAAAATTGAGCAAGATTTTTGCCTCTCTTGAGATAGCAACTTTTTGCCTCTCAATGTTCAAGCTAGCAAGATTTTCTCTTTTGATGCACAAGCTAGCAATTTTCTTCCTCTTGAATGAGCTAGCAAATTAATCATGCAAGCTAGCAATAAATCTTCTCCTCCTTTGATTTTGTCAAAAAGAAGGGAAGAATATAATTCTTTTCCCTTTACATGAATGCTTCCATCATGACAAAATAACAAAATTTTCATCATGAATTTTTAACATATCAAGTCATGAATTCAAGGGAGTCATAAACAAATCATGGTATGAGGGAAATTTATAACAAGCAAGCAAGCAATAATGATAAGCTAGCATACTTTGCGATATGCAAACTAGCTTCCTTTCAATTTTTTTCTTTCGCAACTAAGTTTCCCTTTTGCAAGCCATCAACTTTTTGTTTGCAATGAGCTAGTAATTTTTGTAAAATTTATAACATTTTAAAACTGTAAGCTCATGAGTTAAAAAATAATGCAACCTTGCAATTTCTTTCTTCTCATTTTGAGAAGTGCAAGTTTTGCCTTTTGCATGTTCTAGCTAGCTATGTTTGTCACTTTCATTTATGATACATAAGCTAGCAAGCTAACTCCCCCTTTGTCATTATAAAAAAGAAGAGATGAATAATATTTCAATGAAATAATTGTACATCAATTAATATATCAATCATCACATGATGCATACAAGACAATAATACAAAGAAGTCATGTCATGAAAGATATCAATATATAAATTCAACAAGGATTAAAACCAAAAGATATCATTCATAATTCATAACTTTCCTTTTTGAAAGATCAAAATTCATATTTATCAATTTTTAATTCTAGATAAATGTCATATAATTAAGAATCATGATATATAAAAGCATATCAATATCAAGGATCAAATCATGATTACAAGTGCTAACATATTTTCTTTTCATTCATTTTCAAGCCATGATAAAAGAATAAATTAATGATTCAATCATTAAGCACATTTCTTTTATATCAATATTCAAATCATGACAAGTGATATTTTAAGTGTTTGCATTAATATTTCAATCATCAAGTCATGTGTATTGAAACATAGGAGAAAAAACAAATTGTGCATGCAATGTTTCAATCTTCAAAACATATTTTCTCAAGTTGAGTATCAATCAGTTAAGAGAAAATAATTTATGATTCATTTGGATTTTTCTTCAACAACATGGGAAAATCATGGTATGAAGTGAGAGATCTTGAAAGACTCAAGTTATCAAGATCACAATGTAGTTTAAGCTCATTCAAATCAAATTATTAACTTGAATCATCAAAATCAATTTCGAGATTCACAAAATATCATGAAATCATTAATCTCGATAAGATAGGAAAAATATCTTCTTTTTAAGTTGTTTGTTTCATACAAGTGTGCTTATGTTTCTAAAATGAGTATCAAATTCAAGACCAAAACATGAGTTTGTCATCAAGATATAATGCCTTTAAATACTCATGATATCATAAAATCATTAAGCATGACAACCAACTATCATTATCAATGATGATTACATAAGGTATGTCCAATTATTTATATGAAACCCATCGTAGAAATTCAAAACATAAGTTTGTCATTAAATCCATCAAGATCATATGCATCAAACATCATGATAGTACATTTTCTCATCTTTATGAATTTCAATTTAAGTGATTTGATCTTTCATAAGAATGTTCAAATTTTTCATATGAAAATATCATGCATCATATTCAAAAACGAAAATATCATCAAAATCATTTTAATTCTTTCTTACATTAGTTATAACAAGATGATCGATGCTCAAATTTTTTGGTAAAATCATGCATCATTTTATAAATCTGAAAAATAATTTTCATCATGAAAATCATCAAGTCCAAATGTAATACAAGGCAACATTAAAATCACATTTCTTTTATTTGGAAAATTTATGGGTTAGGTCTTTATAATTGATTTCATGAAGACATGTATCAATAAAAATTTCATCATAAAAAGGATTAAAGTCCACTAAGCCAAGATGGAAATTTTCAAATTATAATCAAAATACATACATCTATCATCAAAAGATTTTTAAGAAATTCATACATAGATATGTATCATGTTTAAGATTGAAAACCGATATGGAAAGTATACAAGAAATTTCATCATCTCAAAATGTCATCTTAATTTGACATGAAAACAATTGGACCAAAAAATACGTTAATCCACAACATAGAGTCAAATCAACATTACTTCAAAAACTAATGCATGTTACAAAATCATCAAGCATCATGTTTAGAAATGAAAAGCAATATAAAACATCAAGATACACATGCATGGATTAATCCTAAGCATTATCACAAATCATGCATCATTCATATTTTTAATTTTCAAAAAAAAAATTACTAGAAAGGAAAAAAGCATAAAAAAAAATCCTACCAACTATTTCAAGCAACTCATGAAAGGATCATGTAATTTCAAAGTAAGGTAAGAACAACTTAGGTGAGTTTCTTACCTCATTGTCGAAAACCGTCAAAGCCCATTTCGCCTCTTCTTTACTTGATTCTTCTTTGCAAGTCTTCTTCTTCTTCTTTGGCCTCTTCCTCCGTTCAAGTTCATTGTCTATTTTAGATTTTTGTTTAATGAACTTATTAAGATTCATTAAAAGTTCAATGTCCTCATTGTCCTCATCACTTGAGTCATCACTCAAGTGGCATTCATTTGTCCGATGTTCCAAATCCTTCTTATTCTTTAGAAGGTGGTTCATATGTTCATCATGTTCCAAATGTTCGAAGAAACTCATTTCATATGTCATTAGTGAACCGATTAGTTCTTCCAATGAAAAATCATTTAAATTTTTAGTCTCTTGTATTGCGATTATTTTTGGATCCCAACTCTTTGGGAGGGATCTTAAAATCTTGTTAGTGAGTTCAAAGTTTGAAAAATATTTACCAAGACTTTTCAAGCTATTGACGACATCCATGAAGTAGGTGTACATATCGCCGATAGTTTCACTTGGTGTCATTCGGAAGAGCTCAAAATCATGCAATAAGAGGTTTACTTTCGAGTCTTTAACTCTACTAGTCCCCTCGTGCGTGATTTCAAGTGTTCGCTAAATATCGAAAGCCGTTTCACACATTGAAATCCGATTGAACTCATTCTTATCTAAAGCGCAAAATAAGGCATTCATAGCCTTTGCGTTCAAGGAAAAAGATTTTCTCTCTAAGTCCGACCATTCGTTCGTCGATTTAGAGGGAAGTTGAAAATCATTTTCAATAATGTTCCATAAATCTAAGTCTATTGAAAGTATGAAAACTCTCATTCGAGTTTTCCAATAAGTGTAGTCTGATCCATTAAAGAACGATGGACGAAAAACCGATAAGGCCTCTTGAAAACCATTTAGAGCCATTTCTCACAGGTGTAAATCCGAAAGAGAAAGAACATGGCTCTGATACCAATTGTTAGGGATCGAGCGACACTAAGAGGGGGGGTGAATTAGTGCAGCAGATAAAATGATAACTTTTCAATGATTTAAAACAAGCTTCGGAAACTTCGTACGATGAAAGCAACGTTTCGCTTGAACCCGGAAAGATTGCATTTTAACTTTAAAGCGTACATAATAAGATGAAGATGAAGTTGAGTAAATAAGACAGCAAGTGGAAAGGGTTTGCAGCAAAGTAAATAGCAAGAACGTAAATGCAGACCAGATTTTTATAGTGGTTCGGTCATCCGACCTATGTCCACTCCCGATTCCTCTTGCTTGAGGCCACCGGCTTTCCACTAGCTATCCTCCTTCCAACGGGTGAGGATGAACTCCCTTACAACTCCTCTCTTTTTGATGAGCTTAGGAGATAACCCTTACAAAGCCTTTCACCCTCTCTTGGACTAGAAAACACTTCAAACTAAGAGGGAAGATTTTAAACACTTTCAAGAGAGTTTTCCCCCTTCTATTTTTCAGTTCTAGCCTTGTTTCATCTAAAAATGTGAGGGGTATTTATAGGCTTCAAAGTGATTCAAATTTGGGCTCCAAATTTGAATTCATTTTGAGTTTCCCGGTGTCAAAGGATGCTATCGCTTGCCACAATATCGATCGACACAAAGAGGATCAGATTACCACTTAAACCCAGCAAGAACACCCCAAATAAAAGGGTCCTACTACCAAGCTTCAAGACCGCATGTGCTACCGCCAGCACGTGGTTTGTTCGGTTCATTGGGCTAAAAACTTTTGGCCCAACCTTGTCCAAATCAAAGCCCAATGGCCCCTACTTTGCGTTTATAGGATCAACACCTAATTCTAACCCAAATTAATGTGCTAACTACAAAATAAAGACATTCCTAAGCTATTACAAAGTCCGCAAGTCAAGTCTTCTTCCGGTGAGCTTTTGGTGAACTTCCGACGGTCTTCTGACGATCCCTCGGAAACCATCTTGTGAACTCCCGGCAAGCTCTTGGACTCCACGATGATTTTGGCGAGTTCCCCGGAGCTTCTTTGGCAAGCTTCAATCTTTCTTGGCAAGCTCCGTGAACTTCCGACGAATCTTCTGGCGAACTTCCAAAAAACCCTTCAGCAAGCTCCCTACTCGTTCTCGGCCGGTTCCGAGAGCACTCCCAATGAATCTTCGGACTTCCATCGAACACTCGAACTCTCAACGATCCATCGCACTTGACTTTGGCTCTTTGTTTCGCTTTACGTCTTTATCCTTATCGTAGTTACTCCTGCACAAACAAACAACAAACACTCTACTTCGATCTAGACAGTTACTACAACACGAATTGACATTCAGTTGCCCGGCATGTCATTGGTCGGTGCTTCGTCCGATCCTTCGGCACATCACCCTCTCTTGCGGCTTGTTCCCCAATCGACGGTTGACCTCCGCAACCCCGATATCCATAGCGCAACTCCGCACTTCTTGGCCCGATGCCCGACTTCCGAAGCCTCCTACCGATAGTCGACCGAACCTTCGGCTCGACATCCAATATCCTGACGTGATCACCTCCGGCGCAACGTCAATTCCTCCAGCGTCAACTGTCTAATCGTGATCGATAGTAGACTTGCGTAACTCAACACGTAGTTAAACAACAAAACACACTCAATTAGTTTCATCATCAAAATCCAAGATTCAACAATCTCATCATGGTGATACTATTTAGGAATTAGGATACTTATGATCATGTGATGGAGGATTTTAGAGCTAAAAGGTAACAAGTGCTCATAGCTTTTAGGGACTATAGCCAGGTTGGGATTTCCAAAAACGGTCCCTAAAGTCTCGGAGTAGGTTACTCCGATTGCATCCATATCCCATTGTCCTCTAAAGTAGCAACCTCTATCTTTTTCGGATATTCCAATTAGGTCACATATTGTGTTGTCTGTAATTGAAATTTGGTTTCCTAATAGGTAGGTTGACATATTATCATCATCGTATAAGCTTAAATTAGCATAAAACAACCTAACTAATCTAGGGTAAATTGGTTTATTGATTTGCAAAATGGGTAAGACATCCAATTCGGCAAACCACCTAATGGGCTCTAGGTTTCCTAATTCACCTAAATCAATATGTTTTCCCTTGTGTATAGTTCTTGTTTCAAGATTATGGTACCTAAGGGCTATTTCATTTGAGCTAAAGAGGGATTGGTCAAATGAATCTCCTTGCCTCCTCTTCCCTTTGTCCCTAGATGATCTCCTAGGAGCCATTTATCTATACATGATGATAGAACAAAGATATTTTAAGGAACCAGCCATGTATTGAGAAAAACAAAGAAGGAGAATTAAATATTATCTTGGATGAGGTTTCTTGAGAAGTGAAGGTCTTGATCCAAGATTCAAGGGGATGGAAGCCTCTTTTGGTCTTCTTGAGAGGAAAGATGAAGTTTAGAGAGGGTGAGAGGTGATTTTGGAAGCAGCCTCAAGAATTGGGGCAGTTCTGCTAGGAAATCGGGAGATTCAACATCTCATGCATAGTGGAATACAAAAACAAGATCGGATTTCCCTATAGTTAGGTACTTGACCGTCGTGTGACGATTTATGTGCAAAATCGTAAATCTAAAAAATCCACATGTATCATGTCAGAAGCATTACTTGGGAAGATCATATATCCCCAAAAATTTTAGATCCCATGAAGAGGATAAAGGAGCACTTGCGTACTCCTCTCTAGCGGTAATCCACATAGCGGGCACAGCAACGACGCTCCTCAGATCACCGTGGGATCTCTCTCCACATACACCACAAGGCTGCCGGAGCCATGGAGAAGGAGAGGAGATAAAGGAGAATAGGAGGATGACTACCAAGAGCTCTCGGCCTATGAACCAGGAGGTTCCTCCTATTTATAGAGGTGGAGGAAGCTTACCCACAAAAGATCCTGTTCACACTGGATCTCTATCCAATTGGATCTCATTGGATCTTATCCATAGGATCTAATTCGATCTCATCCAATTGGATCTTATCGAATCATTTAATTGGATCTCATCCAATTACCTAATTGGATCTCATCTATAGGATCCAAACTAGGGGCTTCGTAGGTATCTCATATCCGCACCTCTACTCGTTGCAACATCCACCTTATGTGTATGACCCTCTAGGCCCGATATTGAGTTGGCTGTGAGTCGCTCCCGTCAGAACTCCTTCTGACTCAGAACACTTTCTAATATAGTGAATTATTATCTCCATAATAATTCACTCGACTCATCAACTATAGACGTATTAGGCTACTATGCCATAGTCCCCAAATGGTATAGGAGGATATAATCTAATGGACCTGTCTATCCTTAGTTACTATGTATCTATAGTCCTTCATCCATCTAATATCCTAGAGACCGCATATTGGGCATTGTAGAGTCAGGCCCATATGGAATCCTATCTGAGTCTCGCTCTAATTGGATTCTCTTGGAGAACTCCTTCTCTCTCAATCCGAACAATCCTGGCCAGGGATTTTGCTTGGGCAAGCACATGCGAGATATTCATCTCATGATACCGAGAGTGGATGATCCTCTATTAATATACAATTTGCCTTCGTAAGGTTGGCTACTATTCTCAAGAACCGGCTATACCAGATCTGGAGCTCTCCAAACCTTTAAGTCCGATGTCAAAGAATGGAGTACTCAAATAAGGCATATCGAGACAAATCATGAAAGTACCTAAAGCTTTTCCAAGCTTTTGTTTTGGTTTTTCTACAAGATACGCCTTGCAGTTCCTCTTCCAATGCCTATCTTGATAATAGTGGAAGCATTGGTCTTTGTCCTTTGTTGAGTCAATTTTGGCAACCTTTGCCTAACCCTGTTTGCCCATACCCTTACCCTTCTCAAAGGTCTTCCTAGCCTTCCTTTTTCTTTTGGTCTCATCGACATAGAAAACTAATTTCTCTTTCTTAATAGTGCTCTCTACCTCCCTCAACATATTGAGGAGCTCAGGGATATTAGGGATCAAGTGGCACTAAGAGGGGGGGTGAATTAGTGTAGCGGTAAAGAACGATAAATTTCTACGATTTAAAACAACTTTCGAAACTTCGTACGATAGAAATCACGTTTTTGACTAAAATCGTTTCGATTGCGATGAAAGCGTACGTAAGAAGATAAGGGCAGTGAACTTAGCAAAGTAAAGGTTTGCAAAAAGTTAAATGCATGACCATAAACACAAACTATTTTTATAGTGGTTCGGTCATCCGACCTATGTCCACTCCCGATTCCTCTTTGCTTAAGGCCAACGGCTTTCCACTAGCTATCCTCCTTCCAACGGGCGAGGATGAACTCCATTACGACACCTCTTCTTTTGACGGGTTTAGAAGGTAACTCTTATAAGGCTTCTCAACCCTCTCTAAGGCTAGATTACACTTTAGAATAAGAGGGAAGATTTTGACACAATTTCAACAAAGTTTTCCCTTCTTCTTTCTTAGTATTTGTGTATATTTAAACCATGGATGAGAGGGGTATTTATAGGCCTCAAGAAGATTCAAATTTGGAGCCTAAATTTGAATCACTTTTAGTTTTCTCGGTGCTAGCGATGCCACCGCTTGTCAGTGGTGGTGCCACTACCTATCAATGTCAGACATTGACAGTGTACTGGGTGGTGCCACCGCCCAGCCAACGGTGCCACCGCCTGGGCTTGCTGCCCAATGGCGATACCCGATACCACCACCCAGCCCGGCGGTGCCACTGTTAGGATCTAAAAGGCACTAAGAGGGGGGGGGGGTGAATTAGTGCAGCGGATAAAACGAAGGATTTTTCAGCGATTTAAAGCAAGCTTCGGAAACTTCGTACGATGAAAACAATGTTTCGTTTGAAACTGATTTTTGTGTTCTAACTTTGAAGCATGTGTACAAAGATAAAAATGAAGAGGAGCAAGTAAAGTAAAGGTTGCAGCAAGGTAAAGCAGAAAATTAAACACTCACACAATCAAGACGCAGCGATGTATAATGGTTCGGTCAAAGTGACCTACATCAACTTCCGAAGCCTTCTCCGATGAGGCTTGCTTCTTCCACTATCAAATCCTTTGAAGGGGAAGGATCAAATACCCCTTTTACAGCCCTTTACAAGATGTTCACACTTGTACAAGATTTCTCAAGAAAAGAAGAAGGTGAACACTTAGCAAGAACAAAACTTTTCAACACTCTACAAAGGCTCAAGGCTTAAGAAATTTGCTCAAAAGGGTGCCCTTTCAACCGAGAAGGGGGTATTTATAGATCCAAAGTGGATTCAAATTGGGCTCCAAATTTGAAATCAATTTGGAGTCCCGCGGTGGCGGTGCCACCGCCACGCGCGTATTAATCGCGCTGATCGTGGCGCCGGCCCGGCCCGATACAAAGCAAGCGGTCGCTGCCATCTGGCCCAAGGCGGTGCCACCGCCCAAGCGGTTCGCCGCTTGTGCAGGGCGGTGCTATCGCCGACGGCACCGCGGCTGTGGGCGGTGCACCCGCTCCGGCCAGGCGGTGCCACCGCCTCAGGCTGGGCGGTTCCACCGCCCCAGGCTAGGCGGTTCCAATCGCCTCACCCATTCGGACAAAGCCGAATGGGACTTGTTCAAGTCCCAACTTGGCTCAGTAGAGGCCCGGTTGGCCCCTACTGAATTTAGGCAAGATTTTTTTCTTAAATCCTTGCCCTACTCATGTGCAAACTATGAACCTAAAACATAACTCAACGTGATTTGATCCGACGTGCTTCAAGTCAACTTTCGGCAAGCTTTACGGCGAGATTCCGACAGCCATCCGATGCTTCCCTCGGATTGCTTCTAGTGGGCTCCCAGCATACTCCGGATTGTATGGCGAGCTCAACGAGTCTTCGGCTTGCTTCTGAATCTTCCCGGTGAGTTCCGCGAACCTTCGACGATCTTTGAGATGAACTTTCGAAAACTTCGGCAAGTCCCTGATTTGATCTTGGATGGTTCCGGCAACACTTCCGAAAAATCTCTCGGACTTCCGATGAACTCTTGAACCCCCGACGGACTTGACCTCGGTAAATCACTTTATGTTTTCTTCCTATCGTAGTTATTCCTGCACACTTATCTCAACAAAGTAGATTAGAACCAATTGACTTCATCATCAAAATCCGAGATTCAACAATCTCCCCCTTTTTGATGATGACAATCAATTGGTGATGGAGTTACTCTTAACTCCCCCTATCTATATGCCATAATGAAAGAATTGCTTGAATTCAATTTTTGAATTCAACATAATAAATTTAACTTCATGATCACAAAGTTGATGCTGGACAATAAGATGTCAAATAGGTATCAAAGATATCAATGAAGTATACATAATTAAAAACATGATATCAAGAACCTAAATAAGCATTTTAACTTGTAATAACTTGTAAAGCATGGAAAATGTATATAACTATCAACATTTGGCAATACACATATTATTTCTCCCCCTTTGTCATCAACAAAAAGGAAACGAGGGATTCATATGTAACAATAAAGGATGGCCGAAAAATGTGAAAAGGAAACCAATCAGAAAGCCGAAAATCATGTCACAATGGCCAAGAAGATGTAATGAAGATAATACAATATATATGTCAAGATGTAATGAAGATAATACAACATATATGTCAACATACAACACAAGTTTACATCGTTCAAAAAGAAAATATAGCAAGCTACTCCTCAGGAGGAATGCCAAGATGCCTATACATGTGATCGATCTTTAGGTTCATCTTCCGCATTTCTTTCAAAATTTCAATTTGCTGTAGTTTTACTTTATTTAACTCTCTCATGATTGGATCGTCAGAAGATGGAGCAGAAAATGTCACTGATGTAGCTGCAACAAAAGGATCAGGAGGAGGAGATTCATTTCCCCTAAGGACTGGTGTTTCAGGATGGTCTACTGGTGGGGGAGGTATATCACATCTCCTAGGTTGTCTAACCCCTATACCATGCTTGAATGTACACCTAAGTCGCCTAAGTAGTTTAACGTCAATGATATTAAATCTATCCACTTGTATTGCTTCTTCATTTAGTGGAATGCAAATATTATGGGCATGCAATAGTTTAGTTATTAAACCTCCATATGGTAACATTGATCCTTTAGAGAGGACCTCTATCAAGTGATGCCGAATTAGGTAACCAAAACAAAAATGTTGTCTAGTCATGATCCAATATAAGGTACCTAACTCAGTGAAACTGATCTCATCAAGATGAAACTGTTTAGGAATGATAATGCTTATAAGAATGTGATGCAAAATCTTAGAGTTAAAAGGTAGTAAATGTTCACAACTCTTGGGGATTATACCTAAATTTGGGTTTGCAAACACAGTTTCTAAAGCTTCAGAGTGGGTGGCACCAATTGTGTCCATATCCCATTTTCCTCTAAAATAGCATCCTAGTTCTTTTCAACAATTCCAATTAATGAGCATATAGTATTATCACATATTTGGATCTCATTACCTAGAAGATAAGTGACAAGCCATCATCACTCATAATTAAATTAGCATAGAATAATTTAACTAAGCGTGGATAAACAGGTTCAATAATTTGCAAAATGGGTAAGGCCTCTAAGTCTGCAATCCACATGATAGGTTCTAGGTTCCCTAATTGATTCAAATCAACATATTTTCCTTTATGAATGGGTCTAGAACCAAGTTCAGAAAATCTAAGGGAAGCTTCTTGTGATCTAAACAAGGATTGGTCAAATGAATCTACCTCCACCCTTTTTCCTTTGTCTCTTGATGTTCTTCTAGGAGCCATTTCTATCTAGGATTGATCAATAATCAATTGAAGAAAGGAATTAATTTTGACAAGAAAAGGAAAGAGAAATAATTCTGTTTTTACCTTAGATTGTTCCTTTGAGATGTAGGAAGCTTGAATCAAAGTAAGATCTCCTTCTTAGGCTTCTAAAGGGAAGAAATGATACCAAAATGATGCTTGGGAGAGTTTAGAGGAGTGTAGAGAAGTGAGGAAGAGAGTTCGGGCGGTTCTACCGCCCTAACTCACCCCGTATAAAAGGGGTGTTCGGGCGTACTCAAAGAAAGTGATTCCACCGCTTGGGACTGACTACCCAGGCGGTGCCACCGCCGTATCTAGCGGTGCTACCGTCGGTAGCACAAAAAAATCCGTATTTCATTTTTTTTATTTTAAAAACAAAGAGCCTTAGAGATAGGATGAAGTCAAAGAGAATCAGTATGTGTGGAATCAAATCCGAAAAACCATTATTAGAATGTGTGAAATCAAATTGATGAAAACCATAATATGTAGAATCAAATCGATGAAAACCATAATGTCAGGGAAAGATATCATCAAATAGAGCTTACTCATTTGACAACATGCCTAATTCCCTTTTAATAAAATCAAATTGTTCCTCATTTAAAGGTTTCGTAAAAATGTCCGCTAATTGATGATTTGTATCAACAAATTCAAGGGTGACATCTCTACTACTTACATGATCACGTATAAAATGATGCCTAATGTCAATGTGCTTAGTTCGAGAGTGTTGAATCGGATTTTTAGTTAGACAAATAGCACTCGTGTTATCACATTTTATAGGAATGTTTTTTAAGTAGATTCCATAGTCTTCTAGTGTATTTTTCATTCAGATAACCTATGCACAACATGCACTTGCAGCTATGTATTCAAATTTTCCCGAGACAAGCAGTAAGAATTTTGTTTCTTGGAAGTCCAAGAAACAAGTGCATGTCCTAGAAATTGGCATGTTCTGGATGTGCTTTTTCTATCTATTTTATATCCACCAAAGTCCGCATCAGCATAAGCTTTCAAATCAAAATTATCAGATCTTGGATACCATAATCCAAGATTAGGGGTCCCTTTAAGGTATCTAAGAATCCTCTTGATCTTTCAAGTGAGATAGTTTAGGATTAGCTTGGAATCTTGTACATAGCCCTACACCGAACATGCATGTCGTGCAGTGAGATAAAGTAGGCTACCTATCATGCCCCTATAAGTTTTTTGATCAAAACTTTCTCCACTTTCATCCATATCTAATTTAATGGAGGTGCTCATAGGAGTGCTAATATCTTTTGATCCATCCATGTTAAATCATTTTAACAAATCCAATGTGTATTTTGATTGATTTAGAAATATACCATCACTTAGTTGCTTGATTTGTAGTCCTAAAAAGAAATTTAGTTCTCCCATTAGGCTCATCTCAAATTCATCACTCATATTCTTAGTAAATAATTCACATAGTGATTTATTACAAGACCCAAAAATAATATCATCAACATAAATTTGAACAATAAGAAAATCATTTTCAAAATGTTTAATAAACAATGTAGTATCAACCTTGCCTTTAGTGAAATCATTTGAAATTAAAAAAGAACTAAGCCTCTCATACCAAGCCCTAGGGGCTTGTTTTAGACCATATAGAGCCTTAGTTAGCTTAAACACGTGGTTAGAAATAGAGAGTTTTCAAATCCGGTGGTTGTTCAACATACACTTCTTCGAAAATAAAACCATTTAAGAATGCACTTTTGACATCCATTTAAAATAATTTGAAATCTTTACTACTAGCATAGGCAAGGAGCATCCTAATGGCTTCCAATCTTGCTACCGGAGCGAAGGTCTCTTCATAATCGATACCTTCTTCTTGGTTGAAACCTTTGGCCACTAGTCTAGCCTTGTTTCTAACCACAATACCATATTCATCTTGCTTGTTTCTAAAGACCCACTTAGTACCAATAACTAAGTGGTCATTAGGTCTAGGAACAAGCTTCCAAACCTCATTCCTCTCAAATTGATTCAATTCTTCTTGCATTGCGATAACCCATGAATCATCTTTCAGAGCATCAACAATGCATTTTGGTTCAACTTGAGAAAGAAAAGCGCATGGGCACAAAAATTTTTGAAAGTAAAGCGAGTTTGATCCCTTTTCGATGCATCTCCTATAATTAACTCCTTGGGATGAGCATCTACATACTTCCATTCCTTGGGTAAGGAAGTTTGGGAAGAAGATGCATCCAAGTTGTCATTTTTAGGAGAGGGTTCATTCAAATTCAAATTATCAAGACCAAAATCATCATCAAAATCTTTCTTCTTAAATTCGAAAATTTCATTAAAAACCACATGAATAGATTCTTCTATAAGTAAGGTTCTTTTGTTGAAAACACGAAAAGCCTTAGAAATCGAAGAATAACCAAGAAATATGCCTTCATTGGATTTTGCATCGAATTTTCCTAAGGCATCCTTTTCATTTAAAATAAAGCATTTACAACCAAAAACTTTAAAATAAGAAACATTGGGTTTTTTATCATTTCATAATTCATATGAAGTTTTAGATAGGGATGGTCTCACTAAAACTCTATTTATAACATAGCAAGTCGTATTCATGGCTTCGGCCTAAAAATATTTTGGTAAATTATATTCATTTAACATGGTTCTAACCATTTCTTGCAAACTTCTATTTTTCCTTTCCATTACTCCATTTTGTTGTGGATTTCTTGGAGTAGAGAAGTTATGATTATATCCGTTATTTCACAAAAATTTTGAAGTCATGATTTTGAAATTCACCTCCATGATCACTTGAATTGATGAAATCATAAAGCCTTTTCATTTTGAGTGAGTTTACAAAATTTAGAGAAACATTTGAAACAATCACTTTTATGAGCCAAGAAATAGGTCCAAGTGTATCTACTATAGTCATCCACAATTACAAAGGCATATTTGCTACCTCCTAGGCTTGTTATGTCAATTGGTCCAAATAAGTCCAAATGGATCAATTGCAATGGTCTAGTGGTGCTAATTTGATTTTTTGATTTGAAACTTGTCTTTATTTATTTTCCTAGTTGACATGCATCACATACCTTATCCTTAACAAATTTCATGTTTGGGATACCTCTTACTAAATCTCTAGATGAAATCTTAGAGATTAGTTTCATGCTTGCATGGCCTAGTCTCCTATGCCAAAGCCAAGCATCATCATTCAAAACTGAAAAGTACATTTCATTACTTAACTTATCAATATTTATGGTGTAGACATTATTTTGTTTTAAAGCAATCATGGATATGTTGTTGTTGGGTTTTTCAATAATGCAAACATTAGATTCAAATCTAACAACATAACCTTTATCACATAGTTGACTAATACTTAAAAGATTATGTTTTAAACCATCAACTAGTAACACATCATCAATTGAAAAACTCGATTTGTTACCTATGGTTCCCTTGCCAATGATTTTACCCTTGTTGTTGTCTCCGAATGTGACATATCCTTCTTCTTTGCTAGAGAGCATAGAGAAATGAGATGGATCTCCGGTCATGTGCCTTGAGCATCCACTATCAAGATACCATTTCTTGCTCCTAGCTTGTGAGTTTGTCTACAAAAGAGGATGGTTTTTAGGTACCCATTTGATTTTGGGTGCCTTACAAAATGATCTACTTACTTTGTAATTTATCATTGAATTGTTTATGGTTCCTTTAGGAACCCATATCAATTTTTTTGGATTAATTTTCTTGAATGGACATTTGTAGGCAACATGTCCCGTTTTGCCACAAAAATTACATTTCAAATGAGATGATACATGCAATGTAGGCCCTTTAACGAAGGTGGTGGGATTTTGGTGAGAACCTCTCACAAATCCGATACCACTTTTATTTCCTACGTGACCTTTGTTGGCAAGAATCATGTCTAAGCTCTTGCTACCGACCTTAAACTTGTTTAGGGTCTCTTTGAGTAGCAAGTTCTTCCTCTTTGTTGCATCTAAGTCTTCACACTTAGAGCATGGGGGTAGAGAAGGGTTTTGAAGACTATTGAACTTACTTTGTAATAAAGCATGCTCTTTCTTAAGCAAATTGAACTTCTTACTAATAGTTCTACATTCATCAAATAACTCATGAAAAGCCATAGAAAGTTCATCGAAAGATAATTCTTCACTAAGTAACTCACTAACCTCTTCTCCAAATGCCATTAGTGCAAAGTTTGCCTCCTCTTTGTTGCTAGCTTCTTCAACCTCGGAGTCACTTGAATCATCCCACGTGGCCTTCAAGGCTTTTTTCTTCTTGAACTGCTTCTTCTTGGCTTGAGGGCATTCATTCTTGAAGTGTCCCGGCTTCTTGCATTCGTAGCAAATGACTTGGTCCTTTTTGTGTTCAAACTTGCTTTTTGTGTCATTTTTAAATTTGTTCTCTCTTATAAATTTCTTAAACTTTCGAGTTAGAAGTGCAATGTCATTGTCACTGTCCTCATCACTTGATGTTCCTTTCAAGTGGTCTTCTTATGTTCTGAGTGCCATATCCTTCCTGTTCTTTGGAAGGGGGTTCTCAAGCTCTTCATGAGCATGGCACGTCATCTCGTAAGTCATTAGAGATCCAATAAGTTCTTCAAGTGGAAATACTTTAAGATCCTTGGCCTCTTGAATGGCGTGACCTTTGGATCCCAACACTTTGGAAGGGATCTTAAAATTTTAGTTACCAATTCAAAATTAGAAAAACCTTTACTAAGAGCTTTAAGTCCATTGATGACATCCGTAAAGCGGGTGTACATGTCTCCAATGGACTCATTTGGTTTCATCCGAAAAAGTTCATAAGAATGCACAAGAATGTTGATTTTGGACTCTTTCACTCGGCTAGTGCCTTCATGAGTGATTTCAAGAGTGCACCAAATATCAAATGCCGATTCACAAATAGAAACCCGATTAAACTCATTCTTATCAAGCGCACAAAATAAGGCATTCATAGCCTTTGCATTGAGAGCAAAAATCTTCCTCTCCGACTCATTCCATTCACTCATCGGAAGAGAAGATTTTGCAAAGCCATTTTCAACAATGTTCCAAAGTTCGAAGTCCATGGAAATGAGAAAAATCCTCATACGAGTCTTCCAATACGTATAATCCGACCCATTAAACATAGGCGGACGAGTAATGGAGAGACCCTCTTGCATACCGGAGTAGGCCATCTCTCTTTGGTTTTAAACCAATATGAGAGCAAACCTTGCTCTGATACTAATTGTTAGGATCTAAAAGGCACTAAGAGGGGGGGAGGGGGTGAATTAGTGCAGCAGATAAAACGATGGATTTTTTAGCGATTTAAAGCAAGCTTCGGAAACTTAAAAGATTATGTTTAAAAGATTACATAGTTGACTAATACTTAAAAGATTATGTTTTAAACCATCAACTAGTAACACATCATCAATTGAAAAACTCGATTTGTTACCTATGGTTCCCTTGCCAATGATTTTACCCTTGTTGTTGTCTCCGAATGTGACATATCCTTCTTCTTTGCTAGAGAGCATAGAGAAATGAGATGGATCTCCGGTCATGTGCCTTGAGCATCCACTATCAAGATACCATTTCTTGCTCCTAGCTTGTGAGTTTGTCTACAAAAGAGGATGGTTTTTAGGTACCCATTTGATTTTGGGTGCTTAACAAAATGATCTACATACTTTGTAATTTATCATTGAATTGTTTATGGTTCCTTTAGGAACCCATATCAATTTTTGGATTAATTTTCTTGAATGGACATTTGTAGGCAACATGTCCCGCTTTGCCACAAAAATTACATTTCAAATGAGATGATACATGCAATGTAGGCCCTTTAACGAAGGTGGTGGGATTTTGGTGAGAACCTCTCACAAATCCGATACCACTTTTATTTCCTACGTGACCTTTGTTGGCAAGAATCATGTCTAAGCTCTTGCCACCGACCTTAAACTTGTTTAGGGTCTCTTTGAGTAGCAAGTTCTCCCTCTTTGTTGCATCTAAGTCTTCACACTTAGAGCATGGGGGTAGAGAAGGGTTTTGAAGACTATTGAACTTACTTTGTAATAAAGCATGCTCTTTCTTAAGCAAATTGAACTTCTTACTAATAGTTCTACATTCATCAAATAACTCATGAAAAGCCATAGAAAGTTCATCGAAAGATAATTCTTCACTAAGTAACTCACTAACCTCTTCTCCAAATGCCATTAGTGCAAAGTTTGCCTCCTCTTTGTTGCTAGCTTCTTCAACCTCAGAGTCACTTGAATCATCCCACGTGGCCTTCAAGGCTTTTTTCTTCTTGAACTGCTTCTTCTTGGCTTGAGGGCATTCATTCTTGAAGTGTCCCGGCTTCTTGCATTCGTAGCAAATGACTTGGTCCTTTTTGTGTTCAAACTTGCTTTTTGTGTCATTTTTAAATTGTTCTCTCTTATAGATTTCTTAAACTTTCGAGTTAGAAGTGCAATGTCATTGTCACTGTCCTCATCACTTGATGTTCCTTTCAAGTGGTCTTCTTATGTTCTGAGTGCCATATCCTTCCTGTTCTTTGGAAGGGGGTTCTCAAGCTCTTCATGAGCATGGCACGTCATCTCGTAAGTCATTAGAGATCCAATAAGTTCTTCAAGCGGAAATACTTTAAGATCCTTAGCCTCTTGAATGGCCGTGACCTTTGGATCCCAATACTTTGAAGGGATCTTAAAATTTTAGTTACCAATTCAAAATTAGAAAAACCTTTACCAAGAGCTTTAAGTCCATTGATGACATCCGTAAAGCGGGTGTACATGTCTCCAATGGACTCATTTGGTTTCATCCGAAAAAGTTCATAAGAATACACAAGAATGTTGATTTTGGACTCTTTCACTCGGCTAGTGCCTTCATGAGTGATTTCAAGAGTGCACCAAATATCAAATGCCGATTCACAAATAGAAACCCAATTAAACTCATTCTTATCAAGCGCACAAAATAAGGCATTCATAGCCTTTGCATTGAGAGCAAAAATCTTCCTCTCCGACTCATTCCATTCACTCATCGGAAGAGAAGATTTTGCAAAGCCATTTTCAACAATGTTCCAAAGTTCAAGTCCATTGAAATGAGAAAATCCTCATACGAGTCTTCCACGTATAATCCACCCATTAAACATAGGCGACGAGTAATGGAGAGACCCTCTTGCATACTGAGTAGGCCATCTCTGTTGGGTTTTAAACCAAAATGAGAGCAACCCTTGCTCTAATACAAATTGAAAGGACCTAAAAGGCACTAGGAGGGGGGGGGGGTGAATTAGTGCAGCAGATAAAACGATGGATTTTTTAGCGATTTAAAGCAAGCTTCGAAACTTAAAAGATTATGTTTAAAAGATTACATAGTTGACTAATACTTAAAAGATTATGTTTTAAACCATCAACTAGTAACACATCATCAATTGAAAACTCGATTTGTTACCTATGGTTCCTTGCCAATGATTTTACCCTTGTTGTTGTCTCCGAATGTGACATATCCTTCTTCTTTGCTAGAGAGCATAGAGAAATGAGATGGATCTCGGTCATGTGCCTTGAGCATCCACTATCAAGATACCATTTCTTGCTCCTAGCTTGTGAGTTTGTCTACAAAAGAGGATGGTTTTAGGTACCCATTTGATTTTGGGTGCCTTACAAAATGATCTACTTACTTTGTAATTTATCATTGAATTGTTTATGGTTCCTTTAGGAACCCATATCAATTTTTTTTGGATTAATTTTCTTGAATGGACATTTGTAGGCAACATGTCCCGCTTTTGCCACAAAAATTAGATTTCAATTGAGATGATACATGCAATGTAGGCCGCTTAACGAAGGTGATGGGATTTTGGTGAGAACCTCTCACAAATCCGATACCACTTTTATTTCCTACGTGACCTTTGTTGGCAAGAATCATGTCTAAGCTCTTGCTACCGACCTTAAACTTATTTAGTGTCTCTTTGAGTAGCAAGTTCTCCCTCTTTGGTGGATCTAAGTCTTCACACTTAGAGCATGGGGTAGAGAAGGGTTTTGAAGACTATTGAACTTACTTTGTAATAAAGCATGCTCTTTCTTAAGCAAATTGAACTTCTTACTAATAGTTCTACATTCATCAAATAACTCATGAAAAGCCATAGAAAGTTCATCGAAAGATAATTCTTCACTAAGTAACTCACTAACCTCTTCTCCAAATGCCATTAGTGCAAAGTTTGCCTCCTCTTTGTTGCTAGCTTCTTCAACCTCGGAGTCACTTGAATCATCCCACGTGGCCTTCAAGGCTTTTTTCTTCTTGAATTGCTCCTTCTTAGCTAGCGGGCATACATTCTTGAAGTGTGCCAGCTTCTTGCATTCGTAGCAAAATGACTTGGTCCTTTTGTGTTCAAACTTGCTTTTGTGTCATTTTTAAATTGTTCTCTTATAGATTTCTTAAACTTTCGAGTTAGAAGTGCAATGTCATTGTCATGTCCTCATCACTTGATGTTCCTTTCAAGTGGTCTTCTTATGTTCTGAGTGCCATATCCTTCCTGTTCTTGGAAGGGGGTTCTCAAGCTCTTCATGAGCATGGCACGTCATCTCGTAAGTCATTAGAGATCCAATAAGTTCTTCGCGGAAATACTTTAAGATCCTTAGCCTCTTGAATGGCCGTGACCTTGATCCCAATACTTTGGAAGGGATCTTAAAATTTTAGTTACCAATTCAAAATTAGAAAACCTTTACTAAGAGCTTTAAGTCCATTGATGACATCCGTAAAGCGGTGTACATGTCTCCAATGGACTCATTTGGTTTCATCCAAAAGTTCATAAGAATACACAAGAATGTTGATTTTGGACTCTTTCACTCCTGGCTAGTGCCTTCATGAGTGATTTCAAGAGTGCACCAAATATCAAATGCCGATTCACAAATAGAAACCCAATTAAACTCATTCTTATCAAGCGCACAAAATAAGGCATTCATAGCCTTTGCATTGTGAGCAAAAATCTTCCTCGCCGACTCATTCCATTCACTCATCGGAAGAGAAGATTTTGCAAAGCCATTTTCAATAATGTTCCAAAGTTCAAGTCCATTGAAATGAGAAAATCTCATACGAGTCTTCCACACGTATAATCCGACCCATTAAACATAGGCGGACGAGTAATGGAGAGACCCTCTTGCATACCTGAGTAGGCCATCTCTCTTGGTTTTAAACCAATATGAGAGCAAACCTTGCTCTGATACTAATTGTTAGGATCTAAAAGGCAGAATTAGTGCAGCAGATAAAACCATTGATTTTTTAGCCATTTAAAGCAAGCTTGAAACTTCGTACGATGAAAACAACGTTTCGTTTGAAACCAATTTTTGTGTTCTAACTTTGAAGCATGCGTACAAAGATAAAAATGAAGAGGAGCAAGTAAAGTAAAGGTTGCAGCAAGGTAAAGCAGAAAATTAAACACTCACACAATCAAGACGCAGCGATGTATAGTGGTTCGATCAAAGTGACCTACATCCACTTCCGAAGCCTTCTCCGATGAGGCTTCCTTCTTCCACTATCAAATCCTTTGAAGGGGAAGGATCAAATACCCCTTTACAGCCTTTACAAGATGTTCACACTTGTACAAGATTTCTCAAGAAAAGAAGAAGGTGAACACTTAGCAAGAACAAAACTTTTCAACACTCTACAAAGGCTCAAGACTTAAGAAATTTGCTCAAAGGGTGCCCTTTCAGTGAGAAAGGGGGTATTTATAGATCCAAAGTGGATAAAATTGGGCTCCAAATTTGAAATCAATTTGGAGTAAGTGCGCCGGCGGTGCAATGCTGGTGCGGCGCCGCAAGCGTGCTTCAATCCAATTGTTGAGTTGGGCAGGCCACCGCCGCACAGCGGTTCCACCGCTTGTTCCAGACAGGCGCTATACGCTAGATAGCTTCCACCGCCCGGCAGCTGTGGCGATGTTACTGCTCAGCCAAAGCGGTGCCACGCCAGCCAGGCGGTTCCACCGCCTCAGGCTGGGCGGTTCCAATCGCCTCACCCATTCGGACAAAGCCGAATGGGCCTTGCTCAAGTCCCAACTTGGCTCAATAGAGGCCCGCTTGGCCTCATCGAATTTAGACAGGATTTTTTTCTTAAATCCTTGCCCTACTCATGTGCAAACTACGAACCTAAAACATAACTCAACGTGATTTGATCCGACGCGCTTCAAGTCAACTTCCGGCGAGCTTTACGGTGAGATTCCGGCAGCCATCCGATGCTTCCCTCGGATTGCTTCCAGTGGGCTCCCAGCATACTCCGGATTGTATGGCGAGCTCAACGAGTCTTCGGCTTGCTTTCGAATCTTCCCGGTGAGTTCCGCTAACCTTCGATGATCTTTGAGATGAACTTTCGAAAACTTCGGCAAGTCCCTGATTTGATCTTGGATGGTTCCGACAACACTTCCGAAAATCTCTCGGACTTCCGATGAACTCTTGAACCCCCGACGGACTTAACCTCGGTAAATCACTTTATGTTTTCTTCCCATCGTAGTTATTCCTGCACACTTATCTCAACAAAGTAGATTAGAACCAATTGACTTCATCATCAAAATTCATCGCTGACTGGCGGTGCCACCGCTGCTCTGGTCCTGTATACACGCTCGAGCTCTTCCAACTCATTGGTTAGGCCTTAAACTCGGCCTAAACCAGTCCGTTATCGGGCCCAATTAGCCCCTACTTGGTTTATAGGATTAACACCTAATCCTAAACCAAATTATATAATAACTACAAATTTTAAAGATATTTCCTAAGCTATTACAAAGTCCATAAGTCAAGACTTCTTCCGGCGAGCTTCCGGTGAATTTTCGACGGTCTTCTGACGAACCCTCGAAAACCATTTTACAGACTCCTAGCAAACTCTTGGACTTCACGATGATCTTGGCGAGTTCCAAAGAGCTTCTTTAGTAAGCCTCGATCTTTCTTGGCAAGCTCCGAAAACTTCCGATAAACCTTCCGGTGAACTTCTGAAAATCATTCGGCAAGCTCCCTACTCGTTCTGGGCCAGTTCCGACAGCACTCCCAATGAATCTTTGGACTTCCGTCGAACTCTCGAACTCCCAACGAACCATCACACTTGTCTTCTAGCACTTTATTTTGATTTACATCTTTATCGTTATCATAGTTAATCCTGAACACACAAAAATAAAAACTCTACTTCGATCTAGATAATTATTACAACGCGAATTGACATTGAGTTGCGCAACACGTCATTGGTCGGCGCTTCGTTCAATTCTTCGGCACATCGTCCTCTCTTGCGTTTTGCTGCCCAATCGGTGATTGACCTCCATAATCCCGATATCCTTGGTGCAACACGCTCTTCTTGGCCTGATGCCCGACGTCCGAAGCCTACTATCAATTGTCGACTGGACCTTCGGCTCGACATCCAATATCCTAACGTGATCACCCGGCGTAACGTCAATTCCTCCAGTGTCAACTGTCTAATCCTGATCGATAGTAGACCTACGTAACTCAAAACACAATTAGACCATAAAACACAATCAATTAGTTTCATCATCAAAATTCGAGATTCAACAATCTCTTCCTTTTTGATGATGACAACTAATTGATGACTAACGGATTTAACCATAACTCCCCGGAGTTAAACCAAACTCCCTCTATCAATATGCCATTAATAAAAATCTTGGATTATCCCAAATCTAAGCAACATTCATCACAAATTATGAGAATCAATGATTCATCATGCAAATATATAAAATATTCAATTCAATGTATGAAGTCATCAATCTAATATATTAAATATTCAATTGAATGCATGAAGTCATCAATCTATTTCTCCCCCTATGTCATCGACAAAAAGGAGAAGTTGCATCATAACTAGTTTAAAAGATATGCAAGTTTTACAACCATACTAGCTATATTTTCATCAACATTCAACATTCAATCATAGTAAGATTTTTAAAGATGTCCAAGTATAGCAATTCAACACTTACTTCTTATGCAAATTTGTACTTTATTTTTCTTGAAATTGCAAGGTAGCAATTTTTTGATATTCAAGTTCTTTTCCTCTTTTGTAGGCTAGCAAGATAGCAGGTTTGCACTTTGATTTCTTTGTGATATGCCAAGCTAGCAATTTTCTTCCTCTTGAATGAGCTAGTAAATTTTTCATTTAAGGTGCAAGCTAGCAATAAACTTTCTCCCCCTTTATCAATGTTAAAAAGAAAGGGAGGATCAAATATGATGATATAAACTTTTCACATAAGTTTGCATAAAAAAGTTTACATCAATCTTCAAATCATGATACAAATATATCAATATAATGGATCAAGTCATGATTCATGATTCATCATAAAAGATAATTTCATTTATATCAAATATTCAATTTACCACATAAGGTAAAGAAATCATGTCACTACTAGGATATAATATCAAAACTCAAGAAGAACATGATTTATTTGAGAATGGATAGCACAAAGAGCACCTTGATTCATGCATAAGATTTTTCATCAAGATCATATTCCATAAGAATCAAGATATCAAGATCACAAATTCATAAAAATTCAAGTATTGAATTCTGAGAAATCAAAAGACAAGATACATTTCATTTAAAGAGTTTTCTTTTGATAAAATGGAAGGAGCATAGTAAACGATCTTGATTTATAAAGAACTTCAAGTTATAATTTGCAAGATCATGATTTCGATAAAATATCTTTATAGAAAAATGAAATCTTTTAGAGCTTGATTCAAGCATTACAAACATCTCAAAAAGTCATGATTCTAAGAGATCAAGAGAAGAGTCATGAGTAAAGTTTAAATTCAATTCATCAACTTCAAGCTCTTCATCAAAATTACTTGTGAGATTCAAACAAGGTCATAAATAAATTCATCACTTGTCTTTCATAAAAAATGAAAAATTTCAAGAATCATACATTTCGCTTTTTTATGAATTGCATTAATTTGTATAAACATGCCTTTGTCTTCTTTTATGTTGAGTCGAAACAAGCATGAATGTTCAAGACATAAAGGCTAAATCTCATAAAGCAAATTGTCAAGCATGATTTTAAATATTCATTGTCAAGCCATGAAGAAAAGAGTAAGTCAAAGATTCAATCATCTCATGTCATGAATTCCAAAGGACATCTCAAGTTATCAACATCACATTAAAAAGATATTTTAAAAAGATATATCGATAAGTGATACATTTGTATCATTGCATTTGAATTCATGATTCATTTGGTAGGTTCTCCATTTTAGTAAATAAAAAGGAATTATAGGAGAACAAAATAAATTAAGGGAGATAGAACATGGTTGAAGCATTGAACATGATTCATATTTAAAATGAATCTCACATCGTAAATATGAATCAAGCATTTGTCAAATCTGAAATCATCCTCAAAATTATATTCAATAAATTCATACATGACAAGCATAGATTTATTGAAGAATCGATAAGATAGAGGATTGCATTTCATTTTTATAAGTTTCGATTCATATGATTTGCTTCTTACAAGCATGCCTTTGCCTTAAAATAAAATGTCAACATTCAAGATGGAAGGGCAAATTTCGTCATAATGATCATTAAGTCAAATCACATTAAGTATGTGGCATTTTCCAAAAGATTCGATTCAAGAGATTCACATGGATTCATCAAAACTGAAAACTTTAGAGATAGAAGAATTTTCAAGATCATGCATTTTCTTTTTATGATTTACTTCATATAAGCATGCCTTTGTCTTTAATAAAAATGAGTATCACATTCAAGAGTGAAAAGGCAAATTTCTTAAAACAAATCATTGAGCATGATTCCATAACTTTCAAGTATGATAACATCCTTTTAATATTTTCATTTCATCATTATCAAGAATGATTTCATAAGGTGTGCGCAAGTCTTTTATGAAAATATGTTTCAACATTTAAAAAACAAGACATAAGTTTTATCATAGAACCGTCAAGACCAAATACATAAAAAATGATAGCACATTTTCAATTTTTATGTAAAAGGCTATGCATTATGTTGAAAGCAAAATCATCAATATGCTTGCTACTATCTTTAATCACATTTGGTGTGCAAGTATTATCATGAAACATGCCATTATCATGATGATGCATTTTTTTTTATAACAAACAATGCATTTTGTTTTGAAAACAAGATCAACATGAATTCATCATGATCGTGCATTTTTTTTTTACATGTTTCATTTTAGGTTGAGTATGTTCAAGAGATGTTTATAAAAGTGTCAAGCTTCATGTTTAGAGACAATGTAAAACATCAAGATACATATGCATGGGTTAATCCTTTTAGGTGTACAAATATTATCACAAATCATACAATCATCATTCATATTTTTAATTTTCAAAAATTACTAGAAACAAAAAACATAAAAAAAAATTCCTACCAACTATCAAGCAACTCATGAAAGGATCATGTAATTTCAAAATAAGGTGAAAGCATTTCGAGTGAGTTACTTACCTCGTTGTCGAAAACCATCAAAGCGTAGTTTGTGTCTTCATCCTTTTTATGCGCTTTCCTCTTCTTCATTTTTATGTGCTCATCTTTAGAGTATTCCAGTTTCTTGCGTTCATAGCAAGAGTTGGTGTTCTTTTCATTTGTGTTATTTAACTCATGTTTAATGAACTTTTTAAATTTTAATGTCAAAAGTTTAACGTTCTCAATATTATCCTCATCACTTGAGTCATCACTCAAGTGCATTTTATAGTCTGAAGTGCCAAATCCTTCCTATTCTTTGGAAGATGGTTCATGTGTTCATCGAGTTCATTGTGTTCCAAGAATGCCATTTCATAGGTCATTAAAGACCCAATGAGTACTTCAAGAGGTAAGTCATTTAAATTTTTAGCTTCTTATATGGCTGTTACTTTTGGATCCCACCCTTTTGGAAGGGATCTTAAAATCTTATTTACTAAATCAAAACTCTAAAAAGATTTACCAAGACTTTTCAAACTATTGACGACATCCGTGAAACGGGTGTACATGTCACTGATAGTTTCGCTTGGTTTCATTCGGAAGAGCTCAAATCATACAATAAGAGGTTTACTTTCGAGTCTTTAACTCTACTAGTTCCCTCATGTATGATTTCAAGTGTCCATCAAATATCAAAAGCTATTTCGCATGTAGAAATCTGATTGAACTCATTTTTGTCTAAAGTACAAAATAAGGCATTCATAGCCTTTGCATTTAAAGAAAAAGATTTTTTCTCTAAGTCCAACCATCCGTTCATCGGTTTAGAGGAAAGTTGAAAGCCATTTTCAATAATATTTCATAAGTTTAAATCTTAAGAAATTAAGAAAACTCTTATTCGAGTTTTCCAATATGTGTAGTCTGAACCGTTCAAGAATGGTGGACGAATAATCGAAAAACCCTCTTGAAAGCCATTAAGAGCCATTTCTCATGGGTGTGAATCCAAAAGAGAAATAACGAGGCTCTGATACCAATTGTTAGGGATCGAGTGGCACTAAGAGGGGGGGGTGAATTAGTGTAGCGGTAAAGAATAATAAATTTCTGCGATTTAAAACAACTTCTGAAACTTCGTACGATAGAAATCACATTTTTAACTAAAACAATTTCGATTGCATTGAAAGTATACATAAGAAGATGAGGGTAGTGAACTTAGCAAAGTAAAGGTTTGTAAAAAAATAAATGCATGAACATAAACGCAAACTATTTTTATAGTGGTTCGGTCATCCGACCTACGTCCACTCCCGATTCCTCTTTGCTTGAGGCCACTGGATTTCCATTAGCTATACTCCCTTACAACACCTCTCCTTTTGAGGGGCTTAGGAAGTAACCCTTACAAGGCCTCTCAACCCTCTCTAAGGCTAGATCACACTTTAGAATAAGAGGGAAGGTTTTGATACAATTTCAACAAAGTTTTCCCTTCTTCTTTCTCAGTTTTTGTGTGTATTTGAACCCTGGATGAGAGGGGTATTTATAGGTCTCAAGAGGATTCAAATTTAGAGCCCAAATTTGAATCACTTTTGATTTTATCGGTGCTGGCGGTGCCACCATCTGTCAATGGCGGTGCCACTGCCTGTTAGTGTCAGACACTGATAGTGTATTGGGCGGTGCCATCGCCCAGCCAGAGGTGCCACCGCCTGGGCTCTCGGGTCCTAGGCGGTGCCACCGCCCCAGCCAGGCAATGCCACTGCTTGGGCTCTCGAGTCCTGGGTAGTGCCATCGCCCGGGCTCTTCCAGCTCACTAGTTGAGCCTTAAACTCAACCCAAACCAGTCTGTCATCGGGCCCAATTGGCCCCTACTTGGTTTATAGGATTAACACCTAATCCTAAACTAAATTATGTGCTTTAAAGACATTTCCTAGGCTATTACAAAGTCCACAAGTCAAGAGTTCTTCTGGCGAACTTTCGACGGTCTTCCGACGAATCCTCGAAAACCATTCTACGGACTCCCAGTAAGCTCCTGGACTTCACGATGATCTTGGCGAGTTCTAACAAGTTTCTTTGGCAAGCTCCGATCTTTGTTGGCAAGCTCTGTAAACTTTCAACGAACCTTTCGGTGAACTTCTGAAAACCCTTTGACAAGCTCCCTACTCGTTCTCGGTCAGTTTCGGTAGCACTCCCAACGAATCTTCAGACTTCCGTCAAACTCTTAAACTCACAATGATTCATCACACTTGTCTTTTGACACTTTGTTTCGCTTTACGTCATCATCATTATCATAGTTAATCCTACAAACACACAAACAAAAACTCTACTTTGATCTAGACAATTATTACAATGCGAATTGACATTCAATTGCCCGGCACGTCATTGGTTGGTGCTTCGTCTGATTCTTCAGCACATCATCCTCTCTTATATTTTATTGCCCAATTGATAGTTGACCTTCGCAACCCCGATATCCTTGGCACAATACACTCTTTTTTGCCCGATGCCCGATGTCCGAAGTCGATTGTCGACCGGACCTCTAGCTCGACATCCAATATCCTGACGTGATCACCCGGCGCAACGTCAATTCCTCCAGCGTCAACTATCTAATCCTGATCGATAGTAGACCTACGTAACTCAAAAAGCAGTTAGACCATAAAACACAATCAATTAGTTTCATCATCAAAATCCAAGATTCAACAAGGGAGAGATACCTCAAGTTTGTTCATATTGAAATTCATGATGAACTGAGAAAAGGAATCTGGTAGGGACTGAAGTATAAGATCAACACACAGGTTATCATCTAGGATCATTCCTAGACTTGTGAGTTTTTTAATCCACTTTATCATCTTTAGGACATGGTTCTGAACTGATGTCCCCTCAGTCATCCTAGCATGGAAGAGACACTTGGATATCTTATATCACTGAGTTCTTCCCTCTTCCTCAAACAGTTTGTGGAGGTGCAGGAGTATGAAATGAGCATCCATATTTTCATGTTGTCTCTGTAACTTAGGAGTCATAAAAGCTAACATGTAATACTGGGCGAGAGTGGAATCATCTATATACTTCGCATATTGGGTAAACTCTTCTTGAGGAGCTTTTGCCTCAGGTTGGGGCATGATCATATCTAAGATATATACGATTTTCTCCATTGTAAGGATTATTCTTGGGTTGCGAAGCTAATCCATATAATTTGGACCAATGAGGCGGTTGGCATCAAGTATGCCACGTAGAGGGTTTGATGACGACATGCTTTTGATAAACAGGAGAAATAGCATAAGTAAATAACACACAAATTTCGTAAAAATAAACAATCAAGATATTGACTTCTATCTTGACATGCTCCTACTAATTTTTCTAGCGAGTCACATGACACCCTCATGCACGTGAAACGAAAGTCTCCGGCAGACTTCTAGTGGGGATCGGGATCCAATCAGTATCTTTGTACAACCTCGAGGGACTCGACCAATCACACTAAGCCTAAAAGGTAGACAACTCTTGCCAATCACAACTTCTTGTGATTTCCATCATATTTGGCCTCCGAACCACCATGGCCTCGAGGGACTTGACCAACCATGATGTCCAGTTAAGTCATCACCATCATTACAAGATGAGTCTGATTCGGTGATATGCCCTCGAGGGACTCGACCAAGCATACCATGTCCTCAAGTCACCGGTGATATCTCTATATTGAAGACAAGATAGCGAGACGCGAAATGGGTGAGCCTCGAGGGACTTGACCAACTCAGCCTATGTCGAGAATCGGTTTCTGCCCCTAACAATAGAAGGCCACATGGGTCAATCTTATTGCCTCACGCTTACCAACTTAATATTATCATAGGAGGGGTTTTAGGTTCAGTCTCGTGATATGACATGTCACACATATACATATTTAATATATTTATATCACATGTAAATATATATATATATATACTTATTTAGTAGGTGTATAGCATTCACATGTACAAGCATACCAAATGATCATGGACTTCAACCTAATATGATTAGGCCTGAGCCAGTAGGCATAACCACTTACATCATGATCTATGTGCATATTAGTGCATCTCTATGCATGGTGATCATCCATCTCGTCATTGTCAGATTTGTTGGCACCTCGATACATCTCCATACGTTGTGATCGTCTGAATCGGCCTCAGGGGTCCCGCTACCAACTCTAGGCTTTTGACATGCCTCTAAGATAATTACAACATAATTATAAGCACGCAGGCCTGACAATCAACGAAAAATGAAGGCTCGTAGGCCCTAATAATCACATACACACATCACAAAGTCCATGATCATCTTCCCACATCACATCACATCACATGTATATATTATATAGGATTACTAGATAAATAATAATAGTTACTTAAACCTTTTAAATAACTAAAATTCTAAAATCAAAGACATGTAAGAAATTTTCAGAAATGTCAAGGGTATTTTTATAATTTTTTGGGACATGCCTTGAAATTTCTAAAATTGATAGGGGCAAAACTATCTTTCTCTGCTATAGCCACCACCTCGTAGGCGTGCAGCAAACACAATTTCTTGTGGTTGTCACTTGCTAGGCATGCAATAGCCCTCAACATGCATGCAACACTGCCTTTGGTGTTGCAGCCTCCACGTAGAGGCGGTTGCCGCCTCCCATTGTGGCGCATCCTCGCGCTGGCGGTGCACAACCACCTGCGCAGAGGCACTGTCGCCTCACGTGCGGGCAGTTGCCTCATGCATGGGCGGCTGTTGCCTTGTGTAGGCAGGCAGCTGCCAACTCGCGCACCGATGGTCACAACCATTGCGGTCATCATGTCACACGTGCAGGGGCTGCTGTCATGCACACCGCCTCCGGTCGATCCACCGGGCAACAACAGTTGCTGCATTTACCTCCTTTTGCGTCAAAAATTTTGATGCAAAAAGATCATTCTTTGGATCTGAAAACCACATCAAAAGCAACAAGAACGTATAAAATAATTCTACGCGATTAAACACAACACATGCTGTTTATAAGCAAATCATTATACGACGAACCTAGCTCGGATACCACTGCTGGGAAATCAGGAGATTCAGCATCTCATATGTAGTGGAATATAAAAAAATGACTGGATTTCTTAAAGTTACGTATTGGGCCGTCGTGTGATGATTGATGCGCAAAATCGTAAATATGAAAAATCCACATGTATCATGTTAGAAGCGTTACTTGGGGAGTTCGTATATCCCAAAAATTCCACATCTGATGAAGAGGATGAAGGAGCACTAACGTACTCCTCTCTAGCGGTAATCCACATAGCGAATGCAGCAACGATGCTCCTCAAATCACCATGGGATCTCTCTCCACTTGCACCACAAGGCTGTCAGAGCCAAGGAGGAGGAGAGGAGACTGAGGAGAATAGGAGGATGACTACCAAGAGCTCTCAGCCTATGAACCAGAAGGTTCCTCCTACTTATAGAGGTGGAGGAAGCTTATCCTCAAAGGTTCCTCACACTGGATCTCTATCTAATTGGATCTCATTAGATCTTATCCATAGGATCCAATTCGATCTCATCTAATTGGATCTTATCCAATCATTTAATTGGATCTCATCTAATTTCCTAATTAGATCTCATCCATAAGATCCAAACTAGGGGCTTCGTAGATATCTCATATCCGTACCTCTACTCATCGCAACATCCGCCTTCTGTGTGTGACCCTCTAGGCCCGATACCGAGCTGGCCGTGAGTCGATCCCGTCAGAACTCCTTCTGACTCAAAACACATTCTGATATAGTGAATTATTATCTCCATAATAATTCACTTGACTCATCGACTATGGATGTACTAGGCCACTATGCCATAGTCCCCAGACGATACATGGGGATATAATCCATCGGACCTGTCTATCCTCAGTGACCATATATCTATAGTCTCTCATCCATCTAATATCCCAAAGACCATATATTGGGCATGGTAGAGTCAGGTCTATACGGAATCCTGTCCGAATCTCACTCTAATCGAATTCTCCTAGAGAACTCCTTCTCTCTCAATCTGAACGACCCTAGCCATGGATTTTGCCTGAGCGAGCATATGTAGGATATTCATCTTATGATACCGAGAGTAAATGATCCTCTATTGACATACAATTACCTATGTAAGGTTGGCTACCATTCCCAAGAATTGGCTATACCAGATCTAGAGCTCTCCAAACCTGTAAGTCTGGCGTCAAAAAATGAAATACTCAAACAAGACATCTTTGGTACCTCAAGTCTAAGGACTAGACACACTATTGGGACTATGGAATCATTGTCTAACATTAGGTATCATTAACCATACAGCATTCTGTAAGCGAATCAATCAGTGAACTCATTCTTCAATGAGCACCTACACTGTACCTCTAGTGTCCCCATACAAGCGACTATAAGACCAGTTACCTCCATCATATGGACGAGTATATAGCGCACCGGTCTATCCTGTTATCTTGATGTCCTCATTGAGTAACCTTTGACTAGGATGATTTAGGATTTGTGTTTAAAGGTATATCGGTCTCATTATCATGATCTCATCACGATCTGATTCCCATTGCACAAATCCATGAACATCACAATATTCATCCAGATAATGTGAGAAAATGCCAATAATAATATGCGAAGAAATCGTTGTAATATGTCACAGGTGCCACCACTCACATGATTGACTTGTAAGGCACCTATAACCAACAAGTTTCATCGTCAGCCCTAAGTCCTCTTTATAAAAGGGGGCTCTCAGGCGGTGGCACTGCTAAGGCTGGTGGTAGCACCACCTAGGCATTTTGTTCCCAGGTAGTGGCACCGCTGGCACCCTGACTTAAGACTTTTTAGGGAGGGTTGCAACACTTTATTTTAATCAGATTGCTTTGTTGTTTCCCATTCATCATATCACTATATTTTTATAGAGTGATGTCATTCTATTACTTCCAATTACATGATAATTATACAACAAAAAGAAATGACTCATTAAATTATGAAGTGTTGTTATCAAGAGACATTGAAAATAAATTTTTTAAATGGATAGAGAGTGATCATAGATATAGGAAATTTTTAAATGATAAATGAAAGAAGATTTATGAAGGTTACACGGACTTGCATATCGATAATGATGAATTTTTAATCATGAAGAGGTAAGACTCAATCAAAAGATGTCTTCCTCACATTATCTTAGATTTGGCATTCGAGATATTAAGAGATCGGAAGGAATACCTTGTATTACTTATCATAAATTATTTCAAGATGGGTGAAAGATCATCAAACACGATTTAAATTATACATCACTAGGATTATATCCAAAAGGTATTTAAAGAAGAATATATTGCAATCATAAATATCAAGCATGATATCATCATTTTAATTCCAATGATAATTCAATTCAAGAGATTTAGAACATGCAAAGATGAGTATCATGTTTAAGACCAAAACATGACTTTCATTGTCAAAATATAATACCTTCAAATTCTCATGCATGATATCATAAAAACATGAAAACCAAAATACACAATTATGGGTTAATCCTATTAGGTGTACAAACATAATCATGCTAATTGATTTATTATGTCAAAACCATACATCAAGATTGGAACCGAAAACCAATACGGAAATCATATGCATGAAATTGCATTATCACACATCATATAATTATCATCCATAATGTTACATACATCATTCAAAATTTTGAATCATAACATACATGAAACTTTAACAATATAATTTTTATAATTATTTTTTTTAATTTTTTAAAAAATGCTAAAAATAGAAGAATGATATAATTTTTGAAAATAATTTTATTTTTTTTATTTCCAAAATTAAGAACACATGGAAAATTTCAAGTAATTTCATAAAGAAAATGTGCTTTGGTTGAGTTGCTTACCTTGTAGTCGAAGCAAAGTAATTTCATCAAGAAAATTATTTATCTTGTGATGTCCTTGGATCTGTGTAATGAGAATCAGATCATAATGAGATCATGATAATGAGACCGATTCACCTTTAATCATAGACCTTAAATAATCCCGGTCATTGGTTACTCGAGAGGGACATCGAGATAACTAGACAAATCGGTGTACCATATATCTGTCCATATGATGGAGGTGGCTGATCTTATAGCTACTCATGTGGGGATACTAAGGGTACAGTACAGGTGCTTATTGGAGAATGAGTTCACTGATTGATCCGCTTATGGAATGCTGGATAGTTATTGATACCTCATATCAGATAGCGATTCCGTAATTCCAGTAGTGTATCTAGTCCTTAGACTTGAGACATCAAGGAAGTCCTATATGAGTACTCCACTCTTTGATACTGGACTTATAGGTTTGGAAGTTCCAGATCTAGTACAGCCGGTTATTGGGAGTGGTAGCCAACCTTACAAGAGCTATTAAGTGTCAATAGAGGATCATCCACTCTCGGTATCATGAGAGAAATATCTCATGTGTTCTTGCTTTGGCAAATCCCTAGCCATGGTCATTCGGATTGAGAGAGAAAGAGTTCTCCAAAAGAATCCGATTAGAGTGAGACTCGATTGGAAATTGTATGGGCCTGACAGCACTATGCCCGATATACGATCTCTGGGATATTAGATGGATGAGAGACTATAGGTACATAATAATTGAGGACAGATAAGTCAAAAGGATTGAATTCCCCTATATCATCTGGGGACTGTAGCGTAGTGGCCTAGTACGTCCGCAATCAATGAGTCGAGTGAATTATTATAGAGATAATAATTCACTAAGTCCGAAGGAGTTCTGACATGTATAACTCACGGCCAGCTCAATATTGGGCCTAAAGGGTCACACACATATGGTAGGTATTGCAATGAGTAGAGGTTCAGATATGAGATATCCACTAGAGCCCCTATCTTATTGGATATCCAATAAGCCCCTATATTATTGGATCCCATGGATGAGATCCAATAAGAGCTAGATTATTGGGTAGAGACCTATTGATCTAAGAGGCTTGGATAATTGGATAGAGATCCAATACCCAATAAGGCTGGATCCATTAGGGTTGACAAGGGGCCTCTATAAATAAGAGAGAACCAAAGGTCTATAGGCTGGGGGTTTTCTTCGTAGCCACCTCCTGTTCAACTCTCCCCAAAGAGGAGCATCATCGTAGTCCCTACCGTGATACCGCTAGAGAGGAGGATGCTTAACCTCCTTCATCCCTCCCCACAAATCTACAGGAATCTCAGGGATATACGATCTCCCTAGGTATTATCGTTCCTTTCTTACATACGTAGTTTTCGAATCTGTGGATTTGTTTTTGACGCACCGATCTTCGCATGACGACGGAACCTTTTTGTGAAAATCTAGGGTGCTTTGTTTTCTGTTCTTCCGCTGCGCATGAGATGTCGCCCCCTTGGATTTCCCAACAGTGGTATCAGAGCCAAGTTGTTTATACGAAGATTGAATCTTAAACTGCATGTATTGTGATTTAAAACAACTTTTGTCATCAAAATTCTTTACGAAAAGTAGTGAGGAAGGGCAACAACTATTGCTACCCTTGCTGCGCTCACACAGCAGCCGCAAGGCTGCTTGCAGCCTTGCTACCTGCAATGATAGTCGGCCAGTAGGTAGCGGGCTGTAAGCAAGCAATGCTTGCAGGCTGCCTATGGCCTACTTGCAAGGGGAAAGCGGTGCCCGCTTGTAGGCGGTCTGCCTACAAGGGCCGGTGCCGCCTATAGGTGCTGCACGTGTGGGCAAAAGTGCCCGCATAGCTAGCGTCAGTTGCGGGCGGTCGCCCGCATGAGTAGCGCTTGCGGGCGTTGCGCCCGCATAGGCGATGGGGCACCGGCAGGTGCTATGCTTGCGAGGATAGCGCCGCCTGCGGGTGACCTGCCCGCAAGGACGGGCGGCACCCGTAGTGGTAACGCTAGCCTGTTGTGCCCCTTTGCTACGGCGATGTCGCCTGCGGGCTAGGGCGGCGGCCCCACCGCTCCCCAACCCCCCACAAACCCTCCCCCCCCCCCCACCCTGCAATGGCCGTCGCCGGTAGGGCGGTGACGCCCACAATGCAACAACACAGTAGAGGGAGTTAGGGTTTTCTAGCAAAAAGCGATTTTGCCCCTAGGAATTTTTAAAATTCCATTTTTATCCCTTTTGACCGAATGACCAAAATACCCTTCATAATTCAAAAAATTTCCCATATGTCCTTGTTTTTAGAAAATTATTTATTAATTAAAATATTTAATTAACTATTATTATTTATCTAGTATATAATAATATATACATGTGATGTATGATGTAGATAGATGATCATAGACCGTGTGATGTGATGTGTGTACATGTGATTATTATTATTGAGACTTGTAAGCCTCTATTTCTCTTATTTATTAACGGGCCTGCGCATTTGTAATTATATTATAATTACACGAGGAGGTGCAGTAGGAGCGTGGAAATGATAATGAGACCCACGAGGTCGAGACAGATGATCTAACACATGGAGATGTGTTAAGATGCCGACAGAACCGATGAAGTGAGATGGACAATCACAAGAGCATGGAGATGCACCAAAGCACACATAAATCTTGATGTGAGTGATTGGGCCCACTAGCTCGGGCTTGATCACATTAGAATGTGGTCCATGATCATCTGGTGTGATTATTTATGTGATGTGTGATTGGTTATACACCTACTAGATATATATATATATATATATATATATATATATATATATATATATATATATATATATTTGCATGCGATGTAGATATATATTAAATATGTACATGTATGATATGCTATATTAGGAGATCAAATCAAAATCCTCTCTATTAATAATATTAGGTTGGTAAAAGTGAGGAAATTAGATTGACCCATGTGGCCTTCCATCGTTATAGGTAGGAATCGATTCCTGGTGTAGGTTGAGTTGGTCGAGTCCCTTGAGACTCACCTATATCACGATTTGCTATCTTATCTATGACATAGCGATGTCAGTAGTGACCTGAGGACATGGTATACTTGGTCGAGTTCCTCGAGGGTATATTATCGAATCAGACTCAACTTGTAACAATGGTGATGACTTAACCGAACATCATAGTTGGTTGAGTCCCTCGAGGTCATGGTGATTCGGAGGCCGAATAGGATAAGAATCATAAGGAGTTATGATCGGTAAGAGTTGCCCACCTTTTGGGCTTAGTGTGATTGGTCGAGTCCCTCGAGGTTATACTAAGATGCTGATTGGATCTCGATCCCCACTAAAACTCTATCGGAGACTTCTGTTTCATGTGCTGAGGGTGTCGCGTGACTCGTTAAAAAAATAGTGGGAGTACATTAAGATAGAAGTCTATATCTTGATTATTTATATTTCTGTAAAATCTGCATATTATTTATTTATGCTATATCTTTATTTTTGTCGCTATTTCACTCTCTATGTGGCATATTGATGCCAACTGCCTCACTAGTCAAAACTATATGGATTGGCTCTGCAATCTGAGAATCGTTCTCATAATGGAAAAAATTACGTATGTCCTTGAAATAGTGATGCCTATGCCTAAGGAAAGAGCAAGCGAGAATGAGATCATTCGCTATGTGAAGTACGTAGATGACTCTACTCTTGCTTAGTTACATGTTGGACTTCATGACTCCCAAATTATAGAGACAACATAATAGGATGGATAACAGATCTATACTCCTACATCTTCGTAAATTATTTGAGGAACAGGAAAGAACTTAATAATATGAGATATTGAAGAGTCTCTTCTATGCCAGGATGACTGAGAGGATATTGGTTCAGAACCATGTCCTTAAGATGATTGAGTGGATAGAGACACTCAGTTCTTGGAATGGTCCTAGAGGAAAACTTGTGTGTGAATCTTGTGCTTCAGTCCCTACTCGATTCCTTTTCATAGTTCTCTATGCTGATAAGACCAGAAAGAAAAGGAAGATAGAGAAGTCCCTTGAGAAGGGCAAAGGGCAAAGGGCAAGGGTAGATCGGGTAAAGCAAAGGTTGCTAAGAATACCCGGAAGAGGACAAAAGCCAGTGCTTCCACTATGACAAAGATGGGCTTTGGAAGAGGAACTGCAAAGAGTATATTACAGAGAAGGCAAAACAAAAGCTTTAAGAAGCTTCAGATATGCATTCATGATTAGTCTCTATCTGTCAAACTCATATGATAACACATAGGTATTGGATACCAATAGTGTTTATCATATCTGCAATTCGTTGTAGGTTCTGGCAGGACCTAAGAGATTGATAAGAGGCAAGATGAACCTCAAGATGGGTAATGAAGCAAGAGTTGCTACTATTGCTATTGGCGAGGTCATTCTACATCTGCCTAGTGGAGCTACTATTGCATTAGATACATCTTCTTTTGTTATCTCTATCATCAAAAATGTTATTTCTATTTTATGTTTGACATTGAATGGTTATAAAGTAGTTTTTGAGAACAATAGTTGTTCAACTATTGAGGATGATAAGATTATCACGAGAGGAACATTGCATAATGGTTTGATTATGCTAGATACTACTCTACATATCATGAATGTAACTGAGTCCAAGAGGAAACGAGATGAGGTGAACAATGTAAACATATGACATTGTAGGCTAGGTCATATCCATAAGGGAAGGATTCAAAAGTTGTTGAAGAATAGATATCTAGATCCATTCAACTATGAGTCATATGCAACTTGCGAACCTTGCCTTCGGGGAAAGATGATAAACTCTCCATTTAGCAAAACTAGAGAGAGAGCCATTGAGTTGTTGGTACTAAAACATGGTGATGTATGTGGTCCCATCTCAACTCAGGCCATAAGTGGTTATTCCTATTTCATTATTTTCACTAACGATTTCTCTAAATACGACATGTGTACTTGATGAAGTATAAGTCTAAAGCCTTTGAGAAATTCAGGGAGTATAAGAATAAAGTAGAGGTTCAGACTGGAAAGAATATTAAGACTCTTCGATCAAATCGAGGAGGTGAGTACTTGAGTACAAAGTTCACCTAGTTCCTCAAGGGCTAGAGGATTTTGTCCCAATGGATATCTTCTTATACACCTTAGCTCAATGGTGTATTCGAAAGGAGGAATTGCACATTGTTAGACATGATGCAGTCCATGATGAGTTTCATCGATCTACCCATCTCATTCTGGGGATATGCCCTAGAGTCCGCAACTTACCTTCTGAATAGAGTTCTAACTAAGTCGATAATCTCTATACCATATGAGATATTGAAAGGGAAGCCTGATCTTAAGGTTGTTAAGATTTAGGACTATCCTACCCACGTTAAATTCTCCAATTAGCACTTGTATTATACCCTTAGTGTCCTCACACGAGTAGCTATGAACCAGCCACCTCCATCATATGGATGGGTATATAGTACACCATTATGTTTGATCATCTCGATGTCCCGCTCGAGTAATCTATAACTAGGATTATTTAGGATCTATGTTTAAATGTTAATCAATCTCATTATCATGATCTCAGCACAATTTGATTCCCATTGCATAGATCCAAGGACATCATAATATACATCTAGATAATATAAAAAAATACCAGTAATCATAAGCAAAGAGATTGACGCAATGTGTTACAGGTGTCATCACTCACGTGATTGGCTTGTAGGGCACCTATAAGTAGCAAGGTATTCTTTGAAATCCTTTCTTTGAATTCATCATGTATTACTACCCTTTTACAATTATTCTTTCATTCTCATCATTTGTAGACAAATGGCACCTAGAAGATCATCTAGAGACCAAGGGAAGAGGAGAGTAGGAGAATCATATGACCCCTCCTTATTTAACTCAAATGATAGTGCTCTTAGGTTCACTAATTTTGAATCTAGAAGTGTACACAAGGGTAAATATATTGATCTAGGTGAATTAGGGGACTTAGAACCTATATAATAGTTTGCTAATCTAGATATCTTACCTATATTATAAATTAATGAACCAATATACCCTAGGCTAGTTTGCCTATTTTACAACAACTTAAATGTTGATGATGATGACAACGTATCAACTTATCTCCTAGGGCACCATATCCCAATTATGGATAATGTCATATGCAACCTAATAGAAATTTCTGAAAAGAGAAGTGGTTGCTCTTTTAGAGGCCAATAGGATTTAGATGCAATTGGCGTAACTTATTCCGAAGCCTTAGGAACTATTTTTGGAAACCCAAACTTATCGATAGTCCCTAAAAGTTGTGAACACTTACTGCCCTTCAACTTTAAAGTACTCCATCATATAATCATTAGTATCTTGATTCCAAAATAATATCACCACAATGAAGTAAATCAAATGGAATTAGGTACTATGTATTGGATCATGGCCGGACAAGAAAATTATTTTAGATACTTAATCTGGCAAAATATGATTGACAAATCAACTAAAGACTTAATGCTTCCATATGGTGGGTTAATCACAGGACTATTACATGCACAAAACATTAGGATACCATCCAATAAAGAAAGAATAAAAGTAGATAGATATAATACAATTAATAGAAACCTACTCAAACGATTAAGATGTACTTTTAGGAATGAAATTTGGACTAGGCTACCTAGAAGGACCAATCTTCCCCCTCCTAAAGAAGAAATTGAAACACTGATATTTAGGGGTAATGAGTCTCCTCTCCCTAGTCCCTTTGATGCTGCACCGACAGATCTAGCTCTTGCATCTTCATTTTCTACCGATCCAATTATGACTCAACTGAATCAACTCAAATTACAGCAACATCAACTCAAATCACAACAAGTTGAACTTAAATTATAACAAAATAAGATCCTAAATGAAGTGCATCAAGTACATCGCAAAATCGATACATTGTATAGACATTTTGGCATACCACCCGAGGAGTAGTTTGTAATAACTCTATGATGTACTTCTTGACTTTATGTGATGTAATAGAGTTCCTAACTCCCTTTTGTACTCTTTATGTTGTTTTAGTACATTTTAAGTTTAATAAAATGCAATGTTGAATTTAATGGATGAGTTTATTGTAAGTTTTTTTTCAGAATTTTTTGATTTTGTAGTATCATCTTTTTTATTTCTTAAATGAAGTTTTCATGAACTTATCTTCCTCCTATCTCGATTTGATACTCTTGATTCCATCACATAATAAATTTTTGAAAATGTATCGGACTCGATTCTATCATTTGATGAATTTTTGAATTGGTATTATGCACATTTGATGACTTCTTGAATCGGACTCGATTCTATCATTTTATCATTCGATGACTTTCCTCCCCTCATTCACAAGATTTTTTTTCTTTGAATCACTCTCAAATTTCATGCAAGCTTTAGCAACATTTTTTAAATTAGTAAAAACAGAACTCATGAATCTTAATTGATAAAGGTATCATTTAGCATTTACCGATTTCAATGATACTTGATTTTTACAATGACAACAGATTTTATAAAAGTGACATTCATGAATTCTATGAAATGATACATATTTGCTCTAGATGAACTCAATTGCTTTCACATTTTTATGAGATTTTGATGAAAAATAGAAGTTTGATAAACTCTAGATAGCTTGAATAAATTGCTTTCATGATTCACAGACTTCTTCCCTTTATACATATCTTCATGTTATGGTTTCTTTGTGAAAAGAAGAAGCTCTGATAAATTTTTAATAGATTAAATGCTCTCCTTTTTCTTGAATTCAATTTGAATTTCATTCACTTCTCTAAATGTGAATTTAATGATTTCTTAACTCTTGTATAAATTTTTACGTCATGAGTTCTTATGAATTTTTTTTTTATAACTTGAATGGTTCGTTCTTCTACTTCATGAATTTTATTTGATTGAAATATGGAATTAGCTTTTATTGTAAATCTCTCTTATGATTTTTCAAATGAATTATTCATGAACATTCAATATCTTGATTATTCATGTACTATTCATGGATTTTTTCTTCTCTCTTTGCCTTTTCAAGAAAAATTCTATCGTAACAATTGATATCGTAAAATTTGGTATCAATGTCAAAATCATGCTTGCCTAAAACATGGCCCATTTCCTTTTTGTTGATGACAAAGGGGGAGAAATATGATAAATTGATGACATGCTTTGTATCATAATTGTCGTGCTTTGTATTGTAAAATGCTTGCTATCATTAAAAGCATCATAATGTATCACAAATGTATGAAATGTATCATATGCATCACAAATGATTGAAGCATATTGCAATGTATCGCAAATGTATGAAATGTATCGTATACATTGCAAATGATTGAAATGAATCTTATATGCTTAAAATGATAATTTTTCTATGCTTGTTATCGTATCATGCTTAGTTATCCTACTTAAAATTGGTATCATGCCTTGATATGATAATTTACCATTTTTAAAGTTTATATTATTGAATGATAAATTATCAATTGATATCATGCCTTGGATTGGTGAATTATTGTTTGATATCATTTGAATCTTGCTATATTTCAAAATTGAAGTTGTTGAAATGATGATTGTCTATCATCATTTGACATTGGACTTGAAAATGGATGTCATGCCTTGGCATCATTTTCATATTATGAATGATACCACGTATCATACTTTGGGATGAAAAATTATGCTTGTTGAATATGTCGATAAGTTCGAATGTATGTAACTTATCGATTTAGGCTTGAATTCAAAGGGTTTGAATTCAAGTGTTTCTTTTCTCAAGTATGGCATATAGATGAGGGGAGTTAAGGTTAACTCCATCATCAATTGATTGTCATCATTAAAAAGGGAGAGATTGTTGAATCTCTGATTTTGATGATGAAATTAATTGATAAGTTATTTTGACCTAATCTATATGTTGAGAGAAATGTACCGAATTAACTATGATAGTGATGAAGACATAAAGCAAAATGAAGTGCCAGAGTAAAGTATGATCAAATCATTGGGAGTTCAAGACTTCACTGGGAATCCAAAGATTCGTCGAGAATGTTGCCGGAATTGGTCAAGAATGAGTTGGAAGCTTAACGAAGGGTTCATCAGAAGTTCGCCAGAAAGACTCGTCGGAAGTTCATGGAGCTCACCAAGAAAGATCGGAGCTTACCAAAGAAGCTCATCGAAACTCGCTAAGATTGTCGTAGAGTCCAGGAGCCTGCCAGGAGTCCACTGAAAGATGTTTGAGAGTTCATCGGAAGTCCGTCGGAAGTTCACCAGAAGCTCCCTAGAAGAAACCTTGACGTGTCAGATTTTGTTTTACTTAGAAAATATCTTAAATTTCATAGTTAACATGTAATTAGGGTTAGGATTGGGTGTTAATCCCATTAACCCTGGTAGAGGCCAACTGGGCCCATAAGTGGATTAGATTGGGCCAGATTCAAAGCCCATCTAGTTTGGTGGACCTTGTCTAGTGGTGGCACGGTTAGACTAAGGCTGTGGAACCACCTAGGGACTAATTTCCTAGGAGCCTAGGCGGTGGTACCACCCAGGTCAAGCGGTGGTACCACCGACCGTTAATAATATTAGGATCTTAGTGCCTCTTAGAGTAGTACTAAGAGGGGCAGGGGGGGGGGGTGTTGAATTAGTGTAGTGGATAAAAATCGATAATTTAAACCAATTCAAAAAAAGCATTGTGCATTGAGAAGTTTTGTCCGATGAAAGCAATTTCGGTAAAGAGGATTATTCGTGTGAATACGAAAGAGAGTTAAGAGAAAGAGATTGAAATATTACAGTAAAGTAAAAATTGAAATGCAATAATTTAAAGCTTACATACCAAGAGACGTGCACAGCGATTTATATTGGTTCAATCAAATGACTTATGTCCACTTTCGAAACCTCCTCCGATGAGGTTCTTGGCTTCCATTATCAATCCTTCTTGAAGGGAAAGGATCAAAAACCCCTCCTATAGACTTTTACAAGTGGCTCACACACTTTTACAAAATTTTTACAAGTGAGAATTCAGGAGGTGAACACTCAAGCTTTTCTAGACTATTTCACTAGAGTTTTGGCTCAATTTTTATCACTTATCAATGTGCTTAGTCAGTTGAGAAGTAAGGGATATTTATAGGCTCAATTAGCTTCAGAATTGGAGCCAAAAGAGGTCCCATCCTGGATTTTTGGGTGCTAGCGGTACCACCACTTGTCACTGGTAGTACCTGTCATGTCCCCCGAATTTTAATCTCGTTCAAAAGGTGTGACCCTGTCTTAGATCGATAATATTATCCTTTATCATAATCAAAATTCAGGATCCATACTAACTTTTGAGGACACTAGGAATTATTCAAGCATCATATTCACACCCATCAAAAACCTGTGTAGTTTATAATCCTACATCACTTTACTCAATGATTCATAAGATCCAAAGCTAACTCAACTAAGCATCAACCACATCATAAATCCATATGTGTGGGAATACATATAATCACAAAACTAATATTTACTATAAGTTCATATCATTATACCAATTAAACTCATCATTTCAAAATCTTGAACATGAGAAGTTCTTTCAACTTTTACAATATATAAGTTTAGATTTATCCTTAACATTTCATCAGATGCAAAGTCTACTTATAAAACAAAAACCTATCAACCAATGAAGATCGACCCAAAACCTTCCAGCTTTCCCTTCCTCAGCCCAATCTAGCTTTTCAGTGAGTGACAAGCTAACCTAAAAAATTTATATAGCAATGGTATGAGCATAAGGAGCTCAACAAGCGACTTAACATCCATAGCAAAAGATGTTAGTTTTCAAGCAAACTTGGTATCAAAATATGAGGCAAGAATACAAGAATAAAAATTCATGATGCATTTAGAAAGTTCTTCTTTTGAGAAGAAGTCATATAGGAGAAAAACTCTTGATTCATCGCAATTTAAAAGTTCAAAGCCATAGATGCAAAGAATTCATGAAAGATATCAATGAGGATCAATTCATGAATGCCAAAGATATGATTCATGGTTCATTAAAATTCTTTCTAATAAGATCAAGATCAAGATTCATATGTATTAATTTTCAATTCATGATGAAGGGTATAAATCCAAAACATATCAATATCAAGTCATGATTCATTTGAAATCATTTCATTCATAAAAGAATCATATGAGAACATGTTTCATGCATAAGAAATCTCAATTGACAAAAGTCAAGTTTTGATTTCAAGAGATTAAGAGAAGAGTCAAGAATCATTAAAAAAATTATTCAAATTCAACTTGACAACTCCATACTCATCATTAAAATCATTTTCATAGATTCATATAAATGAATTCTTGAACACATCATCACATTCAATAAATTCATACATGAAAAGCATAGATTTATTAAAAAAATTGATAAGATAGAGGATTGTATTTTGTTTTTATAAATTTTCATTCATGAGATTTGCTTCTTATAAGCATGCCTTTACCTTTAATAAAACAAGTGTCAACATTCAAGACGGAAAGGCAAATTTCATCTTAAAAATCATTAAGTTGAAACACATTAAGCATGATAACAAACTTTTAATATTTTCATTTCATCATTATCAATGATGATTTCATACGGTATCTTCAATGAAGGCCATCATCGTATAAATTTGAAATGCAAGTTTTGTCATTAAAGTCATCAAGATCAAATGCATCAAAATCTTTCATTTGAAAATGTTGTTAAGAGCAACAGAGATAGTTTACATGTAAGCATGCTCTTGTCCTTTTCTGCTAGATTCATGTATCATCGTATAGATCCGAAAGTTAAGTTTCAAGAGAAATCATTAAGACCAAAATCATGATACACTCATTTATTTTCAAAATATTCATCAAGTTTATTTTCATGAGATTCACAAGATTGGTAAAATGAATTCATTAATCTCAATAGGATAGAAAATGCATTTCCATTTCATGCAATTGATTTCATGTGAGCATGTTCAAGTCTTTTATGAAAACATGTATCAACATTTAAAAATGAGACATAAGTTTCATCATAAAACTGTCAAGACCAAACATTTCAAAAATAAAACATCATGATAACACATTTTTAATTTTTGTGTTTTATTTTATATGGTTGATCTCATATAAGCATATTCAAATTTTCATGTAAAAACCATGCATCATGTTGAAAGTGCAATCATCAATATACTTGCTTTTATATTTTAATCATATTAGTTGTACAATCACTATATTGAAATATGCCAGTAATTTTTTGTGTCAAAAATCATGCATCTTGTTTGAAACCAAAAGCAATATAAAATCATCAAGATTCTTGAATTTATCATGATCATACGCTTTCATTTTTATGTGTTTTATTTGTTTCATATAAGTATATTCTAGTTTTTATAAGAAAGCCATCATCATATGACTCCGAAACAAATTTCATCAAGCCCTAAAACACATTAATCCAAAATAGAAGATTTCAAGTCAAAAGCATCATACAAACATCTATCATCAAAAGACTTTAAAGAAATCCATACATACATATGTATCATGTTTAAAATTGAAAATCAATACAGAAAGCATACATGAAATTTATCCTTTTAGGTGTACATGCATTATGTCATCTTAATTTGTCATGAGAACGATTAGACCAAAAACACGTTAATCCAAAACATAGAGTTTCAAATCAATATCACTTCAAAAACTCATGCATGATATATGTTGAATCTCAGATTTTGATGATGAAACTAATTGAGTGTGATTTGTGGTCTAACTGCGTGTTGAGTTACGTAGGTCTACTTTCGATCAGGATTAGATAGTTGACGCTGGAGGAATTGACGTTGCACCGGAGGTGATCACGTCAGGATATTGGATGTCGAGCCGGAGGTTCGGTCGACTATCGGCATGAGGCTTCGTACGTTGGGCATCGGGCCAAGAAGAGCGTGTTGTGCCATGGATATCGAGGTTGCGGAGGTCAACCGTCGATTGAGCAACAAGCCGCTAGAGAGGGCGATGTGCCGAAGGATCGGACGAAGCACCGACCAATGATGTGCCGGGCAACTGAATGTCAATTCGCGTTGTAATAATAGATCAGTAGAGTTTTTGGTGTTTGTTTGTGCAGGAGTAACTACGATAAGGATGAAGATGCAAAGCGAAACAAAGGGTTGAAGTCAAGTGCGATGGATCATTGGGAGTTCGAGTGTTCGATGGAAGTCTGAAGATTCGTTGGGAGTCTTTGCCGAACGAGTAGGGAGCTTGCAAGGGTTTTGAAGTTCGCCGAGGTTCTTGGAAGTTCGCGGAGCTTGCCAAGAAAGATCGGAGCTTGCCAAAGAAGCTCGGGGAACTCGCCAAGATCATCGTGAAATCCGAGAGCTTGCTGTGAGTCCGCGGAATGGTTTCCAAAGGTTCGTGGAAGACCGTCGGAAGTTGGACCGAGCTCGCCGGAAGAAGTTGTCATGTGGACTTTGTAATAGCTTAGGAAACGTCTTTAAAATTCATAGTTAGCACGTATTTTGGGTTAGGATTAGATAACCCAAAGTGGGGGCCCATTGGGCCTTGATTAGGATGAGTTTGGGCCAAAATTTTGGCCTAAACCGAACCAGCTACGTGCATGCATGCTACTGTAGCATGCTACTGTAGCCGGCTACTGTAGCCCAATTATTGTGCTTCTATAGCCGCATATATAGCGTGCAGCCGTTATTTGCGTTAAGACAGTAACTGGCTGTCGTGTGACCTTAACAAAGGTTGAGTTCAAATTTTTAGCTCAAGTTTGGGCTCCAAATTTGAATCACTTTGAGGCTTATAAATACCCCTTCCTTTTCAGCTAAAAAATAGAACCCTTTTGAGAGTTAGAATCTTAGTTTTGAGCTTTTGAAAAGTCTTGAAAAGTCTTGTTCTTGCTAAGTGTTCACCTCCTTCTTCTCCTTGAGAAATCTTGTAAGAGTGTGAACCACTTGTAAAGGGTTGTAAGAGGGGTATTTGATCCTTCCCTTTCAAAGGATTTGATAGTGGAAGAAGAGAGCCTCATCGGAGAAGGCTTCGGAAGTGAATGTAGGTCACTTTGACTGAACCACTATACATCGCTGCGTCTTGATTGTGTGAGTGTTTAAATTTCTGTTTTACTTTGCTACAAGCCTTTACTTTACTTGCTCCACTTCCTTTTTATCTTTGTACACATGCTTTAAAGTTAGAACGCAAAAATTGGTTTCAAACGAAACGTTGCTTTCATCGTACGAAGTTTCCAAAGCTTGTTTTAAATCGCTGAAAAATCCATCGTTTTATCCGCTGCACTAATTCACCCCCCCTCTTAGTGCCACTCGATCCCTAACAATTGGTATCAGAGCCACATTCTTTCTCTTTCGGATTTACACCCGTGAGAAATGGCTCTAAATGGTTTTCAAGAGGGCTTTTCGGTTTTTCGTCCACCGTTTTTTAACGGTTCGGACTACACATATTGGAAAACTCGAATGAGAGTTTTCATGCTTTCAATGAACTTGGATTTGTGGAATATTATCGAAAATGGCTTTCAACCTTCCTCTAAATCGACGAACGAATGGTCGGATTTGGAGAAAAGGTTATTTTCTTTAAACGCAAAGGCTATGAATGCCTTATTTTGCGCTTTAGACAAAAATGAGTTCAACCGGATTTCTACATGCGAAACACGGCTTTTGACATTTGGCAAACTCTTGAAATCATGCACGAAGGAACGAGTAGAGTCAAAGACTCGAAAGTTAATATTTTGATGCACGATTTTGAGATTTTCCGAATGGCACCAAGTGAGACTATCATTGACATGTTCTCCCATTTCTCGGATGTCATCAATAGTCTAAAAGCTCTTGGTAAATTTTTTTCGGACTTTGAACTCGTAAACAAGACTTTAAGATCTCTTCCAAAAAGATGGGATCCGATAATAACATAATACAAGAAACAAAAGATCTAAATAACTATCCTATTAATCAACTTATTGGGTCTTTAAAGACCTATGAAATGAGTTTCTTGGAACATTTAGAACATCATGAACATGATGAACATTTGAATCACCTTCTAAAGAACAAGAAGGTTTTTGAATATCGGACAAATGGATGCCACTTGAGTGATGACTCAAGTGATGAGGACAATGAGGACATTGAACACATAACAATGAATGTTAACAAGTTCATTAAACAAAAATTAAAAAACACAAATGAACTTAAACGGAGAAAGAGGCCAAAGAAGAAGAAGAAGGCTTGGAAAAAAGAATCAAGAAAAGAAGAAGTAAACTACGCTTTAATGGGCTTCGACAATGAGGTAACTTAACTTCCTTGAATTATTTTGAAATTACTTGATGATTTCCATGAATGCTTAACTTAGTTAGTAGGAATTTTTTTTTATGCTTTTCTTATGTTTTTAGAAATTAAAAAAATTTCGAAATTATACTATGCTTTTCTTTATAGTATTTTTGAAAAGTAAACATATGAATGATGCAAGATTTGTGATAATGCTTAGGATTAATCCATGCATGTGTATCTTGATGGTTTACATTGTCTCCAAATATGATGCTTGATGATTTTATATCATGCATGAGCTTTTGAAGTAATAAAGTGTCATATTGTGATGATGAAACATATTTTTCGAATTTATAAATAGATGCATGATTTTGGCAAAAATTTGAACATGGCCTTTTAACATAAAAATTGAAAGTGTGCTATCATTTTTACATATTTGGTCTTGACAATTTTATGACTAAGCTTGTGTTTTATTTTGATACATGTTTTCATAAAAATTTTGAATATGCTCACATCAAATTTCTTAAAATGAAAATGTATTTTTTCTCATTCTATTGAGATGAATGAATTCATGTTATGAGTCTTGTGAATCTCATAAAAATAAAAACATGATGAATATTTTAAAAAAATGTGCCTCATGTTTTTGGTCTTAATGATTTCTCTTGAAATATGCTCTTTGGACCTATATGAAAAACATGAATATACTTATATGAACGTCAAATCACTTGAAATGGAACACATAAAAAAATGAGAAATTACACTATCATGATGCTTTACGTGTAATGCTTTTGATCTTAATGGGCTAAATGACAACTTATATTTCAAATTTATACAATGATGGCTTCCGTATAAATATTTGAACATACATTATGAAATCATCATTGAAATAAAAATATTAGAAGTTTGTTATCATGCTTAATGACTTTGTGATATTATATCTTGATGACAAACTCATGTTTGAGTTTTAAAATTTGATACTCATCTTTTGAAACATGAAACATATTATCATGATAAATTAAATCTCATGTCTTGGAATAATATGTTGCATTTATGCCTTGACAATTTTTATGATAATGTTTGATTTTCAATTTTTGATGAAAGACAAGTGATAAATTCATTTATGATATTTTATAAATCATTAGAATTACGAATGAGATTTTGATGATACGGTAATGACTTTATTCATGTTATTAATCTCAGAAATAATAATTTAATTATGAGTCTTGAGTTGATAAATTGAGCTTGAATGATTTTTCTTTTAATGATTCTTGAATCTTCTAGAATTATGACTTGTTAAGACATATTTAATGCTTGAATCAAGTTCTAAAAGATTTCATTTTGCTATAAAGAAATTTTATTGAAATCATGATCTTGACAACTATGACTTGAAACTCTTTATAAATCAAGATCATTTACCATACTCCTTCCGTCTTATCAAAAAAAAATTTCTTAAATGAAATGTAACTTGTCTTTTGATTTCTCAGAATTCAATACTTGAATTTTTATGAATTCGTGTCTTGATTCTTATGAAATGTGATCTTGGTAAAAATTCCTATGTATGAATCAAGATCTTGTGTGTGATCTCCTAAGACTTCCACTTGTTATTTCCTAAAAAGAGACTTGTCAAAATGATTCATAAACCTTTTGATTCATGACTTTTGGATTCATGACTCAAGATTGAAGATTGAAACATTATATGCTAAAATTGATTCTTTTTATTATTTCAATACTTCCTTGAATGCCTTATGTGATGATTGAAAATTTGATAAAAAAATGTGCTTAATATTTGAATCATTTATCATAGCTTAAAATGAATGAAAAGAAAATATGTTGGCACTTGTAATCATGATTTGATCCTTAATATTAATATGCTTTTATATATCATGATTCTTGGTTGTATGACATTTATCTTGAATTAAAATTGATAAATATGAATCTAGATCTTGCTAAAATGAAAAGTTATGAATCATGGATGATATCTTTTGGTTTTGATTCTTGTTGAATTTACATATTGATATCCTTCATGACATGATTTCTCATGTTTCAATACCGTCTTCTATGCATCATGAAAAAAAATTGAAATATTGATTGATGCAAAATTATTGCATTGAAATATTATTCATCCCTTCTTTTCGATAGTGACAAAGGGGGAGTTAGCTTGCTAGCTTATGTATCACAAGTGAAAATGACAAACATAGCTAGCTAGAACTTGCAAAAGGCAAAACTTGCACTTCTCAAAATGAGAAGAAAGAAATTGCAAATTGCATTTTTTTTTTAACTCATGAGTTTGCATGTTTAAAATATTATAAAATTTACAAAAATTACTAGCTCATTGCAAACAAGAAGTTGATGACTTGCAAAAGGGAAACTTAGGTGCAAAAGAGAAAAATTGAAAGGGAGCTAGTTTGTGTATCGCAAAGTATGCTAGCTTATCATTATTGCTTGCTTGCTTATTATAAATTTCCCTTATACCATGATTTGCTTATGACTCCCTTGAATTCATGACTTGATATGTTAAAAATTCATGATGGAAATTTATTATTTTGTCATGATGGAAGCATTCATGTAAAGGGAAAAGAATTGTATTCTTCCCTTCTTTTTGACAAAATCAAAGGGGGACAAAATTTATTGCTAGCTTGTGCTTCAAAAGAAAAATTTTGCTAGCTTGAACATTGAGAAGTAAAGAGTTGCTATCTCAAGAGAGGCAAAAATCTTGCTCAATTTTACTTCTTCAAAATTGCTTACATTTTTTTTATTATTACAAATTATTATTGAATCTCATGCAAGATTATTTGAAATATTTGATCCTCCCTTTCTTTTTGATGCTAACAAAGGGTAGAAAGTTTTTAGCTCGAACATTGTAAAAATTTGCCATCTTGATTCCTATTTTGCAACTTCATGAGAAGCTAAGAATTGTTATATCAAAGGATGCAAATATTGCTATCATAGGAAACAAGGTGCCTACTTGCACATCTCAAGAAGCAAGTGAAAATTACCATCATTGCCCATCCTTGAAACTTGCTATGATTGAATGGTATTATTTGATGTTGTATTGCAAAAATATTGTATGATGTGATAAATAGCTATTGTGTTGTAAAAATTTGTATATCTTTTAAACTAGCTATGATGTTACTTCTCCTTTTTATTGATGACATAGGGGGAGAAGTAGATTGATGACTTCATGCATTGTATTGAGTATTTTATATATTTACATGATTGTTTGATTTATTCTCATAATATTGTGATGAATGTTGCTTGGATTTGGGATAATTCAAGTGTTCTATCAATGAAATATTGATAGGGGGAGTTTGTGTTAAACTCCGGAGAGTTGTGGTTAACTCCGTCAGTCATCAATTAGTTGTCATCATCAAAAATGGGGAGATTATTGAATCTCAGATTTTGATGATGAAACTAATTGAGTGTGATTTGTGGTCTAACTACGTGTTGAGTTACGCAGGTCTACTTTCGATCATGATTAGACAGTTGACGTTGGAGGAATTGACGTTGCGCCGGAGGTGATCACGTCAGGATATTGGATGTCGAGCCGGAGGTTCGGTCGACTATCGGCAGGAGGCTTCGTACGTCGGGCATCGGGCCAAGAAGAGCGTGTTGCGCCATGGATATCGAGGTTGCGGAGGTCAATCGTCGATTGAGCAACAAGCCGCTAGAGAGGGCGATGTGCCGAAGGATCGGACGAAGCGCCGACCAATGATGTGCCGGGCAACTGAATGTCAATTCGCGTTGTAATAACTGTCTAGATCGAAGTAGAGTTTTTGGTGTTTGTTTGTGCAGGAGTAACTACGATAAGGATGAAGATGCAAAGCGAAACAAAGGGTTGAAGTCAAGTGCGATGGATCATTGGGAGTTCGAGTGTTCGATGGAAGTCTGAAGATTCGTTGGGAGTGCTGCCGGAACTGGCCGAGAACGAGTAGGGAGCTTGCCGAAGGGTTTTCAGAAGTTCGCCGGGAGGTTCGTCGGAAGTTCACGGAGCTTGCCAAGAAAGATCGGAGCTTGCCAAAGAAGCTCGGGGGAACTCGCCAAGATCATCATGAAATCCGAGAGCTTGCTGTGAGTCCACGGAATGGTTTCCGAAGGTTCGTTGGAAGATCGTCGGAAGTTGACCGGAAGCTCACCGGAAGAAGTTGTCATGTGGACTTTGTAATAGCTTAGGAAACGTCTTTAAAATTCGTAGTTAGCACGTATTTTGGGTTAGGATTAGATAACCCAAAGTGGGGGCCCATTGGGCCTTGATTAGGATGAGTTTGGGCCAAAATTTTGGCCCAAACCGAACCAGCTACGTGCATGCATGCTACTGTAGCATGCTACTGTAGCCAGTGTGGCATCAGAGTGTAGTTACTATAGTCGGCGTAGACGATAGCACCGCCGCTTGAAGCGTAGCACCGCCTGGTGCGTGGAAAGCTAGGCGGTAGCACCCTTTGGTGTAGATAGAAACCTCTGTGTGTGTGTGTGCCAAGGACCGGCAAGACAAAAAGATTCAAATTTTTGGCTCCAAGTTTGGGCTCCAAATTTGAATCACTTTAAAACTTATAAATACCCCTTCCTTTTAGCTGAAAAATAGAACCCTTTTGAGAGTTAGAATCTTAGTTTTGAGCTTTTGAAAAGTCTTGAAAAGTCTTGTTCTTGCTAAGTGTTCACCTCCTTCTTCTCCTTGAGAAATCTTGTAAGAGTGTGAACCACTTGTAAAGGGTTGTAAGAGGGGTATTTGATCCTTCCCTTTCAAAGGATTTGATAGTGGAAGAAGAGAGCCTCATCGGAGAAGGCTTCGGAAGTGGATGTAGGTCACTTTGACCGAACCACTATACATCGCTGCATCTTGATTGTGTGAGTGTTTAAATTTCTGTTTTACTTTGCTGCAAGCCTTTACTTTACTTGCTCCACTTCCTTTTTATCTTTGTACGCATGCTTTAAAGTTAGAACGCAAAAATCGGTTTTAAACGAAACGTTGCTTTCATCGTACGAAGTTTCCGAAGCTTGTTTTAAATCGCTGAAAAATCCATCGTTTTATCCGCTGCACTAATTCACCCCCCCTCTTAGTGCCACTCGATCCCTAACAATATAAAATCATCAAGCATCATGTTTAGAGATGAAAAATAATATAAAACATCAAGATACACATGCATGGATTACTCTTAGGTGTACAAACATTATCATGTAACATTTTGTTTCTTTAACATACAAGTATCTTTTTAATTTTCAAAAACATGAGAAGGAAAAACATGATATAGTTTTGCAAAAAGATATTTATTATTTTTTTATTTCCTACAACCTAAATTAAGCACTCATAAAAAATTTCAAGTAATTTCATAAAGCAAAGGGACTTTGGTTGAGTTGCTTACCTTGTAGTCGAAAATTGTCAAAGCGTAGTTTGCATCTTCATCCTTTTTGTACACTTTCCTCTTCTTCATTTTTGTGTACTCATCTTTAGAGCATTTCAGTTTCTTAAGTTCATAGCAAGAGTTAGTATTCTTTTCATTTATGTTCCTTAATTCTTGTTTAATGAACTTTTTAAATTTTAATGTCAAAAGTTCAAAGTTCTCAATATTGTTCTCATAACTTGAGTCATCACTCAAGTTGCATTCTATTGTTCAAAGTGCCAAATCCTTCCTGTTCTTTGGAAGGTGATTCTTATGTTTATCAAGTTCAAAAGTCATTTCATAGGTCATTAAAGATCCGATTAGTTCTTCAAGTGAATAAATGTTCAAGTCTTTAGACTTTTGAATAGCCATTATTTTTGGATCCCAACTCTTTAGAAGGGATCTTAAAATCTTGTTAATGAGATCAAAACTCAAAAAAGACTTATCAAGACTTTTCAAACTATTGATGACATCCGTGAAACGGGTGTACATGTCACCGAGAGTCTCGCTTAGTTTCATTCGAAAAAGCTCAAAATCATGCATCAAAATATTAACTTTCGAGTCTTCGACTCTACTCATTCCTTCGTGTGTGACTTCAAGTGTGTGCCAAATATTGAAAGCTATTTCATATGTAGAAATCTGATTAAACTCAATTTTATCTAGAGCACAAAATAAGACATTCATAGCCTTTACATTTAATGAAAAAGATTTTCTCTCCAAATCAAACCATTCGTTAGTCAGTTTAGAGGGATGTTGAAAGTGGTTTTTAATGACATTCCATAAGTTTAAATCTAGAAAAATTAAGAAAACTCTCATTCGAGTTTTTCAATATATGTAATCCAATCCATTAAAGAATGGAGGATGAACAATCGAAAAACCCTCTTGAAAGCTGTGAAGGGTCATTTCTTACGGGTGTGAATCCGAAAGAGAAATAATAAGGCTCTGATACCAATTGTTGGGATCTAGAGCGGCACTAAGAGGGGGGTGAATTAGTGTAGTGGTTAATAACGAAAAATTTTGGCGATTTAAACAAGTTCATATATTGAAAAATTTGTAGGATAAAATTACAGTTCGATGAAAATCGATTTCAATTAAAGCATATCGAAAACATATTTAACTTGCAAGCATTTAGAGATGAAGAAATAGAGTTGCAAGTGAAGATGGTTTACTGAAATGTAAATTATGAGAAAGTAAATACAAACCGAGTTTATAGTGGTTCGGTTATACGACTAACGTTTACTCTCGATTCTTCTTCACTTGAGGCTACTAGCTTTCTACTAGTTGTCTTCCTTCCAATGGGCAAATATAAGTCCCTTACAGCGCTCTCTCCTTTTGACGGGCTTAGGAGGTAACCCTTACAAGAACTCTCTCCTCTCTTTTAACTTGAAAATAAGTAAGGACTAGAGGAGGGGATTTCTAGAGATTTAAATAGGGTTTCTCTACTTTCAAAGTGTATAAGCTTATATATTCAACCCAAGGATGAGAGAGGTTTTTATAGGCTCCAATCTGATTCAAACTTGAAGCCAAAAACCTTCCTATCTTGGGTTTACCGGGTACTAGCGGTACCACTACTAGTCATATATGCCCTGCAAGCCAATCACATGAGTGATGACACTTGTGACTTGATATGTACTTTATCTCTTTACTTATTATTAGGTGTTTTATCACTTTATCATATGTGTTGCATATACTGTGATGTCCTTGGATCTGTGTAATAGGAATCGGATCATAATGAGATCACGATAATGAGACCGATTCATCTTTAAACACAGACCCTAAATTATCCTGGTCATAGGTTATTCGAGAAGGACATCGAGATAACCGGATAGACTGGTATGCTGTATACCCGTTCATATGATGGAGGTAGCTGGTCTCATAGCTACTCATGTGGGGATACTAAGGGTATAGTGCAGGTGCTCATTAGAGAATGAGTTTACTGATTGATCCACCTACGGAATGCTGGATGGTTATTGATACCTCATGTCAGACAGCGATTCCGTAGTTCTAGTAGTATATCTAGTCTTTAGACTTGAGATACCAAGGATGTCCTGTATGAGTACTCCACTCTTTGATACCGGACTTATAGGTTTGGAAAGTTCCAGATCTAGTACAGTCGGTCATTGGAAGTGGTAGCCAACCTTACAAGGGTTATTGAGTGTCAATAGAGGATCATTCGCTCTCGGTATCATGAGAGGAATATCCCATGTGTTCTTGCTCGAACAAATCCTTGGCCAAGGTTATTCGGATTGAGAGAAAAAGAGTTCTCTAGGAGAATCCGACAAGAGCAAGACTCAAGAAGAGACCGTATGGGCCTAACAACACCATGCCCGGTATAGGGTCTTTGGGATATTAGATGGATGAGGGACTATAGATACATGGTAACTGAGGATAGATAGATCCAAAGGATTGGATTCCCCTGTATCATCTAGGAGCCGCAGCGTAGTGGCCTGGTATGTCCATAGTCGATGAGTTGGGTGAATTATTATAGAGATAATAATTCACTAAGTCAGAAGGAGTTTTGACAAGTATGACTCACGACCAGCTCGATATTGGGCCTAGAGGGTCACACACATATGGTAAGTGTTGTGACGAGTAGAGGTTCAGATATGAGATATCCGCTGAACCCCCTATCTTATTGGATATCCATTAAGCCCCTGAATTATTGAATCCTCAGATGAGATCCAATAATTGCTAATAAGAGATTATTAGGTAGAAACCCACTAATCTAAGAGGCTTGGGTAATTGGATGGAAATCCAATACGCAATAGGGCAAAAGATCCATTAAAGTTTTCAAGGGGCCTCTATAAATAGGAGGGAACCAAAGCTCTATAGGCTGAGGGTTTCTTTTGGTAGCCACCTCCTGTTCTCCTCTCCCTAGGGAGAGAGGTGCATTGTCGCAATCCTTGCCGTGTGGATACCACTAGAGAGGAGGATGCTTGACCTCCTTCATCCTCTCTCATAGATCTGCAGGAATTCAGGGATATACGATCTCCCTAGGTATCTTCTTTTACACGTGCAGTTTTGCGGATTTATTTTTTACGCACCGATCTTCGCACGATGATGAAAACTTTCTATGGGAAATCTGGAGGGTTTTGTTTTATGTTCTTCCGCTGCGCATGTGATGTCGCTCCCCTAACGGATTTCCTAACAACCACCACCTGTCACTGGCAGTACGACTATCAATTTGACCCTGACATTGGCGATACTACTACTAGTCTAATTGTACCACCACTTGACACACTGACATGGTTAGTGTATTGGATGCTACCACCGCTCAGGTACTTTGTCACTAGGCAGTACCACCTCCCAATATAACCTGGGGTGTTGGACTTGGGCGGTGCTACTGCCCCAGTCTTGTGGTGCCATCACCAGACAGGTCCAACACTCCTGATTGGGCTTTAATCTTGACCCAAACCAGTCCATTACCGGGCCCAATTGGCCCCTACCAGGGTTATAGGATTAACACTTAATCTTAATCCTAATTACATGCTAACTATAAAATTAAAGATATTTCTTAAGCTTAATACAAAGTTTAGCTTATCAAGTCTTCCTCCAGCGAGCCTCCGGCAAACTTTCGATGGTATTTTGACAAACCCTCAGACACCATTCTGTGGACTCTCAGCACTTCTGGACTTCACGATGATCTTGGTGAGTTCCAACGAGCTTCTTTGGCAACCTCCGATCTTTTCATGAACTTCCAACGAATCTTTCTGGTGAACTTTCGAAAACCCTTCAGCAAGCTCCCTACTCATTCTCGGCCAGTTCCGGCAGCACTCCCAATGAATCTTCAGACTTCCATCAAACTCTCGAACTCCCAATGATTTTATCGTACTTGACTCTGACACTTTGTTTCACTTTATGTCTTCATTATTGTCATAGTTAATCCTGCACACATAAACTTTAACTCTACTTTGATCTAGTCAGTTACACGAATCAATCTCCTATTGCCCAGCACATATTTGGTCTGTGCTTCATCTAGTTCTTCAGCGCATCATCCTCTCTTGTGGCCTATTGCCCAATTAGCGATTAACCTCTGCAACATCGATATCCTTGGTGCAACGCCACTCTTCTTGGCCTGATGCCCGATGTCCGAAGCTTTCTACCGATTCTCGGCCGGACCTCTAGCACGACATTCAATATACTAACGTGATCTCTTCCGGTGCAACGTTGATTCATCTTGTGCCAATTGTCTAATCCTGATTGATAGTTGACTTGCATCACTCAAAATACAGTTAGATAATAAAATACTATTAATTAGTTTCATCATCAAAATTCGAGACTCAATAGGATTTGGAGAGAAAATCTTTTTCGTTAAATGTAAAGGCTATGAATGTCTTATTTTGCGCTCTTGGTAAAACTAAGTTTAATCAGATTTCTATATATGAAACGGCTTTCAATATTTGGCACACACTTGAAGTCACACACGAAGGAACGAGTAGAGTCAAAGACACGAAAGTTAACATTTTGATGCACGATTTTAAGCTTTTTCGAATGGAACCAAGCGAGACTATCGATGACATGTTCTCCCATTTCTCGGATGTCATCAATAGTCTAAGAGCACATGGTAAATGTTTTTTGGATTTTGAATTTATAAACAAGATTTTAAGATCCCTTCCAAAAAGGTGGGATCCTAAAGTAACTATGATACAAGAATCAAAAGATTTAAATAATTTACCTATTGAAAAACTTATTGACTCATTGATAACATATGAAATGAGCTTTTTGAAACTCGATGAACATATGAACCACCTTCCAAAGAACATGAAAGTAATTGGACTTCGGACTATAGAATACCACTTGAGTGATGACTCAAGTGATGAGGACAATGAAGAGGACATTGAACATATAATAATGAATCTTAAAAAGTTCATTAAACAAAAATTAAAAAATACAACTGAACTTGAATGGAGAAAGAGGTCAAAGAAGAAGAAGAAGAATCAAGTAAAGAAGAGGAGAAATGCACTTTGACAGCCTTCGACTACAATGTAAGTAATTCACCCAAAATGTTGTTACATTATTTTGAAGTTACATGATCATTTCATGAGTTACTTAGTTTAGTTGGTAGGAAATAAAAAATTATTTTCAAAAATTATATCATGCTTTTCTTTCTAGTATTTAAAAAAATTATTAAAACAATACTTACATGATTTGTGTACACCTAATAGGATTAATCCATGCACGTGTATCATAATGGATTTGTATTGCTCTTAGTTTAAAATAAGATGCATGGTTTTTGACATAATAAATCAATTATCATGTTAATTGGATCTCATGCTTATACAAAAGATAAAATCAATGAATATTTATCTTAATGATTTTATATTTTAAAACTATGCATGAGCAAATCTTATGTCTTAAACAAATGTATGTGATAATGCTTGGCTTATGTATAAAAAAAAAAAATTTGAGGATGTTTTATGATATCATGCTTGATGATGTACGAGGATTTGAAATAATAACTTGAATCTTACATTTTGAAACCATGTGTTTGTCTTGATGATATTCATATGATGCTTGACTCCTTTATAAAACTTTTTGAACATGCTCAACTTCAAATGAAACACATAATAAAAAATGAAAAGAATATAATCCTGATGAATCCATGAATTTTGATGATTTTGTATTGCTTTCGGATGGTGCATGATTTTGAACATTCTTATACGTAATCAAATTGCATGAAATTAAAATGCATTTTCTACTCTAATGAGATTAATGAACTTATTTCATGAATTTTGTGAATCTCATCATAACTAATATTTTGAAAAAAATGTGTGTATCATGCTTTTGGGTCTTAATCATTTTAGATGATGCATGTCTTCATGAAATCAATCGCAAAACTAAAAGACCTAACTCACATTACTATCAATAATTTTTTGAATGAAAGAAACATGGCTTTGATAATGATTTCAAATTTATATGATGCTTGGTTTTTGTGTGAAAATGTGAACATGCTTATACTAGATCAATCAACTTAAAGTGTAACACAAAAATGGAAAAATGCACTATCTTGATGTTCATGTTTAATATGTTTTGATGACAAAACTTGTATTTTAAATTTATACTAGAATGGTTTCCGTATAGAAATTTGAACAAGATTGCATGAAATAAAACACATAAAAAGGAGAATATATTATCATGATAAATTGAAGATAACATATAATTGACATGTTATATTGGCCTTAATGATCTTTATGACGAAGTTTGTCTTTCGGTTTTGAATGTTGATACTTGTTTTGATTTGGCATATAAAGAACAAAAGCATGCTTATATGAAATTAATCATAAAAAGGGAAATGCATGATTCTTGAAATTTGTCTATCTCCAAAGTTTTTGATTATTTGATAAAAAAACAAATAATGAATCTATTCATGATATTTTGAGAATCTCATGAAATTCTTAAATATGATTTTGATGATGATTTCGGATTTAACAATTTCTTGATTCATATTTATGACTTAAAATATATTTTGAATATGAATCATGCTTCAATCATGTTGTATCTCCCTTAATTCATTTTGTTCTCCTATATTTCCTTTCTATTTACTAAAGAGGAGAACCTTCTAAATGTTGAATCTCGGATTTTGATGAAGAAGTCAATTGGTGAAATATTTATTCTGATCTATATTGTCAAGATAAGTGTGCAGGATTAACTACGATGGGATGAAAACATAAAGTAATTTACTGAGGTCAAGTCCGTCGGGAGTTCAAGAGTTCACCGGAAGTCCGAAGGATCGTCGGAAGTATTGTCGGAACCAACCGAGATTGAATCGGGGACTTACTGAAGTTTTCAGAAGTTCGCCGCAAAGATCGTCGGAGGTTTGCAAAGTTTACCAAGAAGGTTCTGAAGCTTGCCGAAGACTCGTTGAGCTCACCATACAATCCGAGAGTATGCTGGGAGTCTGTCGGAAGAAATCCGAAGGAAGTGTCGGAAGTCCATCGGAATCTCGGAGAGCTCGCCGGAAGTAGAGTTGAAGAATATTGGTTTAAATCACTTAGAATTATGTTTCAATTTCATAGTTGGCACGTAATTAGGGTAAGGATTTGGAAATAATCCTGTTTAAACCTAGTAGGGGCCAACCGAGCTCTTATTGGGTCAATTTGGGCCTCAAACAAGGCCCATTCAGCTTTGCTGAATGGGCCAAATGGTGGAACCGCCTATGCTGGGCGGTTGAACCGCCCAACACCAGAATGCATGGGCGGTTGAACCGCTGCCTTGGGCGGTTGAACCGCCCTGTATACTATCAATTTGACTATTGACAGGTGGTTGAACTGCCACTGACAGGCGGTTGAACCGCTAACACCGGGAAACCCAAACAGAATTCAAATTTAGAGCTCAAATTTGAATCCTCTTGGGGTCTATAAATACCCCTCCTTTCTCAGTAGAAAGAGCACAATTTTGAGAGTTAGAAATTTAGCAAAAGCTTTGGCAAAGCCTTATTTTTTGATAGCTTGTTTTCACCTCCTTCTTTCTCTTTGAAAAATCTGTAAGAGTGTGAACTTCTTGTAAAAGGGTTGTAAGAGGGCTGTTTGGTCCTTCCCCTTCAAAAGGATTTACTAGTGGAAGTTGGGAGTCTCATCGGAGAAGGCTTCGAAAATGGATGTAGGTCACTTGACCAAACCACTATACATCGTGGCATTCTTGAATGTTTGAGTGTTTAAATTTTTGAATCATTCCTTTACTTGGCTGCAAATCATTCAGTTTCTTTTTCTTTTACTCAAGCAACTTTAACCAAGTTATCTTTCGTCGAATCAAAATTTTCATACGAACTAGCTATTTACAAAATCAGTTTCAAACTTACAATTTTAATCCACTGCACTAATTCATCCCCCCCCCCCCTCTTAGTGCCTCTTGGATCCTAACAATTGGTATTAGAGCAAGGTTCACTCTCATATTTGGTTTAAAACCCAAGAGAGATTGCCTATTCCGGTATGCAAGAGGATCATTCCATTACACGTCCACCTATGTTCAATGGGTCGGATTACACATATTGGAAGACTCATATGAGGATCTTTCTTATTTTCATGGATTTTGAGCTTTGGAGCATCGTCGAAAATGAATTTAAAAAATCTTATCTGCCGACAAGCGAATGGAATGAATCAGAGAAGAAGACTTTTGCTTTAAACACAAAGGCTATGAATGCCTTGTTTTGCACTCTCGACAAAAAAGAATTTAATCGCGTTTAGATTTGTGAATCGACTTTTGATATTTGGCGTACTCTTGAGATCACTTATGAAGGCACTAGCCGAGTGAAAGAGTCTAAAATCAACATTCTTGTGCATTCTTACGAACTTTTCCGAATGAAACCAAGTGAGTCCATCGGAGATATGTACACTCACTTCATGAATGTCATCAATGGACTCAAAGCCCTTGGTAAAGGCTTTCTAATTTTGAACTTATAACTAAAATTTTAAGATCCCTTCCAAAGAGTTGGGATCCAAAAGTTACGGCCATTCAAGAGGCCAAGGATCTTAAAACTTTTTCTCTCAAAGAACTTATTAGGTCTTTAATGACTTATAAAATGACACGCCATGTTCATGAAGAGCTCGAGAACCCCCTTCCAAAGAACAGGAAGGATATGGCATTAAGAACACAAGAAGACCACTTGAAAGGAACATCAAGTGATGAGGACTTTGACGAAGACATTGCACTCTTAACTAGAAAATTTAAAAAATTCATTAAAAAGGCTAAATTTAAAAATAAAACCAAAAATAAACTTAAACCAAAAAAGGACTAAGTCATATGTTATGAATGCAAGAAGCCGGGGTACTTCATATATGAATGCCCCCAAGCCAAGAAGAAGCAACTCAAGAAGAAGAAGGCTTTGAAGGCTACATGAGATGACTCAAGTGACTCCGAGGATGAGGAAGCAAGCATCAAAGAGGAGGCCAACTTTGTTCTAATAACTTTGGGAGAAGAGGTAAGTAATTTACTTAATGAAGATTTATCTTTTGATGAGCTTTCAATTGCTTTCCATGAATTATTTGATGAATGTAGAACTATTACAAAAAGGTTCAATTTATTAAAAAAGGAACATGCTTTATTGCTAGATAAATTTAAAAGTCTTGAGCATGATTCTCTCCCTCTACTCCCATTCTCTAAGTGTAATCACTTAGAAGCAATCGAAAAGGAGAACTTGCTACTAAAAGAGATCCTAAATAAGTTTAAGGTCGGTAGCAAGAGCTTAGACATGATCCTTACAAACAAGGGTCATATCAAAAATAGATGTGGAATTGGATTCATGAGTGAATCTCATCAAACTCAAACCACCTTCATTAAAGGGCCAACATTACATGTATCCTCTCATTTGAAATATAATTTTTGTTGTAAATCTGGACATGTTGTTTACAAATGTTTGTTTAAGAAAATTAGTCTACACAAATTGATATGGGTTCCTAAAAGAACCATAAATAATTCAATGCTAAATGACAATGTTAGTAGATCAATATTTGAGGCACCCAAAATCAAATGGGTACCTAAAAACCATTTTCTTTTGTAGACACATTCACCATCACAAACTAGGAGCAAGAGATGGTATCTTGATAGTGGATGCTCAAGGCACATGACCGGAGATCCATCTCAATTCTCTATGCTCACTAGCAAAGAAGAAGGGTATGTCACCTTCGGAGATAACAACAAGGGTAAAATCATTGGCAAGGGAACTATAGGTAATAAATCAAGTTTTTCAATAGATGATATGTTATTAGTTGATGGACTAAAACATAATCTCTTGAGCATTAGTCAATTATGTGATAAAGGTTACATCATGAGATTTGAATCTAATGCTTGCATCATTGAAAAACCAAACAACAACATATCCATGATTGCTTTAAAACAAAATAATGTCTACACCATTAGTATTGATGAACTAAGTAATAAAATGTGTTTTTTGGTTTTGAATGATGATGCTTGGCTTTGGCATAGGAGATTAGGCCATGCAAGCATGAAACTAATATCTAAGATTTCATCTAGAGAGTTAGTACGAGGGATTCCCAATATGAAGTTTGTCAAGGACAAAGTATGTGATGTGTGTCAACTAAGAAAACAAATAAAAATTAGTTTCAGACCAAAAAATCAAATTAGCGCCACTAGACCATTGCAATTGATCCATTTGGACTTATTTGGACCAATTGACATAACAAGCCTAGGAGGTAGCAAATATGCCTTTATAATTGTGGATGACTATAGTAGATATACTTGGACCTATTTCTTAGCTCACAAAAGTGATTGTTTTAAATGTTTCTCTAAATTTTGTAAACTTACTCAAAGCGAAAAGGGTTTTATGATTTCATCGATTCAGAGTGATCATGGTGGTGAATTCCAAAACCATGACTTCCAAAATTTTTGTGAATCAAATGAGTATAACCACAACTTCTCTACTCTAAGGAATCCTCAACAAAATATAGTAGAAAGAAAGAATAGAAATTTACAAGAAATGTCAAAAACCATGTTAAATAAACATAATCTACCTAGATACTTTTGGGCCGAAGCCATTAATACGGCTTGCTATATCATGAATAGGGTTCTAGTACGACCATCTCTATCCAAGACCCCATATAAATTGTGGAATAACAAAAAACCTAATGTTTCTTACTTTAAAGTTTTTGATTGTAAATGCTTTATCTTGAATGAAAAGGATGCTTTAGGAAAATTCGATGCTAAATCCGATGAAGGCGTCTTTCTTGGTTACTGCTCTGTTTCTAAAGCTTTTCATGTTTTTAATAAAAGAACATTAGTTATAGAAGAGTTTATTCATGTAGTTTTTAATGAAATTTTTAAATTTAAGAAAAAAGATTTTGATGATGATTTTGATTTTGATGGTTTGAATTTAAATGAACCCCGTCCTCAAAATGGCAACTTGGATGCATCTTCTTTCCAAATTTCCTTACCTAAGGAATGGAAGTATGTAGATGCCAATCCTAAGGAGTTAATTATAGGAGACACATCGAAAGGGGTTCAAACTCGTTCTTCTCTTAAAAATTTTTGTGCCCATGCCACTTTTCTTTCTCAAATTGAACCTAAGTGCATTGACGATGCCTTGAAAGATGATTCTTGGGTTATCGCAATGCAAGAAGAATTGAATCAATTTGAAAGGAATGAGGTATGAAAGCTTGTTCCTAGACCTAGTGACCATTTAGTTATTGGTACTAAATGGGTCTTTAGAAACAAGCAAGATGAATGCGGTATCGTGGTTAGAAACAATATTAGACTAGTGGTCATAGATTTCAACCAAGAAAAATGTATCGATTATGAAGAGACCTTCGCTCCTGTGGTAAGATTAGAAGTCATTAGGATGCTCCTTGCCTATACTAGTAGTAATAATTTTAAGCTTTTTCAAATGGATGTCAAAAGTGCTTTCTTGATTGGTTTTATTTCCGAAGAAGTATACGTTGAACAACCACCAGGATTTAAAAATTCTCTTCTTCTCAATCATGTGTTTAAACTAACTAAGACTCTCTATGGATTAAAGCAAGCCCCTAGGGCTTGGTATGAGAGACTTAGTTCTTTCTTAATTTCAAATAATTTTACTAAAGGCAAGGTTGATACTACATTGTTTATTAAACATTTTGAAAATAATTTTCTTATTGTTCAAATTTATGTTGATGATATTATTTTTGGTTCTTCGAATGAATCACTATGTGAATCATTTGCTAAGTGTATGAATCATGAATTTGAAATGAGCCTAATGGGAGAATTAACTTTCTTCTTAGGATTACAAGTTAAACAACTTAGTGATGGTATATTTCTTAATCAAACAAAGTATATATTAGATTTGTTAAAACGATTTAACATGGATAGTTCAAAAGCCATCAACACTCCAATGAGTACTTCCACCAAATTAGACTTGGATGAAAGTAGAGAAAATTTTAATCAAAATACATATAGGGGAATGATAGGTAGCTTACTTTACCTTATAGCAACTAGACCAGATATCATGTTTAATGTAGGTCTATGTGCAAGATTTCAAGCTAATCCTAAGTTATCTCATCTTAAAGCTATTAAAATAATCTTTAGGTATCTTAAAGGAACTCCTAATCTAGGATTATGGTATCCAAAAACTGACAACTTCGATTTAAAAGCCTATGCAGATGCGGATTTTGGTGGATGTAGAATAGATAGACAGAGCACATCCGAAACATGCCAATTTTTGGGACATGCACTTGTTTCTTGGACTTCTAAGAAACAAAATTCGGTTGCATTATCTACAATGGAAGCTGAATACATAGCCGCAAGTGCATGTTGTGCACAAGTCGTTTAGATGAAAAATACCTTAGAAGACTATGGAATTTATTTAAAGAACATTCTCATAAAATGCGATAATACAAGCACTATTTGTGTAATCAAAAATCCAATTCAACACTCAAGAACCAAGCATATTGACATTAGGTATCACTTTATATGAGATCATATCAATAATAATAATGTCATTCTAGAATTTATTGATACAAAACACTAATTAGCAGATATCTTCACAAAACCCCTAAATGAAGAACAATTTGACTTCATTAGAAGAGAATTCGGCATGCTAAATTGTTCTAATACATGATGTTGTATGTTTCTTTTCTGAAAATTTTTCAACTTCGGTTTTGATTATATCATCTTAATATCACCTCTTCATTTTTGGATGACATCCTTACAATATCATCTTGGCATTTTGATCTTCCTATTGATGAATTTTTTGAGTTATGACTTTTGATGAAATGATTAAATTTTCAGTTTTATAGTTTCACATTGATATTATATTTTCGTATTTTGATAACATCTTTATATCATGGAGCTCTCATTTTTATCTTTTGATCTTAATCTTGATGAAAGCTATCATGATGTTGTTTTCCTCCTCCTTATTTAAATAGTGGTATTCTTAAATATTCATTTTCGATTTTTATTCTTGTGCTAATCGGTATGATTCAAGGTTTTATGACTTCCTCCTCATGAATCACTACAAGAATATTTCATTCGTCGAAGTTTTTCCTTCAAATTTTTGATATTGATATATTTCGTTTGTTGAAGTTTTATGAGTTTTGGCATCTCATTATCATGAAGTTTACCTTGAAATATGAAATTCTTGATGAATTCCCAATCAAAAAATAAGTCTTATATTCTTCATGGATGAATTTTTCATGAGCATTTTGACACTCTAATGTTTTCTTTCGGATCTCATGAACATGAATAAAAATGATCCAAATATTTTTCGGATTTCTCTGTCAAGGATGACATATTTTGCATTATGTTCAACTCATTTATCATATGCATGATAATTGACCACTCATTTTTTTTTAGTAGTATAATACCTTGTGGTAGCTACTTCACCTCCTTTTTGTTGATAACAAAGGGGGAGAAGAATGTGTAAATTGATGAGACATATGAAAATAACTTGATAAAATGTCTTGCATAGTATTAAGAAGATTGAATTCATGTGTTTTGAGATCGATATCATATCATTTTTTTTATTTTTTATTGATATAATAAGCTAATATTTCATTTGATATCATGCCTTAATATTGAACACTATTTGTGATATCATTTGACCCTTGAATTAATATTTCTTTTCATTATAGGTGTAATACCTTGACATTGTTTAAAATATAAAGTTTTCGTATTTATGCTTAAGCTTGCTTATTAAGCTTGATGTTAAATGAAATTTATCGGTCTTGGCTTGAATTCAAAAGATTGAATTCAAGCGTTTTTACTTTCTCATGATATGACATATAGATAGGGGGAGTTAAGAGTAACTTCATCATCAATTGATTGTCATCATCAAAAAGGGGGAGATTGTTGAATCTCGGATTTTGATGATGAAGTCAATTGGTGAAATATTTGTTTTGATCTATATTGTCAAGATAAGTGTGTAGGATTAACTACGATGGGATGAAAAAATAAAGTGATTTACCGAGGTCAAGTCCGTTTGGAGTTCAAAAGTTCACCGAAAGTCCAAAGGATTTGTTAGAAGTATCGCCGGAACCAACCGAGATCGAATCAAGGACTTACCGCAGTTTTCGGAAGTTCGCCGCAAAGATCATCGAAGGTTCGCGGAGTTTACCGAGAAGGTTCGGAAGCTTGCCGAAGACTCGTTGAGCTCGCCATATAATCCGGAAGCATACTGGGAGTCCGTCGGAAGAAATCCGAAGGAAGTGTCGGAAGTCCACCAAAATCTCGGAGAGCTCGCCAGAAGTAGACTTGAAGAATGTTAGTTTAAATCACTTAGAATTATGTTTTAATTTTATAGTTGGCATGTAATTAGGGTAAGGATTTGGAAATAATCCTGTTTAAACCTAGTAGGGGCCAACCGGGCTCTTATTGGGTCAATTTGGGCCTCAAACAGGGCTCATTCAGCTTTGCTGAATGGGCCAGGCGGTGGAACCGCCTGTGCTAGGTGGTGGAACCACCTAGTGGCCGAAAGCTGGGCAGTTGAACCGCCCAGCACCAGAATGCATGGGTGGTGGAACCGTTGCCTTGGGCGGTTGAACCGCCTGTATATTGTTAGTTTGACTACTGATAGGCAGTTGAACCGCCACTGACAAGCGGTTGAACCGCCAACACCGGGAAACCCAAACAAAATTCACATTTGGAGCTCAAATTTGAATCCTCTTGGGGTCTACAAATACCCCTCCTTTCTCAGTAGAAAGAGCACCCTTTTGAGAGTTAGAAATTTAGCAAAAGCTTTGGCAAAGCCTTATTTTTCGATAGCTTGTGTTCACCTCCTTCTTTCTCTTTGAAAAATCTGTAAGAGTGTGAACTTCTTATAAAAGGGTTGTAAGAGGGGTGTTTGGTCCTTCCCCTTCAAAAGGATTTGCTAGTGAAAGTTGAGAGCCTCATTGGAGAAGGCTTCGAAAGTGGATGTAGGTCACTTGACCGAACCACTATACATCATGGCGTTCTTGAATGTGAGTGTTTAAATTTCTGAATCATTCCTTTACTTGGCTGCAAATCATTCAGTTTCTTTTTCTTTTACTCAATCAACTTCAACCAAGTCATCTTTCGTCGAATCGAAATTTTCATACGAACTAGCTATTTACGAAATCAGTTTCAAACTTACAATTTTAATCCGCTGCACTAATTCACCCCCCCCCCTCTTAGTGCCTCTCTGATCCTAACACTAAATGAATCATGAAATTGATGATTTGATAATAAGTGTTTATCAAAAATCTATTTATCATTTTGTAATCTCTAAAAAGTTAATAAAAACTTCATTCATGTTATGAATCTCAAAAATGATTTTGATTTGATTATATGTTTTGAGTTGTCTAAATTGATTTGAATGAGCTTAATCTATATCGTGATCTTGATAACTTGAGTATTTCAAGATCTCTTACTTCATACTATGATTCTCCCATGTTATTGAAGAGAAATCCAAATGAATCATAAGTTGTTTTCTCTTGACTTATCAATACTCAACTTGAGAAAATGTGTTTTGAATATTGAAACATTGCATGTGTAATTTGATTTTTCTCCTACATTTCAATACTTATTTCTACACAAGACTCGATAATTGAAATATTAATGCAAACGTTTGATATATCACTTGTCATGGTTTGAATATCGAAGTAAAAGAAATTTTGCTCTTCTTGATAACCTTTATAATGAATTTGAGTAAGACTTGTTAATGATTCTTAACTCTTCTCTTAATCTATTGAAATCATGATCTTGACAATTATAACTTAAAGTTTCTTATAAATTAGGATCGTTTATCATACTCTTTCTGTTTATCCAAAGAAAATTCCTCAAATGAAAGGTAACTTGTCTTTTGATTTCTTGGAATTCAATACTCAAATTTTTATGAATTTATGATCTTGATATCTTGATACTTGAATTTCTTTACTATGAAATGTCATCTTGATATCTTGATACTTGAATCTTTAAAAGAGGTCTTGATGGGAATTCTGTGCATAAATCATGTTCTCATATGATTATTTTACAAATGAGATGATATAATGAATCATGACTTGATTTTTGATATTGATATGTTTTTATCATAATTCTTTTATATTGATTGTCATGAATTGAAGATTGATACAAATTTAAATGATGTGAAATTTTATTGTAAAAAGGAAGAAAATAATCTAAGTCTTGATATCTCGATATTTGATACTTGGAATTTCTTATGAAATATGATCTTGATGAGAATTCCTATGCATGAATCAAGTTGCTCTTTGTGCTATCTATTTTTAAATGAATCATGAGCCTTGATATCATATCTTTCATGATATAGAAATGACAAGATTTCCTTGCTTTGTATACCTTATGTGATGATTGAAAATTGATGTAAAAGAAATTTGCTTAATGATTGAATCATTGATTTATTCCTTTTATGATTTGAAAATGAATGTAAAGAAAATATGTTTAGAATTTCTTTTAAAATCATGATCTTGATCTTGCTAAAATGAATATTTACTATGAATAATATCTTTTGATTTTAATCTTACTAAAAACTTGATTTCTTGGCCATGTATGCATCATGTGATATTGATTGACACTCTTCTAAATGATGTAAAAAGGAAGAAAACCATGTCCTTCTTTCTTTTTGACATTAACAAAGGGGGAGAAGGGTTTGCTAGCTTGCACATTATAAATGAAAGCAAACATAGCTAGCTAGAACTTACAAGAAGGCAAAACTTGTATTTCTCAAAATGAGAAGAAAGAAATAACAAAGTTGCATTATTTTTTTTACTCATGAGCTTGTATGTTTTAAAATATTATAAATTTTACAAAAAATTACTAGCTCATTGCAAATAAAAAGTTGATAGCTTGCAAAGGCAAAACTTAGTTACAAAAGAGAAAAATTGAAAGGAAGCTAGCTTGCATATCGCAAAGTATGCTAGCTTGCTTATCATTATTGCTTGCTTGCTTATCATCAATTTTCCTCATGATTTATTTACGACTCCCTTGCATTCATGACTTGATGAAAATTCATGATGCAAATTTATTATTTTTATTGAATCTCATATTTTGATGATAAAGTCAATTGATGGGTTATTTGATCTAATCCATATTATTGAGATAAGTGTCCAGGATTAACTACGATAGCTTGAAGACATAAAGCAAATTACCAGAATCAAGTTATTGGGAGTTCGAGAGTCCACCAGAAGTTAGAAGGATTATCGGAAGTGCTGCTGGAACCAACCGAGAAAGAATCGGGGACTTGTCGAAGGTTTCGAAAGTTCGCCGGAAAGATCGTCGGAGTTTCGGGGAGATCACCAAAAAGGTTCGGAAGTTTACCCAAGATTCGTCAAACTCGCCACAAGTCCGGGAGCCTACTGGGGGTCCGCCGGAAGAAATCTAAGGGTGCATCGGAAGTCCACCGGAAGATCGCCGGAAGCTCGTCGGAAGATAACTCGATGCTATCGGTTTAGTCTTTGCTTAGAATTATGTCTGGATTTCATAGTTAGCATATAATTAGGGTAAGGATTAGATAATAATCTTGTTTAACCTTTATAGGGGCCAACTGGGCCTTATTTGGGCTGAAGTCAGGGCCCATTCAGCCTTGCTGGAATAGTCTGGCGGTGGCACCGCCAGACCAAAGCGGTGGCATCGCCCTAAGACCGAACTCCCAGGTTTTCTAGGCGATGGTATCACCCCAAGTCGGCGATGGTACCGTCGACTTTAATAACTAGCAAGTGGTGGTACCGCCAGTGTCAGGCGATGGTACCGCCAGACCACAAAACCCGAGGACTCTATCAAGTGGTGGTACCGCTAATGCTAGGTGGTGGTACCGCCAATACCTGGTAAACCTGGGATGGGAAACCTTTTAGCTCAATTTTTGAAAGCCAAATTAAGTCTATAATTACTCCTCTTTTCTCAACTGATAAAGCACCTTTTGAGAAGTTGAAAAACCAAGTCAAAGCTATAGCAAAGTCTTGTTTTAATAGCTTAAGTTTTCACCTCCCTCTTTCTTTGTGAAAAATCTGAAAGAGAGTGAACCACTTGTAAAAGTTTGTAAGAGGGGTATTTGATCTTTTCCCTTCAAGAGATTTGATAGTGGAAGTTGGAAGCCTCATCGGAGGAGGCTTTGGAAGTGGACGTAGGTCTTTCGACCGAACCACTATACATCGCTGCAAACTTTAGTTGTGAGTTTTAAATATTCTACGTCTTTTCTTTACGTAGCTATAAATCGCTTGATTTTTTTCTCCCTACTCTCAATTGCATTCACTCAACCATTATAGCTAAATTTTGTCGGATCAAAATTTCTATACAAATCAACTATCTCCGAAATCAATTTCAAGTTTACAAGTTTTAATCCGCTACACTAATTCACCCCCCCTCTCTTAGTGCCGCTTAGATCTTAACAATTGGTATTAGAGCCTAGTCACTCTCATCTAGTTTAAAATCTAAGAGAGATGGCTTATTCCGGCATGCAAGAGGGTCATTCAATTACACGTCCACCCATGTTTAATGAGATGGATTATACGTATTGGAAGACTCATATGAGGATCTTTCTTGTTTCCATAGACTTCAAACTTTGGAATATCGTTGAAAATGGATTTCAAAAATCTTCTCTATCGATGAGCGAATGGAATGAATTGGAGAAGGTTTTTGCTTTAAATGCAAAGGCTATGAATACCTTATTTTGTGCACTTAACAAAAATGAGTTTTAATCACGTTTTGATTTGTGAATCGACTTTCGATATTTAGTGTACTCTTGAGATCACTCATGAAGGCACTAGCCGGGTGAAAGAGTCCAAAATCAACATTCTTGTGCATTCTTATGAACTTTTTCGAATAAAACCAAGTGAGTCCATCAAAGACATATACACCCGCTTCACGGATGTCATCAATGGACTCGAAGCACTTGGTAAAGGTCTTTCAAATTTTGAAATTATTACTAAAATTTTAAGATCCCTTCCAAAGAGTTGGGATCCAAAAGTTACAATCATTCAAGAGACCAAGGACCTTAAAACTTTTTCTCTCGAAGAACTCATTGGGTCTCTAATGACCTACGAAATGACATGCCATACTCATGAAGAACTCAAGAACCCCCTTCCAAAGAACAGAAAAGATATGGCATTAAGAACATAAGAAGACCACTTAAAAGGAACATCAAGTGATGAGGACAGTGATGATGATATTGCACTCTTGACTACTAGTCATATGTGCCTTGCAAGCCAATCACATGAGTGATGGTACTTGTAACTTAATATGCACTTTTTCTCTTTGTGTATTATTAGGCGTTTTATCACTTTATCTTGTGTGTTGCATATATTGTGATGCCCTTGGATCTGTGCAATGGGAATCGGATCGTGATGAGATCACGATAATGAGACCGATTCACATTTAAACACACACCTTAAATAATCCTAGCCATAGGTTACTCGAGAAAGACATCGAGATATCCAAATATATTGGTGTGCTGTATACCCGTCCATATGATGGAGGTGGCTGGTCTCATAGCTACTCATGTGGGGACACTAAGGGTACAGTGCAGGTGCACATTGGGGAATGAGTTCACTGATCGATCCGCCTATGGAATGCTGGATGGTTATTAATACCACTGTTGGGAAATCCTTCTAGGGAGCGACATCTCATGCACAGTGGAAGAACAAAAAATAAAAACATCTAGATTTCCTGTAGAAAGGTTCCGTCCTCCTGCGAAGATCGGTGCGTCAAAACAAATATGCGAAAACTGCATGTGTTAAAGAAAATACCTAGGGAGATCGCATATCCCTGAATCCCTGCAAATCTGTAGGAAAGATGAAGGAGGTCAAGCGTCCACCTCTCTAGCGATATCCACATAGTAGGGACTACGACGATGCTCCTCTCTAGGGAGAGGAGAACAGAAGATGGCTACCAAAAGAAACCCTCAGCGTATAGAGCTTTGGTTCCCTCCTATTTATAAAGGCCCCCAATAAACCCTAATGGATCTTGCCCTGTTGGGTATTGGATCTTACACTTGGGAATTTTTTGAATTTCCAAGGGTATTTTGGTCATTCGGTCAAAAGGATAAAACTAAAATTTCATAAATTCTCAAGGGCAAGGTGGCGGCGGCTGCACCACAACGTAGTAGCAAGAGAGGGAGAGGAGTTAGGGTTTTGGGCAAAAGATAATTTTGCCCTTGAGAATTTATGAAATTCTAATTTTATCCCCTTTGATCGAATGACCAAATTACCCCTCAACATTTTAGAAATTCTAGGTTTGTCCTTTTGTCCGAATGACCAAAATACCCTTGGGAATTTAAAAATTCTCTCTATGTCCCTGATTTCAAATATATATATATATGTTAATTAAATAGTTTAATTAACTATTATTTTTATCTAGTAGTCCTATAAAATAACATATACACATGATGTATGATGTGGACAGATGATCATAGACCTGTGATATGATGTGTGTACATGTGATTATTATTATTAGGGCTTGCGAGCCTCTATTTTTCTCATTTATTGTCGAGCCTGCATACCTATAATTATGTTGTAATTACATGAGAAGAGGCAGTGGTAGTAGGACCCACGAGGCCGAGATGGATAATCCGACGCATAGAGATGCATTGAGATGCTAACAGAACCGACGAAGCGAGAAGGATGATCACAAGGCATGGAGATGCACCTAAGCACACATAGATCTTGATGTGAGTGATTGGGCCTACTGGCTCAGGCTTGATCACATTAGGATGTGGTCCATGATCATCTGGTGTGATTGCTCATGTGATGTGTGATTGGTTATACACCTACTAAATATATATATATATATATTTGTATGTGATGTAAATAAATAAATATATATATATTAAATATATATGTGTGTGACACATTATGTTAGAAGACCAAATAAAAAATTCTCTCTATTAATAATATTAAGTCGGTAAACGTGAGGTAAGTAGATTGACCCACATGGCCTTCCATCGTTATAGCTAGGAACCGATTCCCAGTGTAGGTTGAGTTGGTCGAATCCCTCGAGACTTTACCTATATTGCATTTTGCTATCTTATCTACGATATAGAGATGTCACCGGTGACCTGAGGACATGGTATGCTTGGTCGAGTCCCTTGAGAGTATATCACTGAATCAGACTCATCTTATAATGATGGTGATGACTTAACCGAACATCATGGTTGGTCGAGTCCCTCGAAGCCATGGTGGTTCGGAGATCGAATAAGATGGGAATCACAAGGAGTTGTGATTGGCAAAAGTTGCCTACCTTTATGGGCTTAACGTGATTGGTCGAGTCCCTTGAGGTTACGTTAAAATACCGATTGGATTCCGATCCCCACTAAAGATCTACCGGGGGTCTCTAATTCATATACCGGAGGGTGTTGTGTGTCTCACGAAAAATTAGTGGGAATACATTAAGATAGAAGTCCTTATCTTAACTGTTTAATTTTTATAAAGTCTTCATGTTATTTATTTCTGCTATATCTTTAATTTCAGAAAAATACCGTTTTCAAATCCTTCACATGGTATACTTGATGCCAACTGCCTCACTAGTCCAAATTATATGGATTAGCTTCGTAATTTGAGAATTGTTCTCACGGTAGAGAAAATTACGTACGTCCTTAATACAGTGATCCCTACGCCGGACAAAGGGGTAAGCGAGGATGAGATCGCTCATTATGTGAAGTACATAGATGATTCCGCTCTTATTTAGTGTTATATGTTGGCCTCTATGACTACTGAGTTACAGAGACAACATAAAAATATGGATACTAATTTCATACTCCTGTATCTCCACAAACTATTTCAGGAATAGGAAAGAACTCAGCGATATGAGATATCAATGAGTCTTTTTCATGCCAAGATGACTAAGGGGACACTGGTTCAAAATCATGTCCTTAAGATGATTGAGTGGATCGAGAAACTCACAGGTTTAGGAATAATCCTAGAGGATAACCTATGTGTGGATCTTATGTTTCAGTCTCTACCAGATTCCTTTTCTCAGTTCATAATGAATTTTAATATGAACAAACTTGAGGTGACCCTCTCAGAGCTTTTCAATATGTTGAGAGAAGTAGAGAGCACCATCAAGAAAGAGAAGCCGGTTCTCTATGCTGGTGAGACCAGAAAGAAAAGGAAGGCTAAGAAGACCCTTAAGAAGTGCAAGGGCAAGGGCAAAATGAGTAAGGCAAAGGTTGCCAAGAAAGACCCAATAAAGGACAAAGGCTAGTGCTTCCACTACGGCAAAGATGGGCACTAGAAGAGGAACTGCAAAGAGTATCTTGCAGAGAGGGCGAAATAGAAGCTTGGAGAAGCTTCAAGTACATTCATAATCAGTCTCCATTTATCAGAATCTTATAATAACACATAGGTATTGGATACCGAGAGTGCTTATCATATCTACAATTCATTGCAGGTTCTGGCAGAACCTAGGAGATTGAACAAAGGCGAGATGGATCTTAAGATGGGCAATGGAGTAAAGGTTGCTACAATAGTTGTTGGCAAGGTCACCTTACATCTGCCTGGTAGAGCTATTATTGCATTAGATGCATGCTATTATGTTCCTTCTATTATCAAAAATATTATTTCTATTTCATGTTTGACAGTTAGTGGATATAAATTAGTTTTTGAGAACAATGATTGTTTAATAATATTAGATGATGAGATCATCACGAGAGGAACATTGCATAATGATTTATTTATACTAAATACAGCTTCACATATCATGAGTGCAAATGAGTCTAAGAGGAAACGAGAAGAGGTGAACAATGTATATCTTTGGCATTGTAGGCTAGGTCACATCCACGAGGGAAGGATTCAAAAGTTGTTGAAGAATAGATATCTAGATCCATTTGACTATAAGTCATATGCGACCTGTGAACCTTGCCTTCCGAGAAAGATGACCAACTCTCCATTTAGTAGAACTAGAGAGAGAACCACTGAGTTACTGGAACTCATACATAGTGATGTATATAGTTCCATGTCGACTTATGCCATAGATGGTTACTCCTACTTTATTACTTTCATTGATGATTTCTCAAGATACGAACATGTGTACTTGATGAAGTACAAGTCTAAGGCTTTTGAGAAATTCAAGGAATATAAAAATGAAGTGGAGAACCAAACAGGAAAGAGTATTAAATCCCTTCGATCAGATCGAGGAGGTAAGTACTTGAGTACAGAGTTCACCTAGTTCCTCAAAGACCATGGAATTTTATCCCAATGGACACCTCCTTATATACCACAGCTTAATGGTGTATCAAAAAAGAGGAATCGCATACTGTTAGACATGGTACGTTCCATGATGTGTTTCGCCGACCTACCCATCTCATTCTGGGAATATGCCCTAGAGACCGCAACTTACCTTCTGAACAAAATTCCAACTAAGTCAGTGATGTCTACTCTATATGAGATATGGAATGAGAAGAAATCAGATCATAAGGTTGTTAAGATATGGGACTGCCTTGCCCACGTCAAGAGACACAACCTTGACTAGTTAGAATCTAGGATAGAATAGTGCAAGATTCATGGGATATCCCAAGGAAACTTGTAGGTATTATTTCTATCATACTGAAGACCAAAAGGTTTTTGCAACCAAGAGAGCAGTGTTCCTTGAGAAGAAACACATTCTTGGTGGAGACAATGGGAGCATGATAGAGTTGAGCGAGGTTGGAGAACCTAGCTCAAGCACCATTCCATAGCCAGAATCTATTCAGATACCTGGCACACAAGTTCTAACTTTACGTAGGTTCGGTAGAGTATCTCATCCTCCTTGGAGATATATGGGACATATCAAAGGAGAGGATGTTGAGGATATTGATCCTCAAACCTACAAGCAGGCTATTATGAGCATAGACTTCAGGAAATAGCAAGAAGCCATGAATTCAGAAATGGATTCTATGTACTCCAACAAGGTTTGCAACCTAGTTGATGCACCTAAGGGTATTGTACCCATTGGCTATAAGTGGATCTTCAAAAAGAAGATTGGAGTAGATAGAAAGGTAGAGACCTATAAAGCAAGGCTAGTGGCTAAGGGATATCGTCAGAGGCAAGGTGTTGACTATGACGATACTTTCTCACCTATAGCCATACTAAAATCCATTCGAATTCTATTGGCTATTGCAGCACACTATAATTATTAGATCTTGCAGATGGACGTCAAAACCGTATTCCTCAATGGCAACCTCAAGGAGAAGGTGTATATGATATAGCTTGAGGGATTCGTGTCTAAGGATAACCCAAATAAGCTATGCAGGTTGCTTAGATCCATTTATGTACTAAAGCAAGCTCCCCAAAGTTGGAATATAAGATTTGATGAGGCGATCAGATTTTATGATTTCGTTAAGAACGAAGATGAGCCTTGTGTGTACAGGAAAGTAAGTGAGAGTACTATCACCTTTTTGGTATTATATGTGGATGACATCTTGATCATTGGGAATGATGTAGGAATACTCTCCATAGTAAAGACTTGGTTATCTAGGCACTTCTCTATGAAGGACTTAGGGGAAGCATCCTGTATATTAGGGATATGGATCTATAGAGATAGATCCAAGAGGAAGCTTGGTTTGTCCTAGTCCAGGTACATAGACACCATTGTCAAAAGGTTTGGCATGAAAAATTCTAAGAGAAGTCTCATATCAATGAGACATGGAATATCACTTTCTAGGAGTATATCCCCAAAAACTCCTGAAGAAAGGGCACACATAGATATGATACCATATGCCTCAACGATAGGATCTATCATGTATGCTATGCTTTGTACCAGGCCTGATATAGCGCATGCTCTAAGTGTCATGAGCAGATATCAGGTAGATCCAAGCTTGGAGTACTGGAAAGCAGTAAAATGTATCCTTAAGTACTTGAGAAGAACTAAAAATCTTTTATTGGTATATGGAGGTAGTAGCCTTAGGGTTAAAGACTACATGGACTTGAGCTTCCAATTCGATATCAATGATAGCAAGTCTAATTCAGGGTATATGTTCACCCTGAATGGAGGAGTAGTATATTGGAAGAGTTCCAAATAAGACACTACTACTGACTCGACCATAGAGGCGGAATACATTGTGCGGTAGAGGCAGCAAAGGAGGGAGTTTAGATAAAGAAGTTCATCATAGATCAAGGAAACCACTCGAGCAGCGAGGAGCCGATTCCCTTAAATTATGACAACTACAAGGTGATTACTCAAATAAGGGAACCCGGGTCTCATCAGAAGTATTCTGTAGAGGTTCTAGCATATTAGAGAGATCGTGGCTTGAAGAGATGTAGTAGTGGAAAGAGTTCCATCTAAATATAACATTGCAGATCCACTAACAAAGCCATTGACTCAGATTATCTTTGAGCATCACAAAGGTCTGATGGAGATCAGACATATTGGTGATTGGCTTTAGGTCAAGTGGGAGATTGCTAGTCATATGTGCCTGAAAGCCAATCACATGAGTGATGGCACTTTTGACTTGATATGTACTTTTTCTCTTTGTGTATTATTAGGTGTTTTATCACTTTATCTTGCGTGTTGTATATATTGTGATGTCCTTGGATCTATGCAATGGGAATTGAATCATGATGAGATCATGATAATGAGACCGATTCACCTTTAAACACACACCCTAAATAATCCTGGTCATAGGTTATGCGAGAGGAACATCGAGATAACTAGATAGACTGGTGTACTGTATACCCATCCATATGATGGAGGTGGCTGGTCTCACAGCTACTCATGTGGGGACACTAATGGTACAGTGCAGGTGCTCATTGGGGAATGAGTTCACTGATTGATCTGCCTACAGAATGCTGGATGGTTATTGATACCTCACGTCAGACAGTGATTCCATAGTCCTAGTTGTGTATCTGGTCCTTAGACTTGAGACACCAAGGATGTCTTGTATGAGTACTCCACTCTTTGATACCAGACTTATAGGTTTGGAAAGTTCCAAATCTAGTACAACCGGTTATTTGGAGTGGTAGCCAACCTTACGAGGGCTATTGAGTGTTAATAGAGGATCATCTGATCTCGGTATCATAAGAGGAATATCCCATGTATTCTTGCTCGAACAAATCCTTGGCCAAGGTTATTCAGATTGAGAGAAAGAGTTTTCCGGGAGAAACCGACAAAAGCAAGACTCGAGGAGAGACCGTATGGGCCTGACAACACCTTGCCCGGTAAAGGGTCTCTAGGATATTAGATGGATGAGGGTCTATAGATACATGGTAACGGATGATAGATAGGTCCAAAGGATTGGATTTCCCTGTATTGTTTGGGGGCTACGGCGTAGTGGCCTAGTACATCCGCAATCGATGCGTTGGGTGAATTATTATAGAGATAATAATTCACTAAGTCAGAAGGAGTTCTGACAAGTATGACTCACGGCCAGCTCGATATTGGGCCTAGAGGGTCACACACATATGGTAGGTGTTGCGATGAGTAGAGGTTCGGATATGAGATATCTGTTGGAGCCCCTAACTTATTGGATATCCATTAAACCGCTGAATTATTGGATCCTTAGATGAGATCCAATAATTGCTAATAAGAGATTATTGGGTAGAGACCCACTAATCCAAGAGGCTTGGGTAATTGGATAGAGATCCAATACCCAACAGGGCAAGATCCATTAGAGTTTATAGGGGGCCTCTATAAATAGGAGGGAACCAAAGTTCTATAGGTTGAGGTTTCTTTTGATAGCCACCTTCTGTTCTCCTCTCCCCAGAGAGGAGCATCGTCGTAGTCCCTACCATGTGGATACCGCTAGAGAGGAGGACGCTTGACCTCCTTCATCCTTCCTATAGATATACGATCTTCCTAGGTATTTTCTTTTACACACGCAGTTTTCATGGATTTGTTTTAATGCACTGATCTTCGCATGAGAACGGAACCTTTCTATGGAAAATCTAGGTGTTTTTGTTTTTTGTTCTTCCGTTGTGCATGAGATGTCACGCCCTAGTAGGATTTCCCAACATTGACTTGAAAATTTAAAAAATTCATAAGAAGGATTAAATTTAAAAATAATACTAAAAATAAACTTGAACAAAAAAAGGACTAATTCATATGTTACGAATGCAAGAAGCTGGGGCACTTCAAAAATGAATGCCCCCAAGCCAAGAAGAAGGAACCGAAGAAGAAGAAAGCTTTAAAGGTGTTGAATCTCGAATTTTGATGATGAAGTCAATTGATGGGTTATTTGATCTAATCCATATTATTGAGATAAGTGTGTAGGATTAACTATGATAGCTTGAAGACATAAAGCAAATTACCGGAGTCAAGTAGTTGAGAGTTCGAGAGTCCACCGAAAGTCCGAAGGATCATCGGAGGTGCTATCGGAACCAACAGAGAAAGAATCGGGAACTTGCCGAAGGTTTTGGAAGTTCACCAGAAAGATCATCGGAGGTTTGCAGAGCTCACCGAGAAGGTTCGGAAGCTTGACAAAGACTCATCAAACTCGCCATAGGAATCCGTCGGAAGAAATCCGAGGGTGCGTCGGAAGTCTATCAAAAGTTCATCGGAAGAAGACTCGACATTGTCAGATGTTAATTTGCTTAGAATTATGGTTCAATTTTGTAGTTAGTATGTAATTAGGGTAAGGATTAGGTAATAATCTTGTTTAATCCTTGTAAGGGCTAACTAGAACTTATTTGGGCTAATTTGAGCCGAAGTTAGGGCCCATTCAACCTTGCTGGAATAGTCTGGCGATGGCACCATCGAAGGACCAAAATCCCAAGTGTTCTGGGTGATGGCACCACCCCAAGTCAATAGTGGTATCGTCGACTTTAATGCTTGGTAAGCAGTGGGACCACCTGGCAAGTGGTGGTACCGCCAAACCATAGAGCCCGATGACTCTGTCAAGTGGTGGTGCCACTAGTATCAGGCGGTGGTGCCGCTAGTAACTTGGAAAATCGAGAAGATTTAAATTTGGGCTCCAAATTTGAATCCTCTTGGAGCCTATAAAAACTCCTCCCATCCCTGGGTTGCAGCATGCAAGCACATACACTTTGTAAGCAGAAAAACTCTGTTCAAATCTCTAGAAATCCCTCCTTAAGTTTTCTCTTGTATTTGATTCAAAAGAAAGGAGTGAGTGCTTGTAAGGGTTATCTCCTAAGCTCGTCAAAAGGAGAAACCGCCATAAAAGGGAATTGGTCTTCACCCTTGGAGGAAGACACCTAGTGGAAAGCCGGTGGCCTCAAGAGAAGAAGAATCGAGAGTGAACGTAGGTCGTATAACTGAACCACTATAAAAATTCTAGTTTACATTTCAATATTATTATTTACATTTATGCAAACTTGTTCATTTACTTACTCCGCTTCCTCCTCACTTTCTTACAAATCATTTTAAGTTTATACGCAATCAAAATTGGATTTCATCGAAACGTAATTTTATCGTACGAAGTTTTCGAAGTTGTTTTAAATCATCAAAAAATTATCGTTATTAATCGCTGCACTAATTCACCTCCCCCCCTCTTAGTGCCGCTTGATCCCTAACAAAAGGCGACATGAGACAACTCAAGTTACTCCGAGAATGAAGAAGCAAGCAATAAAAAGGAGGCAAACTTCACGCTAATGGCTTTAGGAGATGAGGTATGTGAGTTTATTAATGAAGATTTCTCTTTTGACAAACTTTCAATAGCTTTTCATGAATTATTTGATGAGTGTAGAACTATTAGTAAGAAGTTTAATTTATTAAAGAAGGAGCATGCTCTATTACTAGATAAACTTGATAGTCTTCAAACTCCTTCTTCACCTTTATGCTCTAAGTGTGAACACTTAGTGTTGGGAAAACCTATGGGGCGACATCACATACGCAGCGGAAGAACAAAAAATAAAACCATAGATTTCCCATATAAAGGTTTCGTCGTCGTGTGAAGATCGGTACGTCAAAACAAATCCATGAAAACTGCATGTGCAAAAGAAAGTACCTAGGGAGATCATATATCCCTAAATCCCTACAGATCTATACGAAGGATGAAGGAGGTCAAGCGTCCTCCTCTCTAGCGATATCTATACGACAGGGATTACGATGATGCACCTCTCTAGAGAGAAGAGAACAGGAGGTAGCCACCAAAGAGAACTCTCGGCCTATATAGCTTTGGTTCCCTCCTATTTATAGAGGCCCCTTGTAAACCCTAATGGATCTTGACCTGATGGGTATTAAATCTCTATCCAATTACCCAAGCCTCTTGGATTAGTGGGTCTTTACCCAATAATCTTTTATTAGCAATTATTGGATCCCATCTTAGGATCCAATAATTCAGGGGATTAATGGATATCCAATAAGATACGGGCTCTAGCGGATATCTCATTTCCGAACATCTACTCGTCGTAACACCTATTATATGTGTGTGACCCTCTAGGCCTAATATCAAGCTGGCCATGAGTCATACTTGTCAGAACTCCTTCTGACTTAGTGAATTATTATCTCTATAATAATTCACCTAACTCATCGATTGAGGACGTATGATAGAACCCTCCGCGGATTCTAAGCTTGGGGTTGATCTCTATAGGGGATCGGCCTCCTTGGAACTCTATAGGGGTTCCTTCCTCCAAGTTGCTGCACAAAGGCTGCTAAAGGATTGATCTATTCATTGATTAAAAGAGGATGAATACATGGTTATTTATAGGGCTTCTAAGCCCCAACTCCTAATAGGACTCTTACTCAAGACTCCTACTTCTAACCAACTTCTAATTAGGACTTCTTCTCTAGTAGGATTCCTAATTCTAATAGGACTTTTTCCCTAATAGGACTTCTACTTCTAATAGGACTCTTTTCCTAATAGGACTTCTACTTCTAATAAGACTCTTTTCCTAATAGGACTCCTACTCCTAATAGGACTCTTTTCCTAATAGGACTCTTACTTCTAATATGACTCTTTTCCTAATAGAACTCCTACTTCTAATAGGATTCTTTCTTTAATAGGACTCCTTTCCTAAGAAGTAACCTAACCCTAACCTAGCCGGCCTCTTCACCTCTTTAATAATTCGGCTAGATAGGATTTACATGAATGCCCTTATCAATGAAACTAAATTAGGACTCTCATAGCTAGAGTCCTACTTGAGACTGCCCTCTTCAAATCAGCCTTGTCCTCGAGGCTGACGTTCCATGAATTCTGGGAATTTGATCTTCAAGTCGTCGTAGTTCTCCCAAGTGGCATCTTCTGCTAGTAGGTTTGCCCATTGTATTAACACTTCAGTAGCAGGTCGTCGTCGTCGAGTCATGATTCGTTGATCAATAATGGTACTTGGTTGGGTCTGGAGCTCTCCTTGGGCAGTTATATTTGGTAAATAACTTTGGGCTATCTCGTGTTGTCCCAACTTGAGCTTCAAACATGATACATGGAAGACTGGATGGATTTGGGAGCTGGCGGGCAAGTCCAATCTGTATGCTACTGCTCCGATGCGCTCCAAAATCTGGTAGGGTCCATAGAACCGAGGTGAAAGCTTCATAGATGCTCTGGTTTGGATTGATGTTTGCTTGTATGGCTGGAGCCGTAGGAAGACCCAATCTCCTACTGAAAATTCTCTTTCGCCTTTGTGTTGATCATATTGTTGTTCCATCCTTGCTTGTGCTGTAGTGAGATTATCTTTTAGCAACTTCAGCATTTTGTCTCTATCTTGTAGTTCCCTGTCTACTTATTCTACTTTAGAGGTGTCCAACACATATTTTGGAATTACAGGGAGGGGTCGACCATACATGGCCTCATAGGGAGTACATTTTGTGGAGGAATGATAAGTTGTATTATACCACCACTCGGCCCAGGGAAGCCACTTTGTCCATTCTTTTGATCGGTCACTGGTGAAGCATCTAAGGTATGTCTCCAAACACCTGTTCACCACTTCAGTTTGGCCGTCGGTTTGTGGGTGATATGCCGTACTCATCTTTAATTTAGTACCTTGCATCTAGAATAACTCTGTCCAAAATTTGCTCGTGAAGACCCTATCACGATCACTTATAATAGATCTTGGCATCCCATGTAATTTTACAATATTCTCCATAAAGGTTCAAGCAATACTAGAAGCAGTGTAGGGATTATGGATGGCACAAAAGTGAGCATACTTTGTAAGGCGATCAACCACGACAAAAATTGTACCTTTTCCTTGTGATGAGCGAAGCCCTTCAATGAAATCCATTGATATATCAGTCCATATTGATTCTGGGATGGGTAGAGGTTGTAACTTTCCAGGACTTGCCACTGTCTCACCTTTGTGTCGTTGACATATATCACATTGTGCTACAAATTCAGCAATAATATTTTTCATCCCTATCCAATAAAAATTTTGCTTAATTCTTTTATAGGTTCTAAGGAATCTGGAGTGCCCGGCCGTAGGTGTGGAATGCATCTCTTGAAGGATGGTCTTTATACAAGTAGAATTTGGCACAAGCACAATGCGTCCTTTATATCGCAAGTCCTTTGAGTCCCAACTATAATGAGCCATAGAGCTTGGTCCTTCCTTTAATTTTTTTATTATTTTACTCATTTCCAGATTATCTTGCCATTCCCTCCTAATATCCTCAAGGAAGTCACTGGTCATAAGTGAAACAGCCAAAAATTCAGCTTGCTCGGGTAGCCGTGAAAGCGTATCTGCAACAACATTATCTTTCCCTTTTTTGTAAGTTATTTCATAATCATATCCAAGAAGCTTTGTTACCCATTTTTGCTGCTTAAGTTGTACCAAAAAGCCGCTGCATGCTTTGTGCAAAATTTTCTCCATTCGTTGTGTGCAAATTGTCGTTACATCGCCCCCACGTTTCCCGTACAATATCACCTATTTCCCCTTGCTGTAAAATTTCATAATTAATTTCAAAAAATTCCAGGAAATATCACCTAATGTCGTCAACCATTTTATGCCAAGCATGGCCTCATAATCATCGAGAGAGAAGAGGAAAAAATCTGCAATTATCTCTTGGTCCTGCAGCAACAATTTCACCCGTGGGCACTTACGATCACACTTCAAAATTCGTCCATCTGCAACTTTAACATTGAGCCTGCTGCAATTCTCAATAGGTAAGGCCATCTGGACAGCAACCTTGCTGTTCATAAAATTATTAGTGCTCCCGGTGTCAATAAGAACGGTGATTGGTTGTTGCTTCAGAAATCCTCCCACTTTCATTGTTTGCGGGTTCGCATAACCGGCAAGGGCATGGATCGTAATATCAATTGGCTGCTGTTCTTCATCCGTGACCTCTTCCTCATGCTCCTAGACCTCCTCTTCCTTGTCTTCAAGAGGTTCAATCAATAGGAGGTGGCCCCTTTTGCAGTGATGATCGTGGTTCCACGGCTCGTCGCAATGCCAACAAAGACCCTTTACTGATCGATCACGTAGTTCTTCTCTTGTCAATTTTTTGGGCAGCGAAGGATGGCAGGGAGCAGAAGGGGGTTTATATGTTGAGGTTCTAGGAGTGGTTCCCATCCTCCGAGAATCTTAGTTGAGTCGTTCTTCTTGTATTCGGGCAAAAGAAATCATAGCCATCACAGTACGGGGCTATCGTGCCTTAACTTCCCTTTTTATCTCTGGCTTGAGTCCTTCGATAAATGTTCCTAACAATTGACGGTCAGTCCAATCATGAGCAAGGTAAGATAGCTTCTCAAACCTGGTTTGGTACTCTTGAATCGTAGAGGTTTGTCGAATCTTTGCGAGTTGGCCGTCGATATTTTCATACTCTGTAGGTCCGAAGCGGTTCAGCAGTGCATTCTTAAATTGATTCCATGTCGGAGCCCCATGATTATATTCCAGCCAATTGTACCATTGAATAGCATCTCCTTCAAGGTGGATGACAGCAATCTCCACCATAGCATTATCCGACATTCGGTAGTAGCGAAAGTAACGTTCTGCGCGCGAAATCCACCCCGCTGGGTCTCCTTCTTCCCATCGTGGGAAGTCCACCCTCATGCATGGCTGAAGCATGTCTGAGGGCTGTCCCTCTTTCTCTAGGGTCTTTTCTAAATTCTCTCCTTGCTGCAGTTTGGTTGGACTCGATGGTTGTCCAATTCTGAATTCTGCAAACAAAGCACGCAATTTGTCTTCCAAGCGCGATTCAAGTCGTGATTCAATCCGAGATTCCCATGCTTCAAATTTGGCATCAATTGGATCTTGGGAATCCATAGCATATGTCTGTAGATCAGAGATGCCCTTGTCTTTTTTCTGTTGACGGGTTAATGGCATGGGGTGGTGGAAGGTTCGGACAATAGATCGGTGATTGAAGGGTTCAGCTGTAATGGTTTACTGTTTTGGGCTATGGTTTTTGATGCTGTTAGGGTTATGAAACTAGGTTATGATGGCTGCATCTTGAGGCTAGAAGGATGCCTTAAAGACATCTTGGTTTGTGGCAGCAAGGTGGCTAGGGTTTGGTAGGTTATGGAGAAGAAAAAAGGACAAAGGTGCAATACCAGATTTTTCGCCGAAAAAATTCCAGCAGTAAAGATGTAATTTTTCCAGAAATTTTCAAAAGAGATTCAAGTAAAACTCAAAGGGGATCTACTGATAAGGAAGAGGTAATACTGTAAAAAATTTTGTAGGAAGAAACGACAACAAGAGGTTTGGCAAAATTGAGAATCACGGAGAGGTATTATAGCAGATTTTTACGTCTAAAGTGCAGCAGATTGGACGTAAAAGATAAGTGATTTTTATTGAGAATTTTTCGACAAAACAAAGGGAAAACTACTGTTAGGAAGTGTCAAAGCCGCCGTAAAAATTCCATAGAGAATTGGATAGAAAAAATGTAGTAGCAAGATCAAAAAGACAGTACTATGCGACTGAAATTCTGCAGTGCGACTTTCGTTGTAGAGATGAAAACTTTGCGACGAAAAGTTTATGCAGCAATTATAGGAACGAATTTTTTTGGATTTTTTGAATAAGGATAACTAAATTGCAGCAGTAGTAGGGTAGATAACCAGAACCTGTTGCAATTCACGGAAGATCAAAGGATGATCTACGGTGGTGGAGATGACGGCGGAATTCAGCGATGATCTTCTAAGCAATTGTGGGAATTGCTTTGCGCGGTTGTGGAGGGCTGGTGGATGGCTGTGGAAGGGCAGCGAGATGCTAAGAATGCTGCTCTGATACCAAGTGATCGAACCCTCCGCGGATTCTAAGCTTGGGGTTGATCTCTATAGGGGATCGGCCTCCTTGGAACTCTATAGGGGTTCCTTCCTCCAAGTTGCTGCACAAAGGCTACTAAAGGATTGATCTATTCATTGATTAAAAGAGGATGAATACATAATTATTTATAGAACTTCTAAGCCCCAACTCCTAATAGGACTCTTACTCAAGACTCCTACTTCTAACCAACTTCTAATTAGGACTTCTTCTCTAGTAGGATTCCTAATTCTAATAGGACTTTTTCCCTAATAGGACTTCTACTTCTAATAGGACTCTTTTCCTAATAGGACTTCTACTTCTAATAGGACTCTTTTCCTAATAGGACTCCTACTTCTAATAGGACTCTTTTCCTAATAGGACTCCTACTTCTAATAGGACTCGTTTCCTAATAGAACTCCTACTTCTAATAGGATTCTTTTTTTAATAGGACTCCTTTCCTAAGAAGTAACCTAACCCTAACCTAGTCGGCCTCTTCACCTCTTTAATAAGGGTCGGCTAGATAGGATTTACATGAATGCCCTTATCAATGAAACTAAATTAGGACTCTCATAGCTAGAGTCCTAACAATGTACAAGGCCACTACGCCGCAGCCCCTAGACAATACAGGGGAATCCAATCCTTTGGACCTATCTATCCTTGGTTACCATGTATCTATAGTCCCCCATCCAACTAATATCCCAAAGACCTTATATCGGGCATGGTGTTGTCAGGCCCATATGGTCTCTCCTCGAGTCTTGCTCTTGTTGGATTCTCCCAGAGAACTCTTTCTCTCTCAATCCAAATAACCTTGGCTAAGGATTTGTTCAAGTAAGAATACATGAAATATTTCTCTCATGATTCTGAGAATGGATGATCCTCTATTGACACTCAATAGCCCTCGTAAAGTTGGCTACCACTCCCAATAACTGGCTATACTAGATCTGAAACTTTCCAAACCTTTAAGTCCAGTATCATAGAGTAGAGTACTCATACAGGACATCCTTGGTGTCTTAAGTCTAAGAACCAGATATACCACTGGGACTATAGAATCGCTGTTTGACGTGAGGTATTAATAACGATCCAGCATTCCATAGGCGGATCAATAAGTAAACTCATTCCCCAATGAGCACCTGCACTGTACCCTTAGTGTACCCATATGAGTAGCTATGAGACCAGCCACCTCCATCATATAGACGGGTATATAGCACACCAGTCTATCTGATTATCTCGATGTCTCTCTCGAGTAACCTATGACCAGGATTATTTAGGGTGTGTATTTAAAGGTGAATCGGTCTCATTATCGTGATCTTATCACGATCCAATTCTCATTGCATAGATCCAAGGACATCACAATATATGCAACACACAAGATAAAGTGATAAAATACCTAATAATAAGCAAAGAGAAAGAGTGCATATCAAGTCACAAGTACCATCACTCATATGATTGACTTGCAGGGCACATATGACTAGCACTTAGAATTAATAAAAAATAAGAACTTGCTACTTAAAGAAACCCTAAATAAATTTAAGTTCGGTAGCAAGGGCTTGGACATGATTCTTGCAAACAAGGGTCACGTCGCAAATAAAAGTGGAATTGGATTTGTGAGTGGATCTTACCAAAATCCTACCTCCTTCATTAAAGGACCCACATTACATGTATCACCTCATTTGAAATGTAATTTTTGTTATAAATCTGGACATATTATTTACAAATGTCCATTTAAGAAAATTAGTCCACATAAATTGATATGGGATTTTAAAGGAACCATAAATAATTCAATGCTAAATGACAAAGTTAGTAGATAAATTTTTGAGGCACCCAAAATCAAATGGGTACCTAAAAACCATCTTCTTTTGTTGACACACTCACAAGCTAGGAGCAAGAGATGGTATCTTGATAGTGGATGCTCAAGACACATGATTGGAGATCCATCTCAATTCTCTATGCTCATTAGCAAAGAAGAAGGGCATGTCACCTTCGGAGACAATAATAAGGGTAAAATCATTGGCAAGGGAACCATAGGTAACAAATCAATTTTTTAATTGATAATGTGTTACTAGTTAATGGATTAAAACATAATCTTTTGAGCATTAGTCAATTATGCGATAAAGGTTACATCGTTAGATTTAAATCTAATGCTTGCATCATTGAAAAACCAAACAACAACATATCCATGATTGCGTTAAAATAAAATAATGTCTACACCATTAACATTGAAGAATTTAGTAATGAAATGTGCTTTTCCATTTTAAATGATGATGCTTGGCTTTAGCATAGGAGATTAGGCCATGCAAGTATAAAACTAATATCTAACATTTCATCTAAAGAACTAGTACGAGGAATTCCTAATATCAAGTTTGTCAAGGACAAGCAAGATGAATGTGGTATCATGGTTAGAAACAAGGCTAGATTAGTGGCCAAAGGTTTCAACAAGGAAGAAGGTATCGATTACAAAGAAACCTTGGCTTCTGTGGTAAGATTAGAAGTCATTAGGATACTCCTTGCTTATGCTAGTAGTAATAACTTTAAGCTTTTTCAAATGGATGTCAAAAGTGCTTTCTTAAATGACTTTATTTATGAAGAAGTGTATGTTGAACAACCACCCAGATTTGAAAACTCTCTTCTTCTTAACCATGTGTTTATATTAACTAAGGCTCTCTATGAGTTAAAACAAGCCCCTAAAGCTTGGTATGGGAGGCTTAGTTCCTTTCTTATTTCAAATAATGTTACTAAAGGCAAGGTTGATACTACATTGTGTATTAAACATTTTGAAAATAATTTTCTTATTGTTCAAATCTATGTTGATGATATTATTTTTGGTTCTTCGAATAAATCACTATGTGAATCATTTGCTAAGTATGTGAGTCATGAATTTGAAATGAGTCTAATGGGTGAACTAACTTTCTTTTTAGGATTACAAATTAAACAATTTAGTGATGGCATATTTCTTAGTCAAACCAAATATGCTTTAGAATTATTAAAACAGTTTAATATGGATGGTTCAAAAGCCATCAATACTCCTATGAGTACCTCTATTAAGTTAGACATGGACAAAAGTGGAGAAAGTTTTGATCAAAAAACAAATAGGGGAATGATAGGTAGTTTACTTTACTTCACCGCAACTAGACCCGATATTATGTTTAGTGTAGGACTTTGCACTAGATTTCAAGCTAATCTTAAGTTGTCTCATCTTAAAGCCGTTAGAAGAATCCTTAGATATCTTAAAGGAACTCCTAATCTAGGATTATGGTATCCAAAATCCGATAACTTTGATTTAATAGCTTATGCGGATGCCGATTTTGGCGGATATAGAATAGATAGAAAAAGCACATCCGGAACATGTTAATTTTTAGAACATACCCTTGTTTCTTGGTCTTCCAAGAAACAAAACTCGGTTGCACTATCTATGGCTGAAACCGAATACATAGCCGCTAGTGCATGTTGTGCACAAGTTATTTGGATGAAAAATACATTAGAAGATTATGAAATTTATTTAAAGAATATTCCCATAAAATGTGATAATACTAGTACTATTTGTCTAACCAAAAATCCCATTCAACACTCTAGAACTATGCATTTTGACATTATGCATCATTTTATACGAGATCATGTAAATAATAACAATGTCATTCTAGAATTTATTGATACAAAACATCAATTAGCGGATATTTTCACAAATCCCTTAAATGAAGAACAATTTGACTTTATTAGAAGGGAATTAGGCATGTTGAATTGTCCTCGTGAATGAGTTTATTTTATGCCTTTTTCAAAAAAATTTCATCATCTTTTCGATTTTCGTGGATTTGACTTCATCCTTTTTGATTTCATATTATCTTATGACATCTTAAAGGTTGATACAAGACATCATTCTAATTTAATCAAACACATTAAACTTCTATGATACAAAGGATATAAAAAATTAATATATATATAAATAATAAAAAATGAGAGCAAATTGATCAAAAAGGGAATTGTTGCAGCCCTCCTAAGGGTGCTAGCGGTGGCACCGCCAGGACTAGCGGTAGCACTGCCTGGGCGTTTTGTCCCCAAGTGGTGGCATTGATCAGTTGGCGGTGGCATTACCCGAGAGCCCCCTTATATAAAGGGGGGGTTAGGGCCAGCGGTGGAACTATTAGGAATGAAAAGGCACTAAGAGGGGGGGGGGGGTGAATTAGTGCAGCAGATTAAAAATATAACTTTGAAGCTGATTTCGCACAAAGACTAGTTCGTAAGAAGATTTCGATTTGACGAAAGAGAACTTGAATGAAATAGCTTGAGTAAAGGAACTAAACGATTTGCAGCTAAGTAATGAAATAATTCAGAAATGTAAACACTTACACATTCATGAACACAATGATGTATAGTGGTTCAGTCAAATGACCTACATCCACTCTTGAAGCCTTCACGATGAGGCTCCGCACTTCCACTAGCAAATCCTTTGAAGGCGAAGGACCAAATACCCCTCTTACAACCCTTTACAAGAGGTTCACACTCTTACAAGATTTCACAAGAAGAAGGAGGTGAACACTTAGCAAGAGACAAGACTTTTCAAGACTATTCAGGACTTTAACTCAAGATTCTAACTCTCAAAAAGGGTGCCCTTTCGGTTGAGAAAGGGGGGGGGGGTATTTATAGGCTCAAAGAGGTTTAAATTTGGGTTCTAAATTTGAACAATTTGAGTTTCCTAGATTCATACTTTGAGCGGTACACCACTCGTGTTAGTCCGCATATCGACATAGCAGTGCCACCGCCTACCAGGCGGTGCTACCGCCCCAGACTGGCGACACGGGCGGTGCTACCACCCCAGGCTGGGCAGTGCCACCGCCCCAGGCTAGGTGGTTCAACCGCCTGGCCCATTCAGCAAAGGCTGAATGGTCCCTATTTAAGACCCAAGTTGGCCTAGTAAGAGCCCGATTGGCCCCTACCAAATTTAGGCAGGATTATTTTTAAATCCTTACTCTAATCATGTGCAAACTATGAATTTAAAACATAATTCTAAGTGATTTAACCCGACATTCTTCAAGTCAACTTCCGGCGAGCTTTGCGACGAGATTCCGGCGGACTTCCGACACTTCCCTCAGATTTCTTCCGACAGACTTCCAACATGCTCCTGGATTGTATGGTGAGCTCAACGAGTCTTCGGCTAGCTTCCGAATCTTCTCGGTGAGTTCCACGAACCTTCGATGATCTTTGTGATGAACTTTCGAAAACTTCGGCAAGTCCCTGATTCGATCTTGGTTGGTTCCGGCAATACTTCCGATGATCTCTCAAACTTTCGATGAACTCTTGAACACCCGATGGACTTGACCATGGTAAATCGCTTTATGTTTTCATCCCATCGTAGTTATTCCTGCACACTTATCTCGACAACATATATTAGAACAAATATTTCACCAATTGACTTCATCATCAAAATCTGAGATTCAACAATCTCCCCCATTTTTATGATGACAATCAATTGATGATGAAGTTACTCTTAACTCCCCCTATCTATATGTCATAGATAGTAAGAACTTATCAACACAATAAGTTTAACTTATCGTCCAACGTATGAAAGAAAAAAACTTCATGGTTTACTTAATGATGACAATGTCGATGTATGATACTTATAGACATTCATCATTACATCAAAGGATGTTTAAATAGACAGGTATCAAATGATATCAATGAAGTATGCACAATTAAAAGAAAATGATATCAAGAATTTCAAGCATGGCAAATGCATATAACTTGCAAAGCATGGCAAATGCATTCACTAGTCACATATTTCTCCCCCTTTGTCATCAACAAAAAGGAAGAGAGGGATTCATATACGAATGAAAACCAAAAATATTATGAGTGCGTCATCCAAAGATATGTAAAAAAAATATTTGAAAAAAAAAATATCACAAATAAGGGAAAAGAAATCATTCAGAAATCCGAATATCATTCCGCAGTGCCCAAGAAAATGTAGTAAAGATAATACAACATTGATGTCAAAGTTGCATAAAAGTTTACAATGTTCAAAAAGAAAATACAACAAACTACTCCTCTGGAGGAATGCCAAAGTGTCTATACATGTGATCTATCTTTTAGTTCATCTTTCGCATTTCCTTTAAAATTTCAATTTGCTGCAATTTAACTTCATTTAATTCTCTCATGATCGGATCGTTAGAAGGTGGAGCTGAAGCTGACACTGATGGAGCTGTATCGACGGGATCAGGTGGAGGAGATTCACTTCCCCTAAAGACTGGTGTTTCAGGATGTTCTACTAGTGGGGGATGTATATCACTTCTCCTAGGTTGTCTAACCCCTATTCCATGCTCAAATGTACACCTAAGTCTCCTAAGTAGTTTCATGTTAATGATATTAAATTTGTCCACTTGTACTACTTCTTCATCAAGTGGACTACTAATATTATGGGCATGCAACAATCTAGTTATCAATCCTCCATATGGTAATATTAACCCTTTAGAAATAACTTCTATCATGTGTTGCCGGATTAGGTAACCAAAATAATAATTCTGTCTGGTCATGATCCAATATATGGTACCCAACTCGGCTAAACTGATCTCATCTTGATGAAACTATTTAGGAATGATAATGCTTATAAGAATGTGATGTAAAATTTTAGAGTTGAAAGGCAACAAATGTTCACAACTCTTGGGAATTATGCCTAAGTTCGGATTTGCAAAGATGGTTTCTAAGGCTTCGGAGTGGGTGGCTCCGATTGTGTCCATGTCCCATTTCCCTCTAAAATAGCATCCTAACTCTGTTTCAACAATTCCAATTAAAGAGCATATTGTATTATCAAATATTTGGATCTCATTTCCTAGAAGATAGGTAGATAAGCCATCTTCATTCATGCTTAAATTAGCATAAAACAATTTAATCAAGCGTGGATAGATAGGTTCAACAATTTACAAAATGGGTAAGACCTCTAAGTCAGCAAACCATATGATGGGTTCAAGGTTCCCTAGTTGATTCAAATCAACATATTTCCCTTTATGAATGGTTCTAGTAACAAGTTCAGAAAACCTAAGGGATGCTTCTTTTGATTTGAACAAAGATTGATCAAATGAATCTACCTCCACCCTTTTCTCTTTGTCTTTTGACGATCTTTTAGGAGCCATTTCTAGTGAGGATAGATCAATAATGAATTTAAAGGAAAGAACTAAACTAGGTAAGAAAAAGAGGAGAAAAATTTCAGATTTTACTTTAGTTTTGTTTCCTTGAGAGGTAAAGGGCTTGAATCAAGGAAAAATCTCTTTCTTAGGCTTCTAGAGGGAGAGAATAAGGCTTGGGAAGTGTTTTAAGGGGATTAGAGAGGTGAGGAAGAGATCTTTCAGGTTAGGAGGCGGTTCTACCGCCGGCCCTAACGCACCCCTTTTATAAGGGGTGTTCGGGCAGTTCTACCGCCCAGACAAGCGGTTCTACCGCCTAGGGTCTAACTACCCAAGCGGTGCTACCGCCGGTAGCACAAAAAATTTTCCCCCTTTTATTTTAAATTTATTTGGAATTTATTTTCAGAGATTTTAAGAATGGGATGATATCAAAAAGAATTCCAAAATTTTAAAAAGAAATCCGAGAGGAAGGCAAATCGACGAAAACCGAAATTTCAAGGAAAATCTCATACAATAAAGCTCATTTATTAGGACAATTTAACATGCCTAATTCCCTTCTAATAAAATCAAATTGTTCCTCATTTAAAGGTTTTATAAAAATATCCGCTAATTGATGATTTGTATCAATAAATTCAAGGGTGGCATCTTTACTACTGACATGATCACGTATAAAATGATGCCTAATGTCAATGTGCTTAGTTCAAGAGTGTTGAATCAGATTTTTAGTTAGACAGATAGCACTCGTGTTATCACATTTTATAGAAATGTTCTTTAAATAAATTCTATAGTCTTCTAGTGTATTTTTCATCCAAATAACCTGTGCACAGCATGCACTTGCAGCTATGTATTCGACTTCTACCGTAGATAGTGCAACCGAATTTTATTTCTTGGAAGTCTAAGAAACAAGCGCATGTCCTAGAAATTGGCATGTTCTGAATATACTTTTTCTATCTATTTTACATCCACCAAAATTCGCATCTACATAAGCTTTTAAATCAAAGTTATCAGATTTTGGATACCATAATCCAAGATTCGGAGTCCCTTTAAGATATCTAAGGATTCTCTTAACAACTTTGAAGTGAGATAGCTTAGGATTAGCTTGGAATCTTGCATATAGCCCCACACTAAACATGATGTCAGGTCTGGTTGCAGTGAGATAAAGCAGGCTATCTATCATGCCCCTATATGTTTTTTGATCAAAACTTTTTCCATTTTCATCCATATCTAACTTAGTGGCGGTGCTCATAGGAGTGCTAATATTTTTTAATCCATCCATGTTAAATCGTTTTAACAATTCTAATATATATTTTGATTGATTTAGAAATATACCATCACTTAGTTGCTTAATTTGCAATCATAAAAAGAAATTTAGTTCTCCAATTAGGCTCATCTCAAATTCATCATCCATATTCTTGGCAAATGATTCACATAGTGATTTATTAGAAGAACCAAAAATAATATCATCAACATAAATTTGAACAATAAGAAAATTATTTTTAAAATGTTTAATAAATAATGTAGTATCAACCTTGCCTTTAGTGAAATCATTTGAAATTAAAAAAGAACTAAGTCTCTCATACCAAGCCCTAGGGGCTTGTTTTAGACCATATAAAGCCTTAGTTAGCTTAAATACATGGTTAGGAAGAAGAGAATTTTTAAATCCGGATGGTTGTTCGACATACACTTCTTCGGAAATAAAACCATTTAAGAATGCACTTTTGACATCCATTTGAAATAATTTGAAATCATTACTACTAGCATAGGCAAGGAGCATCCTAATGGCTACTAATCTTGCCACTGGAGCGAAGGTCTCTTCGTAATCGATACCTTTTTCTTGGTTAAAACCTTTGGTCACTAGTCTAGCCTTGTTTCTAATCATGATACCACATTCATCTTGCTTGTTTCTAAAAACCCACTTAATACCAATAACTAAGTGGTCATTAGGTCTAAGAACAAGCTTCCATACCTCATTCCTCCAAAATTGATTCAATTCTTCTTGCATTGCGATAACCCAAGAATCATCTTTCAAGGCATCATCAATACATTTTGGTTCAACTTGAGAAAGAAAATCGGCATGGGCACAAAAATCTTTGAAAGAAGTGCGAGTTTGAACCCCTTTCGATGCATCTCTTATAATTAACTCCTTGGGATGAGCATCTACATACTTCCATTCCTTGGGTAAGGAAGTTTGGGAAGAAGATGCATCCAAGTTGTCATTTTGAGGAGAGGGTTCATTCAAATTCAAATTATCAAAGCCAAAATCATCATCAAAATCTTTCTTCTTAAATTCAAAAATTTCATTAAAAACCACATGAATAGATTCTTCTATAACTAAGGTTCTTTTGTTGAAAACACGAAAAGCCTTAGAAATGGAAGAATAACCAAGAAATATGCCTTCATTAGATTTTGCATCGAATTTTCCTAAGGCATCCTTTTCATTTAAAATAAAGCATTTACAACCAAAAACTTTAAAATAAGAAACATTGGGTTTTTTATCATTCCATAATTCATATAGAGTTTTAGATAGGGATGGTCTCACTAGAACTCTATTCATAACATAGCAAGCCGTATTCACAGCTTCGGCCCAAAAATATTTTGGTAAATTATATTCATTTAACATGGTTCTAGCCATTTCTTGCAAACTTCTATTTTTCCTTTCCACTACTCCATTTTGTTGTGGATTTCTTGGAGTAGAGAAGTTATGGTTATATCCGTTTATTTCACAAAAATTTTGGAAGTCATGATTTTGAAATTCACCTCCGTGATCACTTCGAATTGATGAAATCATAAAACCTTTTTCATTTTGAGTGAGTTTACTAAATTTAGAGAAACATTTGAAACAATCACTTTTGTGAGCCAAGAAATAAGTCCAAGTGTATCTACTATAGTCATCCACAATTACAAAGGCATATTTGCTACCTCCTAGGCTTGTTATGTCAATTGGTCCAAATAAGTCCAAATGGATCAATTGCAATGGTCTAGTGGTGCTAATTTGATTTTTTTGATTTGAAACTAGTTTTTATTTATTTTCCTAGTTGACATGCATCACATACCTTGTCCTTGACAAATTTCATGTTTGGGATACCTCTTACTAACTCTCTAGATGAAATCTTAGAAATTAGTTTCATGCTTGCATGGCCTAATCTCCTATGCCAAAGCCAAGCATCATTATTCAAAACCGAAAAACATATTTCATTACTTAATTCATTAATATTTATGGTGTAGACATTGCTTTGTTTTAAAGCAATTATGGATATGTCATTATTTGGTTTTTCAATGATGCAAACATTAGATTCAAATCTAACAACATAACCTTTATCGCATAATTGACTAATGCTTAAAAGATTATGTTTTAAACCATCAACTAGCAACACATCATCAATTAAAAAACTTGATTTGTTACCTATGGTTCCCTTGCCAATGATTTTACCCTTGTTGTTGTCTCCGAAGGTGACATACCCTTCTTCTTTGCTAGTGAGCATAGAGAAATGAGATGGATCTTCGGTCATGTGCCTTGAGCATCCACTATCAATATACCATTTCTTGCTCCTAGCTTGTGAGTTTGTCTACAAAGAGGATGATTTTTAGGTACCCATTTGATTTTGGGTGCCTTACAAATTGATCTACTTAATTTGTAATTCAACATTGAATTGTTTATGGTTCCTTTAGGAACCCATATCAATTTTTGTGGACTAAATTTTTTGAATGGACATTTGTAAGCAACATGTCCCATTTTACCATAAAAATTACATTTCAAATGGGGTAATACATGCAATGTGGGTCCTTTAATGAAGGTGGTGGGATTTTGGTGAGATCCACTCATAAATCCGATTCCACTTCTATTTCCAACGTGACCCTTGTTAGCAAGGATCATGTCCAATCCCTTGCTACCAACCTTAAACTTGTTTAGGGTCTCTTTGATTAGCAAGTTCTCCCTTTTTATTACTTCTAAGTGTTCACACTTAGAGCATGGGGGTAGAGAAGGGGTTTGGAGACTATTGAACTTATTTTGTAATAAAGCATGCTCTTTCTTAAGCAAATTGAACTTCTTACTAATAGTTTTACATTCATCAAATAACTCATGAAAAGCGATAGAAAGTTCATCGAAAGATAACTCTTCATTAAATAACTCACTAACCTCTTCTCCTAATGCCATTAGCGCGAAGTTGGCCTCCTCTTTGTTGCTAGCTTCTTCAACCTCGGAGTCACTTGAATCATCCCACGTGGCCTTCAAAGTTTTCTTCTTCTTGAATTGCTTCTTCTTGGCTTGAGGGCATTCATTCTTGAAGTGTCCCAGCTTCTTGTATTCGTAGCAAATAACTTGGTCCTTTTTGTGTTCAAATTTATTTTTTATGTCATTTTTAAATTTGTTCTTTCTTATAAATTTCTTAAACTTTCGAGTTAAAAGTGCAATGTCATTGTACTATCCTCATCACTTGATGTTCCTTTCAAGTGGTCTTCTTGTGTTCTAAGTGTCATATCCTTCCTGTTTTTTGGAAGGGGGTTCTCAAGCTCTTCATGAGCATGACACGTCATCTCGTAGGTCATTAGAGACCTAATAAGTTCTTCAAGCGGAAATATTTTAAGATCCTTGGCCTCTTGAATGGTCATAACCTTTAGATCTCAACTCTTTGGAAGGGATCTTAAAATTTTAGTTACCAACTCAAAATTATAAAAACCTTTACCAAGAGCTTTAAGTCCATTGATGACATCCGTAAATCGGGTGTACATGTCTCCAATGGACTCATTTGGTTTCATCCAAAAAAGTTCATAAGAATGCATAAGAATGTTGATTTTAGACGCTTTCACTCAGCTAGTGCCTTCATGAGTGATTTCAAGAGTGCACCAAATATCAAATGCCGATTCGCAAATAGAAACCCAATTAAACTCATTCTTATCAAGCGCACAAAATAAGGCATTCATAGCCTTTGCATTGAGAGCAAACCTCTTTCTTTCCGACTCATTTCACTCACTCATCGGAAGGGAAGATTTTGCAAAACCATTTTCAATAATGTTCCAAAGTTCGATGTCCATAGAAATGAGAAAAATCCTCATACGAGTCTTCCAATACGTATAATCCGACCCATTAAACATAGGCGGACAAGTAATAGAGTGACCCTCTTGCATACCGGAGTAGGTCATCTCTCTTGGGTTTTAAACCAATATGAGAGTAAACCTTGCTCTGATACCAATTGTTAGGATCGAAAAGGCACTAAGAGGGGGGGGAGGTGAATTAGTGCAGCGGATTAAAAACGTAACTTTGAAGTCGATTTCGCACAAAGACTAGTTCATAAGAAGATTTCGATTTAATGAAAGAGAACTTGAATAAAATAGCTTGAGTAAAGGAACTAAACGATTTGCAGCTAAGTAATGAAATAATTCAGAAATGTAAACACTCACACATTCATGAATACAATGATGTATAGTGGTTCGGTCAAATGACCTACATCTACTCTTGAAGCCTTCACGATGAGGCTCCACACCTCCACTAGCAAATCCTTTGAAGGAGAAGGACCAAATACCCCTCTTACAACCCTTTACAAGAGGTTCACACTCTTACAAGATTTCACAAGAAGAAGGAGGTGAACACTTAGCAAGAGATGACTTTTCAAGACTATTCAAGACTTTAACTCAAGATTCTGACTCTCAAAAAGGGTGCCCTTTCAGCTGAGAAAGAGGGGGTATATATAGGCTCAAAGAGGTTCAAATTTAGGCTCCAAATTTGTACTCAATTTGAGTTTCTCGGTTTCAGCCTATAAGAGGCGGTGCAACCGCTTGTTAGAGGCGGTGCCATCACCTGTCGATGTCACCGCAGATCGATAGCGTGCCACAGCCCAGCCAGTGGTGCTACCACCAGCCAGCGGCGTGCTACCACCCTAAGCTGGGCGGTTCAACCACCTAGCCCATTTAGCAAAGGCTGAATGTGCCCTGTTTAAGGCCCAAGTTGGCCCAGTAAGAGCCCGGTTGGCCCCTACCAAATTTAGGCAGGATTATTTTCAAATCCTTGCTCTAATCAGGTGCAAACTACAAATTTAAAATATAATTCTAAGTGATTTAACCTGACATTCTTCAAGTCAACTTCCGGCGAGCTTTGCGGCGAGATTCCGACGGACTTCTGACACTTCCCTCAGATTTCTTCCGGCGGACTTCCAGCATGTTCCTAGATTGTATGGCGAGCTCAACGAGTCTTCAGCTAGCTTCCAAATCTTCCCAGTGAGTTCCGCGAACCTTCGACGATCTTTACGACGAACTTCTGAAAATTTCGGCAAGTCCCTGATTCGATCTTGGTTGGTTCCGGCAATACTTTCGACGATCTCTCGGACTTCCGATGAACTCTTGAACACCCGACGGACTTGACCACGGTAAATCACTTTATGTTTTCATCCCATCGTAGTTATTCCAGCACACTTATCTCGACAACATATATTAGAACAAATATTTCACCAATTGACTTCATCATCAAAATCCGAGATTCAACAGGAACCACCCCCAACCCATGAAAACACTCCCAAACCCTCTTCTCATCCTCTCTAAATACTCCCAAACCTCATCTTCTCCCTCTAGAAGACTAAGAGAGGGTTCTATCTTGGATCAAGACCTCTACCTCCCAAGAAATCTCATATAAGGTAAGAATTGAATTTTTTTTTCTTTCTTCTCAATACATGGCCTATTCTTTAAAAATTTTCTTGCTCTATCATTATGATTAGATATGGCTCTTAGGAGATCATCAAGGGGCAAAGGGAAAAGGATGGTAGGAGATTCACATGACCCATCCCTTTTTATATCTAATGAAGTAGCCCTTAGGTACCCTAGTTTCGAAACAAGAACAATGTATAAGGGAAAACATGTTGATTTAGGCGAACTAGGAAACCTAGAACCCATTAGGTGATTTGCTAATTTGGATGTCTTGCCCATCTTACAAATCAATGAACCAATTTACCCTAGGTTAGTTAGGTTGTTTTATGCAAATTTAAGCTTGGATGATGATAACATGACAACCTACTTTTTAGGAACCCGAATTCAAATTTTTGATAGTATGATATGTGAGCTAATTGGAATCTCTGAAAATGATAGAGGTTGTTATTTCAGAGGACAGTGGGATATGAATGCAATCAGAGTAACCTACTCCGAGGCTTTAGAGACTATTTTTGCAAATCCCAACGTAGGCATAATCCCTAAAAGCTATGAGTATTTGTTACCTTTCAGTTCTAAAATTCTTCATCACATCATCATAAGTATCCTTATTCCTAAACAATATCACCATGATGAGATTAGTCAATTAGAGTTAGGAACCATGTATTGAATAATGACTAGACAAAATATCTGTTTTGGATACCTGATCCAGCAACATATAATGGAAATAATGTCTAAAGACTTAATGTTACCATATGGGAGATTAATCACTAGATTGCTATATGCCCATAATATCATAATATCATCCGATGAAGAAGTGATAAAAGTAGACAGATATAATACTATTAACAAAAACCTGCTCAAGAGACTTAGGTGCATTTTTACAAATAGAATATGGACTAGGTAGCCTAGAAGGATCAATCCAGCTCTCCCTCCAATAGAACAACCTGAAATAATAGTCTTTAAGGGAAGTGAATCTCCTCCTCCTAATCACTTTGGTGTAGCACCATCAGAACCAGCTCCTGCTCCATCTTTTGAAGATTCAATCATGATAGAAATAAATCAAATCAAATCGCAGCAAGCTGAAATTTTGAGTGAAGTATGACAAATGAACCGGAAGCTAGATCACTTGTATAGGCATTTTGGTATTCCACTCGAGGAATAGCTGTTGTATTGAACATTTTGACTCTTGTAAACCTCTATGCTACTTTGATATACTTTTGAAATTATCCTAATATATGATGTTGTATGTTTCTTTCCAAATTTTTCCTTTTTCTCTCAACTTCGGGTATCTTCATGATATCATCTATTCGGATTTTGAATGACATTTTTTGACTTGAGCTCTTTTTTTATCTTGATGATGCCTTCATGATGTTGTAATATTTGGTGTCTTCTTCGAATGATGGATCTTGATGGTATAGTTAATTTTATACTCCCTTCACCTCCTTTTTTTTATGACAAAGGGGGAGAAGAATGTAGCAAATGAATTGATAACTTGATCGCATTAAGAAGAATATTGCCAAAATGAATTGACATTTTTTTAAAATTTGCTTGTACCATGCTTTGTAATAAAAAATTGATTGCTATTCTTAAAAAGCATCGTCATGCATCGCAATATATATCAAATACTTCAAATATAAATTTTTAAGAAATCGATATCATATCATGTTTAAAAATTGGCTTCTTTTTATTGATATGATAAGCTATTATATCATTTGATATCATACCTTGATTTTGTGAACTTTATTGATATCATTTGATCCTTGTTATATTTCAATTTATGATTGGTATCTTTTGTGAAAATGATAAATGTCTATTATTTGACTTGAAAAATATAAAGTTTTGTATTTGTGGATGAAAAATCATGCTTGTTGAGCATGATGATAAGTTTATTGGATGAAACTTATCAGTTTCAATTTGAATTCAAAGAGATTGAATTCAAGTGTTTCCTTTCTCAAAATATGGCATATAGATAGGGGGAGTTAAGGTTAACTCCGTCATCAATTGATTGTCATCATCAAAAAGGGGGAGATTGTTGAATCTCGAATTTTGATGAAGAAGTCAATTGATGGGTTATTTGATCTAATCCATATTATTGAGATAAATATGCAGGATTAACTATGATAGCTTGAAAACATAAATCAAATTACCGGAGTCAAGTTATTGGGACTTCGAGAGTCCACCAAAAGTCCGAAGGATCATCGAAAGTGCTACCGGAACCAACCGAGAAAGAATCGGGCACTTATCGAAGGTTTCAGAAGTTCGTCGAAAAGATTGTTGAAGGTTCATGGAGATCACCAAGAAGGTTCGAAAGCTTGCCCAAGATTTGTCAAACTTGCCACAAGTCCGGGAGCCTACTGGGAGTTTATCGAAAGAAATCCAAGGGTGCATCGGAAGTCCGCCGGAAGATCGTCGGAAGCTCATCAAAAGATAACTCGATGCTGCTGGTTTAGTCTTTGCTTAAAATTATATCCAGATTTCATAGTTAGCATGTAATTAGGATAAGGATTAGGTAATAATCCTGTTTAACCCTTATAGGGGCCAATTGGGCCTTATTTGGGCTAAAGTCATGGCATATTCAGCCTTATTGGAATAGTTTGGTAGTGGCACAACCAGAACCAGGTGGTGGCGTCGCCCTGGGACCGAACTCCTAGGTGTTCTGGGCGGTGGTACTACCCCAGGTCAGTGGTAGTACCGCCGACTTTAATGACTAGCAAGTGGTGGTACCACTAGATCATAGAGCCCGAGGACTCTATCAGGCGGTGGTACCACTAGTACCCGGTAAACTCGGGATGGGACACTTTTTTGGCTTCATTTTTGAAAGCCAAATTGAATCTATAAATACCCCTCTTTTCTCAACTGATAAAGCACCTTTTGAGAAGTTGAAAAACTAAGTCAAAGCGATAGCAAAGTCTTGTTTCAATAGCTTAAGTGTTCACCTCCCTCTTTCTTTGTGAAAAATCTGTAAGAGAGTGAACCACTTGTAAAAGTTTATAAGAGGGGTATTTGATCCTTCCCCTTCAAGAGATTTGATAGTAGAAGTTGGGAGCCTCATCGGAGGAGGCTTCGGAAGTGGACGTAGGTCTTTCGACCGAACCACTATACATCACTATGTACTTTGGTTATGAGTTTTAAATATTCTGCATCTTTTCTTTACTTAGTTGCAAATCGCTCGATTTTCTTCTCCCTACTCTCAATTGCATTCACTCAACCATTATAGCTAAATTTTGTCGGAATGAAATTTTTATACAAATCAACTATCTCTGAAATCGGTTTCAAGTTTACGAGTTTTAATCTGCTACACTAATTCACCCCCCCTCTTAGTGCCGCTCAGATCCTAACAATTTTGTCATGATCAAAGCAATGATGTAAAAGACTATTCATACTCCACTTCTTTTTGACAAAATCAAAGGGGGAAAAAGTTTTTACTAGCTTACACACTTCAATCAAAAAATTTGCTAGTTCAAAAGAACTTACTATCTCAATAGAAGCAAAAAAGAAAATTTGTAATCCTACACTTGCTATGCTTGTATGTTATAATGAAAATTTAGCTTGCTTGTTTAAAGTGATGAAATCTTTACACAAATAGCATGCATATCGCAAAGGAAGCAAAGAAAGTGCAACTTGCACATCTCAAGAAGTGAATGAAAAATTACTATCTTGCTTATCTTTATAAAGAAAAGTGCAAACTTGCACATTTCAAGGAGCAAGTAAAAATTATCATACTTGAACTTACAAACTCGCTATGATTGAATGTTGTATATCCTAATAGCTAGTATAATTGTAAAACTTGTATATCCTTAATACTAGCTATAATACAACTTCTTCTTTTTGTTGATAACAAAGGGGAAGAAGTAGATTGATGAACTCATGCAATGTAATGTTGATTGAATATTTTATATATTTGCATGATATTTTTTGACATGATTTTGATATATATTGCTTGGATTTGGAATAATCCAAGGTTTCTATCAATATGGCATATTAATAGGGGGAGTTTGGTTAAACTCCGGGAGTAAGGTTAACTCCATCATCAATTAGTTGTCATTATAAAAAAGGGGGAGATTGTTGAATCTTAGATTTTGATGATGAAACTAATTGATTGTGTTGTATTATCTAACTACATTTTGAGTGATGCAGAACTATTATCGATCAGGATTAGATAGTTAACATAGGATGAATCAGCATTGTGCCGGAAGAAATCCCGTCAAGAGATTGGATGTCAAACTGGAGGTCCAGTTGATATTCGACAAAAGGATTCGGACATCGAGCATCAGGCCAAGAAGAGTGGTGTTGCGCCAAGGATATCGGGGTTGCAGAGGTCAACCATCGATTGGGCAACAGGCCGCAAGAGAGGATGGTGCACCAAAGAACTAGATAAAGCATCGACCAATGACATGCCGAGCAATAGGATGTTGATTCATGAAATAATTGTCTAGATAGAAGTAGGATTATGATTTGCTTAGTGTGTAGGATTATCTACGATAACGATGAAGAAATAAAGTAAAACAAAGTGCTGGAGTCAAGTGCGATGGAATCATTGAGAGTTTGAGAGTTCGATGAAAGTCCGAAGATTCGTCGAGAGTGCTGCTAGAACTACCCAAGAATAAGTAAGGAGCTTACCGAAGGGTTTTCGGAAGTTCACCGGAAGGTTCATCAGAAGTTCGTGGAGCTCACCGAGAAAGATTAGAGCTTGTCGAAGAAGCTCATTAAAACTTGCCAAGATCATCATGAAGTCTAGGAGCTTACTGTGAGTCCGTAGAATGGAGTCCGAGGGTTCATCGGAAGACCACTGGAAGTTCATCGGAAGCTTACCGGAGGAAGACTTGATATGCCGAACTTTGTATTAGCTTAGGAAATATTTTTAAGTTCATAGTTAGCACATAATTAAGGTTAGGATTAGGTGTTAATCTTATAACCTTGGTAAGGGCCAACTAGGCCTGATAATGGATTGGTTTGGGCTGAGATTAAGACCCAACCAGAAGTGCTGGACCCTATCTAGAGGTGGCATCGCTAGAATGGGGCGATGGCACCGCCTAGGTCCAACTCCCTAAGTTATACTAGGCGGTGGTACCTCCCAGTAACAGAGTACCTGGGTAGTGGTACCGCCTTTTACATTAACCATGTTAGTGTGTCAAGCGTGGTACCACTAGTGTTAGGGTGAAACTAGCAGTGGTACTGCCATTGACAGGTGGTGTTACCGCCAATACCTAGTAAACCTAGGATAGGAAGGTTTTTGGCTTCAAGTTTGAATTAGATTGGAGCCTATAAAATTCCCTCCCATCCCTGAGTTGAATAGATAAGCACAGAGATTTTAAAAGTAAGAAAATGCTATAAAAATCCTTCTAAATATCTCTCATCTAGTTCCCATTTGTATTCCACTGAAAGAGAGTGAAAATGCTTGTAAGGGTTATCTCCTGAGCCCATTAACAGGAGAAAGCATTGTAAGGGAGACAATCCTTGCCCATTGGAAGGAGGATAGCTAGTGGAAAGCCGATGGCCTCAAGTGAAGAGGAATCGGGAGTGGACGTAGGTCGTATGACCGAACCACTATAAATCAGTTTGCATTTATATTCTTATAATTTATTTTATGGCAAACCATCTTCACTTTGATGCTCTACTTCCTTATCTTCTTCTTATGAATCACTTCAATTTTAAAGCATCCTTCATTATGGATTTAATAGAAATGAAATATCTTTCTTTTTGTATGAAGTTTTTGAAAGCATTTTTAAATCATCGAAATTTATCGTTCTTAACCACTACACTAATTCAACCCCCCCCCTTTTAGTGCTACTCTAGATCCCAACACCTTCCTTTGATGAAGTTCATTTTTCTTCTTTAATTCTTGTTTTATAAACTTTTTAAATTTTATCATCAAAAGTTCTATGACATCATCACTTGAGCTTTCGCTCGAGTGGTCTTCAATAGTTTGAAGTGTCAAATCCTTCCTGTTCTTTGGAAGGTGGTTCTCAAGTTTATCATGTCCCATAAGTGTCATTTTATAGGTCATTAAAGACCCGATGAGTTCTTCCGATGAAAAATTATTTAAGTCCTTTGCCTCTTGAATAGCGATTACTTTCAGATCCCTACTTATTAGAAGGGATCTTAAAATCTTGTTTACAAGTTCGAATTTAGAAAATATTTACCAAGACTTATTAAACTATTAACGATATCCGTAAAACGGGTGTATATATCACCAATAGTTTTACTTGGTGCCATTAAAAAGTTCAAAATCATGTATTAAAAGATTTATTTTCAAGTCTTTGACTCTACTGGTGCCTTCATATATGATTTCAAGTGTATGTCAAATGTCATAAGCTGTTTCACAAATAAAAATTCGATTAAACTCGTTTTTGTCCACAACACAAAACAAGGCATTCAGCCTTTGCATTTAAAGAAAATAATTTTTTCTCAAAATTATTCCATTCCTTCAAATGTTTAGAGGGTGTTTGAAAATCATTTTTAATGATATTCCATAAATCCAAATCTAAGGAAAGTAAGAAAACTATCATTCGAGTTTTCCAATAAGTGTAATTCGTCTCATTGAACATGGAAAGGCGAATGATAGATTGACCCTCTTAAAAATCGAAAAGAGCCATTTCTCTTAGGTGTTAATCTAAACGAGAAATAACGAGGCTCTAATACCAATTTTAGGATCAATACGGGCCACTACGAGGGGGGGGGGGGGGTGAATTAGTGCAATAGTAAAAACATCGATTTCGAAAAACTTCAGTTCAATTCAAAACACGTTTCGATGATTAAGTCCATATCGGTGAAATTGTATCGAAAATACTTTAACTTAAAAACATTTGCAAGTGAGTGATGAGGAAGTGGAGTAGTGAGCAAGTAAAATGATTTGCAGCAAAGATAAATAGCGAAGTAAAAGGTAGCAAACCGATTTTATAGTGGTTCGATCATCCGATGTATGTCCACTCCCGATTCCTCTTTTATCGAGGCCATTGAAGTGTTTGTAGACCCCAAGTGATTTCAAATCTTGAAGCTAAAATTTAAGCACCTTAAAATTTCGAGGTACTAGCGGTACCACTGCCAATGCTAGGTGGTACCATCGCCCAAGCTTTCTGACATTGGGCTGTATCACCACCTAGTATGGTGGTACCACCACCTGACACAATCTCGAAGATTGTCTTGGAGACTGAGCCATCGGTAGTTCCATCGCCTATTCTGGCGGTGCCACCGCTTGACCCACCTCTTGGGTCACTTTTTGGGACTTTCACTTGACCCAACACAGCTCGCACTTGGGCCCAATTGGTCCCTAATTGAGTTGGCTCAATTTTAACCCAATTAGCCCTAAAACCTACTTTGATCTAAATAATTGTTATAAAGCATGAATTAATTTGACCGGCATGTCATTGGTCTATCGATGCTTTATCTGATTCTTTGACACATCGTTCTTGTTGAATCTCATATTTTGATGATGAAACTAATTGATTATGTTTTATGATCTAACTATGTTATTGAGTCATGCAGGTCTACTCTCAATTAGGATTAGATAATTGAAGCAAGATGAATTAACGTTGTGCCAGAAAAGAACACGTCAGGAAATTGGGTGTCGAGTCGAAGATCCGATCGATGATCAGCAGAAGGCTTCGGAAAAAGAAATTAGGCATCGAGCCAAGAAGAGAGGAGTTGCACTAAGGAGAACGGGGTTGCCGAGGTCAATCATCGATTGGGCAATAAGTTGCAAGAGAGGATGATACGCTAAAGAACTAGATGAAGCGTAGACCAATGACGTGCCAGGCAGTAGGATATTGATTCACTTTATAATTGTCTAGATCATAGTATCGTTAAGGTTTAATTAGTGTGTAGGATTATCTACTATAGCGATGAAGGCATAAAGCAAAATAAAGTGCTAGAGTCAAGTACAATTGAATTATTGGGAGTTCAAGACTTCACAAGGAGTCCAAAGATTCATCGAAAATGCTATCGAAACCAGCCAAGAATGAGTCGGGAGCTTATCGAAGGGTTCGTCGAAAGTTCACCAGAAAGATTCATCGAAAGTTCACGGAACTCACCGAGAAAGATCGAAGCTTACCAAAGAAGACTCGTTGTAACTTGCCAAGATCATCATGAACTCCAAGAGCCTATTGGGAATCTGTTGGAAGTTGTTTAAGGGTTCATCAAAAGACTACCGAAAGTTTGCCAAAAGCTCACCGGAAGAAGCCTTGATGTGCCCGATTGTGTTTTGCTTAGAAAATATCTTAGATTTCATAGTTAGCATATAATTAGGATTAATATTGGGAGGTAATCCCATTAACTATGTTAGGGGCCAACTGGGCTTGAGATTGGACTAAATTGCGCTAGTTTCAAGGGCCAACCAGTTGCTACACCCTGTCTGACGGTGGCACCGCTAAACTAGGGTGGTGGAACTGCTTGGGTTCAGTTCCCCAAGTGGTATAAGTGGTGGTACCACCTAGGTCAGTGTACCTAGATGGTGGTACCATTGACTAGGTGGTGGTACCATCCAGTACACTAACAAGGTCAGTATGCCCAAGCTGTGGTACCACCAGTGACAAGTTGGGGTCTATAAATACCCCAGGTGTTCTTGCTTGGCTAAGTAAGAATTAAGAAAAAGAAAGAAGCCAAAACTCTATTGAAAGCCTTGTAAAATTGAAGTGTTTCCCCTCCTAAGCATAGAAGTGTAACTCTAAGGGAGAGTGAGGGAAATCTTGTGAGAGGGATGTAAAAGAGAGTTAGTCTTTGTCCGTTGGAAGGAAGACAACTAGTGGAAAGTTGATGGCCTTAAGTGAAGAGGAATCGGGAGTAGACGTAGGTCGGATGATCGAACCACTATAAAATGGTTTGCGTTTACTTCTTGCAATTTATATTTCTGCAAATCATCTTCACTTTGCTACTCTACTTACTCACTGTCGTTCTTCATCTCTAAATGCTCTCAAGTTAAATATATTTTTGATACGCTTTAACCAAAATCGGTTTTAGTCGAAACGTGAATTTTATCGAATGAAGTTTTCTAAAATCACATGAATTTATTGTACTTTACCACTGCACTAATCACCACCCCTCCCCCCCTTTAGTGCTAAACTAATCCTAATAGTTGGTATCAAAGCCCGGTATTTCTCAATTTGGATTTACACCCAAGAGAAATGGCTCTTTTCAGATTTCAAGATGGTTTTTTAATTGTTCGTCCTCCCATGCTTAATGGGTCAGACTACACTTATTGGAAAACTCAAATGAGAGTTTTCTTACTTTCTTTAGATTTAGATTTGTAGAACGTCATTGAAAATGGTTTTCTAACTCCATCTAAACTGATGAATGAATAGTCGGATTTAAAGAAAAAATCTTTTTCGTTAAATGCAAAGGCTATGAATGTCTTATTTTGTGCCTCAGATAAAAACGAATTCAATCGGATTTCTTCTTGCGAAATAACTTTCGATATTTGGCACACTCTTGAAGTCACACATGAAGGCACTAGTAGAGTCAAGGACTCAAAAATGAATTTGTTGATGCATGATTTTGAGCTTTTTCGAATGGAATCAAGTGAGACTATTGATGACATATACACCCATTTCACAGATGTCATCAATGGTCTAAGAGCCCTTGGTAAATCTTTTTCGGATTTTGATCTTGTAAATAAGATTTTAAGATCCCTTCCAAAAAGGTGGGATCCGAAAGTAACCGCTATACAAGAAGCTAAAAATCTAAATGACTTTCCATTGGATGAACTAGTCGGGTCATTAATGACCTATGAAATGAGCTTTTTGGAACTCGATGAACACATGAACTACCTTCCAAAAAATAAAAAGGATTTGACACTTTGAACAAGAGAATGCCACTTGAGTGATGACTCAAGTGATGAGGACAATGTTGAGGACCTTGAACTTTTGACATTAAAATTTAAAAAGTTCATAAAACAAAATTTAAAAAACACAAATGAACCTAAAAAGAACACCAACTCTTGTTATGAACGCAAGAAGCCGAAATGCTCTAAAGACGAGTGCACTAAAGCGAAGAAGAGGAAAGGTAAGCAACTTAAACAAAACCTCCTTACTTTATGAAATTACTTGATGCTTATCATAAGAATGCTTAATTTATTTAGTAGAAAATAAAAAATTATTTTACAAAAATATATCATACTTTTTCCTTCTACTTTTTTGAAAAGTAAAAATTAAAAAAAAAATAAACACTTGCATGATCTGTAATAATGCTTGTACACCTAATAGGATTAATCCATGCATGTATATCTTGATGTTTTATATTGCTTTTCGGTTCTAATCATGATGCTTGACGATTTTATATCATGCATGAGTTTTTGAAGTAATGACCTTATAAGGTGTTATATTGTGATGACAAAACTTATTTTTCGGATTTATAAAATGATGCATGATTTTGGCAAATATTTGAGCATGATTCTTGATCTCTAACCCTAAGCTAGATTCTTGTTATAACTAATAACAATGAAAGCAAGAATATTAGAATTGAAATGATTTTGATGATGCTTTATGAAATCACGCTTGATTAGTTTGATGATTTAATGAAAATGTTTGTATCATGCTTATGATTTGAAATCTTCTATTTTGGATTAATGGGTCTTAATCGTTTTTATGATGAAATTTTTAGATGACATGTCATTTTTTTTTATGAAACTTGTGTTTCGGTTTTAAACTTGACACACATCTTTTACACAAAAACTTTAGAATGCTTACATGTAATCAATCTCCATTGCTTTTAATAAATTTTTTGAATGAAAGATTTTGATAATGATTTCAGATTTATACGATAATGCATATTATGACTTGTTTTACAAAGTTTGTCTTTCCCTTTTGAACATTGACACTTACTTTCACTTAGCATTAAAGGCAAAGGCATGCTTAAAAGTAGTAAATCACTTAAATAGAAACATATAAAAATAAAAATGCATGTTTTTTAAAAATTTTCGATGGATGATAAATCCATGTATACTCTGTTTTGTGAATCTCTTGAATTATGAATGAGATTTTGATGATGTGTTAAAGAATCTATTTATAAGAATCTATGAAAACAATTTTAATGATGGGTTTGAAGTTGACGAGTTGAATTTGAATGATTTTTTTTATTCTTGACTCTTCTCTTAATATCTTGGAATCGTGAGTTTTTGAGAGAGATATATATATATATATAATGCATAAATCAAGTTCTCAAAAATTTCATTTTGCTATAAAGAAATTTTATTAAAACCATGATCTTGACAATTATAACTTGAAGTTCTTTATAAAATCAAGATCGTATACCATGCTTCATCCGTTTATCAAAAGAGAATTTTTAAATAAAATATAACTTACCTTTTGATTTCTTGGAACTCATTACTTGAATTTTTAGAATTCATGATCTTGATAACTTGAGAATTCTTACTTATGAATCATGATTTTTGTTTGCTCTCCTATGTTTCTTCTTTGTAAAAGAAAAGATTTATTCAAATTAATCATGATATATCATTTGACTACTTGTATGTATCATGTGATATGGAGTGATGATATTTTTTAAATGATGTGAAAGGCTATTGTAAAAGGAAGAAAACTATGTCCTCCCTTCTTTTTGACAATTGCAAAGGGGGAGAAAAGAAAACTTGCTAGTTTGTGTATCACAAGAGAAAGTGGCAAAAATAACTAGCTAGAACTTACAAAGAAAGGCAAAGCTTGCAATCTCATGAGTAGAAAACTTGCTATCTTGAACATCACAAAAATTGCTACCTTGCAATCTCAAGCAGAGCAAAGTGAAAACTTGCACTTGAAGCAAGTGATGAATTGCAATCTTGCACATCCTTAAAATGATGATTTGATTGAATGATGTAAATCTTGCTAACTTGTATGTTGTAAAATTTGGACATCCTTTAAACTAGCTAGATGCAACTTCTCCTTTTTGTTGATGACAAAGGGGCAGAAGTAGATTGATGACTTCTTCATAAATTGTATGATGATTGAATACTTTGAAATATTTGCAAGAATTTTTCATGACATGTTACTTGGATTTTTTAAATCTAAGGGTTCTATCAATATGGCATATTGATAGGGGAGTTTATTTAAACTCGGGGAGTTAAGGTTAACTTCATCATCAATTAGTTGTCATCATCAAAAAGAGGAAGATTGTTGAATTTCAAATTTTGATAATGAAACTAATTGATTATGTTTTGTGATCTAATTGTGTTATTGAGTCATGTAGGTCTACTCTCGATCAGGATTAGACAATTGAAGTAGGATGAATCGACATTGCACCAGAGGAGAACACGTTAGGAAATTGGGCATCGAGCCGGAGGTCTGGTCGATGATCGGTAGAAGGCTTCGGACAAAGAAATCGAGCATCGAACTAAGAAGAGTGAAGTTGTACTAAGGAGATCGGGGCTACGAAGGTCAACTACCGATTGGGCAATAGGTTGTAAGAGAGGATGAAGCACCAAAGAACCGGATGAAGCACCGACCAATGACATGTCGGGCAACAGGATATTGATTCACTTTGTAATTGTCTAGGTCGAAGTAGGGTTAAGGCTTAATTAGTTCGTAGGATTAACTACGATAGCGATGAAGGCATAAAGCAAAATAAGGTGCTGGAGTCAAGTACGATCGAATCATTGGTAGTTCGAGACTTCACCAAGAGTCCAACGATTCATGAAAATGCGATCAGAATTGGCCGAGAATGAGTCAAGAGCTTATCGAAGAGTTCATCGAAAGTTCGCTAGAAAGATTCATTCGAAGTTCATGGAGTTCATCGAGAAAGATCGGAGCTTGCTAAAGAAGACTCGTTGGAACTCGCCAAGATCGTCATGAAGTCCAAGAGCTTGCTGGGAGTCCGTTGGAAGGTGTCCAAGGGTTCGTTGGAAGACCATCGGAAGTTTGCCAGAAGCTCGTCAGAAGAAGCCTTGACGTGTCGGATTGTGTTTTACTTAGAAAATGTCTTAGATTTCAGAGTAAGCACGTAATTAGGGTTAAGATTGGGGGGTAATCTCACTAACCATGTTAGGGGCTAGTTGGGCCTGAGATTGGAGTGAATTGGGCTAGATTCAAGGCCCAACCAGTTGTTGGACCCTGTTTAATGATGGCACCACCAGACTGGGGTGGTGGAACTGCTTGGGTTTAGTTCCCTAGGTGGTCTTGGCGGTGGTACCACCAAGACTAGGTAATGGTACCACAAAGGGTTAGTGTATCTGGATGGTGGTACCTCCCAATACACTAACAAGGTTAGTGTGCCCAAGCAATGGTATTGCCCAATGTTAGTCAACTAGTGATGGTACCGCTAGTGACAAGCGATAGTATCGCCAGTACCCTAGAAATCCGAGGTGATTCAAATTTGGGCTCCAAATTTGAATCCTCATAGAGTCTATAAATATCTTAGGTGTTCTTTCTTGGCTAAGTAAGAATTGAGAAAAAGAAAGAAGTCAAAACTCTTTTGAAAGCTATATAAAATTGAAGTGTTTCCCCTCCTAAGCATGGAAGTGTAACTCTAAGGGAGAGTGAGGGAAATCTTATAAGAGAGGGCTATAAAAGGGAGTTAGTCTTCGCCCATTGGAAGAAAGACAATTAGTGAAAAGTCGATGGACTCAAATGAAGAGGAATTGGGAGTGGACATAGGTCGAATGACCGAACCACTATAAAATGGTTTGCATTTACTTCTTGCAAATTTACATTACAGCAAACCATCTTTACTTCTTTGCTCTCTTTGCTCACTACCTTTATTCATCTCTAAATGCTCCTAAATTAAATACATTTCTAATACACTTTAATTGAAATTGGTTTTTGTTGAATCATGATTTTTATTAAACAAATTTTTTTGAAATTGTGCAAATTTATCATACTTTACCATTACAATAATTCATCCCCCCCTCTTACTACTAAATTGATTCTAATAGTCCTCTCTTACGGCCTATTGCCTGATTGATAGTTGTCTTCTGTAACTCCGATCTTCTTGGTGCAATTCCACTCTTCTTGGCCTGATTCCCGAGTACATCATCCAAAGCCTTTTGCTGATACATCAACCGATCCTTTAACTCGATGTCCAATCTTCTAACATATTCTCCTTCGGCTCAACATTAATTCTTCCTATTTCAATTATCTATTCCTGATCGAAGGTAGTCCTGTGTCACTTAAAACATAATTAGATCACAGACACTAACAATTAGTTTCATCATTAAAATCTGAGATTCAACATGTTTTGCTCCAGCCCATCATTTATTCTTCCTGCTTCAATTTATCTCTCCTTGATCGAAGCTAGTCCTACATCACTCAAAACACAGATTAGATCACAACTTTATCAATTAGTTTCATCATCAAAATCTAAGATTCAACAACCTTTACTGTGGAGAGCATTCTTACATCATTCCTAATAATTAGGATGTCATCCACATATAGCACCAAAAAGGTGATAGTGCTCCCACTCACCTTCCTGTACACACAAGGCTCATCTTCATTCTTAATGAAGTCTTTGTTAAATCTCAAATTTTGATGTTGAAATCAATTGATAAGTTTATTATCTAATCTATACTTTGAGATAAGTGATGTAGAACTAACTTCAATCAAAAGAGGCAAAACAATTAAAGCAAGAAGAATCAAATGCTGCGCCAGAGTCAAAGTTCGGGCATTGGGTCGGAAGAATCGGACAATGTGCCAATAACGGATGTTGTAGGAGTCAACATGATGGTGGATTGACAATACACCGAAGGTTCAGACAATGTGCCCAAAGTTCACCAGGAAAACCAATGACATGCCGGATAACATAGATTCATGTTTTATAGTTGTTTATGTCTTAATTATCGAAAGTTAGGTCAAAATTAAGTTATTTTGGGTGTAACTATACTAACTCAATTAGGGGCCAATTGGGTCTAAATTGGGACTAATTTGGGATCATTGGGAGGCCCATTCAATGGCCCAAAACTTATTACAAGTAGTGGCACCTCCAAATTGGCAATGGAACCGCCTATGAGCTAAAAAAGTGAAAAAGTATACTTTTCCAAGCTATAAGCAGTGGTACTACCCAATCTGGGCGATGGTACCAACTAACATTAAAGCTACCAAGCGGTGGTACTACCTAGGCTAGCGGTAACATTGCCAGAACCTCTATTTTCGAGATTCTGTGACAATAGCACCACCCAATGTAGGCGGTGGTACCACCCGTACTTGGAAGACCCAGAAATTTGAATTTTGACTTTATTTTTTAAGCCATTTGGTGCTTATAAATATCCCATTCATCCTTGCAAGGATTACATAAGAAAAAGTGAGCAAAAACTTTGGTGAATCAAGTTGTAATCTTGAAAAGTCTTAAGTGTTCCTTCCCTCCTCTTAAAAAGTTTAGAATTTTGTCTAAGGGAGGTGTGAGACTTGTGTTGGGAAATCCTTCTAGGGAGCGACATCTCATGCGCAACAGAAGAACAAAAACAAAACCTTCATATTTCCCATAGAAAGTTTCCGTCGTCGTGTGAAGATCGGTGCATCAAAACAAATCCGCGAAAACTACATATGTAAAAGAAAGTACCAAGGGAGATCGTATATCCCTGAATCCCTATAGATCTGTAGGAAAGGATGAAGGAGGTCAAGCATCCTCCTCTCTAGTGGTATCTACACGGCAGGGACTGCAACGATGCACCTCTCTGGGGAGAGGAGAACAGAAGGTGGCTAACAAAAGAAACCCCCACCCTATAGAGCTTTGGTTCCCTCCTATTTATAGAGGCCCCCTGTCAACCCTCATGGAACTTACCCTATTAGGTATTGGATCTCCATCCAATTACACAAGCCTCTTGGATTAGTGTGTCTCTACCCAATAATCTCTTATTAGCAATTATTGGATCTCATCTTAGGATCCAATAATTCAGGGGCTTATTGGATATCCAATAAGATAGGGGGTTCAGCGGATATCTCATATCCGAACCTCTACTCGTCGTAACACCTACCATATGTGTGTGACCCTCTAGGCCTAATATCAAGTTGGCCGTGAGTCATACTTGTCAGAACTCTTTCTAACTTAGTGAATTATTATCTCTATAATAATTCACCCAACTCATCGACTGTGGACATACTAGGCCACTATGCCGTGACCCCCAGGCAATACAGGGGAATCCAATCCTTTGGACCTATCTGTCCTCAGTTACCATGTATTTATAGTCTCTCATCAATATAATATCCTAGAGACCCTATACCGGGCATGGTGCTGTTAGGCCCATATGATCTCTCCTCGAGTCTTACTCTTATCAGATTCTCTCGAAGAACTCTTTCTCTATCAATCTGAATAACCTTGGCCAAGGATTTGTTCGAGCAAGAATACATGGGATATTCCTCTCATGATGCCGAGAGCAGATGATCCTCTATTAACACTCAATAGCCCTCGTAAGTTTGGCGATCACTCCCAATAACCGACTGTACTAGATCTGAAACTTTCCAAACCTATAAGTTTAGTATCAAAGAGTGGAGTACTCATACATAACATCCTTTGTGTCTCAAGTCTAAGGACTAAATACACTACTAGGACTACGGAATTACTGTTTGATGTGAGGTATCAATAACCATCCATCATTCCGTAGGTGGATCAATCAATGAACTCATTCCCCAATGAGCACCTGTACTATACCCTTAGTGTCCCCACACGAGTAGCTATGAGACCAGCCACCTCCATCATATAGATGGGTATACAGTACACCAGTCTATCTGGTTATCTCGATGTCCCTCTCGAGTAACCTATGACCAGGATAATTTAGTGTCTATGTTTAAAGGTGAATCGGTCTCATTATCATGATCTCATCACGATTCGATTCTCATTTCATAGATCCAAGGACATCACAATATACATCCAGATAATGTGAGATAATGCTAATAATCATAAGCAAAGATATTGATGCAGTATGTTACAAGTGCAATCACTCATGTGATTGGCTTGCAGGGCATATAAACTAGCAATCTCTCACTTGACCTAAAGCCAATCACCAACATGTTTGATCCCCATCAGACCTCTGTGATGTTTAAAGAGAATCTAAGTCAATGGCTTTGTCAGTGGATTTACAATGTTATCTTCAAATGGAACTCTTACCATTACTATAACTTTTTAGGCCATGATCTCTCTAATAAGCTAGAACCTCCTCAGAACACTTCTGATGAGACCCAAGTTCCCTTATTTGAGTAATCGCCTCGTATTTATCGTAATTTAAGGGAATCAACTCCTCGCGACTCAGGACGACTCCTAGATCTGTGATGAACTTCTTCATCCAGACTCCCTCCTTTGCTGCCTCTGCTACATCAATGTATTCCGTATTTGTGGTTGAGTCAGCAGTAGTGTCTTATATGGAACTCTTCTAGCATAATGCTCCTCCATTCAGAGTGAACACATACCCTAAATTAGACTTGCTGTCATCGACATCAGACTAAAAGCTCGAGTCCGTGTAGCCCTCAACCTTGAGGCTACTACCTCCATATACCAGTAAAAGATCCTTAGTCCTTCTTAAGTACTTAAGGATACATTTTACTGCTTTCTAGTGCTCCAAGCCTGGATCTGCCTGATATCTGCTCATGACACTCAGTGCATGCGCTATATCAAGCCTGGTACATAGCATAGCATACATGATAGATCAAGGCATATGGTATCATATCCATGTGTGCCCTTTCTTCAAGAGTCTTTGGGGACATACTCATAGAAAGTGATATTCCATGTCTCATTAGTATAAGACCACTCTTGGAAATTTTCATACCAAACCTTTTGACAATAGTGTCTATGTACTTAGACTAGGACAAATCAAGCATCCTCTTAGATCTATCTCTATAGATCCGTATCCCCAATATGCAGGATGCTTCCCCTAAGTCCTTCATGGAGAAGTACCTAGATAACCAAGTCTTTACTGTGGAGAGCATTCCTATATCATTCCCAATGATCAGGATGTTATCCACATATAATACCAAAAAGGTGATAGTGCTCCCACTTACTTTCCTGCATATACAAAGCTCATCTTCGTTCTTAACGAAGTCATAAGATCTGATCGCCTAATCAAATCTTATATTCCAACTTCGGGAAGCTTGCTTCAGTCGATAAATGGACCTAAGCAACCTACACACCTTATCTAGGTTATCCTTGGACACGAATCCCTCAGGCTGTATCATATACACCTCCTTCTCAAGGTTGCCATTAAGGAATGCAGTTTTTGACGTCCATCTACCAGATCTCATAATCACAGTGTGCTGTAATAGCCAATAGAATTCGAATGGATTTTAGCATGGCTACAGGTGAGAAAGTTTCGTCATAGTCAACACCTTGCTTCTGATGATATCCCTTAGCCACTAGCCTTGCTTTACAGGTCTCTACCTTTTCATCTACTCCAATCTTCTTTTTGAAGATCCACTTATAGCCAATGGGTACAATACCCTCAGGTGCATCAACTAGGTTCCAAACCTTGTTGGAGTACATGGAATCTATTTCTGAATTCATGGCTTCTTACAATTTCTTGGAGTCTATGCTCATAATAGCCTTCTCATAGGTCTGAGGATCAATATCCTCAATATCTTCTCCTCTGATATGTCCCACATATCGCTTAGGAGGATAAAAAACTCTATTGGACCTACAAAAAGTTAGAACTTGTGTGTTTGGTATCTGAATAGATTCTGACTATGGAATGATGCTCGAGCTAAGTTCTCCAACCTCGCTTAACTCTATCGTACTCCCACTATCTCTACCAAGAATATATTCCTTCTCAAGGAATACTGCTCTCTTGGCTACAAAGACCTTTTGGTCCTCAGGGTAATAGAAATAATACCCACAAGTTTCCTTAGGGTATCCCACGAACTTGCACCATTCCGTCCTAGATTCTAACTTGTTGGGGTTGTGTCTCTTAACGTGGGCAAGGCAGCCCCAAATCTTAACAATTTTAAGATCGAACTTTTTCTCATTCGATATCTCATATGGAGTAGACATCACTGACTTAATTGAAATTCTATTCAGAAGGTAAGCTGCGGTCTCTAGGCCATTCCCCAGAATGAGATGGGTAGGTCGGCGAAATATATCATGGAATGCACCATGTCTAATAGTGTGTGATTCCTCCTTTCTGATACACCATTAAGCTTGATGTATAAGGAGGTGTCCATTGGGATAAAATCTCATGGTCTTTGAAGAACTAGGTGAACTCTGTACTCAAGTACTCACCTCCTCGATCTGATCGAAGGGTTTTAATACTCTTTCCTATCTGGTTCTCCACTTCATTCTTATATTCCCTAAATTTCTTAAAAGACTCAGACTTGTACTTCATCAAGTACACATGTTCGTATCTTGAGAAATCATCAGTGAAATTAATGAAGTAGGAGTAACCACCTATGGCATAAGTCGACATGAGATCGTATACATCACTATGTATGAGTTCTAGTAACTCAATGGCTCTTTCTCTAGTTCCACTAAATGGAGAGTTGGTCATCTTTCCGCGAAGGCAAGGTTCACATGTCGCATATGACTCATAGTCAAAAGGATCTAGATATTCATTCTTTAGCAACTTTTGAATCCTTCCCTCGTGGATGTGACCTAGCCTACAATGCCAAAGATATACATTGTTCACCTCTTCTCGTTTCCTCTTAGACTCACTTACACTCATGATATGTGGAGCTATATCTAGCATAAATAAACCATTATGTAATTTTCCTCTTATGATGATCTGATCATCTAATGTTATTGAACAACCATTATTCTCAAAAACTAATTTATATCCACTAATTATCAAACATGAAATGGAAATAATATTTTTGATAATAGAAGGAACATAATAGCATGCATCTAATGCAGTAATAGCTCCACCAGGTAGATGTAAGGTGACCTTGCCAATAGCCACTATAGCAACCTTTGCTCCATTGCCCATCTTAAGGTCCATCTCGCCTCTGTTCAATCTCCTAGGTCTTGCTAGAACCTGCAACGAATTACAAATATGATAAGCACTCCCGGTATCCAATACCCATGTGTTATCATAAGATTATGACAAATGGAGACTGATCATGAATATACCTAAAGTTTCTCCAAGCTTCTGTTTCGCCCTCTCTGTAAGGTACTCTTTGTAGTTCCTCTTCTAGTGCCTATCTTTGCCGTAGTGGAAGTATTGGCCTTTGTCCTTTGTTGAGTCTTTCTTAGCAACCTTTGCCTTACCCATTTTTCTCTTGCCCTTGCCCTTCTTAAGGGTCTTCTTAGCCTTCCTTTTCTTTCTGGTCTCACCAACATAAAGAACCAGCTTCTCTTTCTTGATAGTGCTCTTTACTTCTCTCAACATAATAAGGAGCTCTGGGAGGGTCACTTTAAGTTTATTCATATTAAAATTTATTATGAACTGAGAAAAGGAATCTGGTAGGGACTAAGGCACAAGATCCACACATAGGTTATCCTCTAGGACCATTCCTAGACCGGTGAGTTTCTCGATCCACTCAATCATCTTAAGGACATGGTTCTGAACCGGTGTCCCCTCAGTCATCCTGGCATGGAAAAGACTCTTTGATATCTCATATCGCTGAGTTCTTCCCTATTCCTTAAACAGTTTGTGGAGATGTAGGAGTTTGGAATTAGCATCCATATTTTCATGTTGTCTCTGTAACTCAATAGTCATAGAGGCCAACATATAACACTGAGCAAGAGTGGAATCATCTATGTACTTCACATAATAAGCGATCTCATCCTCGCTTGCCCCTTCATCGGGCGTAGGGATCACTGTATTAAGGACATACGTGATTTTCTCTGCCATGAGAATGATTGTCAGATTGCGAAGCCAATCCGTATAATTTGGACCAGTGAGGTGGTTGGTATCAAGTATGCCATGTAGAGGATTTGAAAGCGATATTTTTCTAAAATTAAAGATGTATCAGAAATAAATAACATGCAGATTTTGTAAAAATTAAATAATTAAGATAAAGACTTCTATCTTAATGCATTCCCACTAAATTTTCGTGAGATACACAACACCCTCCGGTATGTGAATCGGAGACCCCCGACAGATCTCTAGTGGGGATTGGGATCCAATCAGTGTCTTAACGTAACCTCGAGGGACTCAACCAATCATGTTAAGCCTATAAAGGTAGGTAACTCTTACCAATCACAACTCCTTATGATTCCCATCCTATTCGGCCTACGAACCATCATGGCCTCGAGGGTCTCGACCAGCCATGATGTTCAGTTAAGTCATCACTATCGTTACAAGATGAGTTTGATTCAGTGATATACTCTCGAGGGACTCGACCAAGCATACCATGTCCTTAGGTCACCGGTGACATCTCTATGTCATAGATAAAATAGCGAAATGTGATATAGGTGAGTCTCGAGGGACTCGACCAACTCAACCTATACCGGGAATCGATTCCTAGCTATAACGATGGAAGGCCACGTGGGTCAATCTAATTGTCTTACGTTTACCGACTTAATATTATTAATAGAGGGGATTTTTGATTTGGTCTCCTAACAAAATGTGTCACACACATACATATTTAATATATATATATCTACATTGCATGCAAATATATATACATATCTAGTAGGTGTATAACCAATCACACATCACATGAGCAATCACACCAGATGATCATGAACCATATCCTAATGTGATCAAGCCCGAGCTAGTGGGCCCAATCACTCACATCAAGATCTATGTGTGCTTCGGTGCATCTCCATGCCTTATGATCGTCCATCTCGCTTTATCAGATCCGTCGGCATCTCAACGCATCTCCATGCGTCGGATCATCCATCTCAACCTCGTGGGTCCCGATACCGTTGCGTCTCCTTATGTAATTACAACATAATTACAAGCACGTAGGCCCAAAAATAAATAAGAAAAATAGAGGCTCGCAGGCCCCAATAATAATAATCATATGTACACACATCACATTATAGGTCCATGATCATCTGTCCACATCATACATCACATGTATATGTTATTTTATAGTACTACTAGATAAATAATAATAGTTAATTAAACTATTTAATTAACATATATATTTTTTAAAAAATAGGGATATTTAGAGAATTTTTGAATTTCAAGGGGTATTTTGGTCATTTTGTCAAAAGGGATAGAAATCGGAATTTTTGAAATTCCAAGGTGCAAAAATGACTTTTGCCCCAAAACCCTAACCCCTCTCCCTCTCTTGTTGCGGCGTTGAGATGTAATCACCGTCACCTTGCCGGTGGTGGCGTCATGGGCTACTCGACCGCAGCAGGCGGGCGCAGCGCCCGCAGGTGCTACCCCTGCCGCGGGTGGGTGCCGCTAACGCAAGCGCCACCCATGGGGCAACGCCACAAGCACTGCCCCTCCACAGCGCTCGCACCGCTCACAGCGCCCACAGGCACTGCTCGTGCGGGGCAACCGCCCGCAAGCGCAGCGCTTGTAAGCAGCGCCGACCCTTACTGATGGGCCGCCTACAAGCGGATGCCTCCTGCCCCTTGCGAGCATTCCGCTGGCCACCGTGTATATGGCCATGGCTGCAAGCAGCCTTGGCCATGACCATTCTATGAGCACAGCAAGGGTAGCAATAGTTGTTGCCCTTCCTTGCCTTTTGCGTCAACGATTTTAATGACAAGACCTATTCTAGATCACAACACACGTAGTTTAAGATCCAATCTTTATACGAACAACCTGGCTCTGATACTACTATTGGGAAATCCTTCTGGGAAGCGACATCTCATGCGCAGCGGAAGAACAAAAACAAACCCCCAGAATTCTTGTAGAAAGTTTTTGTTGTTGTGCGAAGATCGGTGCATCAAAACAAATTCAGGAAACTACATGCATAAAAGAAAGTACCTAGGGAGATTGTATATCCTTGAATCCCTACAGATATGTAGAAGAGGATGAAGGAGGTCAAGCATCCTCCTCTCTAGCGGTATCTACACGGTAGGGACTACAACGATGCACCTCTCTGGGGAGAGGAGAACAGAAGGTGGCTAACAAAAGAAACCCCCACCCTATAGAGCTTTGGTTCCCTCCTATTTATAGAGGCCCCCTGTTAACCCTAATGGAACTTGCCCTATTAGGTATTAGATCTCCATCCAATTACACAAGCCTCTTGGATTAGTGGGTCTCTACCCAATAATCTCTTATTAGCAATTATTGGATCTCATCTTAGGATCCAATAATTCAGAGGCTTATTGGATATCCAATAAGATAGGGGGTTTAGCGGATATCTCATATCCGAACCTCTACTCATCGTAACACCTACCATATGTGTGTGACCCTCTAGGCCCAATATCGAGCTGGCCGTGAGTCATACTTGTCAGAACTCTTTCTGACTTAGGGAATTATTATCTCTATAATAATTCACCCAACTCATCGACTGTGGACGTACTATGCCACTACACCGTAGCCTCCAGATGATACAGGGGAATCCAATCCTTTGGGCCTATCTGTCCTCAGTTACTATGTATCTATAGTCACTCATCCATCTAATATCCCAGAGACCCTATACTGGGCATGGTGTTATCATGCCCATATGGTCTCTCCTCGAGTCTTGCTCTTGTCGAATTCTCCCGGAGAACTCTTTCTCTCTTAATCCGAATAACCTTGGCCAAGGATTTGTTCGAGTAAGAATACATAGGATATTCCTTTCATGATACCGAGAGCGGATGATCCTCTATTGACACTCAATAACCCTCATAAGATTGGCTACCACTCCCAATAACCGGTTATACTAGATCTGAAACTTTCCAAACCTATAAGTCTGGTATCAAAGAGTGGAGTACTCATATAGGACATCCTTGGTGTCTTAAGTCTAAGGACCAGATACACTATTAGGACTACGGAATCGTTGTCTGACATGAGGTATCAATAACCATCTAGCATTTCGTTGGTAGATCAATCAGTGAACCCATTCCCCAATGAGTACTTGTACTATACCCTTAGTGTCCCCACACGAGTAGCTATGAGACCAGCCACCTCCATCATATAGATAGGTATACAGTATACCAGTCTATCCGATTATCTCAATGTCCCTCTCGAGTATGCTATGACTAGATAATTTAGGGTATGTGTTTAAAGGTGAATCGGTCTCATTATCATGATCTTATCTTGATCCGATTCTCATTGCATAGATCCAAGGACATCACAATATACATCTAGATAATGTGAGATAATCCCAATAATCATAAGTAAAGAGATTGACGCAGCGTGTTACAAGTGTAATCACTCATATGATTGGCTTGTCAGGCACATATAACTAGCAACTTGTAGAGGTTATCTCCTAAATCTTTGAAAAGGAGAAAGAGTTGTAAACAGGTGGCTGATCTTCACCCATTGAAAGAAGATCATTAGTGAAAGTCGTTGACCTCGACGGAGGAGGAATCGGGAGTAGACGTAGGTCGAAGGACCAAACCGCTATAAACATTGGTGTGCATTTTCTATACTTCCTTTCTTTATCATTGCCTTTACTTTCTAAGTTAATTACTCACTGCTCTACTGCCCTTATTCATTATGAACATCTTTAAGTTTAAAGCATTTCTGATACATTTTATCAAACAAATTTTTTGAATCGATGTAATTTTCTGAAAGCACCAATTCACACCCCCCCCCTCTCAGTGCCACTGCGATCCTAACAATTGGTATCAGAGTAAGGTCACTCTCATTTTGGTTTAAAACCTAAAAGAGATGACATTTACTAGTAATCTAGAGGGTCATTTAATCACACGACCACGCATATTCAATGGGACGGATTACACGTATTGAAAAATTAGGATGAGAATCTTTTTTATTTATATGAATTTTGAGTTATGGAATATTGTCGAAAATAATTTTCAAAAGTCTTCTCTTCCAATGAACTAAGTTGAAGAAGAAGACTTTCTCTTTAAATGCCAAGGCTATGAATGCCTTGTTTTTGCACTTTAGAGAAAAATAAATTCAATCGAGTTTCTATTTATAAAATGGCTTTAGACATTTGACATATACTCAAAATCATACACGAAGGTACTAGTAGAGTAAAGAAGTCTAAAATAAATCTTCTAATTCATAGTTACGAATTGTTTCACATGAAACCAAGTGAGATCATTGGAGACATATACACCCGGTTTACGGATGTCATCAATAGTCTAAAAGCTCTTAGTAAAAGTTTTTCTAACTTTGAACTTGTTAACAAATTATTAAGATCCCTTCCAAAGAGTTAGGACCCTAAAGTAATGGTCATTCAAGAGGCCAAGGATTTGAATAATTTTTCACTTGAAAAACTTATCAGGCCTCTAATAACCTATGAAATGACTTGCAATGCTCATGAAGAGTTTGAGAACAACCTTCCAAAGAACAAGAAGGATATGACACTAAGAACTCATGAAGACCACTTGAAAGAAAGTTCAAATGATGAGGACTATGATGAGGACTTGGTACTCTTAACAAGAAAGTTTAAAAAATTCATAAGAAGAAGCAAATCTAAAAATAACACAAAAAATAAAATTGAACTCAAGAAAGAATAAATCATTTGCTACGAATGCAAGAAGTCGGGACACTTCAAAAATGAATGTCCCCAAGTGAAGAAGAAATAACCAAAGAAGAAGAAGGCGCTCAAAGCTATGTGTGATGATTCGAGCATTTTTGAAAACAAAGAGCAAAGCAACAAGGAGGTTGCTAACTACGCTCTAATTGCAATCGGCGATGAGGTTAGTAGTTCATTAGATGCAAATTTATCTTTCTATAAATTATTGAGTGTTTTTCATGATTTATTCGATGAATGTAGATTAATTAGCAAAAAGTATAATTTATTAAAAAAGTAGCATACTTTTTTAAATAGTAAATTTGAAAAACTTAAGCATGATAATGCTTTATCGCCTCCATGCATCAAGTGCAAACACTTAGAGGCACTTAAGAAGGAAAACTTGCTACTAAATGAAACTCTAGAAAAGTTTAAGATTGATAGCATATCCTTAAACATGAACCTTGCTAATAAGGGTCACGTTCATAGAAAAGATGGAATCGGCTTTGTGAGTAGCTCTCACCAAAAGCCAACTATCTTTATTAATGGCCCTATCTTGTATGTATCACCCTGCACTAAATGTAACTTTTGTTGCAAACTCAGATATTATACTCATAAATATCCATTTAAGAAATATAGTCCACACAAATTAATTTATGTTCCTAAAAGAACTGTAAAGAATTCTATGCAAAATGATAAGCTGAGTAGATCAATTTTTGAGGGACCCAACATCAAATGGGTACTTAAAAACTAACCTTTTTTATAGATATGTTTACAATCACAAGCTAAGAGCAAGAGATAGTACCTTGATAGTGGATGCTCACGACACATGACCGGAGATCCAACTCAATTCTCTAAGCTCACTAGCTAAGACGAAGGGTATGTCACATTCGGAGACAACAACAAAGGTAAAATCATTGGCAAAGGAACCATAGGTAGCAAATCAAACTTTTTGATTGAAAATGTATTGTTAGTAGATAGCTTTAGCATAATCTTTTGAGTATTAGTCAATTGTGTGATAACAAATACATCATAAGATTTGAATCCAATGTTTGTATTATTGAAAACCACACAAAAACACATCTATGATTGCCCTAAAACAAAATAATGTATACACTATTGACATTGATGATATTTATAATGAAATTTGCTTTTCGATTTTAAACAATAATGCTTGGCTTTGGTATAGGAGATTAGGTCATCCTAGAATGAAACTAATCTCTCAAATCTCAACTAGAGAACTTGTAAGAGGAATGCCTAATATCAAGTTTATCAAAGAGAAAGTTTGTGATGCATGCTAACTGGAAAAATAAATAAAAAGTAGTTTCAAATCAAAGAATCAATTAAGCACCTCTAGACCACTACAATTGATCCACATGGATTTATTTGGACCAATTGATACAACAAGCCTAGGAGGTAGCAAATACGCATTTGTAATTGTAGACGATTATAGTAGATACACTTGGACATACTTCTTGGTGTACAAAAGTGATTGCCTTAAGTGTTTTTCAAAATTTTGTACATTTGTTCAAAATGAAAAAGGGTTTATGATTTGATCGATTCATAGTGATCATGGTAGTGAGTTTCAAAACCATGATTTTCAAAACTTTTGTGAATCAAATGGATACAACTATAATTTCTCTATTCCAAGAAATCCTCAATAAAATATAGTAGAAAGAAAGAATAGGAGCTTATAAGAAATGGCAAGAACCATGTTGAACAAACATAGCCTACCCAAATATTTTTGGGCCGAAGCCATTAATACAACATGCTATATCATGAATAGGGTTCTAGTAAGACCATTACTTTTCAAAACTCCTTATGAATTATGGAATAATAAAAAACCCAATGTTTTTTATTTTAAAGTTTTTGATTGTAAATGTTTTATCTTGAATGAAAAAGATACCTTAGGAAAGTTTGATGCAAAATCCAATTAAGGCATTTTTCTTAGTTATTCTTCTATTTCTAAAGCCTTTCGAGTCTTTAATAAAAGAATTTTGGTTATAGAAGAATCCATTCATACTATCTTTAACGAAGTTTCTGAATTTAAGAAAAATAATTTTGAAGATGATCTTAATTTTGATGCATTAAATTTGAATGAAGCCTCTCCTCTTACTAGCAACTGCTAGTCATATATGCCCTGCAAGCCAATCACATGAGTGATGGCACTTATGACTTAATATGCACTTTATCTCTTTGCTCATTATTAAGCGTTTTATCACTTTATCTTACGTGTTGCATATACTGTGGTCTTTGGATCTGTGCAATGGGAATTGGATCGTGATGAGATCATGATAATGAGACCGATTCACCTTTAAACACAAACCCTAAATTATCTTGGTCATAGGTTACTCGAGAAGGACATCGAGATAATCGGATAGACTGGTGTACTATATACCTGTTTATATGATGGAGGTAGCTGGTCTCATAGCTACTCATGTGGGGACACTAAGGCTACAGTGCAGGTGCTCATTGGAGAATGAGTTCACTGATTGATCCACCTATGGAATACTGGATGGTTATTGATACCTCACGTCAGATAGCGATTCCGTAGTCCTAATAGTGTATCTGGTCCTTAGACTTGAGACACCAAGGATATCCTGTATGAGTACTCCACTCTTTGATACCGGACTTATAGGTTTAGAAAGTACCAAATCTAGTACAGCCGGTTATTAGGAGTGGTAGCCAACCTTACGAGGGCTATTGAGTGTCAATAGAGGATCATCCGCTCTCGGTATCATGAGAGGAATATCCCATGTGTTCTTGCTCGAACAAATCCTTGGCTAAGGTTATTTGGATTGAGAGAGAAAGGGTTCTTCAGGACAATTCGACAAGAGCAAGACTCGAGGAGAGACCGTATGGGCCTGACAGCAACATGCTCGGTATAGGGTCTCTGGGATATTAGATGGATGAGAGATTATAGATACATGGTAACTAATGACAGATAGGTCCAAAGGATTGGATTCCCCTGTATCATTTGGGGGTTGCGGCGTAGTGGCCTAGTACGTCCACAGTCGATGAGTTGGGTGAATTATTATAGAGATAATAATTCACTATGTTAGAAGGAGTTCTGATAAGTATAACTCACGGCTAGCTCGATATTTGGCCTAGAGGGTCATACACATATGGTAGGTGTTGCAATGAGTAGAGGTTCAGATATAAGATATCCGCTGAACTCCCTATCTTATTGGATATCCATTAAGCCCCTAAATTATTGGATCCTGAGATGAGATCCAATAATTGCTAATAAGAGATTATTGGGTAGAGACCCACTAATCCAAGAGGCTTTGGTATTTGGATGGAAATCTAATATCCAATAGGGCACAGATCCATTAGGGTTGACAGAGGGCCTCTATAAATAGGAGGGAACCAAAGCTCTATAGGCTGAGAGTTCTCTTGGTAGCCACCTCCTATTCTCCTCTCCCTAGAGAGGTACATCGACGCAGTCCCTACCATGTGGATACCACTAGAGAGGAGGACGCTTGACCTCCTTTATCCTCTCCCACAGATTTGCAAGAATTCAAGGATATATGATCTCCCTAGGTATCTTCTTTTACACGTGTAGTTTTGCGGATTTGTTTTTGATGCATCGATCTTCACACGATGATGAAAACTTTCTATGGAAAATCTGGAGTTTTGTTTTTTGTTCTTCCACTACGCATGTGATGTCGCTCCCCTTGAAGGATTTCCCAACATTAACTTGGATGCATTGATAGGACCTTAGTAGGGTTGGGTCATACTCAACCAAGTAGCAGCTAATAAAAACCCTATGAGAGTGTAATAAACCCTACCTATCCACCTCTATCATATAAAGAAGAGTGGCTAGGGTTTACATTTGGGCCTTGGGCTTCTTAGTTGCCGCCCCCTCTTTACTGGGCCGGTCGACTAAGGTTGAGGGTAAAATGGGTAGTTCACTTAGGAAGTAGCCCTTGGGGCTAGGGTTTGGAGTCCTATATAAGCATGTAGCCTCTACCTCTTTTTAATAAGAAAAAATCAATCTACTTTGTAGCCACAGGCCGACTACTTGGAGGGTGGAACCCCTATAGCATTCCAAGGGTTGATCCCCCTCAAAGATCAATCTACATAGAATTCCTCTAGGGTTTTATCATCTGGTATCAGAGCAGCAATCTTGCTACTTTTGTTGTCATCCCTGCCACCCACCATCAACCAAACAACTCCCATAATTGCTCTTGACGTCGCCGTCTCCACTGTCATCTTTTGCCATAGATCAAATCAATCTATGCCGCCATCTCCAATTGCATCAGAGATATGGTATTCTCCTATCACCAATACCTTTTGCTGCTACAATTTTCCATTCAAAATACCAAAAAGAAGTATTGCTATCTATCCTTTGCTATGAATTCCTTTCATCACAAAAGTTATCATGTTTGCAAACGAAGGATTGCTGTAGAAAATTTCAGCCATATATTGCTGCCTTTAAACTGATCTATATGCTATCCTTTTTGAACAAAATTTCTTGTGCACTTCATAGATCATCTTGGCTTTCATCTATGATTGATCTATTATAGAATTCATCTCTGAAACATTCCTGTGTTGCTGCAAATTTTCATTGCAAGCTACTGAAATTTTTCGATGAGAATTCTGCCATCACAACTTGCACCAATTTCCTTGCTGTTATGCTGCCAAAATTTTCTTGATCCAATTTATCATCATCACTGTTATCTAAACTGAGAATTTGCTATTAAATTCCCTCCTCAAATCTCAGAATTTTTGCTGAAAATTTTATCGAGAAACCGCTATTTCTTCAATGACAATTCTGCTCTTACAAGATAGCACATATCTATAGCAACTTCTACCGAATTGCTATCGAAATTTTCTTGATCCAATTTATCATCATCACTGTTATCTAAACCAAAAATTTTCTATCAAATTCTCTCCTCAAATCTCAGAATTTTTGCTAAAAATTTCATCGAGAAACCACTATTTCTTCGATGACAATTCTACTCTTATGAGATAGCACATATCTGCAGCAACTTCCTCCAATTTCTGCCAAACCCTTGCTACCATCTACCACAAATCTAAAACCCTCTTCCCTAATCTTCATCCACTACCATCACAGCCCTAAAACTCTATCAAACTGCACCCCCAAACCACACCCAAAATAGCCACAAAACAATCCTAAACCGCAGCCTACATCCTCCAATCCACTAACCCTTTCGGTCACCACTTCTCTTAACCAATACATGCCTTTAACTTGATAACAAAAGAGAGATCTTAATATTACATATTTGTAGGCATATACTATGGCATCTGAGGAGGCAATCAACGCTAAGTTTGAAGCCTTCGAGATGCAAATAGAGGATAAGATTTGGACTCTCTTTATCGAACTCAGTTTGGGCCAATCACCAAGCCTGAAGAAATCACATCAAGGAGAGAGCTCTAACAGAAGAGATAACTTTCAAGAGAGGGGAGGCTTTATGAGTGATCCCTACTATCCATGCATGAGGGTGGACTTCCCTAGATGGGAAGAAGGAGACCCGATTGATTGGATCTTGCGCGTGGAGTGATATTTTCGATACCACAAAATCACGGACGCATCTATGGTGGAAATTGCAACTATACATCATGAAGAGGATATCATATAGTGGTTTGATTGGTTTAAACACACTCATGGAGTCCTCTCATGGCAACATTTCAAAGAAGGACTGCTGATCCGCTTCGGACCAACCGATTATGAGAACATTGACAAACAACTAGCAAAGATTTGACAAACCTCCACCATTGAAGAGTATCAAACCAGGTTTGAAAGGTTATCTAATTAAACTCATTATTGGTCTGAAAAACAGCTATTGGGGACATTTATTGAGGGCTTGAAGCCAGAGATCCTGAGAGAAGTTAAAGTTTGACAACCATACACGCTCATGGCAGCTATCTCTTTTGCACGACTTTAAGAGGAGCGATTGAACCACAAATCTTGGAGGACTAGGGTTGCTCCCCAACTAGAAATATTGAAGCTCTCAACCTCCTGTACTGTCAGCCAAGTCCCTTCACTAAAAAAGTTGACAAGAGGAGCTTCGAGAGCGATCTACGAAGGGGTTATGTTGGCATTGCGATGAGCCGTGGAGCCTTGAGCATCACTGTAAAAAAGGGAGACTTTTTGTGATTGAACCAGTGGAAGAAGAGGTCATTGAACAGCTAGAAGAGAGCCTTGAACATGAAGAAGAAGATGTGGAAGAAGAGCCACAACCGACCAACTTTATGGTACACGCATTAGTCGGCTACTCAAATCTGCAAACAATGAAAGTTGGAGGCCTTCTCAAACAATAATCGATTATTGTTCTCATCGATACGGGCAGCACAAATAACTTCTTAAATAGTAAAGTTGCTACTCGGATGGCACTCCACATCGAAGGTTGCAGTAAGTTCGATGTAAAGGTCGCCGACGGTTGAATCCTAAAGTGCGACCAAAGATGCCCGCAGGTGAAATTATTACTGCAAGACCAAGAAATTATTGCCGACTTCTTCCTCCTACCAATTGATGATTATGAGGCCATGCTAGTCATAGAATGGCTAACAACGCTATGTGACATCTCTTGGAATTTTTCTAAGTTAATTATGAAATTCTACTATAAAGGCAAACAGGTCATCCTACGTAGGAGGCGCGGAAGCAACGTAACCATTGTTTCGACCCAATGAATAGAGAAAGTTTTGTATAAGATAAATGGTGGCTTTTTAATGCATCTCCAGCAGCAACCAGAGAGGAAGAAATAGAAATTGAAGATCAAAATCTCACCCAATTGCTAGCTAAATTTTCAGCCATCTTTCTTCCTACCACCGGCTTCCTCGAGGACATTAGGGAGGAATGGAAGAAGGATCTAGAGACCAGTAATATTATTAAAAATTTAGAGGAGGATCCAAGTGCAATAGCTCACTATACTTGGGATTTGAAGGATTTATGCTACAAAGGTCGTAATGTACTTATACCCGACTCCCCTTGCATCAAAGTCATTCTATATGAAATGTACTCTACACCTTCAGTAGGACACTTCAGATTTTTGAGAACATACAAAAGAGTGAAGAAAAATTTTTATTGGAGAGGGATAAAAAAAATTATTTCTGAATACGTGGCACAATGTGATGTATATCAACAGCAAAAGGGTGAAATAGTGGCGAGTCCAGGGAAACTACAACCACTACCCATACCGAACTCAGTGTGGACTGACATCTCCATGGACTTCATCGAAGGGCTATCACCTTCCGAAGGTAAAAGCACGATCCTCATGGTGGTTGATCGACTTACGAAATATACTCATTTTTGTGCTATGCGAAATCCCTACACTACTGCTAGTATTGCTTAGATTTTCATAGAAAATATTATTAAACTACATGAGATGCTAAAGTCCATTGTAAGTGATCAAGACAGGATCTTCACTAGTAAATTTTGGACCAAGTTATTTCAGTTGCAGGGCACCAAACTCAAGATGAGCACAACATATCATCCATAAATTGACGACCAAACAAAGGTGGTGAATAGGTGTTTAGAGATGTACCTTCGGTATTTCACCAGTGACTAACCAAAGGAGTGGACGAAATGGCTCCCATGGGCCAAATGTCGGTATAATACTATGTATCATTTCTCTACAAAATGTACCCCATATGAAGCATTGTATGGTCAGCCAGCTCTTGTGATTCCAAAGTATATAATTGGCTCGGCCAAGGTAGATCAGATCGATCAAGATTTAATTGATAGGGACAAACTCCTACAACTACTAAAGGATAATCTCTCGATCGCTCAAGCCAGAATGAAGTAGCAAGCCAACACACAATGAAGCGAAAGAGAATTTTCAATGGGAGATTGGGTTTATCTTCGCCTACAGCCATACAAGCAACTCTCTATCAACACATGAGCCTCCATAAAGTTATCCCCATGTTTTTATGGGCCCTATCTGATCACAGAGCATATTGAAGTTGTGGCATATATACTTAAATTGCTTGAGGATGCCAAAATTCATCCTGTCTTCCACGTGTCATGCTTGAAGCTCAAGTTGGGAAAACACGAGTCACCCCATATTCAATTGCCCAACACCACTGATGATGGAGATATTCAAGCCCAACCACAAGCCATCCTCGGCCATAGAATCATGATGCATCATCGACGTTCCTCTACTAAAGTATTAGTGCATTGGAATAATTTACCCCCTGAAGATGCCACATGAGAATCATACGAGGAGCTGAAGACCCAATTCCCTGAATTCATAGAACCTCAGCATTGAGGACAAGGCTGATTTGAAGAGGGTGGGCTTGATAGGACCCTAGTAGGGTTGGGTCATACTCAACTAAGTAGCAGCTAATAAAAATCTTGTGAGAGTGTAATAAACCCCACCTAGCCACCTCTATCCTATAAAGAAGAGTGGCTAGGGTTTATATTTGGGCCTTGGGCTTCTTAGCCACCGCCCCCTCTTTACAAGGCCAATCGACAAGGTTGAGGGTAAAATGGGTAGTTTACTTAGGAAGCAGCCCCTAGGGCTAGGGTTTGAAGTCCTATATAAATATGTAGCCTCCACCTCTTTTTAACAAGAAAAGATCAATCTACTTTGCAGCCACAAGGCCGACTACTTAGAGAATAGAACCCCTATAGCATTCCAAGGGTTGATCCCTCTCAAAAATCAATCTACATAGAATTCCTCTGGGGTTCTATCATGCATCTTCTTCTGAAACATCCTTACCTAAGGAATAGAAGTATGTAGATGCTTATCCTAAGGAGCTAATCATATGAGACACATCTAAAGGTGTTTAAACCCATTCTTCCTTTAAAAATTTTTGTGCTAATGTCACTTTTCTTTCTCAAATTGAACCTAAATGCATTGATGAGGGCTTAAAAGATGATTCATGGGTTATTGCAATGCAAGAAGAGTTAAATCAATCTGAGAGAAATGAGGTATGAAAGCTTGTTCCTAGACTTAATGACTATTTAGTGATTAGTACTAAATGGGTCTTTAGAAACAAGCAAGATGAATTTGGTATCGCGGTTAGAAACAAAGCTAGATTAGTGTCCAAAGGTTTCAACCAAGAAGAAGGTATCGATTATAAAGAAACCTTTATTCTTATGGTAAGATTAGAAGCCATAAGGATGCTCGTTGCCTATTCTTGCTGTAATAATTTTAAGTTATTTCAAATGGATGTCAAAAGTACTTTTTTAAATGACTTTATTTCCGAAGAAGTTTATGTTGAATAATCGCCTGGATTTAAGAATTCTCTTTTTCTTAATTATATGTTTAAGTTAACTAAGGCTCTCTATAGATTAAAATAAGCCCCAAGGGCTTGGTTTGAGAGACTTAGTTCCTTTCTTATCCAAAATAATTTCTCTAAAGGCAAGGTTGATACTACATTGTTTATTAAAAATTTTAAAAATAATTTCCTTATCGTTCAAATTTATGTTGACGATATTATTTTTGGTTCTACAAATGAGTCCTTATGTGAATCATTTGCCAAAAGTATGAGCCAAAAGTTCGAAATGAGCTTAATGGGTGAACTAACTTTCTTCTTAGGCTTATAAATCAAACAACTTAGTGATAGTATTTTTCTTAAACAAATCAAATATGCATTAGAATTACTAAAATAGTTTAATATGGATGGTTCAAAGGCTATCAATACACCAATGAGTACCTCCACTAAGTTAGATATGGACGAAAGTAAAGAAAGCTTCAATCAAAAAAACTTATAGGGGTATGATAGGTAGTTACTATACCTCACCGCAACTAGACTATGTTGAATCTCGGATTTTGATGATGAAACTAATTGAGTGTGATTTGTTGTCTAATTGCGTGTTGAGTTACGCAGGTCTACTATCGATCAGGATATTGGGTGTCGAGCCAGAGGTTCGGTCGACTATCGGCAAGAGGCTTCGTACGTCGGGCATCGGGCCAAGAAGTGCGGAGTTGCGCCATGGATATCGAGTTTGTTTGTGCAGGAGTAACTAACGAAAGGGATGAAGACGTAAAGCGAAATCAAGGGCCGAAGTCAAGTGCGATGGATCGTTGGGAGTTCGCGGAGCTTGACAAGAAAGATCGAAGCTTGCCAAAGAAGCTCGGGGGAACTCGCCAAAATCATCGTGGAGTCCGAGAGCTTGCCGGGAGTCCGTAGGATGGTTTCCGAGGGATCGTCGGAAGACCGCGAGTTCGCCTAAGCTCGACTAAGAAGACTTGACTTGCGACTTTGTAATAGCTTAGAAACGTCTTTAAAATTCGTAGTTAGCACATATTTTGGGTTAGGATTAGATGACCCAAAGTGGGGGGCCCATTGGGCCTTGATTAGATGAGTTTGGGCCAAAATTTTGGCCTAAATCAACTAATTTTGGCCCAAACTGAACTAGCTACGTGCATGCTAACAGAGCATGTGTACCAGCATGCACTGTAGCATACTACTGTAGCTATGTACTGTAGCGTGTTACTGTAGCAGGCTACCAGAAAAGTTACTGCTAGCCAAGCGGTGGAACTGCCAGCAAGGAATCACCGCCGGGCAAAGGTAAGCATCGCCAAATATTAATACCGTGGCTATCGCCTGAGGCGTGCACCACCAGCCAGCCAGATCAGAAAGCGGTAGACGCTCGCCCCGGGCACGGCACCATCAGATTTGACTAAAGATTGTGACAGCGCGTGGCACTGGGCTTCGACAAAAAGTGGTGGCACCGGGTTCGACCATCAGAATTATTGGAACTCCAAATTTATTTGAAATTTGGGAGCCCAATTTTGAACTACTTGGATCTATAAATACCCCTCCCTTCTCAACCTAGCGAAAACCCTTTTGAGCAAAAAGTCTAAGTCTTGAGTTCTTGAAGTGTGTTGTAAAGTCTTGCTTTTGCTAGTGTTCACCTTCTTCCCTTTCTTGAGAGATCTTGTACAAGTGTGAACATCTTGTAAAGGGTTGTAAAGGGGTGTTTGATCCTTCCCCTTCAAAGGAATTGCTAGTGGAAGAGCGGAGCCTCATCGTAAAGGCTTCAAGAGTGGATGTAGGTCATTTGACCGAACCACTATACATCCTTGTGTCCATGAATGTGTGAGTGCTTACATTCTTGAAGTATTTCTTTACCTTGCTGCAAGTTATTTAGTTCATACTTATTTCCCTTAAGCAAGCAATTACTTTCAAGCTCTCTTTCTTCAAATCGAGATCTTCCTATAAAAGTGAGTTTTTGTTAAATCGGTTTCAAGAGTACGCTTTTAATCCGCTGCACTAATTCACCCCCCCCCTCTTAGTGCCGCTCGATCCCTAACAATTGGTATCAGAGCCACGTTCTTTCTCTTTCGGATTTACACCCGTGAGAAATGGCTCTAAATAGTTTTCAAGAGGGCTTTCGGTTTTTCGTCCACCGTTTTTTAACGGTTCGGACTACACATATTGGAAAACTCGAATGAGAGTTTTCATGCTTTCAATGAACTTGGATTTGTGGAACATCATCAAAAATGGCTTTCAACCTTCCTCTAAACTGACGAACGAATGGTCGGATTTGGAGAAAAGGTTATTTTCTTTAAACGTAAAGGCTATGAATGCCTTATTTTGCGCTTTAGACAAAAATGAGTTCAACTGGATTTCTACATGTGAAACGGCTTTTGACATTTGGCGAACTCTAGAAATCACGCACGAAGGAACGAGTAGAGTCAAAGACTCGAAAGTTAATATTTTGATGCACGATTTTGAGATTTTCCGAATGGCACCAAGTGAGACTATCGATGACATGTTCTCCCGTTTCTCGGATGTCATCAATAGTCAAAAAGCTCTTGGTAAATGTTTTTCAGACTTTGAACTCGTAAACTAGACTTTAAGATCTCTTCCAAAAAGATGGGATCCGATAATAACCGCAATACAAGAAACAAAAGATCTAAATAACTATCCTATTAATAAACTTATTGGGTCTTTAAAGACCTATGAAATGAGTTTCTTGGAATGTTTAGAACATCATGAACATGATGAACATTTGGATCACCTTCTAAAGAACAAGAAGGTTTTTGAATATCGGACAAATGGATGCCACTTGAGTGATGACTCAAGTGATGAGGACAATGAGGACATTGAACACATAACAATGAATGTTAACAAGTTCATTAAACAAAAATTAAAAAACACAAATGAACTTGAACGGAGAAAGAGGCCAAAGAAGAAGAAGAAGGCTTGGAAAGAAGAATCAAGAAAAGAAGAAGCAAACTACGCTTTAATGGGCTTCGACAACGAGGTAAGTAACTTAACTTCCTTGAATTATTTTGAAATTACTTGATGATTTCCATGAATGCTTAACTTAGTTTGTAGGATTTTTTTTTATGCTTTTCTTGTGTTTTTAGAAATTAAAAAAAAAATTCGAAATTATACTATGCTTTTCTTTATAGTATTTTTGAAAAGTAAACATATGAATGATGCAAGATTTGTGATAATGCTTAGGATTAATCTATGCATATGTATCTTGATGGTTTACATTATCTCCAAATATAATGCTTGATGATTTTATATCATGCATGAGCTTTTGAAGTAATAAAATGTCATATTATGATGATGAAACATATTTTTCGAATTTATAAATAGATGCATGATTTTGGCAAAAATTTGAACATGGCCTTTTAACATAAAAATTGAAAGTGTGCTATCATTTTTACATATTTGGTCTTGATGATTTTATGACTAAGCTTGTGTTTTATTTTGATACATGTTTTCATAAAAATTTTGAATATGCTCACATCAAATTGCTTAAAATGAAAATGTATTTTTTTTCTCATTCTATCGAGATGAATGAATTCTTGTTATGAGTCTTGTGAATCTCATAAAAATAAAAACATGATGAATATTTTAAAAAATGTGCCTCATGTTTTCGGTCTTAATGATTTCTCTTGAAATATGCTCTTTGGACCTATATGAAAAACATGAATATACTCATATGAACGTCAAATCACTTGAAATGGAACACATAAAAATGAGAAATTACACTATCATGATGCTTTACGTGTAATGCTTTTGATCTTAATAGGCTAAATGACAACTTGTATTTCAAATTTATACAATGATGGCTTCCATATAAATGTTTGAACATACATTATGAAATCATCATTGAAATGAAAATATTAAAAGTTTGTTATCATGCTTAATGATTTTGTGATATCATATCTTGATGAAAAACCAATGTTTCGGTTTTAAAATTTGATACTCATCTTTTGAAATATGAAACATATTATCATGATAAATTAAATCTCATGTCTTGGAATAATATGTTGCATTTATGTCTTGACAATTTTTATAATGAAGTTTGTCTTTCGATGTTGAATGTTGATATTTCTATTTTATTTGACATTAAAAGATAAAGGCATGTTTATTTGAAGTAAATTATAAAAAGGAAATGCATGATTCTTGAAAATTTTTCTATTTCTAAAGTTTTTGGTCTTGATGAATCCATGTGGATCTCTTGAATCGAATCTTTTTGGAAAGTACCACATGCTTAATGTGATTCGACTTAATGATAATTTGTCTTTTCGTCTTGAATGTTGACATTTACTTTTATTAAGGGCAAATGCATGGTTATAAGAAGCAAATCACATATAAAAATAAAATGCAATTCTTTATATCAATCTTATCAATTTTTCTATAAGAAATTCATGAATCCATACTTATCATGTATGAATTTATTGAATGAGATTTTGAGGATGATTCTAGTTTTGACTAATGCTTGATTTGTATTTATGTCATAAGACACGTTTTAAAATTGAATCATGCTTCAATCATGTTCTTTCTCCCTTAATTCATTTTGTTCTCCTATATTTCCTTTTATTTACCATAGAGGAGAATCTCCTAAATGAATTACAAAGTTGATGATTTGATAATAAGTGTTTATCAAAAATCTATTTATCATTTTGCAATCTCTAAAAAGTTGATAATCACTCATTCATGTTGTGAATCTCAAAATGTTTTTGATTTGATTAGGAGTTTTGAGTTGACAAAATGAGTTTGAATAATTTTATGACTCCTCTCTTGATCTCTTGAAATCATGACATTGAATTCTTGACTTGAGATATTTTTGCAAATTGAAATACCTTCCTCTATGATTGCTTACTTTTTCATTTACTAAAGAGGAAAACAATTCAAGTCTTGATATATCGATAAGTGATACTTGAAATTATTTTTATGATTCATGATGAATTTAGATCTATCATGTATAAATCAAGTTGTTGCTCTTACTATCAAATGAATCATAAGCCCTGACATCACATCTTTTATGATATAAAATGATATGATTTCCTTACCTTGTATGCCTTTTGTGATGATTTGAACATTGATGTAAAACAAAATTTATATTCTTCCCTTTCCTTTATTTCCTTCTTTAATACAAAAGGGGAAAGAAAGCATGTTAACATCATTAATCATGACTTGATTTTGATTTCTTGGAACTATATATTTGAGATTCTATTTATGAAATCATGATCGTGATGATTTGAAAACTCCTACATGTAAATCAAGATTTTCTTCATGACAAATATATATAAATTTTGTTTATTCATGAATTGATCTTTAATGAGGTGACTTCCTTGTGTGATGATTGAAAATTAATTTTCTTTCGATGAATCATTGAATCATGACTTGATCTATGCTATCTTTTTATATATATCATGATTCTTGATTGTATACCCTTTATCATGAATTGAAAATTGACGATAAAGAAAGTATTTCTGAATCATGATTTTGATTTCTCGGAACTATATGTTTAGAATTTGTTTGAAAATCATGATCTTGATCTTGCTAAAATGAATGGTTATGAATCATGAATGATATTTTTTGATCCTTATTGATTTTTCAGATTGATATCTATCATTACATGATATGATTGAATGATTGATTGATACAAATTTAAATGATGTGAAAAGCTGTTAAAGGAAGAAAACAATCTGAATTTTGATATTTCAATATTTGATACTTGGAATATTTTAAAATGTGTTCTTGATGAGAATGTTTGAAATTGCTCTTTTTATCTCATGAATCTTTATCTTAATCTTGTTAAGAAAAATTTTAATGAACCATGAATCATATCTTTGGTATTCACGAATTAATCCTTATTGATATCTTTCATGAATTCTTTGAATCTATTGCCTTGAACTTTTGAATTGTGATGAATCAAAAATTTTCTCCTATATGACTTCTCCTATATGTCATGCTTTGAATATTGATGAAGATTTTTTATTGATGGAAGTTGATATATGATATGAAAAGAGGATGTAAAAGAAAATCTTTGTACTTGATCCTACTATTCTTTTGACAAAAACAAAGGGGAGAAGATTTATTGCTAGCTTGCAATTTCAATGAAAAATTTCCTAGCTCGATCATTGAAATGAAGGAACATCCTATCATGGAAATTTTAAATGTTGCTAGCATGCTACAAAAGCAAACTGCAAACTTGCTATGATGAATTGTAAGAAGCAAGTGATGGATTGCTATGCTAGGACATCCTTGAAAAATTTGCCATGATTGAATGTTGAATGTTGATGAAAATAGCTAGTATGTTGTAAAGTTTGCATATTCTTGAAAACTAGCTATGATGTTACTTCTCCTTTTTGTTGATGACATAGGGGGAGAAGTAGATTGATGACTTCATGCTTTGTATTGAATATTTTATATATTTGCATGATGGTTTGACTATTCTCATAAACATTGTGATGAATGTTGCTTGGATCTGGGATAATCCAAGTGTTCTATCAATAGCATATTGATAGGGGGAGTTTGTGTTAAACTCCGGGGAGTTATGGTTAACTCCGTCAGTTCTCAATTAGTTGTCATCATCAAAAAGGGGGAGATTGTTGAATCTCGGATTTTGATGATGAAACTAATTGAGTGTGATTTGTTGTCTAACTGCGTGTTGAGTTACGTAGGTCTACTATCGATCAGGATATTGGGTGTCGAGCCAGAGGTTCGGTCGACTATCGGCAAGAGGCTTCGTACGTCGGGCATCGGGCCAAGAAGTGCGGAGTTGCGCCATGGATATCGAGTTTGTTTGTGCAGGAGTAACTAACGAAAGGGATGAAGACATAAAGCGAAATCAAGGGCCGAAGTCAAGTGCGATGGATCGTTGGGAGTTCGCGGAGCTTGACAAGAAAGATCGAAGCTTGCCAAAGAAGCTCGGGGGAACTCGCCAAAATCATCGTGGAGTCCGAGAGCTTACCGGGAGTCCGCAGGATGGTTTCCGAGGGATCGTCGGAAGACCGCCGGAAGCTCGACGGAAGAAGACTTGACTTGCGGACTTTGTAATAGCTTAGGAAATGTCTTTAAAATTCGTAGTTAGCACATATTTTGGGTTAGGATTAGATGACCCAAAGTGGGGGCCCATTGGGCTTTGATTAGGATGAGTTTCGGCCAAATAATCGTAGCATATGCATCAGAGCAGCATGCATCAGTTCGTAGCCATGTAGTGGTAGCACGCCATCAATAAAGTAGCGCCAAGCGGTGGAACCCACCGCGGCGGGCGGTAGCACTCGCCAGCGATCAGAGCACCGCCGAAGCACCGCTCGCATCAATGAGTGGCAGCACCACAAAGTGCGTGGCACCGCTCACCACTGTGAACATTGAACTCCAAATTTATTTGAAATTTGGAGCCCAATTTTGAATCCACTTTGATCTATAAATACCCTCCTTTCCCAAATTAAAGGGAACCTTTTGAGCAAAAAGTCTAAGTCTTGAGTTCTTGAAGTGTGTTGTAAAGTCTTACTTTTGCTAGTGTTCACCTTCTTCCCTTTCTTGAGAGATCTTGTACAAGTGTGAACATCTTGTAAAGGGTTGTAAAGGGGTGTTTGATCCTTCCCCTTCAAAGGAATTGCTAGTGGAAGAGCAGAGCCTCATCGTAAAGGCTTCAAGAGTGGATGTAGGTCATTTGACCGAACCACTATACATCCTTGTGTCCATGAATGTGTGAGTGCTTACATTCTTGAAGTATTTCTTTACCTTGCTGCAAGTTATTTAGTTCATACTTATTTCCCTTAAGCAAGCAATTACTTTCAAGCTCTCTTTCTTCAAATCGAGATCTTCCTACGAAAGTGAGTTTTTGCTAAATCGGTTTCAAGAGTACGCTTTTAATCCGCTGCACTAATTCACCCCCTGTCTTAGTGCCGCTCGATCCCTAACAGACTAGATATCATGTTTAGTGTAGAACTTTATACTAGATTTCAATCTAATCCCAAACAATCCCATTATAAAGTAGTTAAAAGGATTTTAGATATTTAAAAGGAACCCCGAATCTAGGACTATGGTATCCTAGATCAAAAAATTATGAATTAATTGCTTATGCCAATGCTAACTTTGCTAGATATAGAATAGATAGAAAAAGCACATCTAGAATATGTCAACTTTTAGGATATGCACTTGTCTCTTGGTCTTCTAAGAAACAAAACTCAGTTGCATTATCTACAGCCGAAGTTGAGTATATAGCTATAGGTGCATGTTGTGCATAAGTTATTTGAATGAAAAATACTTTAGAAGATTATGGACTATATTTGAAAAATATCCTTGTAAAATACGATAATACTGGTGCAATGTATTTAACAAAAAATCTCATTCAACACTCTAGAACTAAACATATTGACATTAGGCATTATTTTATTAGAGATCATGTTAATAACTATAATATATCTTTAGAATTTATTGATACAAAACATCAATTAGCTTATATTTTTAGAAAACCTTTGAATGACAAATAATTTGATTTTATTAGAAGAGAATTCGGCATGTTAAATCTTCTTAATGCATGAATTCCTCTTATACATTTTTTTGATTTCTCAATTTTCGTAACTTCAAGTTTCTTTTTAAATTGAGATCATTACCTATGATTCCTTCCTCTTTCACAATTTACAATAGAAGATTTACCAAAATGATTCATGATATTTTAGATTTATGACTTGATCTTTCATGTGATGATCATTTCCTTGATCTTTATTCATTTATGATGTAAATTTTTTGCACTAATGAACTCTTCTCCTCTTCTTCTTTCTTTTTCAATGACAAAGGGGAGAAAGAAACTTGCTAGCATATCAAGAAAAGCAAAAATACTAATTTGCACATCTCAAGAGAACCAAAAAGTGCTTGCACATCTAAAGAGAAGTGCTAGCTTGGCTATTTCAAGAACCAAAAGTTTTACACCTCATGTTTGCATGTTTCAAAATTCACTTGTTTAACTTTTCTCCTTTTTGTTGATGACAAAGGAAAATTCACTTGTTTAACTTTTCTCCTTTTTGTTGATGACAAAGGGGGAGAAGTAAGTAATGATGAATGATTGAAATTTTTAATGTTTTGATATCATGTATATTATACCTAAAGTGATGTTGACTTGTTTTTGGTACCATGCATGAAGTGATGATGAGTTGTAATTGCTTATAATGTATTTTGATGATTTGAAATCATATTGCACAATGTATAAAATTTTGATATGATATGGTTAAAATAATTTCACTTGAATTCAAAGGTTATTATTCCTTTTGAATTCAAGTTTACCTTATTTCGATATGGCATATAGATAGGGGGAGTTAAGTTTAACTCCATCATCAATTGGTTGTCATCATCAAAAAGGGAAAAATTGTTGAATCTCAGATTTTGATGATGAAATCAATTGATAAGTTTATTATCTAATCTATGCTTTGACATAAGTGATGTAAGACTAACTTCGATCAAAAAAGGTAAAATAATTAAAGCAAGAAGAATCAAACATTGAGCTAGAGTCAAAGTTCGGGCATCGGGTTGGAAGAATCGAACAATGCGCCGAGAACAGATGTTACAGGAGTCAATATGTCGATAGATCATGTAATACACTGAAGATTCAGACGATGCACTAGAAGTTCACCGGAAAGTCACCGAACGTTCACTAGGAGAACCAATGACATACCGGATAACTTAGATTTATGTCTTATAGTTGTTTATGTCTTAAATATCAAAAGTTAGGTCAAAATTGGGTTAGTTTTAGTTGTAACCATACCAACTCAATTAGGAGCCAATTGGGCCTAAATTGGGACTGATTTGGGCTCATTGGGAGGCCCATTCAGTGGCCCAAAACTTGCTGTAGGCGGTGGCACCACCAAACTAGCGATGGAACTACCTATAAGCTCGAAAAATGAAAAAGCACACTTTTTCAGGCTGTAGGTGGTGGTACCACCCAGCATTAAAGCTGCCAAGCTGGCGGTAGCACCGCTAGAACCACTGTTTTTGAGGTTCTATGGGCGGTAGCACCACCCAATGCAGGCGGTGGTACCGCCCATACCGCCCACTGTTTTTAAATTTTGGCTTTGTTTTTGAAGCCATTTGGGGCCTATAAATACCCCATTCATCCCTGCAAGGATTACATAAGAAAAAATGAGTGAAAACTCTGGTGAATCAAGTTATAATCTTGAAAAGTCTTGAGTGTTCCTTCCCTCTACTTGAAAAGTTTAGAATTTTGTCTAAGGGAGGTGCGAGACTTGTAGAGGTTATCTCCTAAACCTTTGAAAAGGAGAAAGTTGTAAAAGGATGATTGATCTTCACCTATCGAAAGAAGATCATTAGTGAAAGTTGATGACCTCGGCGAAGGAGGAATCAGGAGTGGACAAAGGTCGGAGGACTGAACCACTATAAACATCGGTGTGCATTTGCTATTCTTCCTTTCTTTATCATTGCCTTTACTTTCTAAGTTAATTGCTCACTACTCTACTACCCTCATTCATTATAAACGTCTTTAAGTTTAAAGCATTTTCAATACGTTTCAACGAATGAACTTTTTGAATCGACGTAATTTTTTGAAAGCACTAATTCACCCACACCCCCCCCCCTCTTAGTGCCACTATGACCCTAACAGTCATAAGATCTGATCTATTAGAATCGCAGTCAGTACTAAGAGAGGGGGGGGGTGAATTATTGCAATGGTAATTCGTTCAATTTTTAAAAAAATCATTTCGTATGATGAAAGCCTTATCAATGAAATCATATCGAAAATGCCCTAACTTGAAACCGTTTGCAAGTGAGTAATGAGGGAGTAGAGCAGTGAGGAAGTAAAATGATTTGCAGCAAAGGTAAATAGCAAAGTAAAGGCAGTAAATCAATTTTACAATGGTTCAGTCGTCTAACCTATGTCCACTCCCAATTCCTTCTTCATCGAAGCCATCGGCATCCACTAATAGTCTTCTTTCAAACGGACGAAGACTAACCACCCTTACAACCCTCTTCTCCTTTTCATAGGTTTAAAAGAACAACCTTTACAAGCACTCACTCCTCTCCTAGGCTGAAAATAACTTGAGGCTAGAGGAGGAAAATTCTTAAAGTTACAATAGCGTTTTTCCACTATTAGTTCTCTATGCTTATGTATTCTAACTAGGGATGATAGGGATATTTATAGGCTCCAAATTGATTCAAACTTGGAGCTAAAACCAGTCTCATCTTGGGTCTTCTGAGTACTAACGGTACTACCACCCAGGCTTTCTAACACTTGGCGGTACGATCGCCTAGGCTATTGGTACCACTGCCTGACGCTAGGCGGTACCATCGCCTACTCTAACAGTACCATCGCTTGGCATAGTCTTTGAGACTATGTCTTGGAGACCGGGCCACTAGCGGATCTATTGCCTGTTCTAGTAGTGCCACCGCTTAACCCACTTCTTGGGTCACTATTTGGACCTTTCACTTAGCTCAACACAGCCCAAACTTGGGACCAGTTAGCTCATAATTGAGTTGGCCCAATTACAACCCAATTACACCTAAAACTACTTCAATCTAGACAATTATTACAAAACTCAATCAAATGTTGTTCGGCCTATCATTGGTTCATCCGGTGCATCATTCGATTATTCGGTGTATCATCCTCTCTTGCGGCCTATTACCTAATCAATAGTTGACATCTGCAACTCTGATCTCCTTGGTGTAATTCTGCTCTTCTTTGTCCGATGCCCAAACTCATGTCTGAAGCCTTCTATCGATACGTCGACTGATCCTTCGGCTCGATGTCTAATCTTCTAAGATGTTCTCCTCCGTCCTAACATCCGATTCTTCCTGCTTCAATTGTCTATTCTTGATCGAAGCTACCTGTATCACTTAAAATATAAATTAAATCATAATCACTATCAATTGGTTTCATCATCAAAATCTGAGATTCAACAATCTCCCTCTTTTTGATAATGTCAACCAATTGATGACGGAGTTAACCTTAACTCCCTCTATGAATATTGTCATATTGATAAAAAATTTAAAATTTAAAAAATTTGAATAAATCATGCATAATCAAAATGTTCAATACACTATACAATGCATGAAATCATGCATAATCAAAATGTTCTAACATACACAAACTGAAAACAACTTAAGGCTAGCGGAGATAAATTCTTAAAGGATTATAATAATATTTTTCCACTATTAGTTCTCTGTACTGCCCAATCTATCGGTACCACTGCCTAGTCTATCGGTACCGTCACCTGACATTGGGTTGTACCACTACCAAACATAGTCTTGGAGACTATCTTGAAGACCAAGCCACCGGCGGTTCCATCGTCTGTTCTAGCGATGCTACCGCTTAACCCACTTCTTAGGTCACTATTTGGGCTTTTCACTTAGCCCAACACAACCCAAACTTGGGCCCAATTAGCCCCTAATTGAGTTGGCCCAATTCCAACCTAATTACACATAAAACTACTTCGATCTAGACAATTATTACAAAGCTCAATCAAATGTTGTCCGGCATGTCATTGGTTCACTCGACGCTTCATCCGATTCTTTGACACATCGTCCTCTCTTGCAACCTATTGCTCAATCAACAGTTGACATCCATTACGATGTGTATGTTAGCAAGTTTTTTTTCTTCTCTTTTGAGAAATGCAAGCAAGTTTTCTCTCCTTGTGCAAGCTAGCAATTTATCTCCCCCTTTGTCTTTGCTAAAAAGAAGGAAAGAATACAATGTTGTAATTCTTTTCCCTTTACATCAATTTTCAAATCATGACAAATGAGATATCAAAAATTTACATCAATGTTCTAATCATCACATCAAAGATATCAAAAAAATAATTTATGATGAGGAATATAACTCATGAATACAAATGAGTATTGAAACATAAGAGAAAAATCAATTTATGCATACAATGTTTCAATCATCAAAGCACATCATTTCAAGTTTGGAGTATTTGAAAAGAAACAAGGAAACATTATGATTCATTTGCATAAATATTCTTATTTAATAAATTGAGAGAATCATACGAGAATCAAGAAAGATGTTTCGTATTGAATATATCCCAAGTCGTAAATATGATAAATGATTTAGTTAGATATATCATCTCATTAGTAAAAAGAATCATATGAGAACTTGATTCATGCATAATGTCTCAATTCATCATAAAAAATTTAATTTATAATTCCAAAAAATCATGATTCATTTGGAAAGTTCTCCTCTTTAGTAAATAGCACAAGAAATCTTAAGAGATCAAAGATCTTGATAAAGAAAATTTAAGTATTAAGTTCATGATTCGGATAAATCTCATTTAAAATCAAATCACCAAAATCACTTTCAAGAGATTCATAAATAACATAACTAGATTCATCAATCTCTTATTGAAAAATCACCAAAACATTAGAGAGAAATGTATTTCCTTTTTAGTCTAAATTTAAGTGATTTATTTCAAATAAGCTTGCCTTTATCTTTTTATGCCAAATCAAAATATACATCATCATATAAATCTGGAAATCAAGTTTCGTCATAAAAACCATCAAAACAAAAAAATATAATACATTATTCCAAAACATAAGATTTCAAATCATCAAATCCTCATGCATAATATAAAATCATCAGATAACATAACTTTTAATATTTTCATTACATCATCAAAATTATCAAGCATGATTTCATAAAGCATCTTCAAAATTATTTTAATTCTAATAATCTCTCTTTTATTGTTGTTAGATGTAACAAGACATTTTTCTTCTTAAATGAATCTAGCTTAGTGCAAAAAGTTAACATGCAATTATCATTCATAATTTTTTTTAATTTTCAAAAATCACTAGAAAGAAAAGAATAATATATTTTTATAATTTTTTACTTTCTTACAAACTAAATTAAGCAACTCATGAAAAACATCAAGTAATTTCATAATAAAGTAAAGGGGAATTGAATGAGTTACTTATTTTGTTGTCGAAAGCTATCAAAAGATAATTCGCCATCTCGCCTTCAGAAGCACTCGATTCGTCTTTGAGTGCTTTCTTCCTCTTTAGCAACTTTTTCTTTTTAAGTTCATTTTTCTTCTTAGTTTCTTATTTTATGAATTTTTTAAATTTTATAATGATAAGTTCAAGCTCATCATCATCATCACTTGAGTTATCACTCAAGTGGGCTTCTTTCATTCTAAGTACAATTACCTTCTTATTCTTTAGAAGGTTATTCTCATGTTCATCATGTTCAAAGTCATTTCATATGTCATCAATGAGCTAATAAGTTCTTCAAATGAAAAGTCATTTAGGTCCTTTGTCTCGTGTATTACGGTTACTTTTGGATCCCAATTTTTTGGAAGGGATCTTAAAATTTAATTTATAAGTTCAAAATTAGAAAAATATTTATCAAGACCTTTTAAACTATTAATAATATTTGTAAAATAGGTGTATATGTCACCAATAGTTTCACTTGGTTTCATTCGAAATAATTCAAATTCATGCATCAAAAGATTTACTTACGAGTCTTTGATTAGACTAGTACCTTCATGTGTGACTTCAAGAGTATGTCAAATCTCTTATGTAATTTCACAAATAGAAACATAATTAAATTCATTTTTGTCCAAAGCACAAAACAAGATATTCATAGCTTTTGCATTTAATGAAAAAGTTTTCTTTTCTAAATCATTCCAATCATTCATTAGTTTGGAAGTCTTTTTAAAACTATTTTTGATAATGTTTTATAAATTTAAGTCCAAAGAAAGCAAGAAAACTCTTATTCGAGTTTTTCAATTTGTGTAGTCCGTCCTATTAAACATAGGAGAACAAATAATAGAGTGACCCTTTTGAAAGCTGAAAAGAGCCATTTCTCTTGGGTGTTAATCTAAATGAGAAATAATAAGGCTCTGATACCAACTGTTAGGATTGCAGTTGGCACTAGGGGGGAGGTGAATTAGTGTAGCATTAAATCATTTAATTATTTGAAAAACCATTTCATACGATGAAAGCCTTATCGATGAAATCATATCATAATTGCTCTAACTTAAAAGCATTTGCAAGTGAGTGATGAGGGAGTAGAGTAATGAGCAAGTAAAATGATTTGCAGCAAAGGTAAATAGCAAAGTAAAAGATAGCAAACTAATTTTATAGTAGTTCGGTCGTCTGACCTACGTCCACTCCCGATTCCTCCTTCGTCAAGGCTACCAACATCCACTAATAGTCTTCTTTCAAATGGGCGAAGACTAACTACCCTTATAACCCTCTTCTCCTTTTCACAAGTTTAGGAGAACAACCTTTACAAGCACTCACTCATCTCTTAAACTGAAAACAACTTGAGGCTAGAGGAGGGAAATTCTTAAAGGATTACAGTAGCGTTTTTCCACTATTAGTTCTCTGTGCTTGTGTGTTCTAACCAAGGATGAGAGGAGTATTTATAGGCTCAAAATGGATTCAAACTTGGAGCCAAAACCAGTCTCTTCTCGGGTCTTCTGGGTACTAGCGGTACCACCGCTCAAGTTTTCTAACACTAGACAGTACCATTAGGCGATAACATTGCTTGACATTAGGTGGTACCACCGCCCAGTCTGGCGGTACCATTGCCTTACACAATCTTGGAGATTGTGTCTTCGAGATCGAGCCACCAGCGGTTCTACCACCTGACCCACTTCTTGGGTCACTATTTGGGCCTTTTACTTAGCCCAACACAGCCCAAACTTGAGCCCAGTTGCTCGTAATTAAGATGACCCAATTCTAACCTAATTACACTTAAAACTACTTTGATCTAGATAATTATTACAAAGCTCAATCAAATATTATCCAGCATATCATTGGTTCATCTAGCGCTTCGTTTGATTCTTCAACGCATTGTCCTCTCTTGCAGCCTATTGCCTAATTAGTAGTTGACCTCCATAACTTCGATCTCCTTAGTACAATTTTGCTCTTCTTGGCCCGTTGCCTAAACTCATCATCTGAAGCCTTCTACTGATATGACGATCGATCCTTCGGCTCGACATCTAATCTTCTGATATGTTCTCCTCTAGCCTAATGTCTGATTCTTTCTACTTCAATTGTCTATTCCTGATCGAAGCTACTTACGTCACTCAAAATGCAGATTAAATCATAATTACTATCAATTGGTTTCATCATCAAAATCTAAGATTCAACATGATCGCCTTATCAAATCTTATATTCCAACTTTGAGAAGCTTGCTTCAGTTCATAGATGGACCTAAGTAACATACACCTTATATAGACTATCCTTGGATACAAATCTCTCATGTTGTATCATATAGACCTCCTCTTCGAGGTTGTTATTAAGGAACATGATTTTCACATCTATCTATCCGATCTCATAATCATATTGTGTTGTAATAACTAATAGAATTTGGATGAATTTTAGCATGGCTATGGGTGAGAAAGTTTTGTCATAGTCAATACTTTGCCTTTGATGATACCCCTTATCCACTAGCCTTGCTTTATAGGTTTCTACCTTTCCATCTACTCTAATCTTATTCTTGGAGATTCACTTGCAGCCAATGGGTATGATACCTTCGGGTGCATCAACTAGGTTCTAAACCTTATTAGAGTACATAGAATCCATCTATGAATTTATGGCTTCTTGCCACTTCCCAGAGTCTATACTCATAATAGCCTCGTCATAGGTCTGAGGATCAATATCCTCAACATCCCCTCCTCTAATATGTCTCACATATCTCTCAAGAGCATGAGATACTCTACCGAACCTATATAAAGTCGAAACTTATGTGCTAGGTACCTAAATAGACTCTAGCTATGGAATAATGCTTGAGTTAGGTTCTCTAACCTTGCTCAACTCTATCATGCTCCCATTGTCTTTGCTAAGAATATGTTCCTTTTGAAAGAACACTGCTTTCTTGGCTACAAAGACTTTTTAGTCCTCGAGGTGATAGAAATAATACCCATTAATTTTCTTGGGGTATCCCACAAATATGCACTATTTTGTCTTGGATTCCAATTTGTCGGTGCTGTGTCTCTTGACGTGGGTAGGACAGCCCCAAATCTTAACAACCTTAAGATTGGACTTTTTTTTTTTCATATCTCATATGGAGTAGACACGACTAACTTAATTAAAATTCTATCCAAAGGTAAGCTACGATCTCTTGAGCGTATCCCTAGAATAAGACAAGTAGGTCATCGAAACTCATCATGAACCGTACCATGTTTAATAGTGTACGATTCCTCCTTTTGAATACACCATTGAGCTGGGGTGTATAAGGAGGTATCCATCGACAAGATCCTATGGTCCTTGAGGAACTGAGTAAATTCTGTACTCAAGCACTCACCTCCTCAATCTGATCGAAAAGTATTGATACTCTTTCCAATCTAGTTCTCTACTTCATTTTTATACTCCCTGAATTTCTCGAAGACCTAAGACTTGTACTTCATCAAGTACACATATCCATACCTTGAGAAATCATCAGTAAAAGTAATGAACTAGGAGTAACCACCTATAACATGAGTTAACATGGGACCACAGACATCACTATGTATGAGTCCCAACAACTCAATGGCTCTCTCTCTAGTTCCATAAATAGAGAGTTAGTCATCTTTCCACGAAGGCAAGGTTCGCAAGTCATATATGACTCATAGTCGAATAGATCTAGGTATCTATCATTTAGCAACTTTTGAATCCTTCCCTCATAGATGTGACCTAGTCTATAATGCCATAGATATGCATCATTCATCTCATCTCATTTCCTCTTAGACTTACTTATACTCATGATGTGTGGAGTAGTGTCTAGAATAAATAAACCATTATGTAATGTTCCTCTCGTAATGATCTTATCATCTAATAATATTAAATAACCATTGTTCTTAAAAACTAACTTATATCTACTAACTATCAAACAGGAAATGGAAATAATATTTTTGACAATAGAAAGAACAAAATAGCAAGCATCTAATACAATAATAGCTCCACCAAGCAAATATAGAGTGACCTCGCTAATAGCCATTGCAGCAACTTTTGCTCCATTGCTCATCTTAAGGTTCATCTCACCTCTCGCTGATCTCCTAGGTCTTGCCAAAACCTGTAATGAATTATAAATGTGATAAGCACTCCTGGTATCTAATACCCATATGTTATCATAAGATTCTGACAAATGAAGACTGATCATGAATGTACCTAAAGCTTCTCCAAGCTTCTGTTTCGCCCTCTCTATAAGGTACTCTTTGCAATTCCTCTTCCAATGCCCATCTTTCTCGTAATGGAAGCACTGGCCTTTGTCTTTTACCGGGTCCTTCTTAGCAACCTTTGCTTTACTTAGTTTCCCCTTGCCCTTACCCTTCTTAAGGAACACCTTTGCATTTCTAATACAATAATAGCTCCACCAAGTAAATATAGAGTGACCTCGCTAATAGCCGCTGCAGCAACTTTTGCTCCATTGCTCATCTTAAGGTTCATCTCACCTCTCGCTGATCTCCTAGGTCTTACCAAAACCTGTAATGAATTACAAATGTGATAAGCACTCCTGGTATCCAATACCCATATATTATCATAAGATTCTGACAAATGAAGACTGATCATGAATGTACCTAAAGCTTCTCCAAGCTTCTATTTCACCCTCTCTACAAGGTACTCTTTGCAATTCCTCTTCCAGTGCCCATCTTTCTCGTAATGGAAGCACTGGCCTTTGTCTTTTACCGGGTCCTTCTTAGCAACCTTTGCTTTACTTAGTTTCCCCTTGCCCTTACCCTTCTTAAGGGACACCTTTGCATTTCTTTTCTTTCTGGTCTCACCAGCATAGAGAACTGGCTTCTCTTTCTTGATGGTATTCTCTACTTCCCTCAACATATTGAGGAGCTTTGGGAGAGTCACCTCAAGTTTGTTTTGAATCTTGAATTTTGATGATGAAATCAATTGATAAAGTTTATGATTTAATCTATATTTTGAGTGATACAGGACTAGCTTCGATCATGGAGAGATAATTAAAGCAGGGGGAATCAAACATTGGGCTAGAGTGGAATATATTAGAAGATTGGATGTCGAGCCAGAGGATCGATTGACATATCGGCAGAAAGCTTCGTGCCATGAGTTTCGACATCGGGCCAAGAAGAGCGGACATTATACCAAGGAGATCAGAGTTGCAGAGGTCAACATGCCGATTGGGCAATAAGCCACAAGAAAGGATGATGCGCTGAAGAATCGGATGAAGCACCGATAAACTAATGACATGCTAGACAACAAATGACTTAAGGTTTGTAATAATAGTCTAGATCAAAATAGTTTTAATTTGTAATTGTGTTGGAATTAGGCCAACTCAATTAGGAGCCCATTAGGCCTAAGTTAGGCTTTTTTGGGCTAAGAGAAAGGTCCAAACAATGACCCAAAAGGTGGGTCAGGTGATGCCACCACTAAAACGGTACCACTAGTGGCTTAGTCTCCGAGACATAGTCTCCAAGACTGTGTCAGGCAATGGTACCACCCAATATTGGTAGTGGTACCGCTAGTACCCAGAAGACCTTGGTTTTGGCTCCAAGTTTAAATCCATTTAGGGCCTATAAATATCCCTCTCATCCCTGCTTAGAATACACAAGCACTAAGAACTTAAAAGTGGGAAAATATTATTGTAATTACTTGAGAGATCCCCTCCTCTAGCATTAAGATTGATTTTAGTTTAAGAGAGGAGTGAGTGCTTGTAAAAGTTGTCTCTTAAACCTGTAAAAAGGAGAAGAGGGCTATAAGAGGGTAGTTGATCTTCACCCATTGAAAGAAGATCATTAGTGGAAGTTGATAGCCTCAACGGAAGAGGAATCAGGAGCGGATGTAGGTCATGACGATCAAACCACTATAAATCAATTTGCCTTTGTTTCTTTGCTGTTTACCTTTACTGCAAACTACTTTACTTGCTCACTGCTCTCACGAACATCTTTAAGTTTAAAGCATTTCCGATACAGATTTCATCATATGAAGTTTTTGAATTAAATGACATTTTCTAAACTGATGTTTCTATCATAAGCACTAATTCAACCCCCTAGTGCCAACTTAGTCCTAATAGTTTATTCATATTAAAATTCATTATGAATTAAGAAAAAAAATCTAGTAGGGATTGAAGCATAAGGACCACATATAGGTTATCCTCTAGGACCATTCCTAGACCTATGAGTTTCTCTATCTACTCAATCATCTTAAGGACATGGTTTTGAATTGATGTCCTCTCAGTCATCTTGGTGCGGATGAGACTCTTTGATATCTCATATCATTGAGTTCTTCCTTGCTCCTCAAATAGTTTATAGAGATGTAGGAGTATGGATCTAACATCCATGTTTTCATACTGTTTTTATAACTCAAGAGTTAGAAAGATCAATATGTGACACTAAGTGAGAGTGGAGTTATCTATGTACTTCATGTAGTGAGCGATCTCATCCTCGATTGCCCCTTCATCGGGCATAGGGATCACTATATCAAGGACATATGTGATTTTCTCTACCATGAGAATGACTCTCAAGTTACAGAGCTAATCCATATAATTTGGACTAGTGAAGTGGCTGATATCAAGTATGCCACGTAAAGGATTCAAAAGTAATATTTTTCTAAAAAATAAAGATGCAGCAAAAAATAAATAATATGTAGATTTTACAAAATAAGTAATTAAGATAAGGACTTCTATCTTAATCTACTCCCGCTATTTTCTCATAAAATACACAACTCCCTCTAGTATGTGAATCGGAGACCCCTGATGGATCTTTAGTGGAGACCGAGATCAAATCAGCATCTTAATGTAACCTCGAGTAACTCGACCAATTATACTAAGCTTGTAAAGATAGACAAATCTTGTTAATCATAACACCTTGTGATTCCCATCCTATTCGACCTCTGAACCACTATGGTCTCGAGGGACTCGACCAACCATGATATTCGGTTAAGTCATCACCATCGTTACAAGATGAGTCTAGTTCGATAATATACCATTGAGTGACTCAACTAAGCATATCATGTTCTCAGGTCACCGATGACATCTCTATGTCATAGGCAAGATAGCAAATCACGATATAGGTAAGCTTCGAGAGACTCGACCAACTCAGCCTACATCAGGAATCAGTCCCTACCTATAATGATGGAAGGCCACATGAGTCAATCTAATTGCCTCACGTTTACCAACTTAATATTATTGAGAGAGGAGATTTTTTTTATTTGGTCTCCTATGACGTGTCGCATATATACATATTTAATATATATCTACATCTCATACAAATATATATATATACATATCTAATAGGTGTATAGGTAATTATATATCATATGAGTAATCACACTAGATAATCATGGATCACATCCTAATGTGATCAAGCCCGAGCTAGTGGTGGGCCTAATCACTCATATTAAGATCTATGTGCGCAGTGATGCATCTCCATGTCTTGTGATCGTCCATCTCGTCCTTGGCGATTCTATCAGCATCTCGACGCATCTCCATGTGTTGCAATCATCTATCTCGATCTCGTGGATCCCACTATCACTTCCATGCTCCTACTACACCTTCTCATGTAATTATAACTTAATCACAGGTATGTAAGCCCAACAATAAATGAGAAAAAAATGGAGGCTCACAGGTCCCAATAATAATAATAATCATATATGCACACACATCACACGGTTCATAATCATTCATCCACATCATACATCATATGTACACATCATCATCATGTAGGACTACTAGATAATAATTAATTAATTAATTAATTTAATTAATTACTTTGCAACCCTTTGGGGTACCCTACCCTAGAGTACCCCATGATGCCAGGAAACCCTGGCTGTAGGACTACCTTAGGTGGCCAGGGATCCCTAGCCCCCAAGGTTGCCTCTGCAGCTAGGAAATCCTAGCTGCAAGGGAGGCATGGGTAGCTAGGAAACTCTAGTCGCCGAAGGTGCCCCATACAACCATAAAACCTAACTGCAGGGGCTGCCATCTCCTAGGCCAAGAGTACCCTTGTTGCTCTTAGCCTTGCTGCCTTTGGCCAGGCCGAGAGTAGCAAGGTGTGCTCTTAGTCAAGGTTGCAAGCAGCCTTTGACCAAACCACAGGGCAGCAACAATTATTGCCCTTTCTTCCCCTTTTGTGTCAACTAATTTAATATCAAAAGGCACCTCTAAAACATCTCTTAACAGTAAGAAAAGGTGCAGATCTGAAATCTACAATAAAAAAATCATAGCAATCGTGCAAAACAATTCTACGCAATTGAATACAATACATATAGTTTATAAACTAATCTTTTGCATGAACAACCTAGCTTTGATACCATTTTTGGAAAATCTGTAGCAACATCATATGCACAGGAGAAGGATAGAAATAAAAATCATAGATTTTTCATAAGAAAAAGGGTTATTATCATCGTGCAAAATTTAGTATGTAAAAACCTGTGAAACCGAAAAACTATATATAAGAAAATTACCTAGAGAAATTATATATCCTTGAATTCTTACAGATCTGTAGGATTAGATGAAAGAGTTGAAGTGCCTACCTCTCTAGTGGTAATCCACATAGTAGGGGCTATGATGACACTCCTCAAATCACTGCTCAAATCTTTTCGCTACGCGGACCACGCAATCAAGAAGGGGTTGGCCCTTCTTGTTGTACGTACATCCCAAACTAGGGCTGTTGGCTGAGGATGAGAGGGGGAGGAGAAAAGGAGGTGGCTGCCAAAAAGTCCTAGCCTATGGGCCTTTGGTTTCCTCCTATTTATAGAGGTCCCCTATCAACTTAACCATAATGGATCCTACCTTATTGGGTATTGGATCTCCATCCAACTACCCAAGCCTCTTAGATTAATGGTTCTCTACCTAATAATCTCTTATTAGCTTTTATTGGATCTCATCTATAGGATCCAATAATTCATGAGCTTTTTGGATATCCAATAAGATAAGGGCTTCGGTAGATATTTTCTATCCAAACCTCTACTTGTCGTGACACTTGCCATATGTATATGATCCTCTAGGCCTAATATCGAGCTAGCCATGAGTCATACCTATTAGAATTCCTTTTGGCTTAGTGAATTTTTATCTCCATAATAATTCACTCGACTTATCGACTATGGACGTACTAGGCCACCATGTCGATGTCCCTAGATAATATAGGAGAATTCAATCATTTGGACCTATCAATTCTCAGTTACCATATGCATATAGTCTCTCATTCATCTAATATCCTAGAGACCTTATATCAAGCATGGTGTTGTTAGTCTCATATGGTCTCTCTTCGAGTTTTGCTCTAATCGGATTCTCCTAGAGAACTCTTTCTCTCTCAATCTGAATGACCTTGGCCAAGGATTTGTCTAAGCAAGATTAAATTTATTCTTCTTATGATACTAAGAGCAAATGATCCTCTATCGACACTCAATAGCCCTTGTAAGATTGGCTACCACTCCCGATAATCAATTGTACTAGATTTGAAACTTCTAAACCTATAAGTCTGATATCAAAGAGTGGAGTACTCATACATGACATCCTTGGTGTCTTTGAATCTCAAATTTTGATAATGAAATCAATTGATAAATTATTATTATAATCTATATGTTGAGAAAAGTGTGGAGGATTAACTACAGTAGCGAATAAGGCATAAAGCAAACATAGTGTTAGAATTAAAGATCGAATGATTCATCGAGAATCCGAGAGTTCATCGGGAGTCCGAGAGTTCATCAGGAGTGTTGTTGGAATTTGTTGAGAGTTCGGTGAGAGCTTGTCAAAATGTACATCAAAAGTTTATCAAGAAGTTCGTCGAAAGTTTGTCGGAGCTCACCGAGAAGATAAGAGCTCGCCAAAGAAGCTCATCGGAGCTCGCCAAGAAGATCATTGAGAGTTTACGAGCTTATCGTGAGTCTATTGGAAGATCACTGAGAGTTCGTTGGAAGTCCACCGATAAATCATCGGAAGAAATTTTGACCTACCGGACTTGCATGCTTTAGTAGATGCCTTAATTGTCATAGTTAGGGTATAATTAAATATACATTTTGGAAGTAATCCCTCATAGTTAGGGTATAATTAGATATACATTTTGGAAGTAATCCCATTAACTCTATTAGGGGCCAATTGGGCCTGAATCTAAACTATTTTAGAGATGACTATTGGCCCAAACAATGTTGTTGAACCCTATCTAGTGGTGACACTACCAGAACTGGGTGGTGGAACTGCCCAAGGCTTAGTCTCCCAAATGTCTAGGCAATGGTACCATCGATAATTATTAACTCTCAGGTGGTGGTACCACTAGACTGGGCGGTGGCATCGCCCAGTTCCAATAGCCGAGACTCTGTCTAGCAGTAGTACTGCCAAACTAGGTGGTGGTACCACCCAGTGTCAGAGTCCACTAGCGGTGGTACTGCTAGGGGCAGGTGGTGGCTCCATTTTTTAAGCCAATTAAGGCCTATAAATGCCCCTTACTTCTCAGCTTGTTGGACATAAAGAAGTGAACAAAAAGAACTAAGACTATAGTGAAATCGCTTATAAACTTTGAGAGTTCACCTCTACCAATTCCAAGTGTTAGAAACTTGTATAAGGAGAGTGAGCAACTTGTAAAGAGTTATGTAAAGAGGTGATTGATTATTACCCTTGAAGAAAGATCAATAGTGGAAACCGGTGACCTCATCGGAAGAGGTATCTGGAGTAGATATAGGTCGAACATTCGAACCATTATAAATTAGTATGTTCTCTTCTTGCTGTGCACTTTTTTTTACTGCTTATTTTCTTTACTTAACTATAACTGCCCTACTTCTTCTCAACCCACTTGCGAATGTATTCAAAGTTAAACGTCTTTACCGAAATGTGTTTTCATTGAACGAAACTTCTCACCAAAATAGTTTTTTCGAAATTGACATTTTTAATCACTACACTAATTCAAATCCCCCCCCCCCACCCCCCCTTAGTGCTGAACATAATCCTAACAATTGGTATCAGAGCAAGGTCACTCTTATTTTAGTTTGAAACTCAAAAGAGATAGCATTTGTCGATAATCAAAAGGGTCATTCAATCATACGTCCACCCATGTTCAATGCGACGGATTACACGTATTGAAAAACTAGGACGAGAATTTTTTTATTTCTATGGATTTTAAGTTATGGAACATCATTGAAAATGGATTTCGAAAGTCTTCTCTTCCAATGAATGATTAGAATGGGTTAGAGAAGAAGACTTTATCTCTAAATGCCAAGGCTATACATGCCTTGTTTTGCGCTTTAGACAGGAATGAACTCAATCGAGTTTCTATTTGCGAAATGGCTTTTGACATTTAGCATACACTCAAAATCACACACGAAGGCACTAGTAGAGTAAAGGAGTCTAAAATCAATCTTCTAGTTCATAGTTACGAATTGTTTCGCTTAAAACCAAGTGAAACCATTGGAGACATGTACACTTGATTTACGGATATCGTTAATGGTCTAAAAGCTCTTGGTAAAAGCTTTTCTAACTTTGAACTTGTTAATAAAATATTTAGATTCCTTCCAAAGAGTTGGGACCCTAAAGTAATGGCTATTCGAGAAGCTAAAGATTTGAATAATTTTTTGCTTGAAGAACTCATTGGGCCTCTAATGACCTATGAAATGACATGCAATGCGCATAAAGAACTTGAGAATAACCTTCCAAAGAACAGGAAAGATTTGGCACTAAGAACTCATGAAGACCACTTGGGAGAAAGCTTAAGTGATGAGGACAATGATGATGACTTGGCACTCTTAACAAGAAAGTTCAAAAACTTTATAAAAAGAAACAAATCAAAAAATGATACTAAGAACAAAATTGAACTAAAAAAAAAACAAATCATTTGTTATGAATGTAAGAAGCCGGGACACTTCAAAAGTGAATGTCCCCAAGTGAAGAAGAAACAATCCAAAGAAGAAGAAAGTGCTCAAAGCTATGTGGGATGATTCGAGTGCTTCCAAAGATGAGAAGCAAAACAACAAAGAGATTGCTAACTACGCACTAATGGCAATCGGCGATGAGGTAAGTAGTTCATTAGATGCAAATTTATCTTTCGATGAATTATTGAGTGCTTTTCATGATTTATTCGATGAATGTAGATTAATAAACAAAAATCATAATTTATTAAAAAAGGAGCATGCTTTTCTAAATAGTGAATTTGAAAAATTAAAAATTAAGCATGACAATGATATATTGCCTCCATGTACCAAGTGTGAACACTTAGAGGTACTTAAAAAAGAAAACTTGCTACTAAATAAAACTCTAGAAAAATTTTAGATTGGTAGCAAATCCTTGAACATGATCCTTGCCAATAAGGGTCATGTTCATAGAAGAAATGAAATCGGCTTTGTGAGTAGCACTCACCAAAAGCTAATCATTTTTGTTAAAGGCTCTACCTTGGATGTTTCACCCTGCATGAAATGCAACTTTTGTTGTAAACTCGAACATTATGCTCATAAATATCTATTTAAGAAATATAGTCCACACAAGTTAACTTGGGTTCCTAAAGGAACCATAAAGGACGCAATGCAAAACGATAAGTTAGGTAGATCAATTTATAAGAGACCCAAAGTTAAATGGGTACCTAAAAATCATCCTTTCTTGTAGATATGTCTACAATCATAAGCTAGGAAAAGAGATGATACTTTGTGTTGAATCTCAGATTTTGATGATGAAACTAATTGATCGTGTTTTGTTTATCTAATTATATTTTGAGATATGTAGGTCTACTCTCGATCAAGATTAGATAATTGACATAGGATGAATCAGTGTTGCGCTGGAGAAAATCACGTCAAGAGATTGGACGTCGAGCCAGAGGTTCGGTCGACGATTGGTAGAAGGCTTTGGACAAAGAAATCGGGCATCGGGCCAAGAAAAGCGAAGTTGCGCCAAGGAGATCAGGGCTGTGGAGGTCAACTGCTGATTTGGCACTAAGCTGCAAGAGAGGATGATGTGCCAAAGTGTTGGACGAAGCGTCGATAGGCCAATGACGTGTCAGGCGATATTTTGATTTGTGTTGCAATAATAATTGTCTAGATCGAAGTAGGATTAGGTATAATTGGGTTGTAATTGGGCCAACCTAGTTAGGGGCCAATTGGGCCCATACCCGGACAGGTTTGGGCCAAATAAAAGGCCCAAATAGGGTTGCTAAACCCTGTCTAGCGGTGGCATCGCCAGACTGGGGCGGTGGTACTACTTAGGTTAGTCTCCCAAGTGGTCTGGGCGGTGGTATCGCCCTAGGGCAGAGTGCTTGGGCGGTGGCACCACTTGTTAGGTGATGGTACTACCCAGTACATTGATCGTGTCAATGTGTCAAGCAATGGTACCACCAAACTAGGCGCGATGGTACCGCCCAATACATTGACTGAACCAGTGTCAAGTGGTGGTACCGCGGTGTTAGCAAAGGTACCGCCAAAGACTTGAAATCGAGATGATTCAAATTTAGGCTCCAAATTTGAATCATGTTGAGGGCTATAAATACCCCTCTCATCTATGGTTGAAATATACACAACCAAATAGGGTTGCTAAACCCTGTCTAGTGGTGGCATCGCCAGACTGGGGCGGTGGTACTACTTAGGTTAGTCTCCCAAGTGGTCTGGGCGGTGGTATCGCCCTAGGGCAGAGTGCTTGGGCGGTGGCACCGCTTGTTAGGTGATGGTACTACCCAGTACATTGATCGTGTCAATGTGTCAAGCAATGGTACCACCAAACTAGGCGGGCGATGGTACCGCCCAATACATTGACAGAACCAGAGTGTCAAGCGGTGGTACCGCCAGTGTTAGGCAGTGGTACCGCCAGCACTTGGAAATCCGAGATGATTCAAATTTAGGCTCCAAATTTGAATCATGTTGAGGGCTATAAATACCCCTCTCATCTATGGTTGAAATATACACAACCAAGAATGAAAAAGAGGAAAAATTCTGTTGTAAACTTGAGAGAAATCCTCCCCTCAAACTCTAAGAGTTGGAAAAATTCAAGAGAGGGGTAAGAGGCCTTGTAAGGGTTACCTCCTAAGCCCGTCAAAAGGATAGCGCTGTAAAAGGGAGTCAATCCTCACCCGTTGGAAGGAGGATACCTAGTGGAAAGCCGATCGCCTCATGAGGAGAGTATTTGGGAGCGGACGTAGGTCGTTTGACTAAACCACTATAAAAATCTTGGTTTGTATTTATTATTATTCTTTATATTTCAGCAAACCTTATTTACTTGCTACTCCACTTCCTCATCTCCTTCTTATAAATCATTTTAAGTTTATATGTAATCGAAATTGGATTTCATCGAAATGAAGTTTTCAACGTACGAAGTTTCCGAACTTATTTGAATCACCAAAAATTTATCGTTCTTAACCGCCGCACTAATTCACCCCCCCTCCCTCTTAGTGCTACTCTCGATCCCAACAATTAGTATCAAAGCCTTATTATTTCTCTTTCGGATTCACACCTGTGAGAAATGGCTCTTCATGGCTTTCAAGAGGGTTTTTTGATTGTTTATCTCCTGTTCTTTAATGGATCGAACTACACATATTGGAAAACTAGAATGAGAGTTTTCTTAATTTCTCTAGATTTAAACTTACAGAATGTTATTAAAAACGGTTTTCAACTTTCCCCTAAACCAATGAACGAATGGTCGGATTTAGAGAGAAAATCTTTTTCTTTAAATGCAAGGGCTATGAATGTCTTATTTTGTGCTTTAGACAAGAACAAGTTTAATCGAATTTCTATGTATGAAATGGCTTTTGATATTTGGTAGACACTTAAAATCATGTACGAGAGAACTAGTAGAGTCAAAAGACTCAAAAGTAAATCTCTTATTACATGATTTTAAGGTCTTCCGAATGGAACCAAGTGAGACTATCGATAACATATTCTCTCATTTCTCGGATGTCATCAATAGTCTAAGAGCACTTGGTAAATGTTTCTTGGATTTTGAACTCGTTAACAAGATTTTAAGATCCCTTCCAAAAAGGTGGGATCCTAAAGTAACCGCAATATAAGAGACTAAAAATTTAAATGATTTTCTATTGGAAGAACTAATTGGATCATTAATGACCTATGAAATGACACTCTTGGAACATTTAAAATTTGATGTACACTTGAACCACATTCCAAAGAATATGAAGGATTTAGAACTTCGGACAAATGAATACCACTTGAGTGATGACTCAAGTGATGAGGACATTGAACACATAACAATGAATGTTAACAAGTTCATTAAACAAGAATCTACAATAAAAAATAAACTTGAATGGAGGAAGAGGCCAACGAAAAGGAAGACACCCAAGGACGAATCAAGAACTTCCGAAAGGTAAATGACAAATTGTGCAATGATAGCCTTCGACTACAAGGTAATCAACTCATCCAAAGCCCCTTTACTTTATGAAATTAATTGAAATTCTTCATGAATGCTTTGTTTAGTTGGTAGGAAATAAAATATATATATATATATAGTTTTAAAAAATTATACTATGCTTCTCCTTCTAGTATTTTTGAAAAGTAAAAATTATAAATGATGATTGATTAACTTGCGCTAATACAAGATCAACTTCATGTTTTCTTTTGAAATAACCATCCCATGCATGTTTATGATTTTCATATCGTATGGTATGACTCAAAATAAATTATCATGATAATTGCATCTCATGCTTGTACACCTAATAAGATAAAATCAATGAACATTTATCTTGATGATTTTACATTTTAAAACTATACATGATGAGTGAATCTTGTATCTTGCACAAATGTATGTGTTAATACTTGGCTTTCATATAAAATTTTGAAGATATTTTATGGCATTATGCTTGAACTTTAAAGTTTTGTATCATGCTTAATGAGGACTTGAAGTAATGAAAATTGAAATCCTATATTTTGGAATAATGTGTTTTTGAACTTGATGATTTTCATAATGAAAATTGTTTTTTGGATTTATAAAATGATGCATGATTTTAGTAAAAATTTGAGCATTGATCATCTTGTTATAACTAATAAAAGAAAGAATTAAAATGATTTTGATGATGCTTTTGTTTTTAAATATGATGCATGACATTTTCATATGAAAAATTTGAACATACTCGTGTAAGATCAATCACATGAAATAAAACACATAAAAATAGAAAATGTGCTATCATGATGTTTTTATATTTTGTGTTTGTTCTTGATGGCTTTGATAAAATCACCTTTTCGGTCTTAAACTTAATACACAACTTTTATAGAAAGAGGACTTGAGCATAATTACATGTAATTAATCTACATTGTTATAAATAAAATTTCCGAGTGAAAGATTTTGATAATAATATCCAACTTGTATGATGATACATGACTTTCGAATAAAATAAAATCTTGAACATTCCTTTTGAAATCATACTTGATGATGAATATCTTGATATTAAAAGGATGTTATCATGCTTGAAAGTTATGAAATCATTTTTTATGAATTGTTTTATGAAATTTTCCTTTTCGCTCTTGAATATTGATACTTGTTTTTACTAAAAGCAAAGGCATGATTATAGGATGAAACACATAAAAAGAGATTACATTTTCTATCCTATTGAGGTTAATAAATTTATTTTATGAATCTTATGAACCTCTTGAAGATAATCGTGATGAATGTTTTGAAAACAAATGTGTGTATCATGTTTTGAAAACACATAAAAAGGCATGTTTATATGAAGTAAATCATAAAAAGAAAATGCATGATTCTTGAAATTTTTCTATCTCTAGAGTTTTCAATCTTTCAATAAAAGACAAGTGATGAATTCATTATTGATATTTTGTGAATCACTTAAATTGTGAATGAGTTTTTGATGATGTGTTAAAGAAACCATTTGTATGAATCTATGAAAATAATATCAATGATAAGTATGAAGTAGTCAAGTTGAATTTGAATGAGACTTGTTAATGATTCTTGACTCTTCTTTTAATCTCTTGGAATTATGACTTTTTGAGATATATATAATGCTTGAATCAAGTTCTAAAAGATTTCATTTTATTATAAAGAAATTTTATTGAAATCATGATCTTGACAATTATAACATGAAGTTCTTTATATATCATTATTTATCATGCTTCTTCCGGTTATCAAAAGAAAATATTTCAAATGAAATGCAACTTGTCTTTTGATTTTTCAAAATTCAATACTTGAATTTTTAAATGAGGTGATATAATGAATCATGACTTGATCTTTGATATTGATATTTCTTTTATCATGATCCTTGGTTTTATAATTCTTTTACTTTATTAAAAAGAATTGTCAAATGAATCATGTCCATCTTGATTTTTTACTTGATATCATGACATGATTTCTTTATATGGTTTGTATAATAATTAAAATTTTTAGTCATTGAGTGCTCCCTTCTTTTCGACAATGAAAAAGGGGGAGTTAGCTTGCTAGCTTGTGTATCACAAGAGAAAGTGGCAAACATAACTAGTTAGAACTTGCAAAAAGGTAAAGCTTGAACTTTTCAAAATGAGAAGAAAGAAATTGCAAAGTTGCATTATTTTTAAACTCATGAGCTTGCATGTTTAAAATGTTGTAAACTTTACAGAATTACTAGCTCAATGCAAATAAAAAGTTGATAGCTTGCAAAGACAAAACTTAGTTGCAAAAGGAGAAGAATTAAAAGGGAGCTAGCTTGTGTATCACAAAGTATGCTAGCTTATCATTATTACTTGCATGCTTATCATCAATTTCTCTCATATCATGATTTATGACTCCCTTGAATTCATGACTTGATATGTTGAAAATTCATGATGCAAATTTATTATTTTGACATGATCAAATCATTCATGTAAAGATAAAAGAATTGTTCTCTTCCCTTCTTTTTGACAAAAACAAAGGGGGAGAAAGTTTTTGTTAGCATGCTATAAAAGCAACGTGCAAACTTGCATAAGGAGCAAGTGATAAAAAATTGCTATACTTGCATGAACCTAAAACTTGCTATGAGTGAATGTGATAAATCTAGCTTATATGAGTTGACTTGCATATCTTTTAAAATAAATAGAGCTACTTCTCCTTTTTGTTGATGACATAGGGGGAGAAGTAGATGCTAATTATAGGTGTCCTACAAGCCAGTCACATGAGTGATTGCACCTGTAACACGCTACATCAATCTCTTTACTTATGATTATTGGCATTATCTCACATTATCTAGATGTATATTGTGATGTCCTTGGATCTGTGTAATGGGAATTGGATCGTGATGAGATTACGATAATGAGACCGATTCACCTTTAAACACAGACCCTAAATTATCCTAGTCATAGGTTACTCAAGAAGGACATCGAGATAACCGGATAGACTGGTGTGCTGTATACCTGTTCATATAATCGAGATAGCTGGTCTCATAGCTACTCGTGTGGGGACACTAAGGGTACAGTGCATGTGCTCATTGGAGAATGAGTTCACTAATTGATCCGCCTACGGAATGCTGGATGATTATTGACACCTCATGTCAGACAGCAATTTCGTAGTCCCAATAGTGTATCTAGTCCTTAGACTTGAGACACCAAGGATGTCCCGTATGAGTACTCCACTCTTTGATACCGGACTTATAGGTTTGGAAAGCTCCATATATAGTACAACCGGTCATTGGGAGCGGTAGCCAACCTTAAGAGGGCTATTGAGTGTCGATAGAGGATCATCTGCTCTCGGTATCATGAGAGAAATATCTTATGTGTTCTTGCTCGAACAAATCCTTGGTCAAGGTTATTCAGATTGAGAGAGAAAGAGTTCTCCGGGGGAATCCGACAAGAGCAAGACTCGAGGAGAGACCGTATGGGCCTGACAGCACCATACCCGGTATAGGGTCTCTGGGATATTAGATGGATGAGAGATTATAGATACATGGTAACTGAGGACAGATAGGTCCAAAGGATTGGATTCCCCTATATTGTCTAGGGGCCGTGGCGTAGTGGCCTGGTACGTCCGTAGTCGATGAGTTGGGTGAATTATTATAGAGATAATAATTCACCATGTCAGAAGGAGTTCTGACAAGTATAACTTATGGCCAGCTCGATATTGGGCCTAAAGGATCATACACATATAGTAGGTGTTGCAATGAGTAGAGGTTCGGATATGAGATATCCACTGAACCCCCTATCTTATTGAATATCCATTAAGCCCTTGAATTATTGGATCCTGAGATGAGATCCAATAATTGCTAATAAGAGATTATTGGGTAGAAACCCACTAATCCAAGAGGCTTGGGTAATTGGATGGAGATCCAATACCCAATAGGGCAAAAGATCCATTAGGGTTTTTAGGGGGCCTCTATAAATAGGAGGGAACCAAAGTTCTATAGGGTGAGGGTTTTTAGTAGCCACCTCCTATTCGCCTCTCCCCAGAGAGAGAGAGGTGCATCGTCGCAATCCTTGCTGTGTGGATACCGTAATAGAGGAGGACGCTTGACCTCCTTCATCCTTTCCCACAGATCTACAGGAATTCAGGGATATACGATCTCCCTAGGTATCTTCTTTTACACGTGCAGTTTTCGTTGATATGCTTTTGACGCACCGACCTTCGCACGATGATAAAAACTTTCTATGGAAAATATGGGGTTTTATTATTTTTTGTTCTTCCACTACGCATGTGATGTCGCTCCCCATGTGCGGATTTCTTAACAGTAGATTAATAACTTCATGCATTGAATTGAAAATTTTATATATTTTTATGATGTTTTGATATTTCTCATAACATATGATGAATTTTACTTGGATAAGGAATAATCCAAGGTTTCTATCAATGGCATATTGATAGGGGGAGTTTGGTTAAACTTTGAGGAGTTAAGGTTAACTCCATCATCAATCAGTTGTCATCATAAAAAAGGGAGAGATTATTGAATCTTGGATTTTGATGATGAAACTAATTGATTGTGTTTTGTTTATCTAACTATGTTTTGAGATATACAGATCTACTCTTGATCAGGATTAGACAATTGACGTAGGATGAATCAGCATTACACTAGAGGAAATCACATCAGGAGATTGGACGTCAAGCTGGAGGTCCGATCGACGATCGGTAGAAGGCTTCGAACAAAGAAATCGGGCATCGAGCCAAGAAGAGTGGAATTGCGTCAAGGAGATCGGGGCTATAGAGGTCAGCTACTGATTGGGCAATAAGTCGCAAGAGAGGATAATGTGTCGAAGCATCGGACGAAGCATCGATATGCCAATGATGTGCTGGGCAACATATTGATTTGCGTTATAATAATAATTATCTAGATTGAAATTGGATTAGGTCTAATTAGGTTGTAATTAGGCCAACCTAGTTAGGGGCTAATCGGGCCTGTACCTGGATAGGTTTGGGATAGATGAAAGACCCAAACAGGGTTGCTAAACCCTGTTTGACGATGGCACCACCAGATTGGGGTGGTGGTACTGTCTGGGTTCAATCTCCCAAGTGATTTAGGTGATGGTACCACCCAAACTGGGTGGTGGTACCGCCTTGGGGCAGAGTGCCTAGGCGGTGACACCATTGGTTGGGCGGTGGTATCGCCCAATATATTGACCGTGTTAGTGTGTCAGAAGGTGGTATCGCTAGACTAGGCGGTGGTATCGCTAGACTAGGCGGTGGTACCGCTCAGTGCATTGATAGAACTAGAGTGTCAAGTGGTGGTACCGCTAGTGTTAGGCGGTGGTACCGCCAACACTTGGAAATCCAGGATGATTCAAATTTGGGTTCTAAATTTGAATCACATTAAGGGCTATAAATACCCCTCTCATCCATGGTTGAAAGATACACAACCAAGAACGAAAAAGAGAGAAAATTCTATTATAAACTTGAGAGAAATCCTTCCCTCAAACTCAAGTGTTGGAAAAGTTCAAGAGAGGGATAAGAGGCCTTATAAGGGTTACCTCCTAAGCCCATCAAAAGGAGAGTGCTGTAAAAGGGAGTCAATCCTGTTAGGATCGGAGAGGCCCTAAGAGGGGGGGGGGGTTTGAATTAGTACAGCAGATTAAAATCGTAAGTTTGAAATCAATTTTGTAAATAGCTAGTTTGAACAAAAATTTTGATTCGATGAAAGATGACTTGATTGAAGTTGCTTGAGTAAAGGTGATGAAAAACTAAATGATTTGCAGCTTAGTAAAGGGAATGATTCAGAAATTTAAACACTTACACATTCAAGAACGCCACGATGTATAGTAGTTCGGTCAAGTGACCAACATCCACTTCCGAAGTCTTCTCCGATAAGGCTCCCAACTTCCACTAGCAATCCTTTTGAAGGGGAAGGATCAAACACCCCTCTTACAACCCTTTTACAAGAAGTTCACACTCTTATAGATTTTCTAAAGAGAAAGAAGGAGGTGAACACAAGCTATTGAAAACAAGACTTTTACCAAGACTTTTGCTCAATTTGTAACTCTCAAAAGGGTACACTTTCGATTGAGAAAGGGGGGGCATTTATAGATTCAAAGAGGATTCAAATTTAAGCTCTAAATTTGAATTCTGTTTGGGTTTCCCAATGCTAGCGGTGCCACCACCTGTCAGTTGTCAGATTGACAGTGCATAGGCGGTTCCACCGCCCAAGGCAGCGGTGCTACTGCCCTAGGCTAGGTGGTACCACCGCCTAGCGCTCGACTGGTGGGCGGTTCCACCGCCTGGCACAGGCGGTTCTATCGCTTGGCCCATTCAGCAAAGTTAAATGGGCCCTGTTTTAGGCCCAAATTGACCCAATAAGAACCCGATTGGCCCCTACTAGGTTTGAACATGATTATTTCCAAATCCTTGTCCTAATTATGTGCCAACTACGAAATTGAAACATAATTCTAAGTGATTTAAGCCAACATTTTTTAAGTCTACTTCCAGTGAGCTTTACGATAAGATTCTGGTAGACTTCCGACACTTCCTTCGAATTTCTTCCGGCGGACTCCCAGCATGCTCCCGGATTGTATGGTGAGCTCAACGAGTCTTGGTAAACTCCGCGAACCTTCGACGATCTTTGCAGCGAACTTCCAAAAACATTGGTGAGTCCCTGATTCGATCTCAATTGGTTCCAGTAACACTTCCAACGATCCTTCGGACTTTCGATGAACCCTTGAACTCCTGACGGACTTGACCTCGGTAAATCGCTTTATGTTTCCATCCCATCGTAGTTGATCCTGCACACTTATCTCAACAATGTAGATCAGAACAAATATTTCACCAATTGATTTCATCATCAAAATCTGAGATTCAACAAATCCTTGCCTATTGGAAGGAGGATACCTAGTAGAAAGCTAATCACCTCTAGAGGAGAGGAATCGCGAGTGGACGTAGGTCGTATGATCGAACCACTATAAAAATCTTGATTTGTATTTACTATTATTCTTTATATTTCAGCAAACCTTATTTACTTGCAACTCTACTTCCTCATCTCCTTCTTATAAATCATTTTAAGTTTATACGCAATCGAAATCGGATTTCATCGAAATAAAGTTTTCAACATACGAAGTTTCTGAACTTGTTTGAATCATTGAAAATTTATCGCTCTTAATTGCTACACTAATTCAACCCCCCCTCTTAGTGCCGCTCTCAATCCCAACACTTTGATAGTGGATGCTCAAGGCATATGACCGAAGATCCAACTCAATTCTCTAAGCTCACTAGCCAAGACGAAGGGTACGTCACCTTTGGAGATAACGACAAAGGTAAAATCATCGGCAAAGGAACCATAGGTAACAAATCAAACTTCTTGATTGAAGATGTGTTATTAGTATATGGCTTAAAGTATAATCTATTAAGTATTAGTCAATTGTGTGATAAATGATACATCATAAGATTTGAATCAAATGCTTGCATTATTGACAAACTATACAAAAACATATCTATGATTACCCAAAAACATAATAACGTATATACTATTGACATTGATGATCTTTGTAATGAAATGTGCTTTTTAGATTTAAACGATAATGCTTGGCTTTGGTAATAGGAGATTATGATGCTAGCATGAAACTAATCTCTCAAATCTTATCTAGAGAACTTGTAAGAGATATTCCTAATATTAAGTTTGTCAAAGACAAAGTGTGTGATGCATGTCAACTAGGAAAACAAATAAAAGGTAGCTTCAAATCAAAGAATCAAATAAACACCTCTAAACCATTGCAATTGATCCATATGGATTTATTTGGACCAATTGATACACTTGTGTATATACTTTTGTAAATATACTGCCTAGGAGGTAGTAAATATACTTTTGTAATTGTAGACGATTATAGTAGATACACTTGGACATACTTCTTGGGATATAAAAGTGATTGTTTTAAGTGTTTTTTGAAATTTTATAAACTTGTTCAAAATGAAAAAGACTTTATGATTTCATCGATTCGTAGTGATCATAGTGGTGAGTTTCAAAACTACAATTTTTAAAACTTTTGTCAATCAAATGGGTACAACTACAATTTCTCTACTCCAAGAAATCCTCAACAAAATAGAGTAGTTGAAAGAAAGAATAGGAGCTTACAAGAAATGGCAAAAACCATATTAAACAAACATAGCCTGTCCATATATTTTTGGACGAAAGCCGTTAATATGACATGCTATGTCATGAATAAGGTTCCAGTAAGACCATTACTTTTCAAGACTTTTTATGAATTGTACAATAACAAAAAACCCAATGTTTCGTATTTTAAAGTTTTTGGTTGTAAATGTTTTATCTTAAATGAAAAAGATGTCTTAGGAAAGTTTGATGTAAAATCCGATAAAGGTATTTTTCTTGGTTATTCTTCTATTTCTAAAGTCTTTCGTGTCTTTAATAAAAGAACTTTGATTATAGAAGAATCTATTCATGTTGTTTTTAATGAAGTTTCTGAATTAAAAAAAATAATTTTGATGATGATCTCGATTTTGATGCCTTAAATTTGAATGAAACTTCTCCTTCCACTAGCAACTTAGATGTATCTTCTTCCGAAATATTCTTACCTAAGGAATGGAAGTATGTAGATGCTCATCCTAAGGAGCTAATCATATGAGACACATCAAAAGGTGTTTAAACTCGCTCTTCCTTTAAAAATTTTTGTGCTAATGCTGCTTTTCTTTCTCAAATTAAACCTAAATGCATTGATGAAGCCTTGAAAGATGATTCATGGGCTATTGCAATACAAGAAGAGTTGAATCAATTTGAGGTGTGGAAGCTTGTTCCTAAACCTAGTGACTATATAGTGATTGGTACTAAATGGGCCTTTAGAAAGAAGCAAGATGAATTTGGTTTCATAGTTAGAAACAAGGCTAGATTAATAGCCAAAGGTTTAAACCAAGAAGAAGGTATCGATTATGAAGAAACCTTCACTCTTTTGGCAAGATTAGAAGCCACAAGGATGCTCCTTGCCTATGCTTATTGTAATAATTTTAAGTTATTTCAAATGGATGTCAAAAGTACTTTTTTAAATGGCTTCATTTCTGAAGAAGTTTATATTGAACAACCTCCCAGATTTAAAAATACTTTTTTTCTTAATTATGTGTTTAAGTTAGCCAAGGCTCTTTATGGATTAAAACAAGCCCCAAGGGCTTGGTATGAAAGACTTAGCTCTTTTCTTATCCAAAATAATTTCTCTAAAGACAAGGTCGATACTACATTGTTTATTAAAAAAAATTTAAATAATTTTCTTGTAGTTCAAATTTATATTAATGACATCATATTTTGTTCCGCGAATGAGTCATTATGTGAATCATTTGCTAAAAGTATGAGTCAAGAGTTTAAAATGAGCTTAATGGGTGAACTAATTTTCTTCTTAGGCTTACAAATTAAATAACTTAGCGATGATATTTTTCTTAGTCAAACCAATATACATTAGAATTGCTAAAACAATTCAATATAGATGGTTCAAAGGCTATCAATATACCAATGAGTACTTCCATTAAGTTTGATATGGATGAAAGTGGAGAAAGCTTTGATAAAAAAAACTTATAGGGGTATGATAGGTAGTTTGCTATGCTAGTCATATGTGCCCTACAAACCAATCACATGAGTGATAGCACTTGTGACTTGATATGCACTTTTTCTCTTTACGTATTATTAGGTGTTTTATCACTTTATCTTGCGTGTTGCATATATTGTGATGTCTTTGGATCTATGCAATGGGAAACGAATTGTGATAAGATCATGATAATAAGACCGATTTACCTTTAAACATAGACTCTAAATTATCCTGGTCATAGGTTACTCGAGAGGGACATCGAGATAACCAGATAGACTGGTGTACTATATACCCGATGTTATGATGGAGGTGGCTGGTCTTATAGCTACTTGTATGGGGACACTGAGGGTATAGTGCAGGTGCTCATTGGGGAATGAGTTTACTAATTGATCCGTCTACAGAATGCTGGATGGTTATTGATACCTCATGTTAGACAACGATTTCATAGTCCCAGTAGTGTATCTGGTCTTTCGACTTGAGACACTAAGGATGTCCTGTATGAGTACTCCACTCTTTGATACCAGACTTATAGGTTTGGAAAGTTCTAGATCTAGTACAGCCGATTATTGGGAGTGGTAGCCAACCTTACGAGGGCTATTGAGTATCAATAGAGGATCATCCGCTCTCGATATCATGAGAGAAATATCTCATGTATTCTTGCTCAAACAAATCCTTGGTCAAGGTTATTCGGATTGAAAGAGAAAGAGTTCTCCGGGAGAATCTGACAAGAGCAAGACTCGAGGAGAGACCGTATGGGCCTAACAACACCATGCTCGATATAGGGTCTTCGAGATATTAGATGGATGAGGAACTATAGATACATGGTAACTAAGGACAGATAGGTCCAAAGGATTGGATTCCCTTATATCGTTTGGGGGCTACGGCGTAGTGGCCTAGTACGTCCGCAGTCGATGAGTCGGATGAATTATTATAGAGATAATAATTCACTGAGTCAGAAGGAGTTCTGACAAGTATCACTCACGGCCAGCTTGATATTGGGCCTAGAGGGTCACACACATATGATAGGTGTTACGACGAGTAGAGGTTTAGATATGAGATATCCGCTGGAGCCCCTATCTTATTGGATACCCATTAAGCTCCTGAATTATTGGATCCTCATATGAGATCCAATAATTGCTAATAAGAGATTATTGGGTAGAGACCCACTAATCCAAGAGGCTAGGGTAATTGGATGGAGATCCAATACTCAATAGGGCAAGATCCATTAGGGTTTACAGGAGGCCTCTATAAATAGGAGGGAACCAAAGCTCTATAGGCTGGGGGTTCTTTTGGTAGCCACCTTCTATTCTCCTCTCCCCTGAGAGGAGCATCATCGCAGTCCCTGTCATATGGATACCACTAGAGAGGAGGACGCTTGACTTCCTTCATCCTTCCTACAGATCTGTAGAGATTCAGGGATATATGATCTTCCTAGGTATTTTCTTTTATACATGTAGTTTTCACGGATTTATTTTGATACACCGATCTTCGCATAATGATGGAACCTTTCTACAAGAAATCTGGGGTATTTTGTTTTTGTTCATTCGCTACGCATGAGATGTCGCTCCCCAGAAGGATTTCCCAACATGCTATACCTCACTGTAGCTAGACCAGTCATTATGTTTAGTGAATTACTTTGTGCTAGATTTCAATCAAATCCTAAGCTATCTCATTTTAAAGCCATTAAAAGGATTCTTAGATACCTAAAAGAAACTCCTAATATAGAATTATGGTATCTGAAATCTAAAAACTTTGAATTAACTAGTTATGCTGATGCTGATTTTGCTAGATATAGAATAGATAGAAAAAGCACATCTAGAACATATCAATTCTTAAGTCATGCACTTGTCTCTTAGTCTTCCAAAATATAAAACTTGGTTGCATTATCTACAGTCGAAGCTGAATACATAGCAGCGAGTGCTTATTGTAAACGAGTAATATAGATGAAGAACACATTAGGAGATTACGAAATTCACTTAAAGAATATTCCTATAAAATGTGATAACACAAGTGCAATATGTTTAACAAAAAATCCTATTCAATATATAAAACTAAGCATATTGACATTAGGCATCACTTTATATGAGATCATGTTAATAACCATGATATAACCTTAGAATTTTTTGATACAAAACATCAATTAGCCGATATTTTTACAAAACCTTTAAATGAAGAATAATTTGATTTCATTTGAAGAGAATTAGGCATGTTAAATTATCCAAATGCGTGAGTTTCTTATATACCTTTTTGGACTTTTTCAATTTTTCATAAATGGAGCTTTTATCGAATTTATTTCGTATCATCTTCCTCTTATCTTGGTATCGAGTTCATTTCATAAATTTATTTTGTATGATACCCTTGCTCCATCACTTGATGACTTTTGATACTCTTAAGACCCTCCCCTCATTCACGGAGTTCATTAATACTTGATTATTATATGAATTTTTGTAATGATTATGAATGGATTTTATTTGATAGAAATGCCATTCATGGATTTTGTTTGATAGAAATGTTTGTTATTAACGAAATTTATTTGCTATAAGTAACATTCATGGATTTTTCATTCATAATTTCTATTTGATAGAAATACTTTTTACGGATTTGATACACTTGATTCTTGTATGAATCTCTTGCTTCTATTCATTTTTAGCTCTTGATAAAAGAAGTGTTAGGATCGGAGAGGCACTAAGAGGGGGGGAGGGGGGTGAATTAGTGCAGCAGATTAAAACTCGTAAGTTTGAAATCGATTTAGTAAATAGCTAGTTCTGATGAAGATTTTGATTCGACGAAAGATAACTTAGTTAAAGTAGCTTGAGTAAAGGAGATGAAGACCGAACGATTTATAGCTAAGTAGAGAAATGATTTAGAAATTTAAAAACTCACACATTCAAGGCACACCACAATGTATATTGGTTTGGTCAAATGACCTACATCCACTTTCGAAGCCTTCTTCGATGAGGCTCATAACTTCCACTAGCAAGTCACGTTGAAGGGGAAGGACCAAATACCCCTCTTATAACCCTTTTTACAAGTGGTTCACACTCTTACAGATTTTTGAAAAGAGAGGGAGGTGAACACTTAAGCTATCAAAAATAAAGCTTTGCTATGGCTTTTGCTCAATTTCTAACTCTTAAATGGTTATCCTCTCAGTTGAGAAAGGAGGGATATTTATAGACCCCAAGAGGATTCAAATTTGGTCTCTAAATTTGAATTACTTTTGGGTTTCCCAGTGTTGGCGGTGCCACTACCAATCAGTTGCGATGCCACCGCCTGTCAGGGTCAGACTGACAGAGTACTGGGTGGTGCCACCGCCCAGCTAGGCAGTGCCACCGCCTACGCTCTCGGGTGCTAGGTGGTGCCATCGCCCCAGCCTAGGTAGTGCCAACGCCCAGCCTTGGCTCTCGGGTCATGGGTGGTACCATCGCCCGGGCTTTTCAGCAAAGCTAAATGACCCCTATTTTTCAGCCCAAATCAGCCTAATAAGGGCCCGGTTGGCCTCTACTAGGTTTAAACAGGATTATTTCCTAATTCTTACCCTAATTACATGGTAACTACAAAATTAAAACATAATTCTAAGCAATTTAAATTGACATTCTTCAAGTCTTCTTCCACCGATCTTTCCGATGAACTTTCAGTGGACTTCCGACACTCCTTCGGATTTCTTCTAGCGGACTCCCAGTAGGCTTCTGGACTCTATGGCGAGTTCAATGAGTCTTTGGTAAGCTTCTGAACCTTCTCGGTGATCTCCACGAACCTCCAACAATCTTTCCAGCAAACTTCTAAAACCTTCGGCAAGTCTCTGATTCTCTCGGTTGGTTCCGGCAACACTACCAATGATCCTTCGGACTTCCGGTGAACTCTCGAACTCCCGGCGAACTTGACCTCGGTAAATCACTTTATGTTTTCATCATATCGTAGTTAATCTTGCATACTTATCTCGATAATATAGATTGGAATAAATAATTCACCAATTGACTTCATTATCAAAATCTGAGATTCAATAAGTAGAAGGTTGATGAATTTCCTGTTAGGATTAAGAATGACATTAAGAGAGGGGGGGGGGGTGAATTAGTGCAGCGGATAAAAATGAACGGTTTGCGCAATTTTGAAAAACTTCATACGTTGAAAATATTTCGCTCAAATACAAGTTTCGAAAAGACGTTTAATTTGAATAAGATCGTAAGTGAGTAGAGAAGAGGAGATTGGACAATTGCATTGAAGTAATCAAATACAATGAAAATAAAATATACATCAAGAAGAGAACACGATAATTTTATAGTAGTTCGGTCATCTGACCAATATCTACTCCCAATACCTCCTCCGATGAGGTCACCGGCTTCCACTATTGATCTTTCTTGAAGGGCAAAGATCAATCACCCCTTTACAAAACTTTTACAAGTGGCTCACTCTCCTTTTACAAACTTTTACACTTTGAAATGGTGGAGGTGAACTCTTAACTTTTTGCAAGTTATTTCACAATAGTTTTGGTTTAATCTTGTTCACTTCTCTATGCTTGACTAGCTACGAAGAAAGGGGTATTTATAGGCCTTAATTGGCTTCAAAAATGGAGCAAAAAAAGGTCTTATCCTAGATTTTTGGGGTCCTGGTGGTACCACCACTAGTTGACCCTAACACAGGCGGTACCACCACTCAGTCTGGTGATACTACCATCAAACAGAGTGTCAGCTATTGGAACTGGGTGGTACCACCACCCAATCTGGTGGTACCATCGCCTAGTAGTTAATAATTGCCTAGCGGTACCACCACCCACTCTAGATGGTTCCACCACCCCAGTTTGTCAATGCCACCACCAGACAAGGTTCACCAACTTATTTAGGCCTTAAATCCGGCCCAAATCAATCCAATTACATGCCTAGTTGGCCCTTAACAGGGCTAGTGGAATTACCTCTCAAACTTAATCCTAATTACGTGCTAACTATGATAATTAAGACATATTCTAAATAAAACAAGTCTAGTAAGTTTAGGTTTCTTCTAGCGAGCTTTCGGCAAAATTTCGATGGACTTCTGATGAACTCTCGGACATCTTCGAACGGACTCCTAGTAAGCTCCTAGTCTTCATGATGACCTTTTTGACGAGTTCCAACGAGCTTCTTTGGCAAGCTCCGATCTTCTCGGTGAGCTCTACGAACTTTTGATGAACTTTCCGATGAACTTCTAATGAACCCTTCAACAAGCTCCCGATGTATTCTTGGCCAATTCCGGCAACACTCCTGATGAACCTTTGGACTTCCAACGAACTCTCGGACTCCCAACAAATCGATCGAACTTGACTCCAACACTTCATTTTTCTTATGCCTTGATCGCTATCGTAGTTAATCCTACACACTTTTCTCAACATATAGATTAGATCAAACAATTTATCAATTAATTTCATCATCAAAATTCGAGATTCAATAATCTCTCCCTTTTTGATGATGACAACCGATTGATGACGAAGTTAACCTTATCTCTCCCTACTTATATGCCATACTTGAGAAAAGATACACTTGAATTCAAAGCCTTTGAATTCAAGTACCAAACTGATAAGTTACATGCATTTAAACTTATCGACATGCACAACATGATACTAATCATGATTTTTCATCTCAAAATATGATGCCACATATTTATCATAATACAAAAATGATATCAAAGAAAGACATCCATTTTCAAGTCTAATATCAAATGATGATGGACAACCATCATTTCCATGTATGATACAAACTTCAAATATGAAATTTGACAAGATTCAAATTTCAAGTTTGATACAAGATGACAATTCATCATTCTAAGCCATGATACCAATTGCAAGTAGGAAATTGAGCATGATAAGTTCAATATCAAATCAAAATGATGGACATTCATTATTTTGATATGATAATGAGCATGATTTTAAATATGAAACATTTTCAAGTATCTATGCTACATTTCAATCATTTGCGATGCATACGATACATTTATGATACATGTGATACATATCATTCATTTTATGCTTTTACAATACAAAGCATATTTTAAGCAATCAAGCAATACCAATCATGAAACATTTCAAGTTTTTATTCATCAATTTGTCATTTTCTCCCCCTTTGTCATCAACAAAAAGGAGAGAGACAATGCAAATGAGATCGGATTTTATGAAAGCCAATTTTACGCAAGCAAATGTGATATTGCAAGTTTTGCGTAAGCAAATTTTACGCAAGCAAATGCGATATTACAAGTTTTGCACAAGCAAATGTGATATTGCAAAAATCCCAAAAATCTGTTTGAGTGATTAAAAAGTCCATGAATAATACAAGGAAAACAATTCGTTTTAGTGATTGAAAATTCATTTCATCAAGAGAGATTCACAATAAGAGCTAAAGATGTGAATGAAATCTATATTTCTATCAAATAAAATTCATGAAGTAGAAGGAAAATAAATCATTCAAGCTATTGAAGATTCATAAAACTTCTTCTTTTCATAAAGAACTCATGATATAAAGATGTGAATAAAGAGTAGAAAGTCTATGCCATAAAAATTCATACAAGTCATGAATGTCCATTCATGAGTGATGTAAATGATGTTTCTATCCATAAAAATTCATACATCACTTTTATCAATAAAATCATGACATTGAAGAAATACATATTAAATTCAAGAAGTAGAAGGAAAAGAAATGATTCAAGCTAAAAAAAATTCATCAACCTTCTACGTTTCATCAAAAGCTCATGGCATAAGAAAAATAAAGAGAAAAGAGATCGTGACATACAAGGAAAGCAATCTGTTCAAGCTAATAGAAATTGATTTCATTAAGAGCTAAAGTGTATCATTTCATGACGTAGAATCCGTGAATGTTCTTTTATTAAATTAAAATTCATCAATGAAATCCGCAAATGCTATTTCTATCAAATCTATTCATAATCTTTGCAAAAATTTGTAAGTCAATAAAATCCATTTCTTATAAAAAAATTCATAAGAGTGAAATCTATGAAAGATACATTAGTCAATAAAATTCATGAGTGAGGGTTTTAAAAGTATCAAATGATAGACCAAGGGTATCAAGAGTTTATAAAATAAATTCGATATCAAAATAAGAGGAAGATAGAAATGAAATAAATTCATTAAAGCTCCATTTATGAAAAAATCAAAAAGATGATACCAAGATAGGAGGAAGATAGAAACAAAATCGAAAAATTTCGGAAAAGGCATACAACAAACTCATGTATTCGAACAATTAAGCATTCTTGATTGTTGTATTACACGCAACTTAAAGTGAAAGTGTACCAATGCAGTATAAAAAGTATAAAGGAAGTTAAGAACTCCATTACAATACATAAAGTCAAGCAGTACAACATAGAGTTTTGTTTTTTTACAAACTACTCCTCGGGTGCTACACCAAAATGTCTAAACAAGGTATTAATTTTACGATGCACTTGTCATACTTCAGTTAGGATCTCATCTTATTACAATTTGAGTTCAACTTGCTGTGATTTGAATTGATACAATTGAGTCATTATTGGATCGATAGATGATGAAGGTGATAGATCCGTCAGTGCAACATCAAAGGGACTAGGGAGAGGAGACTGACTACCCCGAAATATAGGTGTTTCAGGTTCGGGTTTAGGAGGGGGAGGATTGGTTCTTCTAGGAAGACTAGTCCAAATTCCATTTCTTAGTATGCACCACAATCGTCTAAGTAGGTTTCTATGGATTATGTTGTATCTATCTACCTTAATGATTTCTTCATCTAGTAGTATCATAATACTATATGCATGCAATAACCTAGTGATTAAACCACCATAAGGAAGCATTAAATCTTTAGTGGAAAGTGTTGAAAAATTCAAGGGCGACATCACATATGCAGCGTAAGAATAGAAAACAAAACATCTTAGATTTCCCCGAAAAAGTTCCATTGTTGTGCAAAGATCGATGCATAAAAACAAATCTGTGAATCAGAAAACTACGTTCGTAATAAAGATAGTACCTAGGGAGATCATATATCCTTGAATTCTTGTAGATCCGTGTGGTGGATGAAGGTGATCAAACGTCCTCCTCTCTAGTAGTGATCCACACTGTTGGAGCTGCAACGCTGCTCCTCTTTGGATAGGAGAATAGAAGGTGGCTGCCAAGAAGACCCCAGCCTATGGACCTTTAGTTCCCTCCTATTTGTAGAGGCCCATATAAACCCTAATGGAGACTGCCCTATTAGGTATTGGATCTCTATCCAATTATACAAGTCTCTTAGATTAATGGGTCTCTACCCAATATTCTAGCTCTTATTGGATCTCATCCATAGGATCCAATAATATAGGGGCTTATTGGATATCCAATAAAATCGAGGCTCCGACGGATATCTGATATCTGAACCTTTACTCGTCATAATACCTACCATATGTATGTGACTCTCCAGGCCCAATATCGAGCTGGCCATGAGTCTTACTTGTTAGAACTCCTTCTGACTTAGTGAATTATTATCTCCATAATAATTCACTCGACTCATTGACTGCAAACGTACTAGGCCACTACGTCGTAGTCTCCAAATGATATAGGGGAATCTAATCCTTTAAACCTATCTGTCCTCGGTTATCATATACCTATAGTCCCTCATCCATCTAATATCCTAAAGATCACATATCGAACATGATGTTATCAGGCCCATACAGTTTTCACTCGAGTCTCGCTCTAATCAGATTCTCCCAGAGAACTCTTTCTCTCTCAATCCGAATGACCCTGGCTAGGGATTTGCTTTAACAAGAACACATGGTATATTCCTCTCATGATATCAAGAGTGGATGATCCTCTATTGATACTCAATTGCCTTCATAAGGTTAGCTACCATTCCCGAGAACTAGTTGTAACAGATCTGGAACTTTCTAAACTTGTAAGTCCGACGTCAAAGAATGGAGTACTCATATAAGGCATCTTTGGTGTCTCAAGTCTAAGGACCAAATACACTACTAGGACTATGGAATCGCTATCTGACATGAGGTATCAATAACCATCCAGCATTCCATAAGTGGATCAATCAATGAACTCATTCTCCAATGAGCACTTGTATTATATTCTTAGTGTCCTAACATGAGTAGCTGTGAGACTAGCCACCTCCATCATATAGACGGGTATACAACACACTAGCCTATTCGGTTATCTCGATGTCCCTCTCGAGTAACATATGACTAAGATTATTAAGGGTTTATGTATTAAGGTGAATCGATCTCATTATCGTGATCTCATCATGATCCGATTCTCATTGCATAGATCCAAAGATATCACAATATACATTCAGATAATATAAAAAAATATCAATAATCATATGCAAAGAGATTGACGTAACGTGTTACAGGTGCCTTTACTCATGTGATTGGTTTATAGGGCACCTATAACTAGCAGAAAGGTCGATCATGTTTTGTCGAATCAAATACCCAAAACAATTTTGATGTCCATTCATGATCCAATACATTGTTCTAAGCTCCATTTGACTTACCTCATCATGATGATATTGCTTTGGGAGTAAAATGCTTATTATAATATGATGAAGCAACTTAGAGTTAAAGAGCAACATGTGTTCACAACTCTTAGGCACAATCGCCAAGTTTGGGTTTCCAAAAACAATACCTAAAGCTTCGAAATAGGTGACTCCAACTATATGTAGGTCCTATTGACCTCTAAAGTAGCAACCTCTTCTTTTCTCAGAAATTCCTATGAGATTACAAATCACACTATCTATAATAGATATATGGTGCCCTAGGAGATAGGTTGATACATTATCATCTTTGTCCACATTTAAGTTGTTGTAAAATAAACGAACAAGCCTAGGGTATATCGATTTATAAATTTACAAAATAGGTAAAACATCTAGATTAGCAAACCATCGGATAGGCTCTAAGTCCTCTAATTCTTCTAGATCAATATATTTACCTTTGTGGACATTCCTAGATTCAAAGTTAGGGAACCTAAGGGCACTATTATTTGAATTGAATAGAATGGGGTCATAAGTTCTACTCTCCTCTTCCCCTTGTCCCTAGATGATCTTCTAGGTGCCATTGGTCTACAAATGTTGATAATGAAAGAACTAATGAAAAGGATAGAAATAATTCATGAATCAAGGGAAAGATTTCAAGGATTACCTTAGTAGAGATCTTCCCAAAGGATAGTGAAATTGATCCAAAATTTGAGGAGATGAGAGCCTTTCTTGGTATACTAGAGGAAGAGAATGAAGAGTGGAAGGTAGGAGAGGGTTTTTGAGAGTTGGAGCAAGAGATGGGGTCGATTCTACCATCGACCTTAAAGTGCATTTATATAGGGCACTCTCGGGTGGTGCTATCGCTGGTTGGGCGATGCCATTGCTTGAGAACAGAATGTTCTAGCGGTGCTATTGCCAGTTCCAATAGTGCCATCGTTGGTACATTTGCTTAGGCTTAATTGGAGCGGCAACACTTCAATTATTTGATCAATTGATCTTCCTCATTTAACATCTATTTTATAGTGAATCTCATATTGGATGTTTGATTTAATTGTCATGCATTTGATTAAGTGTAACAACATCATTTAAATCGCTTCTATCCCTTATTGTTTATCAATTTGAATGAATATATTTCTCTTAAGAAAGATAACTCATCAAAACCTTTTTAACATAAATTTAATCATACAAGGAGTTGTCATGATCATCAAAAGATATCTAGAACATTTTCCTTAGGAGAATCAAGGGAGAACGATAAATGAAAAAGTTGATAATTTGAATGTTAAGAGAGGGGTTTAGATAAGAGTTTTTAAGAATCATGAAAACATGAATATCAACATATTGTAGGTGACATCAAGATTATCATCAAAATCATTCTTCAAGAGGTCTAACAAGGTCACATTACCTAGTGTCCCTTAGTCTTAACATTAATATGTTTTAGTATCAAGATGGAAGATTACCGTATAAATACATTTCAATCATTATGCAATCAATGATTGTTTAAGCTAGTGAGCGTGATTAAGATCATATAACATTGAGATACTATTTCTCGCTCCTAGCTTGTAATGGTAAAGATGTCTATAAGAAAGGATGATTTTTGGGTACCCACTTGATCTTGAGTGCCTCAATAATTGATCTACTTATCTTATCATTCTGCATAGAGTTCTTTATGATTCCTATAGGAACCCAAATTAATTTGTGTGGACTATATTTCTTAAATGGACATCTATGAGCAAAATGTCTCGGCTTGCAACAAAAGTTACAATTGGTGTGAGGTGATATATGCAAGGTAGGGCCTTTGACAAAGGTGGTTGGATTTCAATGAGAGCCACTCATAAATCTGATTCCACCTCTTCTATGAATGTGACCCTTATTGGCAAGGATCATGTTCAAGAATTTGTGTTAGGACTCTAGCTAGGAGAGTTCTAATTTTGTTAGGACTCTAGCTAGGAGAGTCCTAATTTAGTTTCATTAAGGGGGCAAGCATGTAAATCCTAAGGGCATTCATGTAAATCCTATCTAGCCAACCCCTATTAAAAAGGTGAAGAGGCCGGCTAGGTTAGGAATAATTTAGAGGTTGCTTCTCAAAGAAGGAGTCCTATTAGAAGTAGGAGTCCTATTAGAGAAGGAGTCATATTAGAGGAGTCCTATTAGAAGTAGGAGTTGATTAGAAGTAGGGGTCTTGAGTAGGAGTCCTATTAGGAGTTGGGGTTTCAAAGCCCTATAAATAGCCATGTATTCACCCTCTTTTCATCATGAATAGATCATCCTTTTAGTAGCCTATGAGCAGCAACTTGGAGGAAGGAATCCCTATAGAGTTCCAAGGAGGCTGATCCCCTAAAGAGATCAACTCCAAGCTTAGAATCTGTAAGGGTTTTAACACTTGGTATCAAAGCAGCATTCTTGGAATCTCGCTGCCCTTCCACAGCCACCCATCAGCCCTCCATAGCTGCCCAAAGCAATACCCACAATTGCTTAAAAGATCGTCGTTGAATTCCATCGTCATCTCCACCATCGCGGATCATCCTTTGATCTCCCCGTGAATTGCACCAGGTTCTAGTTTTCTACCTTACTACTATTGCAATTTAGTTATCCTTATTCAAAAAATCTAAAAAAATCATTCCTATATCGCTGCATAAATTTTTCATCGTAAAGATTTCATCTCTAAGACGAAAAATGCACTGCAGAATTCCAACCATATAAGCACTATATTTTTTATCTTTCTACTGTGTTTCTTCTATCCAAATGTCTACAAAATTTTTACGATGGTTTGACACTTCCTAATAGTGGATTCTCCTTTGGTTTCATCAAAAAATTATTAATATAAACCACTAATCTTTTATGTCTAAACTGCTACACTTTAGACATAAAAATCTACTACAGTACCTTTTCGTGATCCTCAATTTTACCAAACCTCTTGCTATCATTTTCTTCTACAAAATTTTTAATAGTATTACCTCTCCCTTACTAATAGATTCCCTATTAGTTTTACTTGAATCTCTATTGAGAATTGCTAGAAAAAATTACAAACTTGCTGTTGGAATTTTTTCAGTGAAAAATCTGGTGCTGCACCTTCATCCTTTTTCTTCTCCGTAACCTACCAAACCCTAGCCACCTTGCTGCCACCAACCAAGATGTCTTTAGGGCATCCCTCTAGCCAAAAGACGCAGCCATCACAACCTATTTTCATAACACTAATAGTGTTAAAATCTGTAGCCCAAAATAGTAAATCATTACAGCCGAACCCTTCTATCACTAATCTATTGTCTGAACCTTCCATCACCCCATGCTATTAACCTATCAATAGAAAAAGACAAAGACATCTCTGATCTAGAGGCATATGCTATAGCTTCTTAAGATCCAATTGATGCTAAATTTGAAGCATTGGAATCTCAGATTGAATCGTGCCTTGAATCGCGCTTGGCGAACAAATTGCACACTTTGTTTACAAAATTTAGAATTGGACAACCACTGAGTCCAACCAAATTTCAGCAAGAAGAGAGTTCAGAAAGGCCTCCAGAGAAGGAGGGACAACCCTCGAATATGCTTTAGCCATGCATGAGGGTGGACTTCTCGCGATGGGAAGAAGGAGACCCGGTAGGGTGGATTTCACACGCCAAACGTTACTTTCGCTACTACCAAACGTTAGATGATGCTATGGTAGAAATTACTATCATTCACCTTGAAGAAGATGCTATTCAATGGTACAATTGGTTGAAATACAATCATAGGACTCTGACATGGAATCAATTTAAGAACACACTGCTCAACCTTCTCAGACCTATGGATTATGAAAATATCGACGGCCAACTCACAAAAATTTGACAAATCTCTACGATTCAAGAGTACCAAACCAGATTTGAGAAGCTATCCTACCTTACTCATGATTGGACTAACCATTAATTGTTAGAAACATGCATCGAAGGACTCAAGCCAGAGATAAAAGGGGATGTTAAGGTGCGGCAACCCCGTACTGTGACGATTGCGATTGCTTTCGCCCAAATACAAGAAGAACGGCTCAACCAAGATGCTCAGAGGATGAGAACCTCTCATAGGCCCATGGCATATAAACCTCCTACTCCTAGCCATCCTTCGCTGACAAAAAAAATTGACAAGAGAAGAACTACGTGATCGATTAGCAAAGGGTCCTTGTTGGCATTGCGACAAGCCGTGGAACCACGATCATTATTGAAAATGGGCCACCTCCTACTAATTGAATCTCTTGAAGACATAGAGGAGGAGGTCCAGGAGCATGAGGAAGAGGTCATGGATGAAGAACAACAGCTGATTGATATTACAATGCATGCCCTTACCGGTTACACGAACCCGGAAACGATGAAAGTGGGAGGACTTCTGAAGCAACAACCGATCACCATTCTTATTGACATCGGGAGCACTAATAATTTTATGAACAGCAAGGTTGCTGTTCGGATGGCCATACCTATCGAGTATTACAGTAGGTTTGACATTAAGGTCGTCGATGAACGAATTTTGAAGTGTGATTGTAGGTGCCTACGTGTTAAACTGTTGCTATAGGACCAAGAGATAATTGCATGTTTCTTCCTCCTCCCTCTTAATGATTATGAGGTCATGCTTGGCATCGAATCACTGATGACATTAGGTGATATTTCCTGAAATTTTTTGAAACTAATTATAAAATTTTACTGTAAGGGGAAACTAGTGATACTACGTAGGAAACGTGAGGGCGGCGTAATGACGATTTGCACACAACGAATAGAGAAAGCTTTGCACAAAGCATGCAGCGGCTTTTTAGTACAACTTGAGTAGCAATCTAAGGGAGAGCCAACCAAATTTGAAGATCCAAACCTACTTCCCTTGCTTGCTGAATTTTTAGATATATTTGACGAACCACGCAACCTACCTCCTACCCACCGATATGATCATCGTATACCGATTCTTCGAAGCAAACCTTTAATAGATACTCATCCATATCAGTATCCACATCTCTAGAAGGATAAAATAGATAGGATTGTAAAAGAGATGCTTGAAACAGGAGTTATTCGGCCAAGTTGCAACCCCTACTCTTCACTGATACTCCTCGTATGAAAGAAGGATGGAAAATAGTGAATGTGCATTGATTGCCGAGCTCTCAACAGCATAACTGTTAAGGACAAGTACCCTATTCTAGGAGCAGATGAATTGCTTAATGAATTAAAGGGAGCACGAGTCTTCACAAAACTGGACCTTCGATCCGCGTATCATCAAATATGAGTGTGCGAAGAAGACATGCTGAAAACCGCCTTTCGAATGCACAACGGTCGCTACAAATTTCTAGTAATACCCTTTGGTCTCACCAATGCTCCCTCCACCTTTCAGAGTCTTATGAATGATATTTTCTGGGGTTATCTTCATAAGTTTGTGTTAGTTTTCCTTCAACGATATCCTTATTTACAATCCTTCTCTTGAAAGTTATTTTCAGCACTTATGATTTGTTTTGACGATTTTGCAAGAACATGTTCTTTTTGCCAAAAAATTGAAGTGTAACTTTTTTCAATAGAAGGTAGAATATCTTGGGCATATCATATCAGAGGAAGGTGTGGTGGAGGACTCCTCCAAAATTGAAGCAATGCAGAACTAGTGAACCCCGAGAAACATAAAATCACTATGCGGCTTTCTCAATTTAATAGGCTACTATCACAAGTTCGTGAAAAACTATGGAAAGATTTGTACACCCCTTACTTCCTTGTTAAGAAAAGATGCTTTCGAATGATCAGACAAAGCCACCACCGCCTTTGATGAACTTAAAGCTGCAATGACGACGATGCTCATACTAGCGCTACCCGACTTCAACAAGACTTTTATTATTGAAGCCGATGCCTCCGGAGTCAGAATTGGTACTGTACTAATGCAAGATTGCCACTCCCTTGCTTATACCAGTAAGGCGTTATCTCCTTCTCGTCTCAAGATGACTATTTACGACAAGGATATACTCATGATTGTGCATGTGGTGACCAAATGGAGAACGTACTTGATCGGGCGATGTTTTCAAATCAAGACTGGCCATAAAAGCCTAAAATATTTCTTGGAGCAGAAGATATCTTCCCTGGAGTAGCAAAAATAGGTAACAAAGCTTCTTGGATATGATTATAAAATAACTTACAAAAAGGGGAAAGAGAATGTTGTCGTAGATGTGCTTTCGCGGCTACCCGAGCAAGCTGAATTCTTTATCGTTTCACTTCCAATCAACGACTTCCTTGATAATATTAGGAGGGAATGGAAAGATGATTCAGACACTAGTAAGATCATAAAAAAATTAGAGGAAGCACCAAGCTCCATGGTTCATTACAGTTGGGACTCAAAAGACTTGTGTTATAAGGGGCACACTATGCTTGTGCCAAATCTACTTGCATAAGGACCATCCTTCAAGAGATGCATTCCACACCTACGACCAGGCACTCTGGGTTCCTTAGAACTTATAAGAGAATTAAACAAAATTTTTATTGGGTAGGGTGAAAAATATTATTACTAAATTTATAGCACAATGTGATGTATGTCAACGATATAAAGGCGAGATAGTGGCAAGTCCCAAAAAGCTGCAACCTCTACCCATCCCGGACTCAATATGGACTGATATATCAATGGACTTCATCGAAGGGCTTTCCTCATCATAAGGAAAAGCTCAAGCAAGGATGAAACAGCAATATGATCAATACAAAGGCGAAAGAGAATTTTTAGTAGGAGATTGGGTTTTCCTACGGCTCCAGCCATATAAGCAAACATCAATCCAAACCAGAGCATCTATTATGCTTTCACCTCGGTTCTATGGACCCTACTAGATTTTGGAGCACATCAGAGTAGTAGTATACAGATTGGATTTACCCACCAACTCCCGAATCCATCTAGTCATCCAAGTGTCATCTTTGAAGCTCAAGTTAGGACAAAACGAGACAACATAAAGCCATCTATCAAATATGAATACTCAAGGAGAGCTCTAGACCCAACTAAGTGCTATTATTGATCGACGGATCATGACTCGACGACGATGACCCACTACTGAAGTGCTAATACAATGGGTGAACCTACCAGTAGAAGATGCCACTTGGGAGAACTATGATGACTTGAAGATCAAATTCCCAGAATTCATGGAGCATCAGCCTCGAGGACAAGGCTGATTTGAAGAGGTGGGTTTGTTAGGATTATTAAATCTCAAATTTTGATGATGAAGTCAATTGATAGGTTATTTCATCTAATCCATATTATTGAGATAAGTGTGTAGAATTAACTACGATAGCAATGAAGACATAAAGCGAATTGTCGGAGTCAAGAACATTGGGAGTTCAAGAGTCCATCGGAAGTCCAAAGGATCATCGGAAGTGCTGCCGGAATAAGCCGATAATGAAGCGATGACGTGTCAAAGATTTCGAAAGTTCACCAAAAAGATCGTCGGATGTTCACGAAGCTCACCGAGAATGTTCGAAAGCTTGCCAAAGATTGAAGGAACTTGCCATAAAGTCCAGGAGCCTATTGAGAGTCCACCGGAAGAAATCCGAGAGTGTGTCGGAAGTTCACCGGAAGTTCACCGGAAGTTCACCGAAAGCTCGCTGGAAGAAAACACAATGTGACATATTAGTTTTTGCTTAGAATATGTTTTCAATTTTATAGTTAGCATATAATTAGGGTTAGGATTAGGTGATAATCTTGATTAACCCTAGTAGGGGTCAATTAGGCCTTAATTGGGCTAAATTGGGCCAGATTTAGGGCCCATTCAGTAGTGTTGGACCAGGCCTAGCGGTGGCACCACCAGACTAGGGTAGTGGCATCATCTCAGGAATAGATCCCCAGGTAGTCTGGGCAGTGGTATCGCCCTAGGTCAGCGGTGGTACCACTAATAGTTATTACTTCTCAGCGGTGGTACCGCTTGACAAGCGGTGGTACTGCTTGACAAGCGGTGGTACCACCCGTCCACAAAGTCCAAGGATCCTGTCAGGCAGTGGTACCGCTAGACTGGGTGGTGGTACCGTCTAGTACACTAACATAATAGGGTCAATTGGTGGTGGTACCACTAGTGCCAAGTGGTGGTACTGCCAGTACTTGGAAATCCGGGATGTGACTCTTTTTGGCTCCAATTCTGAAGCTAATTGAGTCTATAAATACCCCTCTCTTCTTAGCTGGTTGAGTACCTTTTAGAGAAGTAAAAAAACTGAGTCAAAGCAATAGCAAAATCGTGTTCGATAGCTTGAGTGTTCACCTCCAACTTTTTCTTTGTCAAAATTCTGTAAGAGTGTGAACCACTTGTAAAAGTTTACAAGTGCTAGTTATAGGTGCCCTACAAGCCAATCACATGAGTGATTGCACCTGTAACACATTGCATCAATCTCTTTGCTTATGATTATTGGTATTATCTCACATTATCTAGATGTATATTGTAATGTCCCTAGATCTGTGCAATGGGAATCGGATCGTGATGAGATCACGATAATGAGATCGATTCACCTTTAAACACAGACCCTAAATTATCCTGGTCATAGGTTACTCGAGAAGGACATCGAGATAACCGGATAGACTAGTGTGCTGTATACCCGTTCATATGATGGAGGTAGCTGGTCTCATAGCTACTCGTGTGGGGACACTAAGGGTACAGTGCAGGTGCTCATTGGAGAATGAGTTCACTAATTGATCCACCTACGGAATGCTGGATGGTTATTGATACCTCATGTCAGACAACGATAATGTAGTCCCAGTAGTGTATCTAGTCCTTAGACTTGAGACACCAAGGATGTCCTATATGAGTACTCCACTCTTTGATTCCAGACTTATAGGTTTAGAAAGCTCCATATCTAGTACAACCGGTCATTGGGAGTGGTAGCCAATCTTATGAGGGCTATTGAGTGTCAATAGAGGATCATCCGCTCTCGGTATCATGAGAGGAATATCTCATGTGTTCTTGCTCGAACAAATCCTTGGCCAAGGTTATTCGAATTGAGAGAGAAAGAGTTCTCCGAGAGAATCCGACAAGAGCAAGACTCGAGGAGAGACCATATGGGCCAGACAACACCATGCCTGGTATAGGGTCTCTAGGATATTAGATGAATGAGAGACTATAGATACATGGTAACTGAGGACAAATAGGTCCAAAGGATTGGATTCCCCTGTATCGTCTGGGGGCCGTGGCGTAGTGGCCTGGTACGTCCGCAGTCGATGAGTTGGGTGAATTATTATAGAGATAATAATTCACTATGTTAGAAGGAGTTCTGACAAGTATAACTCACGGCCAGCTCGATATTGGGCCTAGAGGGTCACACACATATGGTAGGTATTGCGACGAGTAGAGGTTTGGATATGAGATATCTGCTGAACCCCCTATCTTATTAGATATCCATTAAGCCCCTGAATTATTGGATCCTGAGATGAGATCCAATAATTGCTAATAAGAGATTATTGGGTAGAAACCCACTAATCCAAGAGGCTTGGGTAATTGGATGGAGATCCAATACCCAATAGGGCAAAAGATCCATTAGGGTTTTCAGGGGGCCTCTATAAATAGGAGGGAACCAGAGTTCTATAGGCTGAGGGTTTTTAGTAGCCACCTCCTATTCGCCTCTCTCCAAAGAGAGAGAGATGTATCGTCGCAATCCCTGCTGTGTGGATACCGTAATAGAGGAGGACGCTTGACCTCCTTCATCCTCTCCCACAGATCTACAGGAATTCAAGGATATACGATCTCCCTAGGTATCTTCTTTTACACGTGCAGTTTTCGTTGATATGCTTTTGACGCACCGACCTTCGCACGATGACGGAAACTTTCTATGGGAAATCTAGGGTTTTATTATTTTTTGTTCTTCCGCTGCACATGTGATGTCGCTCCCCATGTGCGGATTTCCTAATAGTAGATTAATAACTTCATGCATTGAATTGAAGATTTTATATATTTTTATGATGTTTTGATATTTCTCATAACATATTTCTCATAACTTCACGCAGGCGCACGGTGGGCATTGTACTGCGCCGCGCTTGCGCCGCGCTTCGCGTGGCAAGACTGTCGCCGGCGGGTTGACGGGGCGTGCACATGGGCGCCTCGTGGGTGGCACTTGCACGAGCGACGCCCACCCGCGGCGCCGCCGCCGATTGGGTGGCGGCAGGCGCACTACAGCCGCAAACACAACAGAGCAGAGGGATTAGGGTTTTAGGTTAAAAGACGGTTTTGCCCCTCAAAATTTCAAAAATTCTAGATTCTGTCCTCTTTGACAGAATTACAAAAATACCCTTAGGAATTTCAGAAATTCTAGATTCTGTCCCCTTTGATAGAATTACCAAAATATCCTCATAATTTGAGAAATTCCAATCTCTGTCCCTTTTGGCCGAATGACCAAAATACCCTTGAAATTCAAAAAATTCCCTCTATGTCCCTATTTTCAGAAATATTAGTTAATTAAATAGTTTAATTAACTATTATTATTTATCTAATAGTCCTATAAAATAACATATACATGTGATGTATGATGTGGACAGATGATCATGGACTTGTGATGTGATGTGTGTATATGTGATTATTATTATTGGGGTCTGCGAGCCTCTATTTTTTTCATTTATTGTCGGGCCTGTGTGCTTGTAATTATGTTGTAATTATCAGAGGAGGCGCAGCGGTAGCGTGACTCACGAGGCCGAGACGGACGATCCGACGCATGGAGATGCGTTGAGATGCCGACGGATCCGATGAAGCGAGATGGACGATCACAGGGCAGAGAGATGTGTCGAAGTACACATAGATCTTGATGTGAGTGATTAGGCCCACTGGCTCAGGCCTAATCATATTAGGATAAGGTCCATGATCATCTGGTGTGATTGCTCATGTGATGTGTGATTAGTTATACACCTACTAGATATGTACATATATATTTGCATGCGATATAGATATATATATTAAATACGTATGTGTGTGACACATTATGTTAGGAGACCAAATCAAAAATCCTCTCCATTAATAATATTAAGTTGGTAAACGTGAGGCAATTAGATTGACCCACGTGGCCTTCCATCGTTATAGCTAGGAGCCGATTCCCGGTGTAGGTTGAGTTGGTCGAGTCCCTCGAGACTCACCTATATCGCGTCTCGCCATCTTATCTATGACATAGAGATGTCAAAGGTGACCTGAGGACATGGTATGCTTGGTTGAGTCCCTCGAGAGTATATCACCTAATCAGACTCATCTGGTAACGATGTTAATGACTTAACCGAACATCATGGTTGGTCGAGTCCCTCGAGGCCATGGTGGTTCGGAGGCCGAACAGGACAGGAATCACAAGGAGTTGTGATTGGCAAGAGTTGCCTACCTTTACGGGCCTAACGTGATTGGTCGAGTCCCTTGAGGTTACGTTAAGACGCCAATTGGATCCTGATCCCCACTAGAGATCCGTCGGGGGTCTCCGATTCACATACCGGAGGGTGTTGTGTGTCTCGCGAAAAATTAGTGGGAATACATTAAGATAGAAGTCCTTATCTTAATTATTTAATTTCAGCAAAGTCTGCATGTTATTTATTTCTGCTACATCTTTTATTTCAAAAAAATGTCGCTTTCAAATCCTTTACGTGGCATACTTGATGCCAACCACCTCACTGGTCTAAATTATACAGATTGGCTTCGCAATCTGAGAATCGTTCTCACGGTAGAGAAAATCATATATATCCTTGATACAGTGATCCCTACGCTCCACGAAGGGGCAAGCGAGGATGAGATCGCCGTTATGTGAAGTACTTAGATGATTCCACTCTTGCTCGTGTTATATGTTGGCCTCGATGACTCATCGAAGTTACAGAGAGACAAAGATGAAAATATGGATGCTAATTCTATACTCCTACATCTCTGTAAATTGTTTGAGGAACAGGGAAGAACTCAGCGATATGAGATATCAAAGAGTCTTTTCCATGCTAGGATAACTAAGGGGACAACGGTTCAGAACCATGTCCTTAAGATGATTGAGTGGATCGAAAAACTCACAGGTCTAGGAATGGTCCTAGAGGATAACCTATGTGTGGATCTTGTACTTCAATCCCTACCAGATTCCTTTTCTCAGTTCATAATAAATTTTAATATGAACAAACTTGAGGTGACCCTCCTAGAGCTCCTCAATATGTTGAGAGAAGCAGAGAGCACCATCAAGAAAGAGAAGCCGGTTCTCTACACTGGTGAGACTAGAAAGAAAAGAAAGGCTGAGAAGACCCTTAAGAAGGGCAAGGGCAAGGGCAAAATGGGTAAGACAAAGGTTACCAAGAAAGACCCAACAAAGGACAAAGGTCAGTGCTTCCACTACGGCAAAGATGGGCACTGGAAGAGGAACTGCAAAGAGTACCTTGCAGAGAGGGCGAAATAGAAGCTTACAGAAGCTTCAGGTATATTCATGATCAGTCTCCATTTGTCAGAATCTTATGATAACACATGGGTATTAGATACCGGGAGTACTTATCATATTTGTAATTCGTTGTAGGTTCTGGTAGGACTTAGGAGATTGAACAAAGGCGAGATGGACCTTAAGATGGGTAATGGAGCAAAGGTTGCTGTTGAATCTCGGATTTTGATGATGAAACTAATTGATTGTGGTTTATTGTTTAACTACATTTTGAGTTACATAGGTCTACTATCGATTAGGATTAGACAGTTGATGTTGGAAGAATTGACGTTGCACCGGAGGTGATCACGTCTGGATATTGGATGTCGAGCCGAAGGTTCGATCGACAATCGGTGGAAGGCTTCGTACGTCAGACATTGGGCCTAGAAGTGCATGTTGCGCCAAGGATATCGAGGTTGCGGAGGTCATCCACCGATTGGGCAACGAACCGCAAGAGAGGACGATGTGCCGAAGGATCAGATGAAGCATCGACCAATGATGTGCCGGGCAACTGAAAGTCAATTCGCGTTGTAATAACTGTCTAGATCGACGTAGAGTGTTTGTTATTTATGTGCAGGATTAACTACGATGAAGGTAAAGACGTAAAGCAAAACAGAGTGCCGGAAGTCAAGTGGGATGGATCGTTGGGAGTTCGAGAGTTCGACGGAAGTCCGAAGATTCGTTGGGAGTACGGCCGGAACTGACCGAGAATGAGTAGGGAGCTTGCCGAAGGGTTTTCGGAAGTTCACCGGAAAGTTTGTTGGAAGTTCACGGAGCTTGCCAAGAAAGATTAGAGCTTGCCAATGAAGCTCATTGGAACTCGCCAAGATCATGGTGAAGTCCAGGAGCTTGCCGGGAGGTCGCAGAATGGTTTCCGAGGGTTTGTCGGAAAATAGCCGGAAGTTCACCGAAAGCTCGCTGAAAGAAGTCTTGTCTTGTGGACTTTGAAATAGCTTAAAAAATATCTTTAAAATTTGTAATTAGCACATAATTTGGTTTAGAATTAGGTGTTAATCCTACAAACCAAATTTGGGCCAATTCGAACTTCATTTGGACCGAGTTTTTGGCCGAAACCACTTTGCTGAAAATGACTTGGGTGATAGTACCACCCAGCTATAGTAATAGTGGTGGTAGTACCACTTGCTCCAGGCGGTAGCACCGCCTGTGCACTGTTAGTCTGACGATTGATAGGCGGTAGCATCGCCTCTGACAAGCGGTAGCACCGCCAGCACCGGAAACTCCAATTTGATTTCAAATTTGGAGCCCAAATTTGAAACTATTTTGAATCTATAAATACCCCCCCTTTCTCAGCTGAAAGGGAACCTTTTGAGAGTTAAAAATTGAGGAAAAGGCTTAGGAAAGTCTAGTTTTCAATAGCTTGTGTTCACCTCATTCTTTCTCTTTAAAAAATTTGTAAGAGTGTGAACTTCTTATAAAAGGGTTGTAAGAGGGGTATTTGGTCCTTCCCCTTCAAAAGGATTTGCTAGTGAAAGTTGGGAGCCTCATCAAAGAAGGCTTCGGAAGTAGATGTAGGTCAGATGACCGAACCACTATAAATCGGTTTGCATTTACTTTCTCGCAACTTACTTTGCTGCAAACCATTTTCATTTGCTGCCTTATTTACTCAACTTCATCTTCATCTTCTTACATATGCTTTAAAGTTAAAACGTAATCTTTCCGGGTTCAAACGAAACGCTACATTCATTCGTACAAAGTTTTTGAACTTGTGTTAATCGTTGAAAAAACTATCGTTCTTTGCCGCTGCACTAATTCACCCCTGAAAGGATCTAAAAGGCACTAAGAGGGGGGGGTGAATTAGTGCAGCGGATTAAAACCGTTTTCTTGAATCCGATTTGCGAAAACTCACGTTCGTAGGAAGATCTCGATTTGACGAAAGAGAGAGCTTGAAAGAAACTGCTTGCTTAAGGGAAATAAGTATGAACTAAATAAATTGCAGCAAAGTAAAGTAATGCTTCAAGAAATTAAGCACTCACACATTCATGAACACAAGGATGTATAGTGGTTCGGTCAAATGACCTACATCCACTCTTGAAGCCTTTTTGATGAGACTCCTCTCTTCCACTAGCAATTCCTTTGAGGGGGAAGGATCAAACACCCCTTTACAACCCTTTACAATATGTTCACACTTGTACAAGATCTCTCAAGAAAGGGAAGAAGGTGAACACTAGCAAAAGCAAGGCTTTACAACACACTTGAATAACTCAAGACTTAGACTTTTTTGCTCAAAAGGGTTCCCCTTTCAGCTGGGAAAGGGAGGGGTATTTATAGATCAAAAGTGGGTTCAAATTGGGCTCCAAATTTGAAATAAATTTGGAGTTCCAAGAACGATGGTCCGTGGCACGCCGCCACCGGTGAAGGGGTACACCGTCACACTTTTCACGCTTTCAGACAAAGCGTGTCACCATCGCATCGTATAAACTAAGGTACACGCTTACAGCGGTTCCACCGCCGTTTAGAGATCACAAAGGTTTCAGCCAAAGCGGTTCCACCTGCTCAACAGGGCGGTGCATCGCTGCATAAAGCACCGTGCGCACCGGTGCCATGGCGGTGATCGCCTCGGGCCGCGCGTTCCACCGCCTCGTGGGCGGTACCACGCCGTCACCAGCGGTTCCACCGCCAGTTTGGCGGTATAGCCGCCTACTCATTCGCCAAGGCCGAATGAGTCCTCGCTTGAGCTTCACTTGGCTCAAGGCAAAGACTGCTGGCTCCCTACCGATTTTAGGCAAGGATTTTTCCTCAATTCCTGCCTTACTTATGTGCAAACTTAACATTAAAACACAAGTTACTGTGATTTGATCCGACATGCTTCCTGAGATTCCATCAAGCTCCGATGCTTCCTCTGATTGCTTCCAAAGTGATTCTTAGCACACCCGGATTGTATGGCGAGCTTCAACGAGTCTTCGGCTAGTTTCCGAATCATCCTGAGTTCCGCGAACCTTCGACGATCTTCGAGAGGAACTTCCAAAACTTCGAAGTCCTCGATTTGATCCTTGATGGTTCCGAACACATCCAAAATCTCTGACTTCCGATGAGCTCTGAACCCCGACGGACTTGATCACTTTATGTTTTCTACCCTTCGTAGTTGTTCCTGCACACTTATCTCGACAAGGTGAATTAGCACAAATATTTCACTAATTGACTTCATCATCAAAATCCGAGATTCAACAATCTCCCTTTTGATGATGACAATCATGGTGAAGGAGTTACTCATAACTCCCTATCTATATGCCATTTAAAAATTGCTTGAATTCAATTTTTGAATTCAACATAGTAAAGAATTAATCTTCAAAGTTGATGTTGTCAAATAGGTATCAAAGATATCAATCAAGTATATAAAAAAAAACATGATATCAAGATCCTAAATAAGCTTGAACTGTAATAGCTTGTAAAGCATGGAAGATGTCAAATAGGTAAGTGTTCATAATTAAAAACATGATATCAAGAACCATGCATATAATTATCATCACTCATTATTTCTCCCCCTTTGTCATCAACAAAAAGAAAACAAGGGATTCGCATGTAACACTTAAGACGGCCATAATATGTCATACACAAAGGAAATTAATCAGAAAGCCGAAAATCAGTACACAGGGGCCATGTCGATGTAATGCAACATATATGTCAAGATGCAATGAAGATAACACACATGTCAACATAAGTCTACACTGCAACAAGAAATACAGCAAGTTACTCCTAGGGAGGAATGCCAAGATGCCTATACATATGATCGATCTTTAAGTTCATCTTCCGCATTTCCTTCAAAATTTCAAGTTGCTGTAGTTTTACTTCATTTAACTCTCTCATGATCGGATCTTCAGAGGATGGAGCAGGAAGTGTCACTGATGTAGCTGCAAGAAAAGGATCAGGAGGAGTAGATTCATTTCCCTAAGGACTGGTGTGTTTCAGGATGATCTACGGTGGGGAAGAATATCACATCTCCTAGGTTGTCTAACCCTATTCCATGTTCGAATACACACCTAAGTCGCCGAAGTAATTTAACATCAATGATATTAAATCTGTCCACTTGTATTGCTTCTTCATCTGGAGGAATGTTAATATTTTGGGCATGCAGTAGTCTAGTAATCAAACCTCCATAAGGTAACATTGATCCTTTAGAAAGGACCTCTAACATGTGCTGCTTGATTAGGTAACCAAAACAAAAGGATTGTCGGTCATGATCCGAATAAGGTACCTAACTCAATGAAGCTGATCTCATCATGATGAAACTGTTTAGGAATGATAATGCTAATTAGAATGTGATGCAAAATTTTAGAGTTAAAAGGTAGTAAATGTTCACAACTCTTGGGAATTATACCCAAATTTGGGTTTGCAAATACTGCTTCTAAAGCTTCAGAGTGGGTGGCACCAACTGTGTCTGTATCCCACTTTCCTCTAAAGTAGCACCCTAGCTCCTTTTCAACAATGCCAATCAATGAGCATATAGTAATATCACAGATTTGAATCTCATTACCTAAAAGATAAGTTGACAAGCCATCATCATTCACAGTCAAATTAGCATAGAATAGTTTCACTAAGCGTGGATAAAGAGGTTCATTAATTTGCAAAATGGGTAAGGCTTCTAAGTCTGCAAACCATATGATAGGTTCTAGGTTCCCTAATTGATTCAAATCAACATATTTTCCCTTATGAATGGATCTAGAACCAAATTCAGAAAATCTAAGGGAAGCTTCTTGTGACTTGAACAAGGTGTGGTCAAATGAATCTACCTCCATCCTTTTTCCTTTGTCTCTTGATGTTCTTTAGGAGCCATTTCTATTTAAAGGAGTGAAAAATTAGACAATTGAAACAGAACAGAATTTTAACTGGTGAAACAGAATAGAAATGAAACTAGACAATTCTGTTTTTACCTTAGAGTTTGCCCTTGAGATGTAGGAAGCTTGACCAAGGTTAGTTCTTCTTCTTAGGCTTCTAAAGGGAAGAATGGTTTGTAAAATCGAGTGTTGAAGGTGTTGGGAGAGGTTTGGCCCTTCACCGAGGGCAAGGACTGAGTTCAAGTCCTACCGCTGCCCTAACGCACTCCTTAATAAAGGAGTGTTCTGGCGGTTCTCCCGCCAAAGAAAGTGTTCTATCGCCACAGGCCACCGCCGCAGTGGACTTCTCAGCGGTACATCTGCACACTTGGCGGTGCTACACAGAGTACAAAATCTGCAGATTTGGTGTTTTTTTTTATTTTTTTTTTTTTTTTTTTGGTTTTTTTTTCCTTTTTTTTTTTTGAAAAATAGTCTCAGAGAAGGAATGAAGGCAAATCGATGAATATAAGATCAGAAAAAAAAATCAAATCGATGAACCCAAAATCAAACTCAAATCAATAAAAACCATGATTTCAAGGAAAGATATCATCAAATAGAACTTACTTATTTGGGCGTTTAGCATGCCTAATTCCTTCTAATAAAATCAAATTGTTCCTCATTTAAGGGTTTCGTAAAATGTCCGCTAATTGATGAGATGTATCAACAAATTCAAGGGTGACATTTTTACTACATACATGATCACGTATAAAATGATGCCTAATGTCAATGTGCTTAGTTCGAGAGTGTTGAATTGGATTTTTTGTTAGACAAATAGCACTCGTGTTATCACACTTTATAGGGATGTTATTTAAGTAAATTCCATAGTCTTCTAGTGTATTTTTCATCCAGATAACTCAGTACAAAGATGCACTAGCAGCTATATATTCACTTCAGTGGATAGTAATGAATTTTGTTTCTTGAAGTCCAAGAAACGAGTGCATGTCCTAGAAATTGGCATGTTCCGAAGTGCTTTTTCTATCTATTTTACATCCACCAAAATCCGTGATCTGTAAGCTTTCAAGTCAAAATTTTCAGATTTTGGATACCATAATCCAAGATTAGGGTACCTTTAAGGTATCTAAGAATTCTCTTGACAGCTTTTCGTGTGAGATTGCTTAGGATTAGCTTGGAATCTAGCACATAACCCTACACCGAACATGATGTCGTGTCGGTTGCAGTGAGATAGAGCAAGCTACCTATCATGCCCCTATAAGTTTTTTGATCAAAACTTTCTCCATTTTCATCCATATCTAATTTAACAGAGGTGCTCATAGGAGTGCTAGCATCTTTTGAGCCATCCATGTTAAACCGCTTTTAATAATTCCAATGTGTATTTTGATTGATTTAGAAATATACCATCACTTAGTTGCTTGATTTGTAGTCCTAAAAAGAAATTTAGTTCTCCCATTAGGCTCATCTCAAATTCATCACTCATATCCTTAGCAAATAATTCACATAGTGATTCATTACAAGACCCAAAAATGATATCATCAACATAAATTTGAACTATAAGAAAATCATTTTCAAAATGTTTAATAAACAATGTAGTATCAACCTTGCCTTTACTGCAATCATTTGAAATCTAAGAATGACTAAGACTTTCATACCAAGCCCTAGGGGCTTGTTTTAGACCATATAGAGCTTTGGTTAGCTTAAACACGTGATTAGGAAATAAAGAGCTTTCAAATCCGGGTGGTTGTTCGACATATACTTCTTCAGAAATAAAACCATTTAAGAATGCACTTTTGACATCCATTTGAAATAATTTGAAATCTTTACTACTAGCATAGGCAAGGAGCATCCTAATGGCTTCCAATTCGCCACCGAGCGAAGTTCTCTTCATAATCGATACCTTCTTCTTGGTTGAAACCTTTGGCCACTAGTCTAGCCTTGTTTCGAACCACGATACCGTATTCATCTTGCTTGTTTCTAAAGACCCACTTAGTACCAATAACTAAGTGGTCATTAGGTTTAGGAACAAGCTTCCACACCTTATTCCTCTCAAATTGATTCAATTCTTCTTGCATTGCGATAACCCAAGAATCATCTTTCAGGCATCAACAATGCATTTTGGTTCAACTTGAGAAAGAAAAGGCATGGGCACAAAAATTTTTGAAAGAAGAGCGAGTTTGAACCCTTTCGATGTATCTCCTATAATTAACTCCTTGGGATGAGCATCTACGCATTTCCATTCCTTGGGTAAGGAAATTTGGGAAGAAGATGCATCCAAGTTGTTATTTTGAGGAGAGGGTTCATTCAAATTCAAATTATCAAGACCAAAATCATCATCAAAATCTTTCTTCTTGAATTCTGAAATTTCATTGAACACGACATGAATTGATTCTTCAATAAGTAAGGTTCTTTTGTTGAAAACACGGAAAGCCTTAGAAACCAAAGAGTAACCAAGAAATATGCCTTCATTAGATTTTGCATCGAATTTCCTAAGGCATCCTTTTCATTTAAGATAAAGCATTTACAACCAAAAACTTTAAAATAAGAAACATTGGGTCTTTTATCATTCCATAACTCATATGGAGTTTTAGATAGGGATGGTCTCACTAGAACTCTATTCATAATATAGCAAGACGTATTTACGGCTTCGCCCAAAAGTATTTAGGTAAATTATATTCATTTAACATGGTTCTAGCCATTTCTTGCAAACTTCTATTTTTCTTTCCACTACTCCATTTTGTTGTGGATTTCTTGGAGTAGAGAAGTTGTGATTGTATCCATTTATTTCACAAAAATTTTGGAAGTCATGATTTTGAAATTCTCCTCCATGATCACTACGAATTGATGAAATCATGAGGCCTTTTTCATTTTGAGTGAGTTTACAAAATTTTGAGAAACATTTGAAACAATCACTTTTATGAGCTAAGAAATAGGTCCAAGTGTACCTACTATAGTCATCCACAATAACAAAGGCATATTTGCTACCACCTAGACTTGTTATGTCAATTGGTCCAAATAAGTCCAAGTGGATCAATTGCAATGGTCTAGTGGTGCTAATTTGATTTTTAGATTTGAAACTAGTCTTTATTTGTTTCCCTAGTTGACATGCATCACATACCTTATCCTTAAAAAATCTTGTGTTTGGGATACTCTTACTAAATCTCTAGATGAAATCTTAGAGATTAGTTTCATGCTTGCATGTCCTAGTCTCCTATGCCAAAGCCATGCATCATCATTCAAAACCGAAAAGCACATTTCATTACTTAGTTTGTCAATATTTATGGTGTAGACATTGTTTTGTTTTAAAGCAATCATGGATATGTTGTTGTTGGGTTTTTCAATAATGCAAACATTAGATTCAAATCTAACAACATAACCTTTATCACATAGTTGACTAATACTTATAAGATTATGTTTTAAGCCATCAACTAGTAGCACATCATCAATTGAAAAATTAGATTTGTTACCTATGGTTCCTTTGCCAATGATTTTACCCTTGTTGTTGTCTCCGAAAGTGACATATCCTTCTTCTTTGCTAGAGAGCATAGAGAAATGAGATGGATCTCCGGTCATGTGCCTTGAGCATCCACTATCAAGATACCATTTCTTGCTCCTAGCTTGTGAATTTGTCTACAAAAGAGGATGGTTTTAGGTACCCATTTGATTTTGGGTGCCTTACAAAATGACCTACTTACTTTGCAATTCATCATTGAATCGTTTGTGGTTCCTTTAGGAACCCATATCAATTTTTGTGGATCAATTTTCTTGAATGGACATTTGTAGACAACATGTCCCGTTTTGCTACAAAAGTTACATTTCATATGTGGTGATACATGCAATGTAGGCCCTTTAATGAAGGTGGTGGGATTTTGATGAGAACCTCTCACAAACCCAATACCACTTCTATTTCCGACATGACCTTTGTTAGCAAGAATCATGTCTAAGCCCTTGCTACCGACCTTAAACTTGTTTAGGTCTCTTTGAGTAGCAAGTTCTCCTCTTTGTTGCATCTAAGTCTTCACACTTAGAGCATGGGGGTAGAGAAGGGTTTTGAAGACTATTTAACTTACTTTGTAACAAAGCATGCTCCTTTTAAGCAAATTGAACTTCTTACTAATAGTTTTACATTCATCAAATAACTCATGAAAAGCCATAGAAAGTTCATCAAAAGATAACTCTTCATAAAGTAAACTACTAACCTCTTCTCCAAATGCCATTAGTGCGAAGTTTGCCTCCTCTTTGTTGCTAGCCTCTTCAACCTCGGAGTCACTTGAATCATCCCACGTGGCCTTCAAAGCTTTTTTCTTCTTGAATTGCTTCTTCTTGGCTTGAGGGCATTCATTCTTGAAGTGTCCCGGCTTCTTGCATTCATAGCAAAGGACTTGGTCCTTTTTGTGTTCAAATTTGCCTTTGTGTCATTTTTGAATTTGTTCTTTCTTATAAATTTCTTAAACTTTCGAGTTAGAAGAGCAATATCTTTGTCACTGTCCTCATCACTTGATGTTCCTTTCAAGTGGTCTTCTTGTGTTCTAAGTGCCACATCCTTCCTATTCTTTGGAAGGGTATTCTCAAGCTCTTTATGAGCATGGCATGTCATCTCATAAGTCATTAGAGATCCGATAAGTTCTTCAAGCGGAAATACTTTAAGATCCTTGGCCTCTTGAATGGCCGTCACCTTTGGATCCCAACTTTTTGGAAGGGATCTTAAAATTTTGGTTACCAATTCAAAATTCAAAAACCTTTACTAAGAGCTTTTAGTCCATTGATGACATCCGTAGCGGTGTACATGTCTCCAATGGACTCACTTGGTTTCATCCAAAAGTTCATAAGAATGCACAAGAATGTTGATTTTGGACTCTTTCACTGACTAGTGCCTTCATGAGTGATTTCAAGAGTTCGCCAAATATCAAATGCCGATTCACAAATAGAAACCCGATTAAACTCATTCTTGTCAAGTGCACAAAATAAGGCATTCATAGCCTTTGCATTGAGAAAAATCTTCTTCTCCGACTCATTCCATTCACTCATCGGAAGAGAAGATTTTGCAAACCATTTTCAACAATGCTCCAAAGTTCAAGTCCATGGAAATAAGAAAATCCTCATACGAGTCTTCCAATACGTATAATCCAACCCATTGAACATAGGTGGACGAGTAATGGAGAGACCTTCTTGCATACCGGAGTAGGCCATCTCTCTTGGGTTTTAAACCAATATGAGAGCAAACCTTGCTCTGATACCAATTGAAAGGATCTAAAAGGCACTAAGAGGGGGGGGGGGTGAATTAGTGCAGCGGATTAAAACCGTTTTCTTGAATCCGATTTATAAAACTCACGTCAGTAGGAAGATCTCGATTTGACGAAAGAGAGAGCTTGAAAGAAACTGCTTGCTTAAGGGAAATAAGTATGAACTAAATAAATTGCAGCAAAGTAAAGTAATGCTTCAAGAAATTAAGCACTCACACATTCATGAACACAAGGATGTATAGTGGTTCGTCCAAATGACCTACATCCACTCTTGAAGCCTTTTGATGAGGCTCCTCTTCCACTAGCAATTCCTTTGAGGGGGAAGGATCAAACACCCTTTACAACCCTTTACAAGATGTTCACACTTGTACAAGATCTCTCAAGAAAGTAAAGAAGGTGAACTCTAGCAAAAGCAAGGCTTTACAACACACTTGAATAACTCAAGACTTAGACTTTTTCTCAAAGGGTTGCCCTTTCACCGGGAAAGGGAGGGGTATTTATAGATCAAAAGTGGGTTCAAATTGGGCTCCAAATTTGAAATAAATTTGGAGGTACCACGCCACCACTTTTGACTCACCGATCAAAGTGTGGCCAGTGTTATCATAAAGCAAAGCGTCGCCATAGTCAGGGATCGATCGAAGCGGTACCGCCCGACACCAGCGTTCCACCGCTCGTTTAGAGATCGCATGTGCTTCACCAGCGGTTCCACCGCCGCTTTCAACAGCGTGTATACCGCTTGCAAAGCGGTACCGCTTCGCACAGCGGTGCCACCGCTCGTCGCGAGGTGGGCGATCGCCGCCAGCCAAAGCGTTCCACCGCCAAAGGCGGTTCCACCGCCTGTGCTTGGCGATAGCTGCCGCCTCATTCGCCAAGGCCGAATGAGTCCTGCTTGAGCCTTCACTTGGCTCAAGAAAGACCGTTGGCTCCATCGATTTTAGGCAAGGATTTTTCCTCAATCCCTTGCCTTACTTATGTGCAAACTACGAACATTAAAACACAAGTTACCGTGGATTTGATCCGACATGCTTCCTGAGATTCCATCAAGCTTCCGATGCTTCCTCGGATTGCTTCCAGTGGATTCTTAAGACACCCTGATTGTATGGCGAGCTTCAACGAGTCTTCGGCTAGTTTCAATCATCCGGTGAGTTCCGCGAACCTTCGACGATCTCTGTGAGGAACTTCCGAAAACTTCGGCAAGTCCCTGATTTGATCCTTGATGGTTCCGGCAACACATCCGAAAATCTCTCGGACTTCCGATGAGCTCTTGAACCCCCGACGGACTTGATCACTTTATGTTTTCTACCCTTCGTAGTTGTTCCTGCACACTTATCTCGACAAGGTGAATTAGCACAAATATTTCACCAATTGACTTCATCATCAAAATCCGAGATTCAACAACCCCCCCCCCCTCTTAGTGCTGCTCGATCCCTAACAATTGGTATCAGAGCCACGTTCTTTCTCTTTCGGATTTACACCCGTGAGAAATGGCTCTAAATGGTTTTCAAGAGGGCTTTTCGGTTTTTCATCCACCGTTCTTTAATAGATCGGACTACACTTATTGGAAAACTCGTATGAGAGTTTTCATACTTTCAATGGACTTAGATTTATGGAACATTATTGAAAACGGTTTTCAACTTCCCTCTAAACCGACGAACGAATGGTCGGACTTAGAGAGAAAATCTTTTTCCTTGAACGCAAAGGCTATAAATGCCTTATTTTGTGCTTTAGATAAGAACGAGTTCAATCGGATTTCAATGTGCGAAACGGCTTTCGATATTTTGCGGACACTTGAAATCACGCACGAGGGAACTAGTAGAGTTAAAGACTCGAAAGTAAACCTCTTATTGCATGATTTTGAGCTCATTCGAATGACACCAAGCGAAACTATCGGCGATATGTACACCGCTTCACGGATGTCGTCAATAGCTTGAAAAGTCTTGGTAAATGTTTAACTTTGAACTCACTAACAAGATTTTAAGATACCTCCCAAAGAGTTGGGATCCAAAAGTAACCGCAATACAAGAGACTAAAAATTTAAATGATTTTTCATTGGAAGAACTAATCGGTTCACTAATGACATATAAAATGAGTTTCTTCAAACATTTGGAATATGATGAACATATGAAGCACCTTCTAAAGAACAAGAAGGATTTGGAACATCAGACAAATGAATGCCACTTGAGTGATGACTCAAGTGATGAGGACAATGAGGACATTGAACACATAACAATGAATGTTAACAAGTTCATTAAACAAAAATTAAAAAGCATAAATGAACTTGAATGGAGAAAGAGGCCAAAGAAGAAGAAGAAGGGTTGTAAAAAAGAATCAAGTAAAGAAGAGGCGAAATGGGCTTTGACGATTTTCGATAATGACGTAAGATACTCATCCAAGTTGTTCTTACCTTATTTTGAAATTACATGATCCTTTCATGAGTTGCTTGAAATAGTTGGTAGGATTTTTTTATACTTTTTCCTTCCTATTATTTTTGAAAAGTAAAAATTATGAATGATATTTGCATGATTTGTGATATTGCCTAGAATTAATCCATGTATGTGTATCTTGATGTTTTATATTTCATTTTTAAACATGATGCTTGATGATTTTGTATCATGCATGAGCTTTTGAAGTAATAAAGTGTCATATTGTGATGATGAAACTTATTTTTCGAATTTATAAATAGATGCATGATTTTAGCAAAAATTTGAACATGGCCTTTTAACATAAAAATTGAAAGTGTGCTATCATTTTTATGTATTTGGTCTTGACGGTTTTATGACTAAGCTCGTGTTTTATTTTGATACATGTTTTCATAAAAATTTTGAATATGCTCACATCAAATTACTTAAAATGAAAATATATATTTTTTTCATTCTATTGAGATGAATGAATTCATGTTAAGAGACTTGTGAATCTCATGAAAATAAACATGATGAATATTTTTAAAAATGTACCTCATGTTTTCGGTCTTAATGATTTCTCTTCAAACTTGCTCTTTGGACCTATATGAAAAACATGAGTATACCCATATGAATGTCAAATCACTTGAAATGGAACACATAAAAAATGAGAAATTACACTATCATGATGCTTTACGTGTAATGCTTTTGATCTTAATGGGCTAAATGATAACTTATATTTCAAAGTAATATAATGATGACTTTCATATAAATAATTGATCATACCTAATGTAATCATCATTGATAATGATAGTTGGTTGTCATGCTTAATGATTTTATGATATCATGAGTATTTAAAGGCATTATATCTTGATGACAAACTCATGTTTTGGTCTTGAATTTGATACTCATTTTAGAAACATGAGCACACTTGTATGAAACAAACAACTTAAAAAGAAGATATTTTTCCTATCTTATCGAGTTTAATGATTTCATGATATTTTGTGAATCTCAAAATTGATTTTGATGATTCAAGTTAATAATTTAATTTGAATGAGCTTAAACTACATTGTGATCTTGATAACTTGAGTCTTTCAAGATCTCTCATTTCATACCATGATTCTCCCATGTTGTTGAAGAAAAATCCAAATGAATCATAAATTATTTTCTCTTAACTTATTGATACTCAACTTGAGAAAATATGTTTTGAAGATTGAAACATTGCATGTACAATTTGATTTTTCTCCTATGTTTCAATACACATGACTTGATGATTGAAATATTAATGTAAACACTTAAAATATCACTTGTCATGATTTGAATATTGATTTAAAAGAAATTTTGCTCAACTTGATATCTTTTATGAATTTGAATAAGACTTATTAAAGATTCTTGATTCATCTCTTGATCTCTTGAAATCATGACCTTGAATTCTTGACTTGAGATATTTTTGGGAATCAAAATATTCTCCTCTATGATTGCTTCTTTTATCATTTACCAAAGAGGAAAACAATTCAAGTTTATGTCATTTGTGAATCTCACAAACTATGTTAATGATTTTGATGATTCGAACTTGAATGAGCTTTATCATAATCCAAGTCTTGATATTTTGATATTTGATACTTGAAATTCTTATGCATGAATCAAGTTACTCTTTGTGCTATATCTTTTTAAATGAATCATGAGCCTTGATGTCATATATTTCATGAAATGACAAGATTTCTTTGCCTTGTATGGTAAATTGAACATTTGACATAAATGAAATTTGCTTTATAATGAATCATGAATGATGTCTTTTGGTGTTGATCCTTATTAATATTTCATATTGATATCCTTCATAAATTCTTTGCATCTATGTTTTGTATGCATCATGAAAAATTGAAATATTGATTGATGCAAAATTATTTCATTGAAACATTATTCATCCCTTCTTTTCGATAGTGACAAAGGGGGAGTTAGCTTGCTAGCTTATGTATCACAAGTGAAAGTGACAAACATAGCTAGCTAGAACTTGCAAAAGGAAAAACGTGCACTTCTCAAAATGAGAAGAAAGAAATTGCAAAGTTGCATTATTTTTTAACTCATGAGCTTGCATGTTTAAGATGTTATAAATTTTACAAAAATTACTAGCTCATTGCAAACAAAAAGTTGATGGCTTACAAAAGGGAAACTTAGTTGCAAAAGAGAAAATTGAAAGGGAGCTAGTTTGCGTATCGCAAAGTATGCTAGCTTATCATTATTGCTTGCTTGCTTATCATAAATTTCCCTTATACCATGATTTGTTTATGACTCCCTTGAATTCATGACTTGATATGTTAACAATTCATGATGGAAATTTATTATTTTGTCATGATAGAAGCATTCATGTAAAGGGAAAAGAATTGTATTCTTCCCTTCTTTTTGACAAAATCAAAGGAGGAGAAGATTTATTGCTAGCTTACAGATTAATTTGCTAGCTCATTCAAGAGGAAGAAAATTGCTAGCTTGTGTATCAAAAGAGAAAATTTTGCTAGCTTGAACATTGAGAAGCAAAAAGTTGCTATCTCAAGAGAGGCAAAAATTTTGCTCAATTTCACTTCTTCAAAATTGCTTACATTTTTGTTACAAATTATTGTTGAATCTCATGCAAGATTATTTGAAGTATTTGATCCTCCCTTTCTTTTTGATGCTAACAAAGGGGGAGAGTTTTTAGCTCGAACATTGTAAAAATTTGCCATCTTGATTCCTATTTTGCAACTTCATGAGAAGCTAAGAATTGTTATATCAAAGGATGCAAATATTGCTATCGTGAGAAACAAGGTGCAAACTTGCACATCTCAAGAAGTAAGTGAAAATTACCATCATTGCCCATCCTTGAAACTTGCTATAATTGAATGGTATTATTTGATGTTGTATTGCAAAAATATTGTATGATGTGATAAATAGCTAGTGTATTGTAAAAATTTGTATATCTTTTAAACTAGCTATGATGCTACTTCTCCTTTTTGTTGATGACATAGGGGGAGAAGTAGATTGATGACTTCATGCATTGATTGAATATTTTATATATTTGCATGATGGTTTGATTGATTCTCTTAACATTGTGATGAATGTTGCTTGGATTTGGGATAATCCAAGTGTTTCTATCAATTGCATATTGATAGGGGGAGTTTGGTTAAACTCCGGGGAGTTATGATTAACTCCGTTAGTCATCAATTAGTTGTCATCATCAAAAAGGGGGAGATTGTTGAATCTCGGATTTTGATGATAAAACTAATTGATTATGGTTATTGTTTAACTGCGTTTTGAGTTACGCAGGCCTACTATCGATCAGGATTAGACAGTTGACGCTAGAGGAATTGACGTTGCACCAGAGGTGATCACGTTTGGATATTGGATGTCGAGCCGAAGGTTCGGTCGACAATCGATGGAAGGCTTCGTACGTCGGGCATTGGGCCTAGAAGTGCATGTTGCGCCAAGGATATCGGGGTTGCGGAGGTCATCCGCCAATTGGGTAATGAACCGCAAGAGAGGACGATGTGCCAAAGGATCGGACGAAGCGTCGACCAATGACCTGCCAGGCAACTGAAAGACAATTCATGTTGTAATAACTGTCTAGATCGAAGTAGAGTGTTTGTTATTCGTGTGCAGGATTAACTACGATGAAGATAAAGACGTAAAGCAAAATAGAGTGCCGGAAGTTAAGTGGGATGGATCGTTGGGAGTTCGAGAGTTCGACAGAAGTCTGAAGATTCGTTAGGAGTGTTGCCGGAACCGACTGAGAATGGAAGGTTGCCAAGAATGATTGGAGCTTCCCAATGAAGCTCGTTGGAACTCGCCAAGATCATGGTGAAGTCCAGGAGCTTGCTGGGAGTTCGCAGAATGGTTTCCGAGGGTTTGTCGGAAAACCGCCGGAAGTTCGTCGAAAGCTCACCGAAAGAAGTCTTTCTTGTGGACTTTGAAATAGCTTAAAAATATCTTTAAAATTCATAATTAGCATATAATTTGGTTTAGGATTATGTGTTAATCCTACAAACCAAATTTGGGCCAATTCGGACTTCATTTGGACCGGTTTCGATCGAGTTTTTGGCCGAAACCACTATGCTGAAAATGACCTAGGTGGTAGTACCGCCTAGCTACAGTAACAGTGGCGGTAGTACCGCCTGCTTCCGTGCACGCAGTAATCGTCACCGACGATCGACAAAGCGGTAGCATCGCCTCGACAAGCGTAGCACCGCCAAAGACTGAACTCCAATTTGATTTCAAATTTGGAGCCCAAATTTGAAACCATTTTGGATCTATAAATACCCCCCTTTTCTCAACTGAAAGGGAACCTTTTGAGAGTTAAAAATTGAGGAAAAAGCTTAGGAAAGTCTAGTTTTCAATAGCTTGTGTTCACCTCCTTCTTTCTCTTTGAAAACTTTGTAAGAGAGTGAACTTATTGTAAAAGGGTTGTAAGAGGGGTATTTGGTCCTTCCCCTTCAAAAGGATTTGCTAGTGGAAGTTGGGAGCCTCATCGGAGAAGGCTTCGGAAGTGGTGTAGGTCGGATGACCGAACCACTATAAATTTGTTTGCATTTACTTTCTCACAACTTACTTTGCTGCAAACCATTTTCATTTGCTGCCTTATATACTCAACTTCATCTTCATCTTCTTATGTATGCTTTAAAGTTAAAATGTAATCTTTTCGGGTTCAAACGAAATGCTGCATTCATTCGTACGAAGTTTCCGAACTTGTGTTAATCGCTGAAAAATCTATCGTTCTTTACCGCTACACTAATTCACCCCCCCTCTTAGTGTCGCTCGATCCCTAATAGTTTCTATACTGGCTATTGGCAAGGTTACCTTACATCTGCCTGGTGGAGCTATTATTGCATTAGATGCATGCTATTATGTTCCTTCTATTATCAAAAACATTATTTCCATTTCATGTTTGATAGTTAGTGGATATAAATTAGTTTTTAAGAATAATGGTTGTTCAATAATATTAGATGATGAGATCATCATGATAGGAATAATGCATGATGGTTTATTTATACTAAATATAGCTCCATATATCATGAGTGTATGTGAGTCTAAGAGGAAATGAGAAGTGGAGAACCAAATATGAAAGAGTATTAAAACCCTTCGATCAGATTAAGGAGGTGAGTACTTGAGTACAGAGTTCACCCAGTTCCTCAAAGACCATGGGATCTTATCCCAATGGACACCTCCTGATACACCACAGCTTAATGGTGTATTAAAAAGGAGGAATCGCACACTGTTAGATATGGTGTGTTGCATGATGTGTTTCGCCGACCTACCCATCTCATTCTAGCGATATGCCCTAGAAACCGCAGCTTACCTTCTGAATAGAATTCCAACTAAGTCAGTGATGTCTACTCTATATAAGATATGGAATGGGAAGATGCATGATCTTAAGATTGTTAAGATTTGGGGCTGCCCTGCCCACTTTAAGAGACACAATCCTGACAAGTTAGAATCTAGGACGGAATGGTGCAAGTTCGTGGGATACCCCAAAGAAACTTATGGGTATTATTTCTATTACCCTGAGGATCGAAAGGTCTTTCTAGCCAAGAGAGCAGTGTTCCTTGAGAAGGAACACATTCTTGATGGAGACAATGGGAGCATGATAGAGTTGAGCGAGGTTGGAGAACCTAGCTTAAGCACCATTCCAGAATCTGTTCAAATACCTAACACACAAGTTCCAACTTTACGTAGGTCCGATAGAGTATCCCATCCTCATAAGAGATATGTGTGACATATCAAAAGAGAGGATGTTGAGGATATTGATCCTCAGACCTACGAGGAGGCTATTATGAGCATAGACTCCGGGAAATGACAAGAAGCCATGAATTCATAAATGGATTCTGTGTACTCCAACAAGATTTGGAACCTAGTTGGTGCACCCGAGGGTATTATACCTATTGGTTGCAAGTGGATCTTTAAAAAGAAGATTGGAGTAGATGGATAGGTAGAGACCTATAAAGCAAGGCTAGTGGCTAAGGGGTATCGTCAAAGGCAAAGTGTTGACTATGACAAAACTTTCTCACCTGTAGCCATGCTAAAATCCATTCGAATTCTATTGACTATTGCAGCACACTATGATTATGAGATCTGGCAGATGGACGTCAAAACCGCATTCCTCAATGGTAACCTCGATGAGGAGGTGTATATGATACAGCCTGAGGGATTCGTGTCCAAGGATAACCCAGATAAGGTGTGCAAGTTGCTTAGGTCTATTTATGGATTGAAGCAAGCTTTCTGAAGTTGGAACATAAGATTTGATGAGGCGATCAGATCTTATGACTTCGTTAAGAACGAAGATGAACCTTGTGTGTACAGAAAATTAAGTGGGAACACTATCACCGTTTTGGTATTATATATGGATGACATCTTGATCATTGGGAATGATGTAGGAATGCTCTCCACAGTAAAGACTTGGTTATCTAGGCACTTCTCCATGAAGGACTTAGGGTAAGCATCCTACATATTGGGGATATGAATCTATAGAGATAGATCCAAGAGGATCCTTGGCTTGTCCCAGTCCAGGTACATAGACACCATTGTCAAAAGATTTGGCATGAAAAATTCCAAGAGAGGTCTCATACCAATGAGACATGGAATATCACTTTCTAGAAGTATGTCCCCAAAGACTCCTAAAGAAAGGGCACACATGGATATGATGCCATATGCATCAGTGATAGGATCTATCATATATACTATGCTATGTACCAGGCCTGATATAGCGCATGCTCTGAGTGTCACGAGCAGATATCAGGCAGATCCAGGCTTGGAGCACTGGAAAGTAGTAAAATGTATCCTTAAGTACTTGAGAAGGACTAAGGATCTTTTACTAGTATATGAAGGTAGTAGCCTCAAGGTTGAGGGTTACTCGGACTCAAGCTTCCAGTCCGATGTCGATGATAGCAAGTCTAATTCAGGTTATGTGTTCATCCTGAATGGAGGAGCAGAATGCTTGAAGAGTTCCAAGCAAGACACTATTGCTGACTCGACCAAAGAGGCGGAATACATTGCTGTGACAAAGGCAGCAAAGGAGGGAGTCTGGATGAAGAGGTTCATCACAGACCTAGGAGTCATGTCAAGCAGCGAGGATATGATTCCTTTATATTGCGACAAATACGGGACGATTACTTAAATAAGGGAACCCGGGTCTCATCAGAAGTGTTCTGAGAAGGTTCCACTTGATAAGAGAGATTGTCACCAGAAAAGATGTAGCAATGGAAAGAGTTCTATCCAAAGATAACATTGCAGATCCACTTACAAAGCTATTGACTCAGATTGTCTTTGAGCGTCATAGAGGTCTGATGTGGATCAGACATATTGGTGATTGGCTTTAGGTCAAGTGAGAGATTGCTAGTTATATGTGCCCTACAAGCTAATCACATGAGTGATTGCACCTGTAACACGCTGCGTCAATCTCTTTGCTTATGATTATTGGCATTATCTCACATTATCTAGATGTATATTGTGATGTCCCTGGATCTGTGCAATGAGAATCGGATCATGATGAGATCATGATAATGAGATCGATTCACCTTTAAACACAGACCCTAAATTATCCTGGTCATAGGTTACTCGAGAAGGACATCGAGATAACCGGATAGACTGGTGTGCTGTATACCCGTTCATATGATGGAGGTAGCTGGTCTCATAGCTACTCGGTGGGGACACTAAGGGTACAGTGCAGGTGCTTATTGGAGAATGAGTTCACTGATTGATCCGCCTATGGAATGCTGGATGGTTATTGATACCTCATGTCAGACAGCAATTTTGTAGTCCCAGTAGTGTATCTAGTCCTTAGACTTGAGACACCAAGGATGTCCTGTATGAGTACTCCACTCTTTGATACCAGACTTAAAGGTTTAGAAAGCTCCATATCTAGTACAGCCGGTCATTGGGAGTGGTAGCCAACCTTACGAGGGCTATTGAGTGTCAATAGAGGATCATCAGCTCTTGGTATCATGAGAGGAATATCCCATGTATTCTTACTTGAACAAATCCTTGGCCAAGGTTATTTGGATTGAGAGAGAAAGAGTTCTACGGGAGAATTCGACAAGAGCAAGACTCGAGGAGAGACTGTATGGGCCTGACAGCACCATGCCTGGTATAGGGTCTCTGGGATATTAGATGGATGAGAGACTATAGATACATGGTAATTGAGGACAAATATGTCCAAAGGATTGGATTCCCCTGTATCGTCTGGGGGTCGCGGCGTAGTAGTCTAGTATGACCACGGTCGATGAGTTGGGTGAATTATTATAGAGATAATAATTCACTATGTCAGAAGGAGTTCTGATAAGTATAACTCACGGCCAGCTCAATATTGGGCCTAGAGGGTCACACACATATGGTAGGTGTTGCAACGAGTAGAGGTTCGGATATGAGATATCCGCTGAACCCCCTATCTTATTGGATATCCATTAAGCCCCTGAATTATTGGATCCTGAGATGAGATCCAATAATTGCTAATAAGAGATTATTGGGTAGAGGCCCACTAATCCAAGAGGCTTGGGTAATTGGATGGAGATCCAATACCCAATATGGCAAAAGATCCATTAAGGGTTTTCAGGGGGGCCTCTATAAATAGGAGGGGACCAAAGCTCTATAGGCTGAGGGTTTCTTTTGGTAGCCACCTCCTGTTCTCCTCCCCCCAGAGAGAGAGGAGCATCGTCGCAATCCCTACTGTGTGGATATCGCTAGAGAGGAGGACACTTGACTTCCTTCATCCTCTCCCACAGATCTGCAGGAATTCAGGGATATACGATCTCCCTAGATATCTTCTTTTACAAGTGCAGTTTTTGCTAATTTGCTTTTGATGCACGGATCTTCACACGACGACGAAAACTTTCTATAGAAAATCTGCGGTATTTTGTTTTCTGTTCTTCCGCTGCGCATGTGATGTCACTCCCCCCAAGACGGATTTCCCAATAATAAGAGGGGTGCTTGGTCCTTCCCCTTCAAGAAGATTTGATAGTAGAAGTTGGGAACCTCATTGGAGGAGGTTTCGAAAGTGAACGTAGGTCATTTAACCGAACCACTATATATCACTGCATACTACTCTGAATGTGTGAGTTTTAATTGCTGCATCTTGTTCTTTACTTGGTTGCAAATCTTTCAAACTTCTTTTCACTACTCTTAATCGCATTCTCTCGAATCACTTTGCTTAAATCTCATTTGTTGGATCGAAATTTCTGTTTGAGCAACTATTTCTGAAATTGGATTCAAATTTACGAGTTTTATCCGTGCACTAATTCACCCCCCCCCCCCCTCTCTTTTAGTCCCGCTCAGATCCTAACAATTGGTATCAGAGTTTGTTCACTCTCATTTAGTTTAAAACCTAAGAGAGATGGCTTATTCCGGCATGCAAGAGGGTCATTCTATTACACGTTCGCCTATGTTTACTTATGTTTAATAGGTTGGATTATACCTATTGGAAGACTCATATGAAGATTTTTCTTATTTCTATGGATTTTGAACTTTGTAATATCATTGAAAATGGATTTTAAAATTCTTCTCTTCCGATGAACGAATGGAATGAATCAGAGAAGAAAGTTTTTGCTCTAAATGCAAAGGCTATGAATGCCTTGTTTTGTGCACTTGATAAAAATGAGTTTAATCGTGTTTCGATTTGTGAATCGACTTTTGATATTTAGCACACTCTTGAAATCACTCATGAAGGCACTAGCCAAGTTAAAGAGTCCAAAATTAACCTTTTGGTCCACTCTTATGAATTGTTTTGGATGAAACCAAGTGAGTCCATCGAAGACATGTACACACGTTTCACGGATTTTGTCAATGGACTCAAAGCACTTAGTAAAGGTTTTTCGAATTTTGAACTTGTAACAAAAATTTTAAGATCCCTTCCAAAGAGTTGGGATCAAAAAGTTATGGCCATTCAAGAGGCCAAAGATAGTAAAAATTTTCCTCTCAAAGAACTTATTGGGTCTTTGATGAGTTACAAAATGACATGTCATGCTCATGATGAGCTAGAGAACCCCCTTCTAAAGAATAGGAAAGATATAGCATTGAGAACACAAGAAGATCACTTGAAGGAATCTTCAACCAACGAGAACCTTGATGATGAACTTGCACTCTTAACTCAAAAATTCAAAAAATTTATAAGAAAGAATAAATTTAAAAACAATACTAAAAACAAACTTGAACCCAAAAAGGGCCAAGTTATATGTTACGAATGCAAGAAGCTAGGGCACTTCAAAAGTGAATGCCCCCAAGCCAAAAAGAAGCAACCAAAAAGGAAGAAAGCTCTAAAGGCGACATGGGATGACTCAAGTGGCTCTGAAGATGAAGAAGCAAGCATCAAAGAGAAGGCCAACTTTGCATTGATGGCTTTAGGAGATGAGGTATGTGAGTTATTTAATGAAGATTTATCTTTCGATGAATTTTCAATTGCTTTCCATGAATTATTTTATGAATGTAGAGCTATTAGTAAAAAATTTAATTTATTAAAAAAGGAGCATGCTTTCTTAGTCGATAAGCTTGAAAGTCTTAAACGTAATACTCTCTCTTGACCCTCATGCTTTAAGTGTGAATACTTAGAGGTAATAAAAAATGAGAGCATGCTACTTAAAGAGACCCTAAACAAGTTTAAAGTTGGTAGTAAGGGCTTAAACATGATCCTTGTAAATAAGAGTCACATCGAAAAAAGAAGTGAAATTGGATTCGTGAGTAGATCTCATCGAACTCCAATCATCTTCATTAAGGGACCCACACTACATGTATCATCACATTTGAAATGCAACTTTTGTTGCAAATCCAGACATGTTGCCAACAAATATCTGTATAAGTAACTTAGCCCACAAAGGTTAATATGGGTTCCTAAAGGAACGATAAGGAACTCAATGAACAATGATAAGTTTAGTAGATTAATAATTCAAATAGGTTCCTAAAAACCATCCTCTTTTGTAGAGATATTCACCCACACAAGCTAGGAGCAAGAGATGGTATCTTGATAGTGGATGCTCAAGGCACATGACCGGAGATTCATCTCAATTCTCTAAGCTCACTAGCCAAGACGAAGGGTATGTCACCTTCGGAGATAACAACAAGGGTAAAATCATTGGCAAGGGAACTATAGGTCACAAATCAAGTTTTTCAATTGATAATGTGTTATTAGTAGATAGCTTAAAGCATAATCTTTTAAGCATTAGTGAATTATGTGATAAGGGATATATTGTGAAATTTGAATCTAATATTTGCATTATTGAAAAACTATACAACAACACATCTATGATTGTACTAAAATAAAATAATGTCTATACCATAAATATTAATGATCTTAGTAATGAAATGTGTTTTTCGATTTTGAATGATGATGCTTGGCTTTGGCATAGGAGATTAGGTCACGTTAGCATAAAACTAATCTCTTAAATTACATCTAAAGATCTTGTAAGGGGCATTCCCAATATTAAGTTCATTAAAGATAAAGTATGCGATGCTTGTCAACTAGGAAAACAAATAAAAACTAGCTTCAAACTGAAGAATCAAATAAGCACCTCTAGACCATTACAATTGATCCATATGAATTTATTTAGACCAATTGACATAACGAGTCTAGGAGATAGCAAATATGCTTTTGTAATTGTAGATGACTATAGTAGATTTACTTGGACCTATTTCTTGGCTCACAAAAATGATTGCTTTAAATGTTTCTCTAAATTTTGTAAACTTGCTCAAAACAAAAAGGGTTTCATGATTTCATCGATTCGGAGTGATCACGGTGGTGAATTCCAAAATGGTGACTTCCAAAATTTTTATGAATCTAATGGATAGAACCACAACTTCTCTACTCCGAGGAATCCTTAACAAAATGGAGTAATAGAAAGAAAGAATAAAAATTTATAAGAAATGACAAGAACCATGTTAAATGAACATAGTTTACCCAAATATTTTTGGACCGAAGCCGTTACTACGACATGCTATATCATGAATAGGGTTCTAATTGTTGAATCTCAGATTTTGATGATGAAACTAATTGATTATGTTTTATGATCTAACTATATTTTGAGTGACGCAGGTCTACTATCGATCAAGATTAGATAGTTGACACTAGAGGAATTGACATTGCGCCGAAAGTGATCACGTCAGGATATTGGATGTCGAGCCAGAGGTTCGATCGACAATTGGTAGGAGGCTTCGAACATCGGGCATCGGGCCAAGAAGAGCGGAGTTGCACCAATGATATCGAGGTTGTAGAGGTCAATCGCTGATTGGGTAACAAGCCATAAGAGAGGACGATGCGCCAAAGAATCGGACGAAGTGTCGACCAATGATGTGTCAGGCAACTGAATGTCAATTCGCATTGTAATAACTATCTAGATCGAAGTAGAGTTTTTGTTTGTGTGTGTGCAGGATTAACTACGATGATGATGAAGTTGTAAAGTGAAACAACGTGCCGAAAGACAAATGTGATGGATCATTAGGAGTTCGAGAGTTCGACGGAAGTCCGAAGATTCATTGGGAGTGCTACCGTAACTGGCCAAGAATGAGTAGGGAGCTTGCCGAAGGGTTTTCGGAAGTTCACTGAAAGGTTCATTAGAAGTTCGCGGAGCTTGCCAAAAAAGATCGAAGCTTGCCAATGAAGCTCATTGGAACTCGCCATGATCATTGTGAAGTCCGGGAGCTTGCTGGGAGTCCACAGAATGGTTTCCGAGGGTTCATCAGAAGATCGCCGGAAGCTCGTCGGAAGAAGTCTTGACTTGTCAAACTTTGTAATAGCTTAGGAAATATCTTTAATTTCATAGTTAGCATGTTAATTTGGGTTAGGATTAGGTGTTAATCCTATAACCCAAGTAGGGGCCCATTGGGCCTTGTTTTGGACCGGTTTGGACTGAGTTTTTGGCCCAAACTAGTGTGCTGAAAAGTGCTGGGCGATGGCACCGCCCAGAGGCCGAGAGCTGGGTGGTGGCACCGCCCAGGCTAGGGCGGTGGCACCATCCAATATCGCCAGAATACCGAAAACCAAGGTGATTCAAATTTGGGCTCCAAGTTTGGGCTCCAAATTTGAATGCTCTTGAGGCCTATAAATACCCCTCTTGTTTATGGATGAAGGGATGTCTAGAACTAAGATAAAAAGAGGAAAAACTCTGTTAAAAGTGTGTCAAAATCTTCTTTTTAAGTTTTAAGAGTGTTTTAGTCCAAGAGAGGGGCGAGAGGCCTCGTAAGGGTTATGTCCTAAGCCCATCAAAAGGAGAGGTGCTGTAAGGGAGTTCATCCTCACCCATTAGAAGGAGGATAGCTATTGAAAAGCCGATGGCCTCAAGCGAAGAGAAATCGGGAGTGGACGTAGGTCGCATGACCGAACCACTATAAATTGGTTTGCATTTACTTTCTTGCAACTTACTATACTGCAAACCATCTTCATTTTGCTGCCTTACTTACTTGACTTCCTCTTCCTCTTCTTACATATGCTTTCAAGTTAAAACGCAATCGAAACAGTTTCAAACGAAATGTTGCTTTTAATAGTATGAAGTTTTCCGAACTTGTTTTAAATCACCAAAAGTTTATCGTTCTTTACCGCTGCACTAATTCACCCCCCCCCCCCCTTCTTAGTGCCGCTCGATCCCTAATAATTAGTATCAGAGCCACGTTATTTCTCATTCAGATTTACACCCGTAAGAAATGACTCTTCATGGCTTTCAAGAGGACTTTTCGGTTATTCGACCACCATTCTTTAACGGATCGGACTACACCTATTAGAAAACTCGAATGAGAGTTTTCTTGCTTTCAATGGATTTGGATTTGTGGAATATTGTTGAAAATCATTTTCAACTTTCCTCTAAACCGACAAATGAATGGTCGGACTTAGAGAAGAAATCTTTTTCTTTGAAAGCAAAAGTTATGAATGCCTTATTTTACGCTTTAGATAAAAATGAGTTCAATCGGATTTCTATGTGCGAAATGGCTTTTGAAATTTGGCGAACACTTGAAATCATGCATGAGAGAACTAGCAGAGTCAAAGATTCAAAAGTAAACCTCTTTTTATATGATTTTGAGATTTTTCGAATGAAACCAAGCGAGACTATCAACGACATGTACACCTGTTTCACGGATGCTGTCAATAGTCTAAAAGCTCTTGGTAAATATTTTTTGAATTTTGAACTTACTAACAAGATCTTAAGATCCCTTCCAAAAAGGTGAGATCCTAAAATAATGACGATACAAGAAGCTAAAGATTTAAATGATTATTCTATTGAAGAACTCATTAGATCCTTAATGACATATGAAATAAATTTCTTGGAATATATCGAACATTTGAACTACCTTCTAAAGAACAAGAAGATTTTGGAACTCTGAACTATGAAATGCCACTTGAGTGATGACTTAAGTGATGAGGACAATGAAGAGGGCATTGAACTTTTAATAAATTTTAATAAGTTCATTAAACAAAAATCTAAAACTAAAAATAAACTTGAATGAAAGAAGAGGCCACCAAAGAAGAAGAAGAAGAATCACCAAGAAGAATCAAGTAAAGAAGAAACGAATTGGGCTTTGACGGTTTTCGCCAATGAGGTAAGCAACTCACCCATTATGCTTTTACCTTATTATGAAATTACATGATGTCTTTCATGAGTGCTTAATTTAGTTAGTAGGAAATAAAAATTATTTTAAAAAATTATATTATGCTTTTCTTTCTAGTATTTTTGAAAAGTAAAAATTTTAAATGATACTTGCATGATTTGTGATATTGCCTAGGATTAATCCATGCTTGTGTATCTTGATGTTTTATTTTTCGTCTCTAAACATGATGCTTGATGATTCTATATCATGCATGAGTTTTTGAAGTAATGTTGATTTGAAACTCTATATTTTGGATTAACATGTTTTGGATTAATCGTTCTCATGACCAATTAAGATGACATAATACATGAACACCTAAAAAGATGAATTCCATGTATGCTTTTCCATTTCAATTTTTAATTTTAAATATGATACATATCTATGTATGGATTTCATTAAAATCTTTTGATAATGAACGTTTGTATCATGCTTATGATTTAAAAACCTCTATATTGGATTAATTGGTCTTAATCATTTTTATGATGAAATTTATAAAATGACTTTAGCAAAAATTTGAGCACCGATCATCTTGTTATAACTAATTAAAGAAAGAATTAAAATGATTTTGATGATATTTTTATTTTTAAATATGATGCATGACATTTTCATATGAAAAATTTGAACATTCTTATGAAAGATCAAGTCACTTAAATTGAAACTCATAAAGATGAGAAAATGCACTATCATGATGTTTGATGCATTTGATCTTAATGGGTTTAATGACAAACTTGTATTTTGAATTTATACAATGATGACTTTCATGTAAATATTTGAACATACTTTATAAAATCATCATTGATAATAATGAAATAAAAATATTAAAAGTTTGTTGTCATGTTTAATGATTTTATAATATCATGAGAATTTAAAGGTGTTATATCATGATGACGAAACTCATGTGTTGGTTTTAAACATGATACTCATCTTTTAAAATATGAGCATACTCATATAAAACAAACTTAAAATGAAAGACATTATGCATGATGAGTAAATTTTACGTCTTGTACTATTGTGCTTTTGGTCTTTTCGATTTCATGACGAAATTTTTTAGATGACATATCATATTTTTAATAGTGAAACATGTCTAAGTTTTATTATGTTGAATTGAATTTTTGTTGAAAGATGCCTTATGTGCAATGTGCTATATTTTTGGCTTGAAAATGGATGTTTAAAATCATGCTTGATGAGTTATTTTATGAGATTTTGCCGTTAAAAGACAAAGGCATACTTATATGAAATGAATCATAAAAAGAAAATGAATGATCTTGAAAATTTTTCTATCTTTAAAGTTTTCGGTCTTGATGAATGCATGTGAATCTCTTGAATCAAATCGTTTGGAAAATGTCACATACTTAATGTGATTTGACTTAATAATCTTTATGATGAAATTTGTCTTTCTATCTTGAATGTTGACATTTCCTTTTAAGTCAAAGACATGCTTAAATGAATTTAATCAAAAAGGGAAATGTATGATTCTTGAAATTTTTAAATTTTTGATAAAAGATAAATGATGAATCCATGTATATTATGTTCTTGAATCTCGAGAATGATTTTGATAATTTGATTACGAGTTTTGAGTTAACAAAAGAATTTATGACTCCTCACTTGATCTCTTGAAATCATGACTTTGAATTCTTGACTTGAGATATTTTATGTGAATTGAAATACTTTCCTCTATAATTGCTTCTTTTTGTCATTTACTAAAGAGGAAAACAATCCAAGTCTTGATATATCGATAAGTGATACTTGAAATTATTTTTCATGAATTTAGATCTATCATGTATAAATGAAGTTGTTGATTTTACTATCAAATGAATCATGAGACTTGACAACATATCTTTCATGATATAGAAATGACCAGAATTCTTTGGCTTGAATGCCTTATGTAATGATTGAAAATTTGATGAAAAAGAAATATGCTTAATGATTGAATTCTTTTATCATGGCTTAAAAATGAATGAAAAGAAAATATGTTTGCACTTGTAATCATGACTTGATCCTTGATATTGATATGCTTTTATATATCATGATTCTTGGTTGTATGACATTTATCTTGAATTGAAAATTGATACATTTATCTTGATCTTGCTAAAAAGGACATTTGCGAACCATGTATGATATCTTTTGATCCTTGTTGATTTTACATATTGATATCTTTCATTACATAATATGATTGAATCATTGATTTATTCTTTTTATCATGGCATAAAAATATATACAAAATATGCTAGCAGTGGTATCCATGACTTGAACTTGATTGCATGCTCAAATCGATTTTTTTTCTCCTATGCTTCAATACCTCTTTGTATGATTCATGACTTGATGATTGAAATATTCATGTAGAATTTTGATATGTATCACTTATCATGATTTGAATATTGAAGTAAAAGAAATTATGTTCTTCTTGATATCTTTTATGATCATGACTTGATCCATTATATTTGTATCATGATATGAAGATTGATGAAAATTTTTATTGATGCAAGTTGATAAATGATATGAAAAGAGAATGTAAAGAAAATCTTTGTATTTGATCATCCTATTCTTTTTTACAAAGACAAAGGGGGAGAAAAATTACTACCTTGCAATTTCACAAGAAGCTAAGGATTGCTATCTCAAAGGATGCAAATATTGCTATCTTGCCTATCTCAAGAAGAGAAAATGCAAAACTTAGAAAATTTGCATTCCTACACTTACCATGCTTCTATGTTGTAATGTTTTGCTTGCATATTTAAAATGATGAAATACATACAAAAATTGATTGCATATTGCAAAGGAAGCAAAGAAAGCGCAACCTGCACATCTCAAGCAGTGAATGAAAAAATTGCTATCTTACCTATCTTTTACAAGGAAATCAAAGTGCAAACTTGCACAAGAAGCAAGTGTTGAATTCCTATGCTTAAATGTTGTATGATATGATTAATAGCTAGTATGATTGTAAAATTTGCATATCCTTTTAAACTAGCTATGATGTAACTTCTCCTTTTTGTTGATGACATAGGGGGAGAAGTAGATTGATGACTTCATGCATTAAATTAAATAATTTATATATTTGCATGATGATTTGATAATTCTCATAATATGTGATGTATGTTGCTTGGATTTGGGATAATCCAAGTGTTCTATCAATAGCATATTGATAGGGGGAGTTTCGTTAAACTTCGGGGAGTTATGGTTAACTCCGTTAGTCATCAATTAGTTGTCATCATAAAAAAGGGGGAGATTGTTGAATCTCAGATTTTGATGATAAAACTAATTTATTGTGTTTTATGATCTAACTGCATTTTGAGTGACACAGGTCTACTATCGATCAGGATTAGACAGTTGACGCTAGAGAAATTGACATTACACCAGAAGTAATCACGTCAGGATATTGGATGTCGAGCCGGAGGTTCGGTCGACAATCTATAGGAGGCTTCGGACGTCGGGCATCAGGCCAAGAAGAGCGGAGTTGCGCCAAAGATATCGAGGTTGCGTGTTAGGATCAGAGAGGCACTAAGAGGGGGGGGGGTGAATTAGTGCAGAGGATTAAAACTCGTAAGTTTGAAATCGATTTCATAAATAGCTAGTTCGTATAAAGATTTCGATTTGACGAAAGATGACTTAATTAAAGTAGCTTGAGTAAAGGAGATGAAAACCGAATGATTTGCAGCTAAGTAGAGAAATGATTCAAAAATTTAAACACTCACACATTCAAGGAACACCACAATGTATAGTGGTTTGGTCAAATGACCTACATCCACTTCCGAAGCCTTCTTCGATGAGGCTCCCAACTTCCACTAGCAAGTCACTTTGAAGGGAAAGGACCAAATACCCCTCTTATAACTCTTTTATAAGAGGTTCACACTCTTACAGATTTTTTAAAGAGAAAAAGGAAGGTAAACACTAGCTATCGAAAATAAGACTTTGCCTATCGAAAACAAAACTTTGCCACAGCTTTTGCTTAATTTCTAATTCTCAAAAGGGTTATCTTTCTACTGAGAAAGGAGGGGTATTTATAGACCCTAAGAGGATTCAAATTTGGGCTCCAAATTTGAATTCATTTTGGGTTTCCTGGAGCTGGTGGTGCCACCGCCTGTCAGTGGCAGTGCCATCGCCTGTCAATTGTCAAAATGACAATGCCCTGGGCGGTTCCACCACCCAAGGCAACGGTGCCACCGCTCAGTCTCTTGGGTGCTGGGTGGTGCCACCGCCCCAGGCTAGGCAGTGCCACTGCCTAGCTTTCGGCCACTGGGCGGTGGCACCACCTAGCTTGCTAGTCCTAGGCGGTGCCACCACCCAGCAGTTTTCAGCACATCGGTTTGGGCCTTAAACTCGATCCAAATTGGTCCAAAACAAGGCCCAATGGGCCCCTACTTTGGGTTATAGGATTAACACTTAATCCTAATCCAAATTACATGCTTAACTATGAAATTGAAACATAATTCTAAGTGATTTAAACTAACATTCTTCAAGTCTTCTTCTCGTGAGCTTTCTGGCAAAATTCTGGTGGACTTCCGACACTTCTTCGGATTTCTTCCGGTGGACTCCTAGCAAGCTCCGGGATTCCGTGGCGAGTTCAATGAGTCTTCGACAAGCTTTCAAACCTTCTTGGTGATCTCCATGAACCTCCGACGATCTTTCTGGCAAACTTTCAAAACCTTCGGCAAGTCTCTAATTCTATCTCGGTTGGTTCCGACAACACTTTCGACAATCCTTTGGACTTCCGGTGAACTCTCGAACTCCCGACGAACTTGACCTTAGTAAATCGTTTTATGTTTTCATCCCATCGTAGTTAATCCTGCACACTTATCTTGACAATATGGATTAGAAAAAATAATTCACCAATTGACTTCATCATCAAAATCCGAGATTAAACAATCTCCCCCTTTTTTATGATGACAATCAATTAATGGAGTTAATCTTAACTCCCCCCATCTATATGCCATATCATGAGATGATAAAAACACTTGAATTCAATCTTCTTAATACTATGCAAGACATTTTATCAAGTTATTTTCATATATCTCATCAATTTACACATTCTTCTTCCCCTTTGTCATCAACAAAAAGGAGTTGAAGTAGCCACCACAAGGTATAATACTTCAAAACAATGAGTGGACAATTATCAAGCATATGATAAATGAGTTGAACATAATGCAAAATATGTCATCCTTAACGGATAAATCCAAAAAAATGTTTGGATCATTTTTATTCATGTTTATGAGATCCGAAAGAAAACATTAAAGTGTCAAAATGCTCATGAAGAATTCATACATAAAGAATATAAGACTCATTTTTTTATTGAGAATTCATAGAATTGTGAAAGGATAGATCATTAAAGTCATTCATCAAGGATTTCATATTTTAAGGTAAACTGCATGAGAATGAGATGTCAAAACTCATAAAAATTCAATGAATGAAATATATCAACATCAAAAATTTGAAGGAAAAACTTTGACGCGGTATTCTTGTAGTGATTCATGAGGAGGAAGTCATAAAACCTTGAATCATACCGATTAGCACAAGAATAAAAATCGAAAATGAACATTTAAGAACTTAATTTTGCACAAATTATGTAATTAATTTATGCATATGTTAAGCTTCATATAAAATTTAAGTCATGAAATATCTTTAGTCATACTTAAAGGAGGGTATAAAATCAGTTTTTACTACATCATTAGTATCCACTATTTAAAGGAGGAAAACAACATCATGATAGCTTTCATCAAGATTATGATTGAAAGATAAAAATGAGAGTTCCATGATATAAAGATGTCATCAAAATGCGAAAATATAATATCAATGTGAAACTATCAAAACTAAAAATTTAATTATTTCATCAAAAGTTATGACATAACTCAAAAATTCATCAATAGGAAGATCAAAATGTCAAGATGATATTATAAAGATATCATTCAAAAATGAAGAGGTGATATTAAGATGATACAATCAAACCCGAAGTTGGAAAATTTCGGAAAAGAAATATACAACATCATGTATTAGAATAATTTAGCATACCTAATTCTCTTCTAATGAAGTCAAATTATTTTTCATTTAGGGGTTTTGTGAAGATGTCCGCTAATTGGTGTTTTGTATCAATAAATTCTAGAATAACATTATTATTATTGACATGATCTTGTATAAAGTGATACCTAATGTCAATATGCTTAGTTCTTGAGTGTTAAATTGGATTTTTGGTTAGACAAATAGCACTTGTATTATCACATTTTATGGGAATGTTCTTTAAATAAAGTTCATAGTCTTCTAAGGTATTTTTCATCCAAACAACTTGTGCACAACATGCACTTGCGGCTATGTATTCGACTTTTGCCATAGATAGTGCAACCAAATTTTGTTTCTTGGAAGTCCAAGAAACAAGTGCATGTCCTAAAAATTGGTATGTTTCAGATGTGCTCTTTCTATCTATTCTACATCCACCAAAATCTGCATCCGCATAGATTTTTAAATCAAAGTTTTCGGATTTTGGATACCATAATCCTAGATTATGAGTTCCTTTAAGATACCTAAGGATTCTTTTAACAACTTTAAGGTGAGATAACTTAGGATTAGCTTGGAATCTTGCACATAAACCTACACTAAACATGATACCTGGTCTAGTGCGGTGAGGTAAAGTAAGCTACCTATCATTCCCCTATATGTTTTTTGATCAAAATTTTCTCCACTTTCATCTAAGTCTAACTTGGTGGAAGTACTCATTGGAGTGTTGATGGCTTTTGAACCATCCATGTTAAATCACTTTAACAAATCTAATGTATACTTTATTTGATTAAGAAATATATCATCACTAAGTTGTTTAACTTGTAATCCTAAAAAGAAGGTTAATTCTCTCATTAGGCTCATTTCAAATTCATGACTCATACACTTGGCAAATGATTCACATAGTGATTCATTCGAAGAACCGAAAATAATATCATCAACATAAATTTGAACAATAAAAAAATTATTTTCAAAATGTTTAATAAACAATGTAGTATCAACCTTACCTTTAGTAAAATTATTTGAAATTAAGAAAGAACTAAGCCTCTCAAACCAAGCCCTAGGGGCTTGTTTTAATCCATAGAGAGCCTTAGTTGGTTTAAACACATGATTGGGGAGAAGAAAATTTTTAAATCCGGGTGGTTGTTCCACATACACTTCTTCGTAAATAAAACCATTTAAGAAAGTACTTTTGACATCCATTTGAAAAAGCTTAAAATTATTACTACTAGCATAGGCAAGGAGCATCCTAATGTCTTCTAATCTTGTCACAGGAGCGAAGGTCTCTTCATAATCGATACCTTCTTCTTGGTTGAAACCTTTGGCCACTAGTCTAGCCTTGCTTCTAACCACGATATCGCATTCATCTTGCTTGTTTCTAAAGACTCATTTAGTACCAATAACTAAATAGTCACTAGGCCTAGGAACAAGCTTCCATACCTCATTCCTTTCAAATTGATTCAATTCTTCTTGCATTGCGATAACCCAAGAATCATCTTTCAAGGCATCGTCAATATACTTAGGTTCAATTTGAGAAAGAAAAGCAGCATGGGCACAAAAATTTTAAAAGAAGAACGAGTTTGAACCCCTTTCAATGTGTCTCCTATAATTAATTCCTTGGGATAGGTATCTACATACTTCCATTCCTTAGGTAAGAAAATTTGGGAAGAAGATGCATCCAAGTTGCTATTTTGAGGAGAGGGTTCATTTAAATTCAAACCATCAAAACCAAAATCATCATCAAAATCTTTTTTCTTAAATTCAAAATTTTCATTAAAAACTACATGAATGGACTCTTCTATAACTAACGTTCTTTTGTTAAAAACACAAAAAGCTTTAGAAATGGAAGAGTAACCAAGAAAGATGCCTTCATCGGATTTAACATCGAATTTTCCTAAAGCATCCTTTTCATTTAAAATAAAGCATTTACAACCAAAAACTTTAAAATAAGAAACAATAGGTTTTTTATTATTCTATAATTCATAAGGAGTCTTGGATAGAGATAGTCTTACTAGAACCCTATTCATGATATAGCAAGCCGTATTAACGACTTTGGCCCAAAAGTATTTGGGTAAACTATGTTCAATTAACATGGTTCTTACCATTTCTTGTAAATTTCTATTCTTTCTTTTTACTACTCTATTTTGTTGCAGATTTCTTGGAGTAGAGAAGTTGTGGTTATACCCATTAGATTCATAAAAATTTTGAAAGTCATGGTTTTGGAATTCTCTACTATGATCACTTCGAATCGATAAAATCATGAACCCTTTTCGTTTTGAGTAAGTTTATAAAATTTAGAAAAATATATAAAGCAATCACTTTTGTGAGCCAAGAAATAGGTCCAAGTATATCTACTATAGTCATCTACAATGACAAATGCATATTTGCTACCTCCTAGACTTGTTGTGTCGATTGGTCCAAATAAATTCATATGGATCAATTGTAATGGTCTAGAGGTGCTTATTTGATTCTTTGATTTGAAGCTAGTTTTTATTTGTTTTCCTAGTTGACATGCATCGCATACTTTGTCCTTGACAAACTTGATATTTGGAATTTCTCGTACTAGTTCTTTAAAAGAAATTTTAGATATTAGTTTCATGCTTGTATGGCCTAATCTTCTATGCCAAAGCCAAGCATCATCATTTAGAATAGAGAAGCACATTTCATTACTAAGTTCTTCAATGTTAATGGTATAAATATTATTTTATTTTAACGCAATCATGGATATGCTGTTGTTTGGTTTTTCAATGATGAAAGCATTAGATTCAAATCTAACAATATAACCTTTATTGCATAATTGACTAATGCTCAAAAGATTATATTTTAATCCATCAACTAGTAATACATCATCAATTGAAAAACTTGATTTGTTACCTATGGTTCCCTTGCCAATGATTTTACCCTTGTTGTTGTCTCCAAATGTGACATACCCTTCTTCTTTGCTAGTGGGTATAGAGAATTGAGATGGATCTCCGGTCATGTGCCTTGAGCATCCACTATCAAGATACCATCTCTTGCTCCTAGCTTGTGATGGTGAATGGTTCTACAAAAGAGGATGGTTTTTAGGTACTCATTTGATTTTAGCATTGAATTATTTATGGTTCCTTTAGGAACCCATATCAATTTATGTGGACTAATTTTCCTAAATGGACATTTATAAACAACATGGCTAGGTTTACAACAAAAATTATATTTTAAATGAGGTGAAACATGTAATATGGGTCCTTTATTGAAGATGGTAGGATTTCGGTGAGATCTACTCACAAATCCGATTCCACTTCTATTTCTGACGTGACCCTTGTTTGCAAGGATCATATCCAAGCCCTTGCTACCAACCTTAAACTTATTTAGGGTCTCTTTAAGTAGCAAGTTCTCATTTTTGATTGCTTCTAAGTGTTCACACTTAGAGCATGGGGGTGAAGAAGAAGTTTAGAGACTATCAAACTTATCTTGTAATAAAGCATGCTCTTTCTTTAAAAAATTTAACTTCTTACTAGTAGTTCTACATTCATCAAATAATTCATGAAAAGTGATAGAAAGTTCATCAAAAGATAATTCTTCATTAAATAACTCACTAATCTCTTCTCCTAAAGCCATTAGTGTGAGGTTGGCCTCCTCTTTGCTGCTTTCTTCTCCATCCTCGGAGTCACTTGAGTCATCCCATATGCCCTTCAATGCCTTTTTCTTCTTGAGTTGCTTCTTCTTAGCTTGGGGGCATTCATATTTAAAGTGTCCCAACTTCTTGTATTCATAACATATAACTTGGTCCTTTTTTGGTTCAAGTTTATTTTTGGTTTCATTTTTAAATTTACCTTTTTTAATGAATTTTTTAAATTTTTTAGTTAAGAGTGCAATATCTTCGTCAAAGTCCTCATCACTTGTATTCCTTTCAAGTGGTCTTCTTGTGTTCTTAATCTCATATCCTTCCTGTTCTTTAGAAGGGGGTTCTCTAGCTCATCGTGAGCATGGCATGTCATTTCATAGGTCATTAGAGACCTGATAAGTTCTTCAAGAGGAAATATTTTAAGATCCTTGGCCTCTTGAATAGTCGTAACTTTTGGATCTCAACTCTTTGGAAGGGATCTTAAAATTTTAGTCATAAGTTCAAAATTAGAAAAGCCTTTACCAAGTGCTTTGAGTCCATTGATGACATCCGTGAAGCGAGTGTACATGTTTTCGATGGACTCACTTGGTTTCATTCGAAAAAGTTCGTAGGAATGCACAAGAATGTTGATTTTGGACTCTTTCACTCGGCTAGTACCTTCATGAGTGATCTCAAGAGTACGCCAAATATCAAAAGCCGATTCACAAATTGAAACACAATTAAATTCATTTTTATCGAGAGCGCAAAACACGGCATTCATAGTTTTGCATTTAAAGTAAAAGTCTTCTTCTTCGATTCATTCCATTCGCTCGTTGAAAGAAAAGATTTTTGAAATCCATTTTTGACGATGCTCCAAAGCTCAAAATCCATAGAAATAAGAAAGATCCTTGTACGAGTCTTCCAATACGTATAATCCGACGTATCGAACATAGGCAGACGTGTAATGGAATGACCCTCTTGCATGCCGGAATAAGCCATCTCTCTTAGGTTTTAAACCAAATATGAGAGTGAACCTGGCTCTGATAACAATTGTTAGGATCGGAGAGGCACTAAGGGGGGGGGGTGAATTAGTGCAGCGGATTAAAACTCATAAGTTTGAAACTGATTTCGTAAATAGCTAGTTCATTTGAAGATTTTGATTCGACGAAAGATGACTTAGTTAAAGTAGCTTGAGTAAAGGAGATGAAAACTGACTGATTTGTAGCTAAGTAGAGAAATAATTCAGAAATTTAAACACTCACACATTCAAGGAACACCACGATGTATAGTGGTTCGATCAAATGACTTACATCCACTTTCGAAGCCTTCTTCAATGAGGCTCCCAACTTCCACTAGCAAGTCACTTTGAAGGGGAAGGACCAAATACCCCTCTTACAACCCTTTTACAAGAGGTTCACACTCTTATAGATTTTTCAAAGAGAAAGAGGGAGGTGAACACTAGCTATCAAAAATAAGACTTTGCCAAAGCTTTTGCTCAATTTCTAATTCTCAAAAGGGTGATCTTTTTGCTGAGAAAGGAGGGATATTTATAGACCCCAAGAGGATTCAAATTGGGGCTCCAAATTTGAATTCATTTTGGGTTTCCCGATGCTGGCAATGCCACCGCCTATCAATGGCGGTGCCACCGCCTGTCAGTTGTCAGATGACAATGCACTAGACGATGGCACCGCCCTTATAGATTTTTCAAAGAGAAAGAGGGAGGTGAACACTAGCTATCAAAAATAAGACTTTGTCAAAGCTTTTGCTCAATTTCTAATTCTCAAAAGGGTGATCTTTCTACTGAGAAAGGAGGGATATTTATAGACCCCAAAAGGATTCGAATTAGGGCTCCAAATTTAAATTCATTTTGGGTTTCCCGATGCTGGCAGTGCCACCGCCTATCAATGGCGGTGCCACCGCCTGTCAGTTGTCAGACTGACAATGCACTGGATGGTGGCACCGCCTAAGGCAGCGGTGCCACCGCCCAACACTTTTCAGCACATCGGTTTGGGCCTTAAACTCAGCCTAAATCGATCCAAAACAAGGCCCAATGGGCCCTTACTTTGGGTTATAGGATTAATACTTAATCCTAACCCAAATTACATGCTTAACCACAAAATTGAAATATAATTCTTAGTGATTTAAACTAATATTCTTCAAGTCTTCTTCCGGTAAGCTTTCGGGCGAAATTCCGATGGACTTCCAACACTCCTTTGGATTTCTTCCAACGGACTCCCAACAAGCTCCTGGATTCCGTGGCAAGTTCAATGAGTCCTCAGCAATCTTTCAAACCTTCTCGGTGATCTCCATGAACCTCTGACGATCTTTTCGGTGAACTTCTGAAACCTTTGGCAAGTCCCTGATTCTATCTCGGTTGGTTCCGACAACACTTCCGACAATCCTTTGGACTTCCGGTGAGCTCTCGAACTCCTGACGAACTTGACCTTGGCAAATCGCTTTATGTTTTCAACCCATCATAGTTAATCCTGCACACTTATCTCGATAATATGGATTAGAACAAATAATTCACCAATTGACTTCATCATCAAAATCTGAGATTCAACATTACAGAGGTCAACCGTCGATTAAGCAACAAGCCGCAAGAGAGAACGATGCACCGAAGAATCAGATGAAGCATCGACCAATGATGTGCCGAGCAACTAAATGTCAATTCCCATTGTAATAACTGTCTAGATCGAAGTAGAGTTTTTGTTTATGTGTATGCAGAATTAACTACGATGACGATGAAGACGTAAAGTGAAATAAAGTACTGGAAGATAAGTGTGATGGATCGTTGGGAGTTCAAAAGTTTGATGAAAGTCTGAAGATTCATTAAGAGTACTACTGGAACTGGCCGAGAATGAGTAGGGAGCTTACTGATGAAGGGTTTTCAGTAATTCACCGGAAGGTTCGTCAGAGGTTCACAAAGCTTGCCAAGAAAGATTGGAGCTTACCAATGAAGCTCGTTGGAACTCACCAAGATCATCGTGAAGTCTGGGAGCTTGTCGGGAGTCTGTAGAATAGTTTCCGAGGGTTCATCGGAAGACTATTGAAAGATCGCCGAAAGCTCACCGGAAGAAGTCTTGACTTGTCGAACTTTGTAATAGCTTAGGAAATGTCTTTAATTTCATAGTTAGCATGTTAATTTGGGTTAGGATTAGGTGTTAATCCTATAACCCAAGTAGGGGCCCATTGGGCCTTGTTTTAGACAGGTTTGGGCTGAGTTTTTGGCCCAAACTAGTGTGCTAAAAAGTGCTAGGCGGTGGCACCACCCAAGCTGGGCGGTGGCACCGTCCAGGACCAGTGAGCTGGGTGGTGGCATTGCCCAGAGGTCGAGAGCTGGGCGGTGGCATTGCCAAGCACCCGAGAGCACTAGCGGTGGCACCGCTGGCTTGGTGGTGGCACCGCCCAGTACCGCCAAAATACCGAAAACCAAGGTGATTCAAATTTGGGCTCTAAGTTTGGGCTCCAAATTTGAATCCTCTTAAGGCCTATAAATATCCCTCTCATTCATGGATGAAGGGATGTCTAGAACTGAGATAAAAAGAGGGAAAACTCTATTGAAAGTGTGTCAAAATCTTCTCTCTAAGTTTTAAGAGTGTTCTAGTCCAAGATAGGGGCGAGAGGCCTTTTAAGGGTTATCTCCTAAGCCCATCAAAAGGAGAGGTGCTATAAGGGAGTTCATCCTCGCCTTTGGAAACATGATAGCTAGTGGAAAGCCGGTGGCCTCAAGTGAAGAGGAAACGGGAGTGGACATAGATCGCATGACCGAACTACTATAAATCAGTTTGCATTTACTTTCTTGCAACTTACAATACTGCAAACCATCTTCATTTTGCCACCTTACTTACTCGACTTCCTCTTCCTCTTCTTACATATGCTTTCAAGTTAAAACGCAATCAAAATAGTTTCAAATGAAATGTTGCTTTCAATAGTACGAAGTCTTCTGAACTTGTTTTAAATCGCTGAAAGTTTATCGTTCTTTATCGCTGCGCTAATTCACCCCCCCCCCCCCCCTCTTATCTTGAATGAAAAGGATGCCTTAGGAAAATTTGATGCTAAATCTGATGAAGGCTTCTTAGTTACTCTTTCTTTTCTAAAGCTTTTCATGTTTTTAACAAAAGAACCTTAGTTATAAAAAAGTCTATTCATAAAGTTTTTAATGAAAATTCTGAATTTAAGAAAAATGATTTTAATGATGATCTTGGTTTTGATACTTCGAATTTAAATGAACCCTCTCCTTATTATAACTTGGATATATCTTCTTCCCAAATTTTCTTATCTAAGGAATGGAAGTATATAGATGCTCATCCAAAGGAGCTAATTATAAGAGACACATCAAAAGGGGTTCAAACTCATTCCTCTTTTAAAAATTTTTATGCCAACGTTGTTTTCCTTTCTCAAATTGAACCTAAATGTATTAACGAAGCCTTGAAAGATGATTCTTATGTTATCGCAATGCAAGAGGAATTAAACTAATTTGAGAGGAATGAGGTGTGGAAGCTTGTTCCTAGACCAAGTGACCATTTAGTTATAGGTACTAAATGGGTATTTAGAAACAAACAAGATGAATTTGGTATCGTGGTTAAAAATAAGGCTAGATTAGTGGGCAAAGGTTTCAACCAAGAAGAAAGTATTGATTACGAAGAGACCTTCGCTCCTGTGGTAAGATTTGAAGCCACTAGAATGTTCCTTGCCTATGCTAGTAGTAATGATTTTAAATTATTTCAAATAGATGTCAAAAGTACTTTCTTAAATAGTTGTATTTCTGAAGAAGTGTTTGTTGAACAACCATCCGATTTTGAAAACTCTCTTTTTCCTAATCATGTGTTTAAATTAACTAAAGCTCTCTATGAGTTAAAACAAGCTCCAAGGGCTTGGTATGAGAGACTTAATTCATTTTTAATTTTAAATAATTTTATTAAAGACAAGGTCGATACTCTATTGTTTATTAAATATTTTAAAAATAATTTTCTTATAGTTCAAATCTATGTTGATGATATTATCTTTGTTTCTACTAACGAATCACTATGTGAATCATTTACCAAGTGTATGAGTCATGAATTTGAAATGAGTCTAATGGGTGAATTAAACTTCTTTTTAGGATTACAAATTATATAACTTAGTGATGGTATATTTCTTAATCAAACTAAATATACATTATAATTGTTAAAATGATTTAACATGCTAGTTCAAAAGCTATAAATACTCCTATGAGTACTTCCACTAAGTTAGACTTGGATGATAGTGGAGAAAATTTTGATCAAAAAACATACAGGGGAATGATAGGTAACTCTATCTCACTGCAACTAGATCAGATATCATGTTTAGTGTAGGACTTTGTGTAAGATTTCAAGCTAACCCTAAGTTATCTCACCTTAACGTCGTTAAGAGAATCCTTAGATATCTTAAAGGAACTCCTAACCTAGGATTATGGTATTCAAAATCTGATGACTTTGATTTAAAAGCCTATGCGGATGCGGATTTTAGCGGATGTAGAATAAATAGAAAAAGTACATCTGAAACATGCCAATTTCTAGGACATGCACTTGTTTCTTGGACTTCTAAAAAATAAAACTCGGTTGCACTATTTACAACCAAAGCCGAATACATAACCACAAGTGCATGTTGTCCACAAGTTGTTTAGATAAAAAATACTTTAGAAGACTATGGAATTCATTTAAAGAATATTCTCATAAAATATGATAACGCAAGTGCTATTTGCCTAATAAAAAATCTCATTCAACACTCTAGAACTAAGCACATTGACATTAGGCATCACTTTATATGAGATCATATCAATAATAATAATGTCATTCTAGAATTTATTGATACAAAACACTAATTAGCGGACATCTTCACAAAACCCCTAAATGAAGAATAATTTGACTTTATAAGAAGAGAATTAGGCATGCTAAATTATCCTAATACATGAAGATGTTGCATGTTTCTTTTCCAAAATTTTTCAACTTCAATTTTTCATAATCTCAACTAGTTATTATTTTTGAATTTTGAATGACATCTTATCGATACAATATTTTGAATGGAGCTCTCATTTTTATCCTTCGATCATAATTTTTTTATTCTCCTCCTTCTTCAGTTGATGAATCTTTAGTAATATCGTCCCCTTCGATGATATAGTGAAATCGATTTTATACTCCCTCTACGTTTATTGGGATGATTAAATGGTTTTCATGATTTTCATATCATTTGAAACTTGACATATGCATAGATTAATGTCATAAATTGTGTATAAAGACTAAGCTCTTAAGTGTTTGTTAATATTCTCTTCGGACTTTATTCTTCACTCTTGTGCTAATCTCTAAGTCTTGAGCTTTTACGATTTGATTATTTATCTTTCATCTCATGAATTCTTATAAGAATGTCATGTTGAATCCTTCTTTATAAAACTTTTGATGCTAATGTGCTTCACTTCATGAATTCATAAATGCTAAGCTGAACTTCTTCATGAATTTTGATATCTCTCTCTCTTATGTATTTTTTTGAATAAATGATATGAGCTCTTGATACTATGTTTGATAAATGATTTGGCTTTAATGATGTGTCTTTCTGATTTACAATTTTATGCTTGAATTTTCAATCAAAGTTGAGTTTTGAATTTTTTTCATGTATGAATCTTTCATAAGCACATAGAAATTCTTATGCTTTTTGGCCTCAATGATCATTTTACGGATTTTATAGAAATGAATAAAAATGATCAAATCATTTTTCAGGTTTATCCATCTCGGATGATATATTTTGCATGATGTTCAACTCATTTTCTAAGCAAATTTTAGCCTCATGTATCGAATGTGTTTCATGACTACCTTTACAGTTTTTGATATGGTTGATAAATGACTAGCATCATGATACCTTATGATGACTACCTTTATTCATAATCAAATTTCACTATCTTTTTGTTGATGACAAAGGGGGAGAAGAAAGTGGCAAAATAAATTGATAACTTGATAAATGCCTTGCATGCATCAAGAAGAATATGGCAAATAAATCCATGACTTTATGAATGATTAATATGTATCGTATCGTATTGCAATGACTTGATGGAATGATAAATATCTTATATGTTTTGTATTGCAATATGATGGAATGATAAAATGTCTTATATGTTTTATATTGCAATTACCATACTTTGTAATCGAAAATTTGTTGTTATCTTTAAAAGCATCACAATTAAATTTGAAGTGTATTGCAATGTATCACATGTATCGCAAAAGGTTCATACATGCTTAACATGTAAATTTTTGAAAGATTGTTATCATATCATGTTTAAAAGTTGGTATCTTTCATTGATATGATAAGTTAACATCTCATTTGATGATATATCGCAAAATGATATCATGCCTTGCACTTTAAATTGATATCATGTGATCCTTGTTATATTTTAAAATTATAATTGGTATCATTTGTCGAAGTGATAAATGTCTATCATCATTCGAATTGAAAATAGATGTCATGCCTTGACATTGTGAAAAATATTAAGTTTCATATTTATGAATGAAAGGTCATGCTTGTTAAGCATAATGATAAGTTCAAACAAATGAAACTTATTGGGTTCGGCTTGAATTCAAGAAGATTGAATTCAAGTGTTTTCTTTCTAATAATATGACATGTAGATAGGGGGAGTTAAGATTAACTCTATTATCAATTGATTGTCATCATTAAAAAGGGAGAGATTATTGAATCTTGAATTTTGATGATAAAGTCAATTGATAGGTTATTTTATCTAATCCATATTATTGAGATAAGTGTGTAGGATTAACTATAATAGCAATGAAGACATAAAGTGAATTGCTGGAGTCAAGTACGTTGGGAGTTCAAGAGTCTATCGGAAGTCCGAAGGATCATCAGAAGTGCTGCCGGAACCAGCCAAGAATGAAGTAGGGACTTACTGAAGGTTTCAAAAGTTTGTCGAAAAGATTGTAGGAGGTTCACGGAGCTCACCGAGAATGTTCAGAAGCTTGCCAAAGATTCAAGGAACTTGCCATAAAGTCCGAGAGTCTATTGGGAGTCTATCGAAAGAAATCCGAGGGTGTGTGGGAAGTCTGCCGAAAGTTTACCAAAAGCTCGTCGAAAGAAAACTTGATGTGCCGGTATAGTTTTTGCTTAGAATATATTTTTAATTTCATAGTCAGTATGTAATTAGGGTTAGAATTAGGTGATAATCCTAATTAACCCTAGTAGGGGCCAATTGGGACTTGATTAGGCTAAATTAGGCTAGATTTAGGGCCCATTTAGCAATGTTGGACCAGGCTTGGCGGTGGCACCACCCCGGGAATAGGTCCCCAAGTAGTCTAGGTGATGGTACCACCCCAGGTCAACGGTGGTACCGCTGATAGTTATTACCTGTCAGTGGTGGTATCGACTGATAGGCGATGGTACCACCAATCCACAAAGTCCGAGGACCCTATCAGGCGGTGGTATCGCCTAGTACACTAACAGAATAGGGTTAACTAGTGGTGGTACCACTAGTACCTGAAAATCCGGGATGTGATTCTTTTTTCTGTTCCAATTTTGAAAACAATTAAGTCTATAAATACCCCTCTCTTCTTAGTTGGTTGAGTACCTTTTTGAGAAGTGAAAAAATTGAGTCAAAGGTATAGCAAAATTGTGTTCGATAGCTTAAGTGTTCACCTCCAACTTTTTCTTTGTCAAAATTCTATAAGAGTGTAAACCACTTGTAAAAGTTTGTGAGAGGGGTGCTTGGTCCTTCCCCTTCAAGAAGATTTAGTAGTGGAAGTTGGGAACCTCATCGGAGGAGGTTTCGAAAGTGAACGTACGTCATTTGACTGAACCACTATACATCGCTGCGTACTACTCTGAATGTGTGAGTTTTAATTACTGCATCTTGTTCTTTACTTAGTTGCAAATCTATCGAACTTCTTCTCTCAACTCTCAATCGCATTCTCTCGAATCACTTTGCTTAAATCTGATTTGTCAAACAAAAATTTCTGTTCGAGCAACTATTTCTGAAATCGGATTCAAATTTATGAGTTTTATCCGCTACACTAATTCAAACCCCCCCCCCTCTTAGTGCCGCTTAGATCCTAATAAGCACTCAAGCTAGGAGAGTCCTAATTTTGTTTGGACTCTAGCTAGGAGAGTCCTAATTCAGTTTCATTAAAGGGGGCAAACATATAAATCCTAAGGGCATTCATGTAAATCCTATCTAGCCAACCCCTATTAAAGAGGTGAAGAGACCGGCTAGGTTATGATTAGTTTGGAGGTTGCTTCTTAGAGAAGGAGTCCTATTAGAAATAGGAGTCTTATTAGAGAAAGAGTCCTATTAGAAGTAGGAGTCCTATTAGAGAAGAAGTCCTATTAGAAGTAAGAGTCCTATTAGAGAAGGAGTCTCATTAGAAGTAGGAGTTAATTAGAAGTAGGGGTTTTGAGTAAGAGTCCTATTAGGAGTTGGGGTTTAGAAGCCCAATAAATAGCCATGTATTCACCTACTTTTCATCATGAATAAATCATCATTTTAGCAGCCTTTGAGTAGCAACTTGGAGGAAGGAACCCCTATAGAGTTCCAAGGAGACCAATCTCCTAAAGAGATCAACCCCAAGCTTAGAATCCACAAGGGTTCTAACAATTTGCTACCAACCTTAAACTTTTCTAGAGTTTCTTTGAGTAGTAAGTTTTCTTTCTCAAGTATCTCTAAGTGTTCACACTTAGTGCATGGAGGTAATAAAGGAGTGTCATACTTAAGTTTTTCAAATTCATTATTTAAAAGGGCATGCTCCTTTTTCAATGAATTATACTTCTTACTAATCAATCTACATTCATCGAACAAATCATGAAAAGCATTCAAAAGTCCATCGAGAGTTAAATTTTCATCTAATAAACTACTTACCTCTTCTCCAATTGCCATTAGTGCATAGTTGGTGATCTCCTTATTGCTTTGTTCCTCATCTTTGGAGCTGCTCGAATCATCCCACATTGCCTTAAGCACCTTCTTCTTCTTTGATCTTTTCTTCTTCACTTGGGGACATTCGCTTTATATTTAGTGTCATTTTTAGATTTATATCTTTTTATGAATTTTTTGAACTTTCTTGTGAGTGCCAAGTCATCATCATAGTCCTCATCACTTGAATTTTCTTTCAAGTGGTCTTCATGAGTTCTTAGTGTCATATCCTTCCTGTTCTTTAGAAGGTTATTCTCAAGCCTTTCATGAGTATTGCAAGTCATCTCATAGCTCATTAATAACCCAATAAGTTCTCAAATGGAAAATTATTCAAGTCCTTGGCCTCTTAAATGGTCGTTACTTTAGGGTTCCAACTCTTTGGAAGAAATCTTAATATTTTATTTACAAGTTCAAAGTTAAAAAAATTTTTACCAAGTGCTTTTAGTCCATTGACGACATCTGTAAACCAGGTGTACATGTCTCTAATGGACTCACTTGGTTTCATCCAAACAATTCATAAGCATGAACTAAAAGATTTATTTTGGACTCCTTTATTAGTGCCTTCATGTGTGACTTCGAGTGTGTGCCAAATCTCAAAAGCTATTTTATAAATAGAAACTTGTTTGAACTCATTTTTATCTAAAGCGTAAAATAAGGCATTCATAGCCTTGGCATATAGGGAGAAAGTCTTCTTCTCCAACTCATTCCAATCATTCATTAACAGAGAAGACTTTTGAAAATCATTTTTAATAATGTTCCACACTCAAAATCCATAGAAATAAAAAAGATTTTCATCTAAGTTTTCCAATAAGTGTAATCCATCCCATTGAACATGGATGGACGTGTGATTGAGTGACCCTCTTGGTTATTGACAAATAGTATCTCTCTTGGGTTTAAAACCAAAATGAGAGTGACCTTGCTCTAATACCAATTGTTAGGATCAAGAACGACACTAAGAGGGGGGGGTGAATTAGTGCAGCAGATAAAAACGAATAGTTTGAGCGATTTCAAAAAACTTCATACGTTGAAAAATATTTCATTCAAATATAAGTTTCGAAAAGATGTTTAATTTGAACAAGATCGTGAGTAGAGAAGAGGAGATTGGACAATTACAATGAAGTAATAGAATGTAGTGAAAATAAAATATGCACTAAGAAGAGAACACGATAATTTTATAGTGGTTCGATCATTTGACCTACGTCCACTCCCGATACCTCCTTCAATGAGCTCACCGGCTTCCACTATTGATCTTTCATGAAGGGCAAAGATCAATCACCCCTTTATAGAACTTTTACAAGTGACTCACTCTCCTTTTATAAACTTTTATACTTTGAAATGGTAGAGGTGAACTATCAATTTTTTGCAAGCTATTTCACTATAGTTTCGATTCAATCTTATTCACTTCTTTATGCTTGACTAGCTGAGAAGAAAGGGGTATTTATAGGCATTAATTGGTTTCAAAAATAGAGCTAAAAAAGGTCATATCCGAGATTTTCGGGGTCCTAGGGGTACCACCACCCAGTCTGATGATACTACCACCAAACAGAGTGTAAGCTACTGAAACTAGGTGGTACCACCGCTTGGCAGTTAATAACTACCTAGCAATACCATTACCTAGTCTGGGTGGTACCACCGCTAAGCTTCTAGGAGACCGAGCCCTAGACAGTTCCACCGCACCAGTCTGGTGGTACCACTACCAAACAGGGTTCATTAACTTGTTTGGGCCTTGAATCTAGCCCAAATCAATCCAATTATGGGCCCAGTTGGCCCCTAATAGGGTTAGTCGAATTACCTCCCAAATTTAACTCTAAATATATGCTAACTATGATAATTAAGACATATTCTAAACAAAACAAGTCTGGTAAGTCTAGGTTTCTTCTAGCGAGCTTCCGGCAAACTTCCAATAGACTTCTAACGAACTCTCAGAGATCATCCAACAGACTCCTAGTAAGCTCCTGGTCTTCACGATAATCTTCTTGGTGGGTTCCGATGAGCTTCTTAGGCAAGCTCTGATCTTCTCGACGAGCTTCATAAACTTTCGATGTACTTTCCGACGAACATCCGATGAACCCTTCGGAAAGCTCCCGACGCATTCTTAGCCAATTCTGGTAACACTCCCGCTGAACTTTCGAACTTCTGATGAACTCTCAAACTCCCAACGAATCGATTAAACTTGACTCCGGCACTTCATTTTGCTCTATGCCTTGATCGCTATCATAGTTAATCCTAAATACTTTTCTTAATATATAGATTAGATAAAATAATTTACCAATTGATTTCATCATCAAAATCCAAGATTCAACATTTTCGATAGCTTGAATGGATTCTTTTCCTTGTATTATTCATGGACTTTTTGATAGCTCGATCCTTCTTGATGAATGAACTCTTTTTTTCTCTTTTCAAGAAGAACTCTTGTGGATACTTTCACCTACTTTCACCTGTATTTAATCTTTGCTAACTTACTTGCTAGTCATATGTGCCCTACAAGTCAATCACATAAGTGATGACACTTGTGATTTGATATACACTTTTTCTCTTTACATATTATTAGGCGTATTATGACTTTATCTTGCATGTTGCATATATTGTGATGTCCTTGGATCTATGCAATGAGAATCAGATCGTGATGGGATCACGATAATGAGACCGATTCACCTTTAAACGCAGACCCTAAATTATCCTGGTCATAGATTACTCGAGAAGAACATCGAGATAACTAGATAGACTGGTGTACTGTATACCCGTCCATATGATAGAGGTGGCTGGTCTCATAGCTACTCGTGTGGGGACACTAAGGGTACAATGTAGGTGCTCATTGGGGAATAAGTTCACTAATTGATCCGCCTACAGAATGTTGGATGGTTATTGATACCTCACGTCAGATAGCGATTCCGTAGTCCCAGTAGTGTATCTGGTTCTTAGACTTGAGAAACCAAGGATGTCCTGTATAAGTACTCCACTCTTTGATACCAGATTTATAGGTTTGGAAAGTTCTAGATCTAGTACAACTAGTTATTGGGAGTGGTAGCCAACCTTACAAGAGCTATTGAGTGTCAATAGAGGATCATCCACTCTCGGTATCATGAGAGGAATATCCCAAGTATTCTTACTTGAATAAATCCTTGGATAAGGTTATTCGGATTGAGAGAGAAAGAGTTCTTTGGAAAAATCCGACAAGAGCAAGACTCGAGGAGAGACCGTATGGGCTTGACAACACCATGCCCAGTATAGGGTCTTTGGGATATTAGATAGATGATGGACTATAGATACATGGTAACTGAGGATAGATAGGTCCAAAGGATTGGATTCTCCTGTATCGTCTGGGGGCTGTGGCATAGTGGACTAGTATGTCCGCAATCAATGAGTTGGGTGAATTATTATAGAGATAATAATTCACTAAGTTAGAAGGAGTTCTGACAAGTATGACTCATGGCCAGCTCGATATTGGGCCTAGAGGGTCACACACATATGGTAGGTGTTGCTATGAGTAGAGGTTCAGATATGAGATATCCGCTGGAGCCCCTATCTTATTGGATATCCATTAAGCTCTTGAATTATTGGATCCTAAGTTGAGATCCAATAATTACTAATAAGAGATTATTGGGTAGAAACCCACTAATCCAAGAGGCTTGGGTAATTGGATGGAGATCCAATACCCAATAGGGCAAGATCCATTAGGGTTTACAAGGGGCCTCTATAAATAGGAGGGAACCAAAGCTCTATAGGCTAAGGGTTTCTTTTGGTAGCCACCTTCTATTCTCCTCTCCCTAGAGAGGAGCATCGTCGCAGTCCCTATCGTGTGGATACCGCTATAGAGGAGGACGCTTGACCTCCTTCATCCTTCCTACAGATTTGTAGGGATTTAGGGATATACGATCTCCCTAAGTATTTTCTTTTACACATGTAATTTTTACGGATTTATTTTGACACACCGATCTTCGCACGATGACGAAACCTTTCTATGAAAAATTTGGGGTGTTTTATTTTTGTTCTTTCGCTATGCATGAGATGTCGCTCCCCAAAAGGATTTCCCAATATTACCTACTTCAAAGCTATAAAGGTATGCTAGCATGAGTAGTGCTAGTTTGTATATTTCCTCTTTACTTGGCTACAAAGTCACTATCTTGCTATCGTAACATGCTTGCATGAAATGATTGCCCATATCCTTTTCGTTGATGACAAAGGGGGAGAAAGTGGCAAATTGATAAAAGTTTGAAATGTATCATGCTTGGTATTATAAATGCTTGAAATATGCTTGGTATCATGAATGGTATCATAAATTCTTAAAATGCATCTTGAATGCTTAAAAAAAGTTTTATACTTGAAATGATAATTTTTTATGCTTAGAAATTGATATCATGCTTATTATCATATTTGATTTGGCATCGAAATATGTTGAATCTCATATTTTGATGATGAAACCAATTAATAGTGTTTGTGATCTAACTACATTTTAAGTGACTTAGGACTACTTTCGATCAGAATTAGACAATTAAAACAGAAAGAATCTAACATTAGGCCGGAGGAGAACATATTAAAAGATTATACGTCGAGTGAAGGATTGGTCGACGTATCAGCAGAAGGCTTCAGACAAAGGATTCGGGCATTGGGCTAAGAAAAGCGGAGTTGTGCCAAGAAGATCGGAGTTGCAGAGGACAACTGTCGATTGGGTAATAGGCCATAAAAGAGGATGATGCACTAAAGAATTGGATGAAGCGCCGATTGACTAATGACATGCTATATAATGAATAGATTCAAAGCTTTGTAATAATTATCTAGATTGAAGTAGGATTAAGTCCAATTAGGTTGGAATTAGGCCAATTGGGCCTGAATCAGGGCTGTGTTGGGCTAGATGAGAGGCCCAAACAATGCCCTAGAGCCACATCAAGCGATGGCATCGTTAGGGTGGGCGGTGGAATCGCTTGAAGGCTCGACATTCAAGGCAAGTCTAGGCATTGGTACCATCCAGTGCTAGCGTGCTTGGGCAGTGGTACCACCCTGTACATTGTCAATTCAATGTGCCAGATGGTGGTATCGCCGAGTGATAGAAAGTTTAGGTGGTGGTACCGCCAATACCCTGAAATTTCGAGGTGTTTGAATTTTGACTCCAAGATTTGAAGCCACTTGGGGTCTATAAATACCCCAGCTATTCTTGCTTAGAATAACAAAAATTGTAAAAGAAAAGAGAGCAAAATTCTGTGAATCCAAAGATTAAAACGGTTTTAAAGTATAGTGTCCCTCCTCCTTAAGCATAGAGAGTTCTTTAAGGGAGTATGAGGGAAATCTTGTAAGAGAGGATTGTAAAAGGCCGGTAAGTCTTTGTCTGATTGAAAGAAGACTACTAGTAAAAGCCGATGGCCTTGATGAAGGAGGAATCGGGAGTGAACATAGGTTGGATGACTAAACCACTATAAATTAGTGTGTTCTCTTCTTGCTACATACTTTAATTTTACTGCTTATCGTCTTTAGTTAACTTCAACTGCCCAACTTCTTCTCTACTCACTTATGAATTTATTCAAGTTAAACATCTTTTTGATATGGATTTAATCCTTGAACAAATATTTTTATATGGACTGGGTTTTTCGAAATCATTATTTTTTAACTACTGCACTAATTGATACCCACTCACACACCAGCCCCCCCCCCCCCCCCTCGCCACACACCCATGTTATTATCGGACTTGTTCCTAAAAATTGGTATCAGAGCCATGGTATTTCTCATTTGGATTAACACTCAAGAGAAATAGCTCTTTTTTAGCTTTCAAGAGGGTCATACTATCGTTCGTCCTCCCATGTTTAATGGGACAAACTACACTTATTGAAAAACTCGAATGAGAGCTTTCTTACTTTCTTTGAATTTAGATTTATGGAATATCATTGAAAATAATTTTCAAACACCCTCTAAACATAGGAACGAATGGAACAAATTTGAGAAAAATTCATTTTCATTAAATGCAAATGCTATGAATGCCTTATTTTGTTCGTTGGGTAAAAATGAGTTTAATCGGATTTTGACTTCTGAAACTTCACACAACATTTGGCACATACTTGAAATCATGCACGAAGGCACAAGTAGAGTCAAAGACTTGAAAATGAATCTTTTAATGCACGATTTTGAACTTTTTCGAATGGCACCAAGTGAAACTATTGATGACATACATGTACACTCATTTTATAAATGTCATCAATAATTTAAAAAGTCTTGGTAAATATTTTTTTAATTTTGAACTTGTAAATGAGATGTTAAGATCCCTTCGAAAGAGTTTGGATCCTAAAAGTAACGACTATACAAGAGTCTAAAGACTTGAACTATTATTCTCTCGAAGAACTAATTGGGTCTTTAACGACCTATAAATTGATTTGTGTTAAACTTGATGAACATGAAAATCACCTTCCAAAGAAAAAGAAGGTAATTACACTTAGAATGAAAGCAGACCACTTGAGTGATAACTCAAGTGATGACAACGAGAATCTTGAGCTTTTGGCGATAAAATTTAAAAAATTTATAAAACAAGAATTAAAGAACAAAAATGAACTTGAAAAAAAGAAGATGCCAAAGAAGAAGAATGAACTCAAGGACAAATCGAGAACATTCAAAGATGAAGACATGAATTGTGCTTTGATGGCTTTCGACAACAAGGTAAGCAACTTAACCAAAACTCCTTTGCTTTATTATGAAATCACTTGATGCCCTTCATGAGTTGCTTAATTTAGTTTATAGGATATAAAAATTATTTTATAAAAATATATCATGCTTTTCTTTCTAGTATTTTCAAAATGATACTTGCATGATTTGTGATAATGCTTGTACACCTAATAGGATTAATCCATGTATGTGTATCTTGATGATTTTGTATTGTTTTTTTATCTTAAAATGATGTATGTCTTTATTTAAAAGACTTAAGCATACTTGTCTGAAATCAATTACAAAACTAAAAGACTTAACCCACATTACTTTCAATAAATTTTTCGAATGAAAGAAAAGTGATTTTGATGATGCTTTCGGTTGTAAATATGATGATTGGCTTTTGCAAGAAAAACTTTAGCATGCTCCTATGAAAACAATCACATAAAAAAGGATTGCATTTTCCATCTATATCTTATTGTTTTTCCATAAAAGATTAATGAATCTATGTATATTAGGAATCTCTTGAAAGTATTTTTGATGATTTGTCAAATTCAATGTTTTGACAATAAATATTTGTGTCATGCTTGATTTTATAATTTAAAATCTTGTATTTTGGATTAATGTATCTTAATGATTTTACAATGAAACTTGTGAATCATTGATATATGTTTCTATTTGATTTGACATAAAAAGATAAAGGCATGCTTATACAAAATGAATCACTTAAATTAAAACACATAAAAAGAAAATACATTTTCTATCTTATCGAGATTAATGAATTCATTTATGATATTTTATGAATCTCATGAATTTCTAGAAAGTAATTTTGAAGATTTGGATGAGTCCTTATCGAAATATTGATAATTATAACTAGAAATTCTTTATAAATCAAGATCGTATACCATGATTATTTTGTTTATCAAAAGAGAATTTTTCAAATGAAATATGACTTATCTCTTGATTTTTCGTAACTATATACTTGAAATTATTTTTATATGAAATGTGATCTTAATAACTTGAGATGTCTTATGCTTCAATCAAGAACTTTTCTCCCATGTTTCCTCTTGTCATTTACTAAAAAGGAGAACATTCTAAATGTATCATGAATTTTTCAGAATCACAACTTAAATTTCTTATGATTCATGATCAATTGAGAGATATTATGCATAAATTTATTGCGATCAAGAATGGCACTAAAAGGAGGGGGGTGGTTGTGAATTAGTGCAATGGATAAAACAAGCGATTTAAATGATTTCAAAAAACTTCGTACGATGAAAATATTTCATTCGACGAAAATCATTTTGGAAAGATGTTTAATTCGAACAAGTTTGTAAGTGAATAGAGAAGAATTGATTGGATAATTGTAATGAAGTAAAATAAAATGCAGCCAAAGTAAAGTATGCACCAAGAGAAGAACACGCCAATTTTATAGTGGTTCGGTCATCTGACCTACATCCACTTCTAGTACCTCCACCGATGATGTCATAGGCTTCCACTATTGATCTTTCGTGAAGGTCAAAGATCAATCACCTATTATAAAACTTTTACAACTGACTCACTCTCCTTTTACAATCTTTTACACTTTAAAATGGTGGAGGTGAACTCTCAACTTTTTGCAAGCTATTTCACTACAGTTTCGGTTTTAACTTGTTCACTTCTCTGTGATCGACTAGCTGAAATAAGGAGTATTTATAGGCCTCAATTGGCTTTAAAAATAAAACTAAAAAAGGTCTCATCTCGGATTTTCGGGATCCTAGCAGTACCACCATTAGTTCTAGTAATACCACTGCCAATTGACCTTGACACTAGGTGGTACCATTGCCCAATCTGGCGATACTACCGCCAGACAAAGTCTCGAGTACTAGAATGGGGTGGTAACATCGCCTGACTGGTAGTACCACTACCTAGGATCCTAGGATACTGAGATTGGAGCGGTTCCACTGCCCCAATCTAGTAGTGCCACCGCCAGACAGGGTTCAGGGAACCACCACAATCAAGCAGTACCACCGCTAAACAGGGTTCAGCAACACTATTTAGGCCTTTAGTCTGGCTCAAAACAGTCCAATTACGGGACCACTTGGCCCCTAACAGGGTTAGTGGGATTACCTCCTAAACTTAACCCTAATTACGTACTAACTACAATAATTAAGGCATATACTAAATAAAACAAGTCTGGTAAGTCTAGGTTTCTTTCGGCGAACTTCCGACGGACTTCTAATGAACTCTTGGCAATCTTCCAGCGGACTCCCGGTAAGCTCCTGGACATCACAACGATCTTCTTGATGAGTTCTAATAAGCTTCTTTGGCAAGCTCCAATCTTCTTGGTGAGCTCTAACGATCTTCTAATGAACTTCTCGGTAAACCTTTGACAAACACTTTGGCAAGCTCCCGATGAATTCGTGGCCAATTTTGGCAACACTCCCAATGAACCTTCGGACTTTCGGTGAACTCTCGAACTCCCAATGAATCGATCAAACTTGACTCCAGCACTTCATTTTGCTTTATGCCTTTATCGCTATCGTAGTTAATCTTGCACACTTTTCTCAACATATAGATTAGATCAAACAATTTACTGATTGATTTTATCATCAAAATCCAAGATTCAATAATCTTTTCCTTTTTGAGGATGACAACTAATTAATAATAGAGTTAACCTTAACTCCCCCTATCTATATGCTATACTTGAAAAAAGACACTTGAATTCAAAGCCTTTGAATTCAAGCACCAAACTGATAAGTTACATGCATTTAAACTTATCGACATTCACAACATGATACTAATCATGATTGTCCATCACAATACAAAAATGATGTCAAAGCAAGACATCCATTTTAAAGTCCAATATAAAATGATGATAGACAACCATCATTTACAAGTATGATACACACTTTAAATATAAAATTTAGCAAGATTCTAACTTCAAATATGATATCAAATAATAATTCATCGTTCTAAGGTATGATACCCAATTGTAAGTAGAAAATTAAGCATGATACTAACCAAATGATAATTTATTGTATCTAGGCATGATGTCAATTTTAAGTAGGATAAATAAGCATAATAAGTTCGATACTACATTATAATGATAGACATTCATCATTTTGATATGATAATGAGCATGATACATTTCAATCATTTGCGATGCATGCATTTACGATACATGTGATACATTTTGATATATTTCAAGTATTTACGATGCATTTGATGATACCATTCACATTTCAAGTATTCGCAATACATTCAAGTATTTATGATACATACGATGCATTTTACACATTTGCAATACAAGACACATTTCAAGCATGATACATATCAAATTTTTATCAATTTACCACTTTCTCCCCCTTTGTCATCAACAAAAAGGAAGTGGGCAACAATTTTGCATAAGCAAATTTTTCTTGTTGCGATAGGATTCTTCTTGAAAGGGAACAAGAAGGAAAAATCCATGAATAGTGCATTTATCAAGAAGAATCGAGATATTAAAATTTCATGAATATTACAAAGGAAAACAATTCATTCGTGCTATTGAAAATTCATGAGATAGAAAGAAAGAGATTCGTAATAAGAGCTTATTTGACATTTTCATAAAATTCATGAAGAGATCATTCAAGCTATTAAAGAATTCATAAGAGCTCATGATATAAAAATTCATACAAGAGTCATGAATGTCCATTCATGAATAATGTATATGATGTTTCTATACATAAAAATTCATACATCACTTTTATTAATGAAATCATGACATTGAAGAAATTTATATTAAATTCATATTAAGAGCTAAAGATGCGAATGAAATCCGTATTAAATTTAAGAAGTAGAAGGAAAAGAAATTATTCATAAAATTCATCAACCTTCTATATTTCATCAAGAGTTCATAGCATAAAAATGTGAATAGAGAAGAAGTCCATGAATCATGAAAGCAATCCATTCAAGCTAAAGTGAATCATGACGTAAATGTCACTTTTATCAACTAAAATTCGTTGGCATTGTAAAAATCTGCACAAGAATTAAGTACCATTGAATTTCGTAAACAATAATTCTATCAAATGATGTTTTCATGAAGATTCATGAATGTTGTTTATAAAATTCATGAACACTGTTTTTACAAATAAAATTCATTCATAAATATTGCTAAAACTTGCACAAGCATGAAATCCATAAATGATACAAAGAGAAAAATCATGAATGAGGGGAGAAAATTCATCAAATGATGGAAGTGAATTCGATACCAATTCAAAAAGACATCAAACAATGTATATTACCAATTCAAAAAGTCATCAAACTTGTATGATACCAATTCAAAAAGTCATCAAACAATGTATGTTACCAATTCAAAAAGTCACAAACGTGTATGATACCAATTCAAAAAGTCATCAAACAGTGGATGTTACCAATTCGAAAAGTCATCAAACGTGTATAATACTAATTCAAAAGTCATCAAACAATGTAGCAAGAGTATCAAACATTCATGAAGTAAATTTGATACTGAGATAGGAGGAAGATAGAAACAAAATAAATTCATGAAAGCTCCATTTACGAAAATAAAAAGATGATACGAAGTAGAAGAATTTCGAAAAAGGCATATAATAAACTCATTCATTCAATTCAACATTCTCGATTAGTGCATTACATGAAACTTAAAGTGAAAGTGTACTAATGCAGCATAAAGAGTTATAGAGAGAGCTAAGAACGTCATTATAACACACATATGGTCATAATATATAGAGTTCTTAAAAAGTACAAACTACTCCTCGGGTAGTATGCTAAAGTGTCTATACAAGGTATCGATTTTGTGATGCACTTGTCGTACTTCAGTTAAGATATCATCTTGTTGCAATTTGAGTTCAGCTTGCTATCATTTGAGTTGATCCAGTTAAATCATTATTGGATTGGTAGAAGATGAAGGTGTTGGATCCATCGATGCAATATCAAAGGGACTAGGAAGAGGAGACTAATTACCCCTAAATATAGGTGTTTCAAGTTCAGGTTCAGGAGAGGGAGGATCAATTCTTCTAGGTAGCCTAGTCCAAATTTCATTTCTAAGTGTGCATCTTAGTCATCTAAGTAGGTTTCTATTGATTATGTTGTATCTATCTACCTTTATTCTTTCCTTATTCGGTGGTATCATAATGTTATGTGCATGCAATAGCCATGTGATTAACCTACTATATAGAAGCATTAAATCCTTAGTTGATATGTCGATCATATTTTGCCATATTAAGTATCCAAAGCAATTTTGTTGTCCGGCCATGATCCAATATATTGTACCTAACTCCATTTGATTTACCTCATCATGGTGATATTGTTTTGGAAGCAAGATACTTATAATGATATGATGGAGTACTTTAGAGTTGAAGGGCAGCATTGTTCACAACTTTTAGGAACAATTGATAAGTTCAAATTTCCAAAAATGATACCTAAAGCTTCAGAATAGGTGACACCAATTGCATCTAAATCCCATTGACCTCTAAAATAGCAACCTCTTTTCTCTGCAATTCCTATGAGGCTGCAAATTATACTATCTGTAATAGGTATATGGTGCCCAAAGAGATAGGTTGATATATTATCATCTTCATCCATATTTAAGTTATTATAAAATAAACAAACAAGCCTAGGGTATATCGGTTCACAAATTTATAAAATAGGTAAAACATCTATATTAGCAAACCATTGTATAGGCTCTAAGTCCCTTAATTCTTCTAGATCTACATATTTGCCTTTGTGTACACTTCTAGATTCAAAGTTAGGGAACCTAAGGGCACTATCATTTGAGTTAAATAGAGAGGGGTCATATGATTCTTCTACTCTCTTCTTCCCTTTATCCCTAGATGATCTTCTAGGTACCATTGTTCTATAAATGTTGAAAATAAAAAGAACAAATGTAAAAGGGTAGAAATCATTTATGAATTTAAGGGAAGGATTTCAAAGAATACCTTTGTAGTGATCTCCTTAGAACTTGAGATTGATCCTAGAATTTGAGGAATGGAGGGTCCTTGTTAGTTTTCTAGAGGAGGAGGATGAAGAGTGGGAGGTGGTGATAGAACCCTAAAAGAATTCTATGTAGATTGATCTTTGAGGGGGATCAACCCTTGGAATGCTATAGGTGTTCCACCTCTTAGAAGTCAGCCAAATGGATGCAATTATAGATTAATCTTGTTATTCCAAAGAGATGGAGGCTACATATTTATATAGAGTTCCAAACCTTAGCCCTAGGGGTTGCTTCCTAAGTGAACTACCCATTTTGCCCTCAACCTTAGCCGACCGACCCACTAAAGGGGGGCGGCGGCTAAAAAGCCCAAATGTAAACCCTAGACACTCTTCTTTATAGAATAGAGACAGTTAGGTGGGGTTTATTATACTCTCATAGGGTTTTTATTAGTTGCTACTTGGTTGAGTAGGACCCAACCCTACTAGGGTCCTATCAGGTGGGAGAGGATTTTTTAGGATTGCAGCAAGAGAGGGGGAAGGTTCTACCACCAGCCCTAAAGTGTCTTTATATAGGGCACTCTCGAGCAGTGCCACTACCAGTTGAGCAGTTCCACTGCCTAGGAACAGAATGTCCTAGCGGTGCTACTGCTAGTTCTAGCGGTGCTACCACTAGAACACTTACTTAGACATTTTTTGAGCTGTAGGTTTTTGTCACTTTTATCAACAACAACCATATAGTGAGGCTAACCTTGAATGATCAATTCAAATGTTAAGCGATTAATTGAGTTAAGTAACATTAATTATATACTTCAAATTCTTTTTTGTTTATCACTTTAAGTGGACTTCATATTTCTAGAAAGTCAACTCATTAATCCTTTTCAACATACAAGAAGATTTAATCATATAAAGATATGTCATGATCATCAAAAGATTCCAAGAGCATTTTCTTTAAGAGGATCAAAGGACAATGATTAATGAGAAAATTTATAACTTGAATATTAAGGGAGAAGTTTAGACAAGTGTTTTCAAGAATGCATATCAAGTTCATCATCAAAATCATTCTTCAATAGGTCTAACAAGGTCAATTTGCCTAGTGTCCCTTAGTCTTAACACTAGTATGTTTTAGCATCATTATTTAAGATGAAAGGTTAACATATAAATATTTAACACATTTTAATCCTTATGCTATCAATGATCTTTTGTTGATTGAGCTAGTGAGCTTATTATAATCATGCATCATTGAGATATCATTTCTCGCTCCTAGCTACTAATAGTAAAGATGTCTACAAAGAAGGATGATTCTTAGGTACCCATTTGACCTTAGGTGCCTCAAAAATTGATCTACTCATCTTATCGTTTTGCATAGAGTTCTTTACGGTTCCTTTAGAAACCTAAATCAATTTGTGTGGACTATATTTCCTAAATAGATATTTATAAGTAAAATATCTGGGTTTGCAATAAAAGTGCATTTGGTATGAGGTGATATATGCAAGGTAGGGCCTTTAACAAAGGTGGTTGGATTTTGATGACAGTCATTCACAAATCCGATTCCACCTCTTCTATGAACGTGACTCTTATTGGCAATGATCATGTTCAAGGACTTGCTACCAACCTTAAACTTTTTTAGAGTTTCTTTGAGTAGCAAGTTTTCCTTCTCAAGTGCCTCTAAGTATTCACACTTAGTGCAAGAGGCAATGAAGAAGTGTCATGCTTAAGTTTTTCAAATTCATTATTTAAAAGGGCATTCTTCTTTTTCAACAAATTATACTTCTTACTAATTAATATACATTCATCGAATAAATCACGAAAAGCATTCAAAAGTTCATCGAAAGTTAAATTTTCATCTAATAAACTACTTACCTCTTCTCCATTAGCCATTAGAGCGTAGTTGGTGATCTTCTTGTTGCTTTGTTCTTCATCTTCAGAGCCACTCGAATCATCCCACGTTGCTTTGAGCACCTTCTTCTTCTTTGGTATTTTCTTCTTCACTTGAGGATATTTGCTTTTGAAATGTCCCGGCTTCTTACATTCATAGCATATAACTTATTCTTTCTTGAGTTCAAGTTTATTTTTAGTCATTTTTAGGTTTGTTTCTTCTTATGAATTTTTTGAACTTTCTTGTTAAGAGTGCCAAGTCATCATCAATGTCCTGTCACTTGAACTTTCTTTCAAGTGGTCTTCATGAGTTCTTAGTATCATATCATTTATGTTCTTTAAAAGGTTATTCTTAAACTTTTCATTAGCAATACAAGTCATCTCATAGGTCATTAAAGACCTAATAAGTTCTTCGAGTGGAAAATTATTCAAATCCTTGACCTCTTCAATGGCCATTACTTTAGGTCGTAACTCTTTGGAAGGGATCTTAAGATTTTATTCATTAGTTCAAAGTTAGAAAAACTTTTACTAAGAGCTTTTAGTCCATTGACGACATTCATAAACCAGGTGTACATGTCTCCAATAGACTCACTTGGTTTCATCCAAAACAACTCATAAGAATGAACTAAAAGATTGATTTTGGACTCCTTTACTCTACTAGTACCTTCGTGAGTGATTTCAAGAGTAATGCAAATATCAAAAGTCATTTCACAAATTGAAACATGATTAAATTTATTTTTATCTAAAGCACAAAACAAGACATTCACAGCCTTGGCATTTAGAGAGAAAGTCTTCTTCACCAACTCATTCCAATCGTTCATTGGAAGAGAAGACTTTTGAAAGTTATTTTTGACAATGTTTCATAATTTAAAATCCATAGAAATCAAAAATATTCTCATCTGAGTTTTTCAATAGGTATAATCTGACCCATTGAACATTGATGGACATGTGATTGAGTGACCCTCTTAGTTGCTAGCAAATTCCATCTCTCTTGGGTTTAAAACCAAAATGAGAGTGACCTTGCTCTGATATCAATTGCTAGGATCAAGAACGGCACTAAAAGGGGGGGTTGAATTAGTGTAGTGGATAAAACAAGTGATTTAAATGATTTCAGAAAACTTCGTATGATGAAAATATTTCGTTCGATGAAAACCATTTTAGAAAGATGTTTGATTCGAACAAGTTTGTAAATGAGTAGAGAATAAGAGATTGGACAGTTGCAATGAAGTAAAATAAAATACAACAAAAGTAAAGTACACACCAAGAGAAGAACATGCTAATTTTATAGTGGTTCGATCGTCTGACCTACATCCACTTCCAGTACCTCCTTTGATAAGGTCACCAACTTCCACTATTGATCTTTCTTAAAGGGCAAAGATCAATCATTCCTTTACAGAACTTTTACAGGTGGCTCACTCTCCTTTTACAATCTTTTACACTTTGAAATGGTGGAGGTGAACTCTCAACTTTTTACAAGCTATTTCACTATAGTTTCAATTCTAACTTGTTCACTTCTTTGTACTCAACTAGCTAAGAAGTAAGAGGTATTTATAGGCCTCAATTGGCTTCAAAAATGGAGCCAAAAAAGGTCCCATCCTAGATTTTTAGGGTTCTGATGGTACTACCACCTAGTTTGGCAGTACTACCACCAAAGTCTCGAGTACTAGAATAGGGCGATACCACCGCCTGGTAGTTATTAACTACCGACGGTACCACCACTTGGCAGTTATTAACTACCGGCGGTGCCACCGCCTAGGCTCTTGGGAGACTGAGCTTGGGGTGGTTTCACCGCCCTAGTCTGACGGTGCTACCGCTAGACAGGGTTCAGCAACATTGTTTGGGCCTTGGGTCCAACCCAAATCAATCCAATTACGGGCCCAGTTGGTCCCTAATAGGGTTATTGGGATTACCTCCCAAACTTAACCTTAATTATATGCTAACTATAATAATTAAGGCATACACTAAATAAAACAAGTCCGGTAAATCTAGGTTTCTTCCGGTGAGCTTCCGGCGAAGTTCTGGTGGGCTTCCGACAAACTCTCAACAATCTTTCAGCGAACTCTCAATAATCTCCTTGACTTCATGATGATCTTCTTGACTAGTTTCGATGAGCTTCTTTGGCAAGCTCTGATCTTCTCAGTGAACTTCTCAGTGAACCTCCAAACAAATACTTTAGTAAACTCCTAACAAATTCTTAGCCAATTCTGGCAACACTCCCGACAAACCTTCAGACATCCGGTGAACTCTCGGACTCCTAACGAATCGATCGAACTTGACTCCGGTACTTCATTTTGCTTGATGCCTTTATCACTATCATAGTTAATCCTGCACACTTTTTTCAACATATAGATTAGACCAAACAATTTATCAATTGATTTCATCATCAAAATCTGAGATTCAACAAAATCGAGATCTCTTCTTTGTTTTCCTAAGATTTCTTTTTGCTATTTACAAAAGCAGAGACATATCAAAATGAATCATGATTTGATTTCTCATAATCATTGATATTGATATCTTTTATATCATGATTCTTTTATTGGTTGTATACCTTTTGTCATGATTTGTAAATTGATGTAAAATTCTTACAACATTGTATTCTTCATTTTCTTTTAACAATGACAAAGGGAGAGTTAGCTTGCTAGCTTGTGCATCACAAGAGAAAGAAATATTACTATCTAGAACATTGCAAAGGAACCAAAATTGCTAACTTGCAAAGAAAAGCAAAGCTTGCACTTCTCAAAAGAGAAGAAAGAAATTGCAAAGTTTCATATTTTTCTTTAACTTGTTAACTTACATGTTTAAAGTGATATAAATTTTACAAAATTGTTAGCTCATTGCAAACAAAAACTTTGCTAGCTTGCAAAGTCAAAACTTAGTTGCACTTCTCAAAAGAGAAGAAATAAAAGGTGCTAGCTTGAAATATCACAAAGAGAAGCAAAGTGCTATCTTGCCTATCGTAAGAAGCAAAAGTGCAAACTTGCACATCTCAAGAAGCAAGTGATAAATTGCAACATTGCACATTTTTAAAACTTACTATGCTTAAATGTTAAAAAGTATTGTAAATCTAGCTTAAATGTTGTAAAATTTGCATTTCTTCAAACACTTGCTAGATGCCACTTCTCCTTTTTGTTAATGAAAAAGGGGGAGAAATATAATGATCATACATTGTATTATTGCCTTCTTGATTTGCATGATATTTTCAAAATTTTTGAAGTTTGAATTGTCTATCAAAATGAAATATTGATAGGGGGTTTGTCTAAACTCCATCATTAATTGATTGTCATCATAAAAAAGGGGGAGATTGTTGAATCTCGAATTTTAATGATAAAACCAATTGATAGTGTTTGTGATCTAACTGTGTTTTGAGTGACATTGGACTCCTTTCGATCAGAATTAGAGAATTGAAGCATGAAGAATTGAATATTAGGCCGGAGGAGAATATGTCAGAAGATTGGACGTCGAGCGAAGGATCGATCGACGTATAGGCAGAAGGCTTCGGACAAAAGATTTGGACATCAGGATAAGAAGAGCGGAGTTGTGCCAAGAAGATCAAAGTTGCGGAGGATAATTATCGATTGGGCAATAGGCTGTAAGAGAGGACGATGCATCGAAGAATCGAACAAAGCGTCGATGGACCAATGATATGCTAGACAATGAATGGATTCAAAGCTTTGTAATAATTATCTAGATCGAAGTAGGATTAGGTCTAATTGGGTTGAAATTAGGCTAACTCAATTAGAGATAAACTAAGCTCCAATCATGGCTGTGTTAGGTTAGATGAAAGGTCCAAACAGTGCCTTGGAACCACATCAAATGGTGACACCACCAGGGTGAGCGGTGGAACTACTTGAAGGCTCGACCTTTAAGGTTGAGTCTAGGCGATGGTACTGCCTAGTGTTAGTATGCCTGGGTGGTGGTACCGCCAGACTGGGTGGTGGTACTACTCAGTACACTATCAGCTCAGTGTGACAGAAAGCCTGGGCGATAGTACCACCCAACACTAGCAATGGTACTGCTAGTACCCCGAAATTTTGGGGTGTTTGAATTTTGGCTTCAAGATTTGAAGTCACTTGAGGTCTATAAATACCCCAGCTATTCTTGCTTGGAACAGCAAGAATTGTGAAAGAAAAGAGAGCAAAATTTTGTGAATCCAAAGATTAAAACCCTTGTAAAAGTATAGTGTCCCTCCTCCTTAAGCATAGAGAGTTCTCTAAGGGAGAGTGTGAGGGAAATCTTGTAAGAGAGGGTTGTAAAAGGGTGGTTAGTCTTGCTTGATTGAAAGAAGATTTCTAATAAAAGCTAGTAGCCTCGACAAAGGAAGAAGGAATCGAGAGTGGACATAGGTCGGATGACGGAACCACTATAAATTGGTGTATTCTCTTTTTGCTGCATACTTTAATTTTACTGCTTATCATCTTTACTTAACTGCAACTGCCCAACTTCTTCTTCTCTACTCACTTACAAACTTATTCAAGTTAAACATCTTTCTAATATAGATTTAATCATCGAATAAATATTTCCATACGAATTGGGTTTTTCAAAATCATCATTTTTTTAACCACTACACTAATTCACCCCCCCCCCCTCCCCTTAGTGTCGGACTCGATCCTAATAAAATGATGAATGTCTATCATCATGATTTGGGTATCGAATTTGAAACTTGTATTATGCTTAATATCCTATTTGAAATTAGTATCGTGCTTTGAAATGATGAATGTCTATTATCATTTGGCATCAAACTTGAAGTTTTTATCATGCTAATTATCATATTTAAAGTTGATATCATGCTTTGAAACGATGAATCATCATTTGATATCAGACTTAAAAATGGTTATCATGCTTTGATATCATATTGACAAATTTTAAAATTTTGGTATCATGATAAATGCATGATATCATGTTTTGAGATGAAGAATCTTGCTTAGTATCATGTTGTGCATGTTGATAAGTTGAAATACATATAACTTATCAGTTAGTGCTTGAATTCGAAGGTTTTGAATTCATGTGTGTCTTTTCCCAAGTATGGTATATAGATATGGGGAGTTAAGAAACTCCATCATCAATTAGCTATCATTATCAAAAAGGGGAAGATTGTTGAATCTCAAATTTTGAAGATGAAATCAATTGATAAATTATTGTTTTAATCTATATGTCGAAAAAAGTGTGCAGGATTAACTACGAGAGCGAACAAGGCATAAAGCAAACATAATGCTAGAGTCAAAGATCGAACGATTCGTCAGGAGTCGGAGAGTTCATCGGGAGTCCAAAAGTTCATCGGGAGTGTTTCCGAAATTTGTCTCGGGTTTGTCAAGAGCTTACCGAAATGTACATCGAAAGTTCACCGAGAAGTTCATCGGAAGTTCGCTAGAGCTCATCAAGAATATCGGAGCACACTAAAGAAGCTCATTGGAGCTCACCAAGAATATCGTCGAGAGTTTAAGAGCTTGTCGAGAGTCTACTGGAAGATCACTGAGAGTTCATTGGAAGTCCGCCGAAAGCTCACCGGAAGAAATTTTGACCTACCAGACTTGCTTGCTTTAGTAGATGTCTTAATTATCATAGTTCGGGTATAATTAGAGTTAGGTTTGGGAAGTAATCACACTAACTCTGTTAAGGGTCAACTGGACCTAAATTCAAACTGTTTTAGGCCAGACTAGTGGCCAAAACAATGTTGCTGAACCCTGTATAGTGGTGGCACCACCAAAACTGGGCGATGGAATCGCCTAGGGTTCAATTTTCCAAATGTCTGGGCAATGGTACTGCCTAGATTGGGCGATGGTACCATTGATAGTTATTAACCGCTAGGCAATAGTACCATCTAATTCCAGTAGCCGAGACTCTATCTGATGATAGTATCACCAAACTGGGAAGTGATATCGCCTAGTGTCAGGATCCACTAGCGGTGGTACCACCAAGGATAGATGGTGGTATCGCTAGGACCCTAGAAATCCGAGACAAGATCTTTTTTAGCTCCATTTTTGAAACCAATTGAGGCCTATAAATACCCTTACTTCTCAACTTGTTGGACATAAAGAAGTAAACAAAAACAACTAAGACTATAGTGAAATCACTTGTAAACTTTGAGAGTTCACCTTCACCAATTCCAAGTGCTAAAAACTTATATAAGGAGAGTAAGCAACCTATAAAGAATTTTGTAAAGGGGTGATTGATCTTTGCCCTTAAAGAAAGATCAATAGTGGAAGCTGGTGACCTCATCGAAGGAGGTATTGGGAGTGGACATAAGGCGAACGATTGAACCAATATAAATTGGTGTGTTCTCTTCTTACTATGCACTTTTCTTTTACTGCTTATCTTTTTTTACTTAACTGCAACTGCCTTACTTCTCAACCCACTTGCGAACGTATTCAAAGTTAAATGTATTATCGAAACATGTTTTCATTGAACAAAACGTCTCACCAAAATGGTTTTTTTGAAATTGATGTTTTTAACCGCTGCTCTAATTCACCCCTCCCCCCTCTCTTAATGCTAAACTTGATCCTAACAAGGACCAAATACACTACTAGGATTACGGAATCACTATTTGACAATAAGGTATCATCAACCTGTTAGGATCGGAGAGGCACTAAGAGGGGGGTGAATTAGTGCAGTGAATTAAAACTCGTAAGTTTGAAATCGATTTCGTAAATAGCTAGTTTGCATGGAGATTTCGATTCGACGAAAGATGACTTAGTTGAAGTAGCTTGAGTAAAGGAGATGGTAACCGAATGATTTACAGCTAAGTAGAGAAACGATTCAGAAATTTAAACACTCACATATTCAAGAACACCACGATGTATAGTGGTTTGGTCAAGTGACCTACATCCACTTTCAAAGCCTTCTCCGATGTGGCTCCCAACTTTCACTAGCAAATCTCATTGAAGGGGAAGGACCAAATACTCCTCTTACAGCCCTTTTACAAGTGGTTCATACTTTTATAGATTTTTCAAAGAGAAAGAGGGAGGTGAACACTAGCTATTGAAAATAAGGCTTTGCCAAAGCTTTTTCTCAATTCTAACTCTCAAAAGGGGTACACTTTCAGCTGAGAAAGAATGGGTATTTATAGACCCAAAGAGGATACAAATTTGAGCTCCAAATTTGAATTCTTTTTAGGTTTCCCAGTGTTGGCGATGTCACCGCCTGTCAATTGCGGTGCCACCGCCTGTTAGTGTCAGAGTAACAATGTACTGGACGGTTCCACCGCCCAAGCTCTCGAGTGCTGGGTAGTGACACCGCCCCAGTCTGGGCTGTGCCACTGCCCAGGCTCTCGGCCACTAGGTGGTTCCACCGCCCAGCATGGGCGGTTCCACCGCTTGGGCCATTCAGCTTTGCTGAATGGACCCAATTTTAGGCCCAAATCAGTCCAATAAGAGCCCGATTGGCCCCTACTAGATTTAAACAGGATTATTTCCTAATTATTATCCTAATTATGTGCTAACTAAAAAATTGAAATATAATTCTAAGTGATTTAAACTGACATTCTTTAAGTCTACTTCCGGCAAAATTCCGGTGGACTTCCGATACTCCTTCAGATTTCTTTCAGCGGACTCTCAACAGGCTCCCGGATTTTGTGGCGAGCTCAACGAGTCTTTGGCAAGGTTCCAAACCTTCTCGGTGATCTCTGCGATCCTCCGACAATCTTTCCAACGAACTTCTAAAACCTTCGGCAGATCTCTGATTCTATCTCAATTAGTTCCGGCAACACTTTCGTTGATCCTTTGGACTTCCGGTGAACTCTCGAACTCCCGACGAACTTGACCTTAGTAAATCACTTTATATTTTCATCTTATCATAGTTAATCCTACAAACTTATCTCGACAATATGGATTAGAATAAATAATTCACCAATTGACTTCATCATCAAAATTCGAGATTCAACAATCTCCCCCTTTTTGATGATGACAATCAATTGATGATGGAGTTAATCTTAACTCCCCCTATCTATATGCCATATCATGAGAGGGTAAAAACACTTGAATTCAATCTTTTGAATTCAAGCTAAAACTGATAAGTTTCATTTATCGTCAAGCTTAATAAGCATGCTTTAGCATAAATACGAAACTTCATATTTTTCTTAATGAAAATAATGTCAAGGTATAACACCTATAAACATTCATCATTACAATAAGAGATATCAATGATTAATTGAAATATGACAAGGAACAAATGATATCAAGAAAAGTGCTTAATATCAAGGCATGATATCAAACGAAATAATAGCTTATCTCAAGAAAATTTACATTTTAAGTATTTGAGATATATTGCAATACATTGCGATGCTTTTAAGCATAGAAATAATTTTTTATTTCAAGGCATGGCCAAAGCAATTTGTAATATAAACCGTATAAGTTATTGCGATGCAATATGATATATTAAATCATTTTTCATTCCATCATATTGCTATATATAAGTCATTGTCATCAATTTCATATTTTTCTCTCCCTTTGTCATCAACAAAAAAGGAGGTGAAGAATTCATGTATTACTTCGAAAAAAAATCTTCATTTATCAAGCTATGAGTAGGAGATATCAAGATATGATCAATTTATGAGTAGAAGATATCAAATTTTGATTAATCATCAACTTGACATTTATGACACCATGAAGTAAAACATGCTTAAAGTAGGTGGAGGGAGCATGAAATCAATCATTCAAGGAAGATTTCAAATCATACAAAATATTACAACAATATGAAAGCGTCATCCAAATGTTACGATCGAAAGAAAAAATTCAAGAGATGTCATTCAAAATCCGAGTAGATGATATGAAAGAAACATACAACATCATACTTAGAAGTATTTCAAAAATATGTCCATAGTAGTCATAAGGTTTACAAAACAAGAGTTAAAGGCAATAACTATTCCTTAGGAGGAATTCTAAAATGCCTATACAGGTGATCTATCTTCCGGTTTATCTATCGTACTTCCTTCAAAATTTTAGCTTGTTGTAAGTTGATTTGATCTTGTTGTGATTTGATTTAATTTAATGCTAACATGATTGGATCTTTAGTGGATGGAACAGGAGCTGGCTCGGATGGTGCTGGACCAAAGGGCCTAGGCGGAGGAGATTCACTTCCCCTAATGACTGGTGTTTCATGTTGTTCTACTGGTGGGGGAGCCAGATCAATCCTTCTAGGTTGCCTAATCTATATATCATTTCTAAAGGTGCATCTAAGTCTCTTGAGGAGGTTTCTGTTGATAGTGTTATATTTGTCGACTTGTATTATTTTCTCATCGGGTGACATACAAATATCATGTGCAAGTATTAATCTAGTGACCAACCCGCCATATGATAACATTAAGTCTCTAGAGATAATTTTTATCATATGTTACCAGATCAAGTATCCAAAATAGTTGTTTTGTCTAGTCATAATCTAATACATGGTGCTTAACTCTAGCATACTAATCTCATCATGGTGATATTGTTTAGGAAGAATGATGCTTATGATGATGTGATGAAGAATTTTTAAATTGAAGAGTAACAAGTGCTCGCAACTTTTGAGAATAATGCCTAGGTTAGGATTTACAAAAATCGTTTCTAAAGCCTCGGAGTGGGTTGCTCCGATTGCATCCATATCCCATTGGCCTCTGAAATAACAACCCCTATCCTTTTCTTCAATTCCAATTAGCTCATATATTGTATGATCAAAAATTTGAATTTTAGTTCCTAAAAGATAAGTAGTCAAGCTATCATTTTTCACACTCAAGTTTACATAGAATAACTTAACCAACCTAGGGTAAATCGGTTCATCGATTTGTAAGATAGGCAAGATATCTAAATTGGCAAACCATCTAATGGGTTCTAGGTTTCCTAATTCACCTAGATCAACATGTTTTCCCTTATGTATGGCTTTTGATTCAAAATTGGGATACCTTAGAGCTAATTCATTAGATCTAAAGAGGATTGGGTCATAGGAATCTCCTTCTAACCTTTTCCCTTTGCCTCTAGATGATCTCTTAGGAGCCATATCTAGTCATAATGATGGATCAAGAAGAAACATTAAAGAATAGACCAAGTAATGTGAAGATAAGAAAAAATTTCATATTTTACCTTGTTTGAGTTTCCTTGGGAGGTGAAGATCTTGATTCAAGAAGAACCTCTTTCTTAGGCTTTTAGAGAAAGAAAATGAGGTGTGGAAAGGATTAGAGGGCTTTGGAGGAGGAGGAGGAGGAGGAGAAATTTTTTGGGTTGGGGGCTGTTCCACCGCCGACCCTAACCCACCCCTTAAATATAGGGGTGTTCGAGCAGTGCCATCACCAACCGGGTGGTGCACCTAGGCGGTGCTACCGTCAGTTCTAGTTGTGCCACCGCTGGCACCAAAAAAAGATTTTTTTTTATTTTGTTTTCAAAAGTTTTAATGTGTTGATTTAAGATAGGATGATGCCTTAGATCACTCTTTAAAATATAAAATCGAAAAGAGGAAGGCAAATTCACAAAAGCCAAAATTTCAAAAAAGACATACAATGAAGCTCATTCACAAGGACAATTCAACATGCCTAATTCCCTTCTAATAAAGTCAAATTATTTTTATTTAAGAGTTTTGTGAAAATATATGCTAATTGATATTTTGTATCAATAAATTCCAGAGTGACATCATTACTATTGACATGATCTCATATAAAGTGATACCTAATGTCAATATGCTTAGTTCTAGAGTGTTGAATAGGATTTTTGGTTAGACAAATAGCACTTGTATTATCACATTTTATTGGAATATTCTTTAAATGAATTTCATAATCTTCTAATGTATTTTTCATCCAAATAACTTATGCACAATATGCACTTGCAACTATGTATTCAGCTTCGGTCATAGATAGTGCAACCAAGTTTTGTTTCTTGGAAAACCAAGAAACGAGTGCATATCCTAATAATTGACATATTTCGGATGTGCTTTTTCTATCTATCCTACATTCGCTAAAATCGACATCCGCATAAGCTATTAAATCAAGGTTATCGGATTTTAGATACCATAATCCTAGATTATGAGTACCTTTAAGATATCTAAGAATTCTTTTAATGGCTTTAAGATGAGATAACTTAGGATCAGCTTGAAATCTCACACAAAGTCCTACGCTAAACATGATATCTGATCTAGTCGCGGTAAGATAGAGTAAGCTACCTATCATTCTCCTATATGTCATTTGATCAAAATTTTCTCCACTTTCATCCATATCTAACTTAGTGGAAGTACTCATAGGAGTATTTATAGCTTTTGAACCATCCATGTTAAATCTTTTTAACAATTCTAATATATATTTAGATTGATTAAGAAATATGTCATTACTAAGTTGTTTAATTTGTAATCCTTGAAAAAAGGTTAATTCTCCCATTAAGCTCATTTCAAATTCATGACTCATACACTTGGCAAATGATTCACATAGTGATTCATTCGAAGAACCAAAAATAATATCGTCAACATAAATTTGAACAATAAGAAAATTATTTTTAAAATGTTTGATTAACAATGTAGTATCAACCTTGCCTTTTGTAAAATTATTTAAAATAAAAAAGGAACTAAGACTTTTATACCAAGCTCTAGGAGCTTGTTTTAGTCCATAGAGAGCCTTAGTTAATTTAAACACATGATTAGGAAGAAGAAAATTTTTAAATCCAGGAGGTTGTTCAACATACACTTCTTCGGAAATAAAGCCATTTAAGAAGGCACTTTTGACATTCATTTGAAATAATTTAAAATTATTACTACTAGCACAGGCAAGGAGCATCCTAATGGCTTCTAATCTTGCCACAAGAGCAAAGGTCTCTTCGTAATCGATACTTTCTTCTTGGTTGAAACCTTTGGCCACTAGTCTAGCCTTGTTTCTAACCACGATACCGCATTCATTTTGCTTGTTTCTAAAGACCCATTTAGTATCAATAACTAAATGGTCACTAGGTCTAGGAACAAGCTTCCATACCTCATTCTTTTCAAATTGATTCAATTCTTCTTGCATTACGATAACCCAAGAATCATCTTTCAAGGCATCGTCAATGCACTTGGGTTCAATTTGAGAAAGAAAAGCAGCATGGACACAAAATTTTTTAAAAGAAGAATGAGTTTAAACCCCTTTCGATGTGTCTCCTATAATTAACTCCTTGGGATGGGCATCTACATACTTCCATTCCTTGGGTAAGAAAATTTGGGAAGAAGATGCATCTAAGTTGCCATTTTAAGGAGAGAGTTCAAACAAATTTAAATCATCAAAACCAAGATCATCATCAAAATTATTTTTTTTAATTCAAAAAATTCATTAAAAACTACATGAATAGACTCTTCTATAACTAGGGTTCTTTTGTTAAAAACCCAAAAAGCTTTAGAAATGAAAGAGTAACCAAGAAAGATGCCTTCATCGGATTTAGCATCGAATTTTCCTATGGTATCTTTTTCATTCAAGATAAAGCATTTGCAACCGAAAACTTTAAAGTAAGAAACATTAGATTTTTTATTATTCCATAATTCATACGGAGTCTTAGATAGAGATGGTCTTACTAGAACTCTATTCATGACATAGCAAGCCGTATTCACAACTTCGGCTCAAAAATATTTAGGTAAATTATATTCTTAACATGGTTCTTGCCATTTCTTGCAAATTTCTATTTTTTCTTTCTACTACTCCATTTTGTTGAGGATTCCTCGGAGTAGAGAAGTTATGGTTATATCCATTTATTTCATAAAAATTTTAGAAGTCATGATTTTGAAATTCACTACTGTGATTACTTCAAATTGATGAAATCATGAAACCTTTTTCGTTTTGAGTAAGTTTACAAAATTTAGAAAAACATTTGAAACAATCACTTTTATGAGCCAAGAAATAGGTCCAAGTGTATCTACTATAGTCATCCATAATTATGAAGGTATATTTGCTACCTCCTAGGCTTGTTATATCAATTGGTCCAAATAAGTCCAAATGGATCAATTGCAATGGTCTAGTAGTGCTAATTTGATTTTTTGGTTTGAAACTAGTTTTTATTTGTTTTCCTAGTTGACATGCATCACACACTTTGTCCTTGATAAACTTCATATTGGGAATCCCTCGTAATAACTCTTTAGATGTAATCTTAGATATTAGTTTCATGCTTGCATGGCCTAATCTCCTATGCCAAAGCTAAGCATCATCATTCAAAATCAAAAAACACATTTCATTACTTAGTTCATCAATATTAATGGTGTAGATATTGTTTTGTTTTAAAGCAATCATGGATATGTTATTGTTTGGTTTTTCAATGATGCAAACATTAGATTCAAATCTAACAACATAACCTTCATCGCATAATTGACTAATGCTTAAAAGATTATATTTTAGTCCATCAATTAGCAACACATCAATAATTGAAAAACTTGATTTGTTACCTATGGTTCCCTTGCCAATGATTTTACCCTTGTTGTTGTCTCCGAAGGTGACATACCCATCTTCTTTGCTAATGAGCATAGAGAAATGAGATGGATCTCCGGTCATATGCCTTGAGCATCCACTATCAAGATACCATCTCTTGCTCCTAGCTTGTGAGTTTGTCTATAAAAGAGGATGGTTTTTAGGTACCCATTTGATTTTGGATGCCCCACAAATTGATCTACTAATTTTGTAATTTAACATTGAATTATTTATGATTCCTTTAGGAACCCATATCAATTTATGTGGACTAATTTTCTTAAACGGACATTTGTAAATAACATGTCCAGTTTTATCACAAAAATTGATTTCAAATGGGGTGATACATGCAATGTGGGTCCTTTAATGAAGGTGGTGAGATTTTAATGAGATCCACTCATAAATCCAATTCCACTTCTATTTCCGACGTAACCCTTGTTTGCAAGGATCATGTCCAAGCCCTTGCTACTGACCTTAAACTTGTTTAGGGTCTCTTTAAGTAGTAAGTTCTTATTTTTTATTGCTTCTAAGTGTGAACACTTAGAGCATGGGGGTAAAGAAGGAGTTTGAAGACTATCAAACTTATTTTGTAATAAAGCATGCTCTTTCTTTAATAAATTGAACTTCTTACTAATAGTTCTACATTCATCAAATAATTCATGAAAAGTGATAGAAAGTTTATCGAAAGATAACTCTTCATTAAATAACTCACTAACCTCTTCTCCTAAGGCCATTAGCGCGAAGTTGGCCTCCTCTTTGTTGTTTGCTTCTTCATCCTTGGAGTCACTTGAATCATCCCATGTAGCCTTCAATGTTTTCTTCTTCTTTGGTTGCTTCTTCTTGGCTTGGGGGCATTCATTTTTTAAGTGCCTCGGCTTCTTACACTCGTAGCAAATGACTTGGTCCTTTTTATGTTCAAGTTTATTTTTAGTGTCATTTTTAAATTTGTTCTTTCTTATAAATTTTTTAAATTTTCAAGTTAAAAGTGCAATATCATTATCATTGTCCTCATCACTTGATGTTCCTTTCAAGTGGTCTTTTTATGTTCTTAGTGTCATATCCTTCCTATTCTTTGGAAGGGGGTTCTCGAGCTCTTCATGAGTATGGCACATCATTTTGTAGGTCATTAGAGACCCAATAAGTTCTTCGAGAGGAAAAGTTTTAAGATCTTTGGCCTCTTGGATGGCCATAACTTTTGGATCCCAACTCTTTGGAAGGGATCTTAAAATTTTAGTTATAAATTTAAAATTAGAAAAACCTTTACCAAGTGTTTTGAGTCCATTGATGACATCCGTGAAGTGGGTGTACATGTCTCCAATGGAATCACTTGGCTTCATTCGGAAAAGTTCATAGGAATGCACAAGAATGTTGATTTTGGACTCTTTCACTCGGCTAGTGCCTTCATGAGTGATCTAAAGAGTACACCAAATATCAAAAGCCAATTCACAAATTGAAATGCGATTAAATTCATTTTTATTGAGAGCGCAAAACAAGGCATTCATAGCCTTTGTGTTTAAAGCAAAAGTCTTTTTCTTCGATTCATTCCATTCGTTCATTGGAAGAGAAGATTTTTGAAAACCATTTTTGACGATGCTCCAAAGCTCAAAATCCATGAAAATAAGAAAGATCCTTATATGAGTCTTCCAATATGTATAATCTGACCCATTAAATATAGGCGGATATGTAATAGAGCAACCCTCTTGCATGCCGGAATAAGCCATCTCTCTTGGGTTTTAAACCAAATATGAGAGTGAACCTTGTTCTGATACCAATTGTTCGGATCGAAGAGGCACTAAAAGGGAGGGTTTGAATTAGTGCAGCGAATTAAAACTTATAAGTTTGAAATCGATTTTGTAAATAGCTAGTTTGTATGGAGATTTCAATTCGACAAAAGATGACTTAGTTGAAGTAGCTTCAGTAAAGGAGATGGTAACCGAATGATTTGCAGCTAAGTAGAGAAACGATTCAGAAATTTAAACACTCACATATTCAAGAACACCACGATGTATAATGGTTCGATCAAGTGACCTACATCCACTTTCGAAGCCTTCTCCGATGAGGCTTCCAACTTCTACTGGCAAATCTCGTTAAAGGGAAAGGACCAAATACCCCTCTTACAACCCTTTTACAAGTGGTTCACACTCTTACAAATTTTTCAAAAAGAAAGAGGGAGGTGAACACTAGCTATCAAAACCAAGGCTTTACCAAAGCTTTTTCTCAATTCTAACTCTCAAAAGAGATGCACTTTCAACTGAGAAAGGAGGGGTATTTATAGACCCAAAGAGGATTTAAATTTGGGCTCCAAATTTGAATTCTTTTGGGTTTTCCGGTGTTGGTGGTGCCACCGCCTGTCAGTGGCGGTGCCACCGCCTGTTAGTGTCCGAATGACAATGTACTGGGCGGTTCCATCACCTAGGGCAACGGTGCCACCGCCTAGGCTCTCGGCCACTAGACGGTTCCACTGCCTAGCATAGGCGGTTCCACCGCCTAAGCCATTCAGCAAAGCTGAATGGGCCCTATTTTAGGCCCAAATTAGTCCAATAAGAGCCCAGTTGGCCCCTACTAGATTTAAACATGATTATTTCCTAATCCTTATCCTAATTATATGCTAACTATGAAATTGAAACATAATTCGAAGTGATTAAATTGACATTCTTCATGTCTACTTCCGGCGAGCTTTCTGGCGAAATTCCGGTGGACTTCCAACACTCCTTCAGATTTCTTCTAGTAGACTCCCAACAGGCTCCCGAATTTTGTGGCAAGCTCAACGAGTCTTTGGCATGCTTCTGAACCTTCTCGGTGGTCTCTGTGAACCTCCGACGATCTTTCCAACAAACTTCCAAAACCTTCAGCAAGTCCCTCATTCTATCTCGGTTGGTTCCGGCAACACTTCCGACGATCCTTTGGACTTCCGGTGAACTCTCGAACTCCCGGTGAACTTGACCTCGGTAAATCACTTTATGTTTTCATCCTATCATAGTTAATCCTGCACACTTATCTTGACAATATGGATTAGAATAAATAATTCACTAATTGACTTCATCATCAAATCCGAGATTCAACACAACCATCCAACATTATGTAAACGGATCAATCAGTAAACTCATTCACCAATGAGCACCTGCACTATATCCTTAGTGTCTCCATATGAGCAGCTATGAGACCAACTGCCTCCATCATATGGATAGATATATAGCAAACCAGTTTATCTGGTTATCTCAATGTCTTTCTCAAGTAACATATGACTGGGATTATTTAGGGTCTATGTTTAAAGACGAATCAGTCTCATTATCATGACTCATCACGATCCGATTCCCATTACACAGATCCATGGACATCACAATATTTGCAACATGCAAGATTAAGTAATAAAATATTAAATAATAATAATAAGCAACAAGTGTGCATGTTGAGTCACACATGCCATCATTCACTTGATTGGCTTGTATAGCACCTATGACTAGCAGATGATACCTCATTTTCAGACAATGATTCTGTCATACCAATTGTATATCTGGTTCTTAGACTTGAGATATCAAGAATATCCAATATGAGTACTCCACTCTTTGATACCAGACTTATAAGTTTGGAAGTTTCAGATCTAGCACAATCGATCGTCGAAAGTAGCAACCAATCTTATGAGGACAATTAAGTGTCGATAAAGGATCATCCACTCTCGGTGTCATGAAAGGAATATCTCATATATTCTTGCTCAAGCAAATCTCTGGCCATGGTAATTTGGATTGAGAGAAAAAGAGTTCTCTAGGAGAATCCGATTAGAGCGAGACTCGAGTAGATTCCGTATATGCTTGACAGCACCATGCCCGGTATATGATCTTTGGGATATTAGATAGATGAGGGACTATAGATACATGATAATTGAGGATAGATAGGTCCAAAGGATTAGATTCTCCTGTATCATCTAGGGACTACAATATAATGGCTTAATACTAATGAGAAATCCACAAGGGGAGCGACATCTCATGCATAGTGGAAGAACAGAAAACAAAAACCCCAGATTTCCCATAGAAAGTTTTCGTCATCGTGCGAAGATCGGTGCATCAAAACAAATCCGTAAAAACTACATGTGTTAAAGAAAATACCTAGGGAGATCGTATATCCCTGAGTTCCTACAGATCTGTGGGAGAGGATAAAGGAGGTCAAGCATCCTCCTCTCTAACGGTATCCACACAGCAGGGATTGCAACGATGCACCTCTCTCTCTTGGGAGAGGAGAACAGGAGGTGGCCACCAAAAGAAACTCTCAGCCTATGGAGCTTTAGTTCCCTCCTATTTATAGAGGCCCCTTGAAAACCCTAATGGATCTTTTGTAATATTGGGTATTGGATCTCCATCCAATTACCCAAGCCTCTTGGATTAGTGGGCCTCTACCCAATAATCTCTTATTAGCAATTATTGGATCTCATCTCTGGATCCAATAATTTAGGGGCTTAATGGATATTTAATAAGATAGGGGGTTCAGCGGATATCTCATATCCAAACCTCTACTCGTCACAACACCTACCATATGTGTGTGACTCTCTAGGCCCAATATCGAGCTGGCCGTGACTCATACTTGTCAGAACTCCTTCTGACTTAGTGAATTATTATCTCTATAATAATTCACCTAACTCATGGACTGTGGACGTACCAGGCCACTGTGCCGTAGCTCCCAGACGATACAGGGGAATCCAATCCTTTGGACCTATCTGTCCTCAGTTACCATGTATCTATAGTCCCTCATCCATCCAATATCCCAGAGACCCTATACCGGACACGATGTTGTCAGGCCCATACGGTCTCTCCTCGAGTCTTGCTCTTGTCGGATTCTCCCGGAGAACTCTTTCTCTCTTAATCCGAATAACCTTGGCCAAAGATTTGTTCGAGCAAGAACACATGGAATATTCCTCTCATAATACCAAGAGCGGATGATCCTCTATTGACACTCAATAGCCCTCGTAAGGTTGGCTACCACTCCCAATAATTGGCTGTACTAGATTTGAAACTTTCCAAACCTATAAGTCCGATATCAAAGAGTGGAGTACTCATACAGGACATCCTTGGTGTCTCAAGTCTAAGGACCAGATACACTACTAGGACTACGAAAATGCTATCTGATGTGAGGTATCAATAACCATCTAGCATTCCATAGGTGGATCAATCAGTGAACTCATTCCCCAATGAGCACCTGCACTGTACCCTTAGTGTTCCCACACGAGTAGCTATGAGACTAGCTACCTCCATCATATAGATGGGTATATAGCACACTAGTCTATCCAATTATCTCGATATCCTTCTTGAGTAACCTATGCCCAGGATAATTCAGAGTTTGTGTTTAAAGGTGAATCGGTCTCATTATCGTGATCTCATCACGATCCGATTCCCATTGCATAGATCCAGGAACATCACAATATATGCAATACGCAAGATAAAGTGATAAAATGCCTAATAATAAGCAAAGAGAAAAAGTGCATATCAAGTCACAAGTGCCATCACTCATGTGATTGGCTTGTAGGGCACATATGATTAGCAATCTCCCACTTGACCTAAAACCAATCACCTACGTGTCTGATCCTTATCAGACCTCTGTGACGCTCAAAGATAATTTGAGACAATAGCTTGGTCAGTGGATCTGCAATGTTATCTTCAGATGGAACTTTTTCCACTACTATATCTCTTTGGGTCACGATCTCTCTAATAAGTAGGAATCTCCTCAGAACACTTCTGATGAGACCTGGGTTCCCTTATTTGAGTAATCGCCCTGTAGTTGTCGCAATATAAGAGAATCAACTTTTTGCTGCTCGACATGACTCCCAAATCTGTGATGAACTTCTTCATCCAGACTCCCTCCTTTGCTGCCACTATCGTAGCAATGTATTCCGCCTTTGTGGTCGAGTCAGCAGTAGTGTTTTGCTTGGAACTCCTCCAACATACTGCTCCTCCATTCAGGATGAACACATACCCTGAATTAGACTTACTATTATTGATATCGGACTGGAAACTCAAGTCTTTGTAGCCCTCAACCCTGAGGCTACTACCTCCATATACCAGTAAAAGATCCTTAGTCCTTCTCAAGTACTTAAGAATACTTTTTACTACTTTTCAGTGCTCCAAGCCTGGATCTGCTTGATATCTGCTCGTGACACTCAGAGCATGCGCTATATCAGGCCTGGTACATAGCATAGCATACATGATAGATCCTATCACTGATGTATATGGTATCATATCTATGTGTGCCCTTTCTTTAGGAGTCTTTGGGGACATACTCCTAGAAAGTGATATTCCATGTCTCATTGGTATGAGACCTCTCTTGGAATTTTCTATGCCAATCCTTTTGACAATGGTGTCTATGTATCTTGGTTGGGACAAGCCAAGCATCCTCTTGGATCTATCTCTATAGATCCATATCCCCAATATGCAGGATGCTTCCCCTAAGTCCTTCATGGAGAAATGCCTAGATAACCAAGTTTTTACTGTGGAGAGCATTCTTACATCATTTCCAATGATCAGGATGTCATCCACATATAATACCAAAAAGGTGATAGTGCTCCCACTTACTTTCCTGTACACACAAGGTTCATCTTTGTTCTTAACGAAGTCATAAGATCTGATCGCCTCATCAAATCTTATGTTCCAACTTCGGGAAGCTTGCTTCAATCCATAAATGGACCTAAGCAACCTGCACACCTTATCTGGGTTATCCCTAGACATGAATCTCTCAGGCTGTATCATATACACCTCCTCCTCGAGGTTGCCATTAAGGAATGCGGTTTTGACGTCCATCTGCCAGATCTCATAATCATAGTGTGCTGCAATAGCTAATATAATTCGAATGGATTTTAGCATGGTTGTAGGTGAGAAAGTTTCGTCATAGTCAACACCTTACCTTTGACGATACCCCTTAGCTACTAGCCTTGCTTTACAGGTCTCTACCTTTCCATCTACTCCAATCTTATTTTTGAAGATCCACTTGCAACCAATGGGCACAATACCCTCGGGTGCATTAACTAGGTTCCAAACCTTCTTAGAGTACATGGAATCCATTTCTGAATTCATAGCTTCTTGCTATTTCCCGGAGTCTATGCTCATAATAGCCTCCTCGTAGGTCTGAGGATTAATATCCTTAACATTCTCTCCTTTGATATGTCCCACATATCTCTCAGGAGGATGAGATACTCTATCGGACCTACGAAAAGTTGGAACTTGTGTATTAGGTATCTGAACAGATTCTGGAATAGTGCTTGAGCTAGGTTCTCCAACCTTGCTCAACTCTATCATGCTCCCATTGTCTTCACCAAGAATGTGGTCCTTCTCAAGGAACACTGCTCTCTTGGCTACAAAGACCTTTTGGTCCTCAGGGTGATAGAAATAATACCCATAAGTTTCCTTAGGGTATCCCACGAACTTGCACTGTTCCGTCCTAGATTCCAACTTGTCGGGGTTGTGTCTCTTAAAGTGGGCAGGGCAGCCCCAAATCTTAACAATCTTAAGATCATGCATCTTCCCATTCCATATCTTATATGGAGTAGACATCACTGACTTGGTTGGAATTCTGTTCAGAAGGTAAGCTGTGGTCTCTAGGGCATATCCTTAGAATGAGATGGGTAGGTCGATGAAACACGTCATGGAATGCACCATGTCTAACAATGTGTGATTCCTCCTTTTTGATATACCATTAAGCTATGATATATAAGGAGGTATCTATTGGGATAAGATCCCATAGTCTTTGAGGAACTGGGTGAACTCTGTACTCAAATACTCACCTCCTCGATCTGATCGAAGGGTTTAATACTCTTTCATGTTTGGTTCTCCACTTTATTTTTATATTTTCTGAATTTCTCCAAAGCTTCAGACTTGTACTTCATCAAGTACATATGTCCGTATCTTGAGAAATCATCAGTGAAAGTAATAAAGTAGGAGTAACCACCTATGGCATGAGTCGATATGGGACCGCATACATCACTATGTATGAGTTCTAGTAACTCAGTGGCTCTCTCTCCTGTTCCACTAAATGGAGAGTTGGTCATCTTTCACCGAAGGTAAGGTTCACATGTCGTATATGACTCATAGTCAAATAGATCAAGATATCCATCTTTTAGCAAATTTTGAATCCTTCCCTCGTGGATATGACCTAGCCTACAATACCAAAGATATGCATTGTTCACCTCTTCTCATTTCCTCTTAGACTCACTTACACTCATGATATGTGGAGCTGTATCTAGTATAAATAAACCATTATGCAATGTTCCTCTCGTGATAATCTAATCATCTAATATTATTGAACAACCATTATTCTCAAAAACTAATTTATATCTAATAATTGTCAAACATAAGATGGAAATAATATTTTTAATAATAGAAGGAACATAATAGTATACATCTAATGCAATAATAGCTCCATCAGGCAGATGTAAGGTGACATTACCAACAACCACTACAGCAACCTTTGCTCTATTGCCCATCTTAAGGTCTAACTCACATTTGTTCAATCTCCTAGGTCTTACCAGAACCTGCAACGAATTGCAAATATGATAAGCACTCCCGGTATCCAATACCCATGTGTTATCAAAAGATTCTGACAAATGGAGACTGATCATGAATGTACTTGAAGCTTCTGCAAGCTTCTGTTTCGCCCTCTCTGCAAGGTACCCTTTGTAGTTCCTCTTCTAGTGCCCATCTTTGTCGTAGTAGAAGCATTGGCTTTTGTCCTTTGTTGGGTCTTTCTTGGCAACCTTTGCCTTACCCATTTTGCCCTTACCCTTGCCCTTCTTAAGGGTCTTCTCAGCCTTCCTTTTCTTTCTGGTCTCACCAGCATAGAGAACTGGCTTCTCTTTCTTGATGGTGCTCTCTGCTTCTCTCAATATATTGAGGAGCTCTGGGAGGGTCACCTCAAGTTTGTTCATATTAAAATTTATTATGAACTGAGAAAAGGAATCTGGTAGGGACTGAAGCACAAGATCTACACACAAGTTATCCTCTAGGACCATTCCTAGACCTGTGATTTTCTCGATCCACTCAATCATCTTAAGGACATGGTTCTGAACCGGTGTCCCTCAATCATCCTGGTACAGAAAAGACTTTGATATCTCATATCGCTGAGTTCTTCCCTATTCCTTAAATAGTTTATGGAGATGTAGGAGTATAGAATTAGCATCCATATTTTCATGCTGTCTTTGTAACTTAGTAGTTATATAGGCCAACATATAACACTAAGCAAGGGTGGAATCATCTAAGTACTTCATATAACGAGCGATCTCATCCTCGCTTACCCCTTCATCGGGCGTACAGATCACTGTATCAAGGACATACGTGATTTTCTCCGTCGTGAGAACGATTCTCAGATTGTGAAGCCAATCCGTATAATTTGGACCTGTGAGGCGGTTGGCATCAAGTATGCCACGTAAAGGATTTGAAAACGATATTTTTCTGAAATAAAAGATGTAGCAGAAATAAATAACATGCAGACTTTGCAAAAATTTAAACAGTTAAGATAAGGACTTCTATCTTAATGTACTCCCACTAATTTTTCACGAGACACACAACACCCTCTAGTATGTGAATCGGAGACCCCCTGGCGGATCTCTAGTGGCGATCGGGATCCAATCGGTGTCTTAACGTAACCTCGAGGGACTCAACCAATCACGTTAAGCCCGTAAAGGTAGGCAACTCTTGCCAATCACAACTCCTTGTGATTCCTGTCCTGTTCGGCCTCCGAACCACCATGGCCTCGAGGGACTCGACCAACCATGATGTTCGGTTAAGTCATCACCATCGTTACAAGATGAGTTTGATTTGGTGATATACTCTCGAGGGATTCGACCAAGCATACCATGTCCACAGGTCACCGGTGACATCTCTATGTTATAGATAAGATAGCGAGATGTGATATAGGTGAGTCTCGAGGGACTCGACCAACTCAACCTACACTGGGAATCGGTTCCTAGCTATAACAATGGAAGGCCACGTGGGTCAATCTAATTGCCTCATGTTTACCGACTTAATATTATTAATGGAGAGGATTTTTGATTTGGTCTCCTAACATAATGTGTCATAGATATATGTATTTAATATATATATATATATATATATATATATATATATATATATATATATCTACATCACATGCAAATATATATATACATATCTAGTAGGTGTATATCTAATCACACATCACATGAGCAATCACACCAGATGATCATGGACCACATCCTAATGTGATCAGGCCCGAGCCAATGGGCCCAATCACTCACATCAAGATCTATGTATACTTCGGCGCATCTCTATGCCCTGTGATCATTTATCTCGCTTCATCGGATCCGTCGGCATCTCAATGCATCTCCATGCGTCGGATCGTCCGTCTCTGCCTCGTGAGTCCCACTATCGCTGCGCCTCCTCATGTAATTACAATATAATTACAAGCACGTAGGCCCGATAATAAACGAGAAAAATAGAGGCTCACAGACCCTAATAATAATAATCACATGTACACACATCACATCACAGGTCCATGATCATCTGTCCACATCATACATCACATGTATATATTATTTTATAGGACTACTAGATAAAAAAATAATAGTTAATTAAACTATTTAATTAACATATATATTTTTTTGAAATCAGGGACATAGAGGGAATTATCTGAATTCCCAAGGGCATTTTGGTCATTCGACCATAAGGGATAAAATTTGAATTTTGAAAATTCTTAGGGGTATTTTAGTCATTATATCAAAAAGGACAGAAATCGAAATTTCTAAAATTCTGAGGGGCAAAACTATCTTTTGCCCAAAAACCCTAATACCTTTCCCTTCTGTAGAGTTGCGGCCACTGCCACCCTGCCGGCGGCGGCCACTTCGGCCGGGCGCACTACCCTTGCTCGTGGGCGCAGCGCCCGCAGGCGGTCTGTCCGCCGGCGATGCTGCCCTTTGCGGGTGCGCCCACACCTATGGGCAGGTCGCCCGCAGGCGGTGCTACCCCTTGCGAGTGCAGTGCTTGCCGTCGCCCCTATGCATGCGGGTGCTTTTGCCCGCGGTCTCAGCGCCCGCAGGCGGCGCCGACTCCTACAGGCAGGCCGCAGGCATAGGTAGCTAGCAGGTGCTTCCTGCTGGTGGCCCGCAGCCTATCGGTCGGCTGTTGCCTACACATAGGCCGTCGGCCACCGATTGCTACCTATGAAGGCAACAAGGCTGCAAGCAGCCTTGCGGTTGCTGCACAAGCGTGCAGCAACAATTACTACCCTTTCTCGCCCTACACACCAATGATTTTGATGTCAAAAGTAAATCTAAAACACTAACACACGCAGTTTAAGACCTGATTTTCGCACAAACAACCTGGCTCTGATACCACTGTTGGGAAATCCACAAGGGGAGCGACATCTCAACCGTAGCGGAAGAACAGAAAACAAAAACCCTAGATTTTTTGTAGAAAGCTTCGTCGTCGTGCGAAGATCGGTGCATCAAAAAAAATCTGTGAAAACTACATGTGTTAAAGAAAATACCTAAGGAGATCGTATATCCCTGAGTTCCTGCAGATCTGTGGGACGGATGAAGGAGGTCAAGCATCCTCCTCTCTAGCGGTATCCATACGGCAGGGATTGCAATGATGCACCTCTCTCTCTGGGGAGAGGAGAACAGAAGGTGGCTACCAAAAGAAACCCTCAGCCTATAGAGCTTTGGTTCCCTCCTATTTATAGAGGCCCCTTGAAAACCCTAATGGATCTTTTGCCCTATTGGGTATTGGATCTCTATCCAATTATCCAAGCCTCTTGGATTAGTGGGTCTCTACCCAATAATCTCTTATTAGCAATTATTGGATCTCATCTCAGGATCCAATAATTCAGGGGCTTAATGGATATCCAATAAGATAGGGGGTTCAACGGATATCTCATATCCGAACCTCTACTCGTTGCAACACCTACCATATGTGTGTGACCCTCTAGGCCTAATATCGAGCTAGCCATGAGTCATACTTGTCAGAACTCCTTCTGACTTAGTGAATTATTATTTCTATAATAATTCACCCAACTCATCGACTACGGACGTACCAGGCCACTACGCCGTGACACCCAAACGATACAGGGGAATCTAATCCTTTGGACCTATCTATCCTCAGTTACCATGTATCTATAGTCCCTCTTTCATCCAATATCCCAGAGATCCTATACCGGGCACGGTGCTGTCAGGCCTATACGGTCTCTCCTCGAGTCTTGCTCTTGTCGGATTTTCCCGGAGAACTCTTTCTCTCTCAATCCGATAACCTTGGCCAAGGATTTGTTCGAGCAAGAACACATGGGATATTCCTCTCATGATACCGAGAGTAGATGATCCTCTATTGACACTCAATAGCCCTCGTAAAGTTGGCTACCACTCCCAATAACCGACTATACTAGATCTAGAACTTTCCAAACCAATAAGTCCGGTATCAAAGAGTGGAGTACTCATACAGGACATCCTTGGTGTCTCAAGTCTAAGGACCAGATACACTACTAGGACTACGAAATCATTGTCTGACGTGAGGTATCAATAACCATCCAGCATTCCGTAGGCAGATCAATCAGTGAACTCATTCCCCAATGAGTACCTGCACTGTACCCTTAGTGTCCCCACACGACTAGCTATGAGACTAGCTACCTCCATCATATGGACGAGTATACAGCACACCAGTCTATCCAGTTATCTCGATGTCCTTCTCGAGTAACCTATGACCAGGATAATTCAGGGTCTATGTTTAAAGGTGAATCGGTCTCATTATCGTGATCTCATCACGATCCGATTCCCATTGCACAGATCCAAGAACATCACAATATATGCAGCACGCAAGATAAAGTGATAAAACTCCTAATAATAAGCAAAGAGAAAAAGTGCATATTAAGTCACAAGTGCCATCACTCATGTGATTGGCTTGCAGGGCACATATGACTAACAAATACGTCCATAGTAGATGAGTCGAGTGAATTATTATGGTGATAATAATTTATTGAGCCAGAATGAGTTTTGATAGATATGACTCATAGCCAACTCGATAATAGGCCTAGAGGGTTATATACATATAGTAGGTATTGTGATGAGTAGAGGTTCGGATATGAGATATCCGCTGATGCCTCTATCTTATTAGATATTCAATAAGCCCTTGAATTATTGGATCCTTTGTATAAGATCCAATAAGAGCTAATAAGAGATTACTGGGTAGAGATCTACTAATCCTAAGAGGCTTAGGTAGTTGGATGATCAAGTACCTAATAGAGCAAGATCTTGATAGAACCCTAGAGGAATTCTATGGAGATTGATCTTTGAGGGGGATCAACCCTTGGAACGCTATAGGGGTTCCACCCTCCAAGTAGCCTGGTGGCTGCAATTGTAGATTGATCTTTCTTATTCCAAAGAGGTGGAGGCTACAAGCTTATATAGAGCTCTAAACCCTAGCCCTAGGGGCTGCTTCCTAAGTAAACTACCCAATTTACCCTCAACTTTAGCCGACAGGCCCAGTAACAAGGGGGGCGATGGCTAAGAGGCCCAATAGCCCAAATATAAACCCTAGCATCTCTTCTTTATAGGATAGAGGCGGCTAGGTGGGATTTATTACACTCACAGGATTTTTATTAGCTGCTACTTGGTTGAGTAGGACGCAACCCTACTAGGGTCCTATCAGATCTATAATGGTTAAGTTGGTAGGAGACCTCTATAAACAATAGGGAACCAACAAGACACAAGTTAAGTCCATTTTAGTTGCCACTTTCTATACTCCTCTCTCTCTCTCCTCCTTAGCTGCTAGCCCCCATTTGGGGCGTGTGGATAGTAAGAAGGGCTGGTCCCCTCTTGATTGCATGGTGCACGTAAAAAGGAGGTTTGTGTAGCAATTTGAGAAGCATCTTCGTAGGCCCTATCATATAGATCACTACTAGAGAGGAGGACAATTGACCTCCTTCATCATCTCCCACAGATCTATAGGATTTCAGAGATATACGATCTCTCTAGGTAACACACATCCCTTAACATATAAGGTTTTTCAGTTTTGTGAGTTTTTATGCACTAATTTTTACACGACAATAAGAAACTATTTTCAGTAGAAATTTGGGATTTTTGTTTTCTATTCTTCCACTGTGCATGTGATGTTGCCCTTAGTTTCCCAACAACTATTGCTTGAGTTATACATGCTAGCCAATCATGTGTTCGAATTATGAATCTCGACCAGTCATGAGCCCAAGTTATGAATCTTAGCCAATCATGAGCCCGAGTTATTCATTTTAGCTAGTCATGCATCTCACTTACAAATCTCGACAAGTCATAAGCCCGAGTCATGCATCTCGGCTAGTCATGTGCTTGAGTCATGTGCCCAAGCTATGCACCTTAGCCAACTAGTGCCTGAGTTATACATCTTGGCTAATTATGTGTCCTAGTTATAAATCTTAACCAATCATGTGCTCGAGTTATGAATCTCAGCCAGTCATGAGCTCGAGTTATACATCTCGGCCAATCATATGCCCGAGTTATGAATCATGGCCAATCACAAGCCTAAGTTATGCATCTTGACCAACCAGTGCTCAAGCTATGCACCTCAGCCAACCAGTATCGAGTTATGCATCTTGGCTAGTCATGTGCCCAAGTTATGCATCTTGGCCAATCATAAGCCCAAGTTATATATCTTGGCTAGTCATGTGTTTTAGTTATGAATCTCGGCAAATCATGTGCTTGAGTTATGAATCTTAGCCGGTCATGAGCCTGAGTTATACTTCTCGGCTAATCATGTGTCCCAATTATGCATCTCAGCCACTCATGAGCTTGAGTAATGTATCTTGGCCAATCATAATCCCAAGTTATGAATCTCGATCAATCATCAACTCGAGTTATGCATCTCAGCCAATCATGAGCCCGAGTTACACATCTCGGCCAACTAGTGCTTAAGCTATGCACCTTGGACAACCAGTGCCTGAGTTATGCATCTTGGCCAGTCATTTATCCGAGTTACGAATCTCGACTAGTCATGTGCCCGAGTTATGAATCTTCGCCAATTATGAGCTCAAGTTATGCATATGGGCTAGTCATGAGCCCGAGTAACATATCTTGGCCAGTCATAATCCTGAGTTATGAATCTCGATCACTCATAAGAAGTTACACATCTCACTGGGTTAGCACTATAGTCACCCGAGTTATATATCTCGACTAGATTGTTAGGTCTCAAATTTTGATGATGAAACTAATTAATTATATTTTATTATCTAATTGTATTTTGAGTGATGCAAGTCTACTATCGATTAGGATTTGCAGTTAACATAGGATGAATCAGCATTGCGCTAGAGGAAATCACGTCAGAAGATTGGATGTCGAGCTGGAGGTCCGATCGACAATCAACAAAAGGATTCAGACATCAGGCATCAGGCATCAGGCCAAGAAGAGTAGTATTGCGCTAAGGAGATCAGGGTTGCGGAGGTCAACCATCAATTGGGCAACAAGCCGCAAAAGAGGACGATGCGTCGAAGAACTAGACGAAGCGTCGACCAATGACATACCGGGTAACAGGAGGTTGATTCGTGTAACTGACTAGATCAAAGTAGAGTTAAGGTTTTATGTGTGCAAGATTAACTATGATAACGATGAAGACATAAAGTGAAACAAAGTTCCATAGTCAAGTGCGATCGAGTCGTTGGGAGTTCGAGAGATTGACGGAAGTCTGAAGATTCATCGAGAGTGCTGCTAGAACTAGCCGAGAATAAGTAGGGAGCTTGCCGAAGGGTTTTAAGAAGTTCACCGGAAGGTTCATCGAAAGTTCATAGAGCTTGCTGAAGGAGCTCGTCGAAACTCGCTAAGATCAATCAAGAAGCTTAGGAGCTTACCGGGAGTCCATAGAATGGTGTCCGAGGGTTCATCGGAAGACCACCGGAAGTTTGCCAAAAGCTCACCGGAGGAAGACTTGATGTGTCAGACTTTGCATTAGCTTAGGAAATATTTTTAATTTCCTAGTTAGCACATAATTAGGGTTAGAATTAGGTGTTAATCCTATAATCCTGATAGGGGCCAATTGGGCCCGGTATTAGACTGGTTTGGGCCAGGTTTAAGGCCCAACCAGGAGTGCTGGACCTGTCTAACAATGGCACCGCCTAGGTCCAGCTCCCCAGGTTATACTTGGCAATAGTACCACCTAGACTGGGTGGTGGTACTGCCCAGTGACAAAGTACATGTGCAGTGGTACTGCCCAGATTGGGCGGTGGTACCACCCAATACACTGACCATATCAGTGTGTCAAGCGGTGGTACCACTAGTGTTAGGGTCAAACTGGCGGTGGTAACGTCAGTACTCGGTAAACCCGGGATGGGAAGGTTTTTGGCTCGAAGTTTGAATTAGATTGGAGCCTATAAAAATCCCTCCCATCCCTGGGTTGAACACCCACGCACATACACTTTGAAAGCAGAAAAACTCTATTCAAATCTCCCTAGAAATCCCTCCTTTAGTTTTCTCTTGTATTCGATTCAAAAGAAAGGAGAGAATGCTTGTAAGGGTTACCTCCTAAGCCTGTCAAAAGGAGAGAGCATTGTAAGGGACTTGTCTTCGCTTGTTGGAAGGAAGACAACTAGTGAAAAGCCGGTGGCCTCAAGTGAAGAGGAATCGGGAGTGGATGTAGATTGTATGACCGAATCACTATAAATTCAGTTTGCATTTACTTTCTTGCAATTTTCATTTCAGTAAACCATCTTCACTTGTGCTCCATTTCATCACATCTAAATGCTTGCAAGTTAAATACGTTTCTGATACGCTTTGATCGAAATTGGTTTTCATCAAAACGTGATTTTATCCTACAAAGTTTTCAACGTACAAACTTGTTTAAATTACCAAAATTTTTCATTATTAACCACTGCACTAATTCACTCCCCCTCTTACTATTGATCTAGATCCCAACAATTGGTATCAGAATCTCGTTGTTTCTCTTTCGAATTCACACTCGTGAGAAATGGCCCTTCACGGATTTCAAGAGGGTTTTTCAATTGTTCATCCTTCGTTGTTTAACGGTTCGGACTACACATATTGGAAAACTCGAATGAGAGTTTTCTTGATTTCTTTAGATTTAAATTTATGGAACATAATTGAAAACAGCTTTCAACTTTCCTCTAAACTGATGAATGAATGGTCAAATTTAAAGAGAAAATCTTTTTTTTTAAATGTAAAGTCTATGAATGTCTTATTTTGCTCTTTGAACAAAAATAAGTTTAATCGGATTTCTACATGCGAAACGACTTTTAATATTCGACAGAGTCAAAGACTTGAAAGTAAACCTCCTGTTGTATGATTTTGAACTCTTCCAAATGACACCAAGCGAGTCTATCAACAACATGTACACCCATTTTATGGATGTCATCAATAGCTTGAAAAGTCTTGGTAAATATTTTTTAAATTTTGAACTTACTAATAAGATCTTAAGATCTCATTCGAAAAGGTGGGATCCTAAAGTAACCACAATATAAAAGGCTAAAAATTTAAATAATTTTTCATTGGAAGAACTAATCGGGTCTTTAATGACCTATGAAATGACTCTTAAACTTGATGAACATGAGAACTACTTTCCAAAGAACATGAAAGATTTAACACTTCGAACAAGAGAATGCCACTTGAGTGATGACTCAAGTGATGAGGACAATGTTGAGAACTTTAAACTTTTAATAAATTTTAATAAGTACATTAAATAAAAATCAAAAATAAACTTAAACGGAGGAAAAGATCAAAGAAGAGGAAAGCACCCAAGGACAAATCAAGAACTTCCAAAGGCGAAATGGCATATTGCACTTTGACGAGCTTCGACTACAAAGTAAGCAACTTAACCAAAACTCCCTTGAACTATTTTGAAATTACATGATGTCTTTTCATGAGTGCTTAATTTAGATAGTAGGAAATAAATAAATTATTTTTAAAAATTATATCATGCTTTTCTTTCTAGTATTTTTGAAAAGTAAAAATTAAAATGATACTTGCATGATTTGTGATAATGCTTAGGATTAATTCATGTATGTGTATCTTGATGTTTTATACTGTTTATCGTCTCTAAACATAATGCTTGAAGATTTTATATCATGCATAAGTTTTTGAAGTGATGTTGATTTGAAAATCTATGTTTTGGATTAACGAGTTTTTGGTTTAATCGTTCTCATGACAAATTAAGATGACATAATGCATGCATACCTAAAAAGATAAATTCCATGTATACTTTCCATATCAATTTTCAATTTTAGATATGATATATATCTATGTATGGATTTCTTTAAAGTTTTTTTTATGATAGATGCATGTATCATGCTTATAATTTGAAAACTTCTATCTTGGATTAATAAGTCTTAATCATTTTTATGATGAAATTTTAGAAGATGCATGTCTTTATGAAATCAATTGCAAAACTAAAAGACCTAACCTACATTGCTATCAACAAATTTTTGAATGAATGAAACACAGCTTTGATAATGATTTTGAATTTATATGATGCTTGGCTTTTATGTGAGAATGTGAGCATGCTTATATGAGATCAATCAACTTAAAGTGAAACACATAAAAATGAAAAATGCACTATCATGATGTTTCATATTTGATATGTTTGGTTTTGATGATTTTGATGACAAAACTTGTATTTCAAATTTATACGATGATGGTCTTCATATAAAAATTTGAACATGATTGCATGAAATAAAACACATAAAAAGGAGAATATATTATCATGATAAATTGAAGATGACGTATAATTGACATGTTGTATTGGCCTTAATGGTTTTTATGATGAAATTTTTAGATGACATGTCATTTTTAATAAAACTTGTGTTCTGGTTTTTGAACTTGATACACATCCTCCAATACAAAAAGGACTTGAGCATGCTTACATTTAATTAATCTACGTTGATCTTAATAAAATTCCCGAATGAAAGATGATAATTTTGAATAAGATAAAAATGATGAATATCTTGATATTAAAAGGATGTTATCATACTTGAAAGTTGTGGAATCATGATTAATGATTTGTTTTATGAAATTTATCTTTTCACTCTTAAATGTTAATACTTGTTTTTATTAAAAGCAAAGGCTTGATTATAAAATGAAACACATTATCATAAATTGAATCTTATGTTTTGAAATAATGTGTTATATTTTGTCTTGACAATTTTTATGATGAAGTTTGTCTTTTGGTTTTGAATGTTGTTACCTCTATTTGATTTGGCATATAAAGATAAATGCATGCTTAGACGAAATATATTACTCAAAAAGAAAAAGCTTTTCCTACCTTATCAAGATTAAAGAATTTATTTTTTTTTAAACTCGTGAATGATTTTGTTGATTCATTTTGTAAAATTGAATGAGCTAAAAATGATAAATATCTTTACAATGAAAGCTTGTATAATGCTTGATGAATTCACATTTTAAAGCTATGCATGATGAATCATATGTCTTAGACTAATATGTCATATATGTTTTTGGTCTAAATCATTTTTATGATGTTTTTGCCTTCAAGTCTTGAACTTTCATGCTTATTTTGATTTGACATAAAAAGACAAAGGCATGTTTATATGAAATCAATGCATGAATTGAAATCACTAAAAGAGAAATGCATGTTTCTTGAACATCTCCCTTTCTCTAAAGTTTCTGATTTTTCAATAAAAGATAAATAATAAATTCATTTATGATATCCTGTTTATCACTTAAATTATGAATGAGATTTTGATGATGTGTTAAAGAATCCATTTAAATGAATCATGTTCGTCTTGATTTTTTCATGAGCCTCGATGACTTAGAAATAACATGATCACTTTGGCTTGTATGCCTTATGTGGTGATTTAAAATTAATTTGCTTTATTATGAATCATTCAATTATGATCTTGATACCTCCTAAAAAGAATATTTATGAACCATGAATCATATCTTTGGTATTCACGAATTAATTCTTATTGATATCTTTCATGAATTCTTTGCATCTATGCCTTTGAACTTTTAAATTATGATGAATCAAGAGTTTTTCTCCTATATGACTTCTTCTCAAAAGGAGAACTTTCTAAATGCATCATGAATTTTTCTGAATCACAATTAAAATTTCTTATAATTCATAGTGAATTTAGAAATATAATGCATCTCTTCTTTGTCTTCTTAAAATCTTTTGCTATTTACAAAAGAAGAGATATATTGAAATGAATCATGAATTGATTTATCATTGATATTGATATTTTGATTCTTTATATTGGTTGTCATGATTTGAAGATTAATGAAAATTTTTATTGGTGCAAGTTGATAAATGATATGAAAATAAGATATAAAGAAAATCTTTGTATTTGATCCACCCTTTCTTTTTGACTTTGATAAAGGGGGAGAAGGGTTTTGCTAGCTTGCATATTGCAAATGAATGTAAAATTCTTAGTATGCAAAGGAAGCAAAACATGCAAGCTTGCTCATCTCAAAAGAGAAGAAAGAAATTGTAAAATTGGATGCATATCGTAAAGGAAGCAAAGAAAGTGCAACTTGCACATCTTTGAATACTATTTGCTTACACTTCTCAAAGGAGAATAGAAAAACTTGCTATCATGAACACCATCACAACAAGTGCTATCTTGCATTTCATAAAAAACTTGCCATGATTGAATGTTGAATGTTGACTGTTGATGAAAATCTAGCTAGTATGATTGTAAAACTTGTGTATCTTTTAAACTAGCTATAATGCTACTTCTCCTTTTTGTTGATGACATAGGGGGAGAAGTAGATTGATGACTTCATATAATGTAATGTTGATTGAATATTTTACATATTTGCATGATTTTTTTTGTTGACATGTTTTTGATACATGTTGCTTGGATTTGGGATAATCCAAGTGTTCTATCAATGACATATTGATAGGGGGAGTTTGGTTAAACTCTAGGAGTTAAGGTTAACTCCGTCATCAATTAGTTATCAACATCAAAAAGGGAGAGACTATTAGGTCTCAGATTTTGATGATGAAACTAATTGATTGTATTTTATTGTCTAATTATGTTCTGAGTGATGCAGGTCTACTATCAATCAGGATTAAATAGTTGACACAGGATGAATCAATGTTGCGCTAGAGGAAATCATGTCAGGAGATTGGATGTCGAGCCAGAGGTCCAATCGATAATCGGCAGAAGGCTTCGAACATCGGGCATCAGGCCAAGAAGAGTGGTGTTGTGCCAAGGAGATCGGGGTTGCAGAGGTCAATCGTCGATTGGGCAACAAGCCATAAGAGAGGATGATGCATCGAAGAACTGGACGAAGCATCGACCAATGACGTGCCAAGCAACAAAAGGTTGATTCGTGTAACTGACTAGATTGAAGTAGAGTTAAGGTTTTATGTGTACAGGATTAACTACGATAACGATGAAGATATAAAGCAAAACAAAGTGTCGGAGTTAAGTGCGATCGAGTCGTTGAGAGTTCGAGAGTTCGATAGAAGTCCGAAGATTTATCAGGAGTGCTACCGAAATTGGTCGAGAATAAGTAGGGAGCTTGCCGAAGGGTTTTCGAAAGTTCACTGGAAGGTTTGTCGAAAGTTCGCGAAGCTTGCCTAGAAAGATCGGAGCTTACCGAAGGAGCTCATCGAAATTCACCAAGATCAATCGAGAAGTCTAGGAGCTTACCGGGAGTCCGTAGAATGGTGTCCGAGGGTTTGTTGGAAGACCGCTGAAAGTTCGTCGGAAGCTTGTCAGAGGAAGACTTGATGTGCTGGACTTTATATTAGCTTAGAAAATATTTTTAATTTTATAGTTAGCACATAATTGGGGTTAGGATTAGGTGTTAATCCTATAACCCTAGTAGGGCCAATTGGGTCCGGTATTGGACTAGTTTGGGCCGGGTTTAAGGCCCAAACAAGAGTGCTAGACCTGTCTGGCGATGGCACCGCCTAGGTCCAGCTCCCCAAGTTATACTAGGCAGTGGTACTACCCAATGGCAAAGCACTTGGGTGGTGGTACTACCCAAATTGGGTGGTGGTACCACTCAGTACACTAACAATGTTAGTGTGTCAAGCGTGGTATCGTTAGTGTCAGGGTCAAACTGGTGGTGGTACCACCAGTACCCAGTAAACCCGGGATGAGAAGGTTTTTGGCTCCAAGTTTGAATTAGATTAGAGCCTATAAAAACCCCTCCCATCCCTGGGTTAAACACACAAGCATATACACTTTGAAAGTAGAAAAACTCTGTTTAAATCTCTCTAGAAATCCCTCCTTTAGTTTTCTCTTCTATTCAATTCAAAAGAAAGGAGAGAGTGCTTGTAAGGGTTACCTCCTAAGCCTGTCAAAAGGAGAGAGCATTGTAAGGGACTTGTCTTCGCTCGTTGGAAGGAAGACAGCTAGTGGAAAGTCGGTGGCCTCAAGTGAAGAGGAATCAAGAGTGGATATAGGTTGTATGACCGAACCACTATAAATTCGATTTATATTTACTTTCTTACAATTTACATTTCAATAAACCATCTTCATTTGCTGCTCCATTTCTTCATCTCTAAATGCTTGCAAGTTAAATACATTTCCGATACGCTTTGATCAAAATCGATTTTCATCGAAACGTGATTTTATCCTATGAAGTTTTCAACATACAAACTTGTTTAAATTATCAAAATTTTTTGTTATTAACTGCTGCACTAATTCACCACCCCCCCCCCTCTTAGTGTAGCTCTAAATCCCAACATAGATGTGGCCCAAATTATGAATCTCAGTCAGACAAAAGGATCATAGAGGTAGGTAAAGAAAATGAAGGCGAGCTACGCTACTCGAAGGGGGTTTGTGATAGAAGAACCCACTTACCCAACGGGACTACAAAATCGACCAGAGAAAGCGCCCAGCCATACCTCGAGCCCCTCTATAAGGAATGTTGGGAAATCCAAGGGGGCGACATCTCATGCGTAGCGAAAGAACAGAAAACAAAAACCTTGGATTTCTACAAAAGGTTCCATCATCATGCAAAGATCGATGCATCAAAAAATAAATCCATGAAAACTGTATGTGTAAAAGAAAGGACCTGGTGAGATCGTATATCCCTGAATCCCTACAGATCTGTAGGAGAGGATAAAGAAGGTCAAGCGTCCTCCTCTCTAGCGGTATTCGCACGACAGGGACTGCGACGATGCTCCTCTCTTGGGCTGAGGAGAATAGAAGGTGGCTACTGAGAGAACCCCAGCCTATGGGCCTACAATTCCCTCCTATTTATAGAGGCCCCCTATAAACCCTAATGGATCCTGCCCTATTGGGTATTAGATCTCTATCCAATTACCCAAGCCTCTTAAATTAATGGGTCTCTACCAAATAATCTCTTATTAGCTCTTATTGGATCTCATCTTAGGATCCAATAATTCAGGGGCCTATTGGATATCCAGTAAGATAGGGGCTCCGACGGATATCTCATATTCGAACCTCTACTCGTCGCAATACCTACCATATGCGTGTGACTATCTAGGCCTAATATCGAGTTTGCTGTGAGTCATACTTGTCAAAACTCCTTTTGACTTAGTGAGTTATTATCTCTATAATAATTCACCCGACACATCGACTGCGGATGTACAAGGCTACTACGCCGTAGTCCCCAGACGATATAGGAGAATCAAATCCTTTAGACCTATCTGTCCTTAATTATCATGTATCTATAGTCCCTCATCCATTTAATATCCTAGAGACCCTATACCGGGCTTGGTGCTATCAGGCCCATACGGTCTCTCCTCGAGTCTCGCTCTTATTGGATTCTCCCAGAGAACTCTTTCTCTTTCAATCTGAATAACCTTGGCCAAGGATTTGTTTGAGCAAGAATACATGGGATATTCCTCTTATGATACTGAGAGTGGATGATTCTCTATTGATACTCAATAGCCCTCGTAAGGTTGGCTACCACTCCCAATAACTGATTGTACTAGATTTGGAACTTTCAAACCTATAAGTTCGATATCAAAGAGTGGAGTCCGACATCCTTGGTATCTAAAGTCTAAGAACCAGATACACTATTGGGACTATAGAATCGCTGTCTGACGTGAGGTATCAATAACCATCCAGCATTCCGTAAGTGGATCAATCAATGAACTCATTCTCCTATGAGCACCTGTACTGTATCCTTAGTGTCTCCACACAAGTAGCTATGAGACCAACCACCTCCATCATATGGACAGGTATACAGCACACCAATCTATCCAATTATCTCGATGTCCCTTTCGAGTAACCTATGACCGGGATTATTTAGGATCTTTGTTTAAAGGTGAATCGGTCTCATAATCGTGATCTCATCATGATCCGATTCCCATTGCACAGATCCAAGGACATCACAATATATGCAATGCCCAAGATAAAGTGATAAAATACCTAATAATAATAAGCAAAAAGAAAGAGTGCATATCAAGTCATAAGTGCCATCACTCATGTGATTGACTTGCAGGGCACCTATAACTAGCAATCTCCCACTTGACCTAATGCCAATCACCTACGTGTCTGATCCCTATCAGACTTTTATGACGCTCAAAGATAATCTGAGTCAATGGCTTTGTCAGTAGATATACAATATTATCTTCGGATGGAACTCTTTCCACTACTACATCTCTTCGGGCCATGATCTCTTTAATAAGTTGAAACCTTCTCAGAACACTTCTGATGAGACTTGGGTTCTCTTATTTGAGTAATCACACCATAGTTGTCACAATATAAGGGAATCAGCTTCTCGCTGCTTGACATGACTCCCAAATCTATAATGAACTTCTTCATCCAGACTCCCTCCTTTGCTGCCTCTGTCATCACAATGTATTCCACCTCTGTGGTCGAGTCAGCAGTAGTGTCTTGCTTAGAACTCTTCCAACATACTACTCCTCCATTTAGGGTGAACAAATACCCTGAATTAGACTTGTTATCATTGACATCGGACTAGAAGCTCGAGTCCGTGTAGCCCTCAACCCTGAGGCTACTGCCTCCATATATCAGTAAGAGATCCTTAGTCCTTCTCAAGTACTTAAGGAGGCATTTTATTGCTTTCCAGTGCTCCAAGCCTGGATTTGTTGATACTTGCTCATGACACTCAGAGCATGTGCTATATCAGGCCTGGTATTTAGTATAGCATATATGATAGATCCTATCGCTGAGGCATATGGTATCCTATCCATATGTGCCCTTTCTTCAGGAGTCTTTGGGGACATACTCCTAGAGAGTGATATTCCATGTCTCATTGGTATGAGACCTCTCTCGAAATTTTTCATACGAAACATTTTGACAATGGTGTCTATGGACCTGGACTGGGACAAGCTAAGCTGCTAGTCATATGTGCCCTACAAGCCAATCACATGAGTGATGGCACTTGTGACTTGATATGCACCTTTTCTCTTTATTTATTATTAGGCATTTTATCACTTTATCTTGCGTGTTGCATATATTATGATATCCCTGGATCTGTGTAATAAGAATCGGATTGTGATGAGATCATGATAATGAAACTGATTCACCTTTAAACACAAACCCTGAATTATCCTGGTCATAGGTTACTCGAGAAGGACATCGAGATAACCGGATAGACTAGTGTGTTGTATACCTGTCCATATGATGGAGGTAGCTGGTCTCATAGCTACTCGTGTGGGAGCACTAAGGGTACAGTGCAGGTGCTCATTGGGGAATGAGTTCACTGATTGATCCGCCTACGGAATGCTAGATGGTTATTGATACCTCACGTCAGACAGCGATTCCGTAGTCCCAGTAGTGTATCTGGTCTTTAGACTTGAGACACCAAGGATGTCCTGTATGAGTACTCCACTATTTAATACCAGACTTATAGGTTTGGAAAGTTCCAGATCTAGTACAGTCGATCATTGGGAGTGGTAACCAACCTTACGAGGGCTATTGAGTGTCAATAGAGGATCATCCGCTCTCGGTATCAAGAGAGGAATATCCCATGTGTTCTTGCTCGAGCAAATCCTTGGCCAAGGTTATTCGGATTGAGAGAGAAAGGGTTCTCCGGGAGACTCTAACAAGAGCAAGACTCGAGGAGAGACCGTATGGGCCTGACAGCACCATGCCCGGTATAGGGTCTCTAAGAAACTAGATGGATGAGAGATTATAGATACATGATAACTAAGGATAGATATGTCCAAAGGATTGGATTCTCCTGTATCGTCTGAGGGCCGCGGCGTAGTGGCCTGGTACATCCGCAATCGATGAGTTGGGTGAATTATTATAGAGATAATAATTCACTAAGTCAAAAGGAGTTCTGACAAGTATGACTCACAGCCAGCTTGATATTGGGCCTAGAGGGTCACACACATATGGTAGGTATTGCGACGAGTAGAGGTTCGGATTTGAGATATTCGCTGAACCCCTTATCTTATTGAATATCCATTAAGCCCCTGAATTTTTTGATCTTAAGATGAGATCCAATAATTGCTAATAAGAGTTTATTGGGTAGAAACCCACTAATCCAAGAGGCTTGGGTGATTGGATGGAGATCCAATACCCAATAGGGCAAAAAGATCCATTAGGGTTTTCAGGGGGCCTCTATAAATAGGAGGGAACCAAAGCTCTATAAGCTGAGGGTTTCTTTTGGTAGCCACCTCCTATTCTCTCCCTAGAGAGAGAGGTGCATCGTCGCAATCCCTGCCATGTGGATACCGCTAGAGAGGAGGATGCTTGACCTCCTTCATCCTCTTCCATAGATTTGTAGGAATTCAGGGATATACGATCCCCCTAGGTATCTTCTTTTACACATGCAGTTTTGTGGATTTGTTTTTTCATGCACCGATCTTCGCACGACGACAGAAACTTTCTACGGGAAATCTAGGGTTTTGTTTTATGTTCTTCCGCTGCGTATGTGATGTCGCTCCCCTGAAGGGTTTCCCAACAGTGGTATCAGAGCCAAGCTGTTCGTGCGAAGATCGGATCTTAAACTACGTGTGTTGTGTTTTGAATCTGCTTTTGACGTCAAAATCGTTGGCGCAAAAGGGCCAGGAAGGGCAGCAACTATTATTGCCCTTGCTGTGCTCATGCAGCAATCACAAGGCTGCTTGCAGCCTTGTGCCGCACAGTAGCGCCGCCGCCGGCTGGCCGCAGCTACTCGCCAGACTTGTGGCCCACCCGTAGGGGCGCCGGCGGGCGCTGGGCACTCGCGCCTGTGGGCTAGCGTCGCAGCACCGCGCGCCGTGCCCACAGTGCCAACACCATAGAGGTGCGTTGGGCACTGCGCCGACGTGCGATGGCGGCGCGCCTCCTCCGCGGGCGCGCCGCAAGGTGGTGGCGGCCGCAAGCATAGTAAGGGCAAGGGATTAGGGTTTTAGGAAAAAGATGATTTTGCCCCTCGGAATTCCAAAAATTCCAAATGCTGTCCCTTTTAACAGAATTACTAAAATACCCTTTAAAATTTCAGAAATTTCAGATTCTATCCCTTTGACAGAATTACTAAAATATCTCTCGAAATTTCAGAAATTCTAGATTCTGTCCCTTTTGATGGAATTACCAAAATATCCTTTTGACCGAATTACCAAAATACCCTTGGAAATTCAAAAATTCTCTTTATGTCCCTGATTTTTGAAAAATAAATATGTTAATTAAATAGTTTAACTAACTATTATTTTTTTATCTAGTAGTCCTACAAAATAACATGTACATGTGATGTATAATGTGGACAGATGATCATGGACTTCTGATGTGATGTGTGTACATGTGATTATTATTATTGGGGCCTGCGAGCCTCTATTATTTTATTATTTATTGTCGGGCCTGCATGCCTGTAATTATGTTGTAATTACATGATGAGGCGCAGCAGTAGCGTGACTCACGAGGCCGAGACGGACGATCTGACGTTTGGAGGTGCGTTGAGATGCCGACAGATCCAATGAAGTGAGATAGACGATCACAGGGCATAGATCTTGATGTTAGTGATTGGGCCCACTGGCTCGGGCCTAATCACATTAGGATATGGTCCATGATCATCTGGTGTGATTGCTCATGTGATGTGTGATTAGATATACACCTACTAGATATGTAAATATACATTTGCATGCGATATAAATATATATATTAAATACATATGTGTATGACACATTATGTTAGGAGACCAAATCAAAAATTCTCTCCATTAATAATATTAAGTTGGTAAATATGAGGCAATTAAATTGACCCACGTGGCCTTCTATCGTTATAGCTAGGAACTGATTCTCGGTGTAGGTTGAGTTGGTCGAGTCCCTCGAGACTTACCTATATTGCGTTTCGCTATCTTATCTATGATACAGAGATGTCATTGGTGACCTGAGGACATGGTATGCTTGGTCGAGTCCCTCGAGAGTATATCACCGAATCAGACTCATCTGGTAACGATGGTGATGACTTAATCGAACATCATGGTTGGTCGAGTCTCTCGAGGCCATGGTGGTTCGGAGGCCGAACAGGACAGGAATCACAAGGAGTTATGATTAGCAAGAGTTGCCTACCTTTACGGGCTTAACGTGATTGGTCGAGTCCCTCAAGGTTACGTTAAGACGCTGATTGGATCCTGATCCCCACTAGAGATCCATCGGGGGCCTCCGATTCATATACCGGAGGGTGTTGTGTGTCTCGTGAAAAATTAGTGGGAATACATTAAGATAGAAGTCCTTATCGTAATTGTTTAAATTTCTGCAAAGTCTGCATGTTATTTATTTCTGCTACATCTTTTATTTCAGAAAAATATCATTTTCAAATCCTTTACATGGCATACTTGATGCCAACCGCCTCACTGGTCCAAATTATATGGATTGGCTTCGCAATCAGAGAATCGTTCTCACGGCAGAGAAAATCGCATATATCCTTGATACAGTGATTCCTATGCCTGACAAAGGGGCAAGCGAGGATGAGATCGCTCGTTATGTGAAGTACTTAGATGATTCCACTCTTGCTCAGTGTTATATGTTGGCCTCTATGACTACTGAGTTACAGAGACAGCATGAAAATATGGTTGCTAATTCCATACTCCTACATCTCCGTAAACTGTTTGAGGAACAGGGAAAAACTCAACGATATGAGATATCAAAGAGTCTTTTCCGTGCTAGGATGACTAAGGGGACATCGATTTAGAATCATGTCCTTAAGATGATTGAGTGGATCAAGAAACTCATAGGTCTAAGAATGGTCCTAGAGGATAACCTGTGTGTAGATCTTGTGCTTCAGTCCCTACCAGATTCCTTTTCTCAATTCATAATGAATTTTAATATGAACAAACTTGAGGTGACCCTTCCAGAGCTCCTCAATATGTTGAGAGAAGTAGAGAGCACCATCAAGAAAGAGAAGCCAGTTCTCTATACTAGTGAGACCATAAAGAAAAGGAAGGCTGAGAAGACACTTAAGAAGGGTAAGGACAAGGGCAAAATAGGTAAGAAGGGTATGGATAAGGGCAAAATAGGGCTAAGAAAGACCCAACAAAGGACAAAGGCCAGTGCTTCCACTGCGGCAAAGATGGGTATTGGAAGAGGAACTACAAAGAGTACCATGCAGAGAGGGTGAAACAGAAGCTTGCAGAAGCTTCAGGTACATTCATGATCAGTCTCCATTTGTCAAAATCTTATGATAACACATGGGTATTGGATACCGGGAGTGTTTATCATATCTACAATTCGTTGCAAGTTCTGGCAGAACCTAGGAGATTGAACAAAGGTGAGATGGACCTTAAGATGAGCAATGGAGCAAAGGTTACTGTAGTAGCTATTGGTAAGGTCACCTTACATCTGCCTGGTGGAGCTATTATTGCATTAGATGCATGCTATTATGTTCCTTCTATTATCAAAAATATTATTTTCATTTCATGTTTGATAGTTATTGGATATAAATTAGTTTTTAAGAATAATGGTTGTTCAATAATATTAGATGATCAAATCATCACGAGAGAAACATTGCATAATGGTTTATGCTAAATACAGCTCCACATATCATGAGTGTAAGTGAGTCTGTGAGAAAACGACAAGAGGTGAACAATGCATATCTTTGGCATTGTAGGCTAGGTCACATCCACGAGGGAAGGATCCAAAAGTTGCTAAAGAATGGATATCTAAATCCATTTAACTATAAGTCATATGCGACATGTGAACCTTGCCTTCGGGGAAAGATGACCAACTCTCCATTTAGTGGAACTAGAGAGAGAGCCACTGAGTTACTAGAACTCATACATAGTGATGTATGTGGTCCCATGTCGACTCATGCAATAGGTGGTTACTCCTACTTCATTACTTTCACTAATGATTTCTCAAGATACGGACATATGTACTTAATAAAGTACAAGCCTGAAGCTTTTGAGAAATTCAGGAAATATAAAAATGAAGTGGAGAACCAAACAGAAAAGAGTATTAAAACCCTTCGATCAGATCGAGGAGGTGAGTATTTGAGTATAGAGTTCACCTAGTTCCTTAAAGACTATGGGATCTTATCCTAATGGACACCTCCTTATACACCACAGTTTAATGGTGTATCAGAAAGAAGTAATCGCATACTGTTAGACATGGTGCGTTCCATGATGTGTTTCGCCGACCTACCCATCTTATTCTGGGGATATGCCCTAGAGACCGCAGCTTACCTTGTGAACAGAATTCCAACCAAGTCAGTGATGTCTACTCTATATGAGATATGGAATGGGAAGATGCCTGATCTTAAGATCGTTAAGATTTGGGACTGCCCTGCCCACGTTAAGAGACACAACTCTGATAAGTTGGAATCCAAAATGGAACGATGCAAGTTCGTGGGATACCCCAAGGAAATTTATAGGTATTATTTCTATCACCATGAGGACCAAAAGGTCTTTGTAGCCAAGAGAGCAGTGTTCCTTGAGAAGAAACACTTTCTTGGTGAAGATAGTGGGAGCATGATAGAGTTGAGCGAGGTTAGAGAGCCTAGCTCAAGCACCATTCCAGAATCTGTTCAGATACCTAACACACAAGTTCCAACTTTACGTAGGTCCGATAGAATATCTCATCCTCCTAAGAGATATGTGGAACATATCAGAAGACAGGATGTTGAAAATATTGATCCTTAGACATACGAGAAGGCTATTATGAGCATAGACTTTAGGAAATGACAATAAACCATGAATTCAGAAATGGATTCCATATACTCTAACAAGGTTTAGAACCTAGTTGATGTGCCCGATGGTATTGTACCCATTGGTTGCAAGTGGATCTTCAAAAAAAAGATTGAAGTAGATGGAAAGGTAGAGACCTATAAAGCAAGGCTAGTGGCTAAGGGGTGTTGTCAAAGGCAAGGTGTTGACTATGACAAAACTTTCTCACCTGTAGCCATGCTAAAATTCATTCGAATTCTATTGGCTATTGTAGCACACTATGATTATGAGATCTGACAGATGGATGTTAAAACCGCATTCCTCAATGGTAACCTCAAGAAGGAAGTGTATATGATACAACCTGCGGGATTCATGTCCAGAGAAAACCCAGATAAGGTGTGTAGGTTGCTTAGGTCCATTTATGAATTAAAGCAAGCTTCCCGAAGTTGGAACATAAGATTTGATGAGGCGATCAGATCTTATGACTTTATTAAGAACGAAGATGAACCTTGTATGTACCGAAAATTAAGTGGGAGCACTATCACCTTTTTGGTATTATATGTGGATGACATCCTGATCATTGGGAATGATGTAGGAATGCTCTCGACAGTAAAGACTTGGTTATCTAGGCACTTCTCCATGAAGGACTTAGGGGAAGCATCCTGCATATTAGGGATACGGATCTATAGAGATAAATCCAAGAGGATGCTTGGCTTGTCCTAGTCAAGATACATAGACACCATTGTCAAAAGGTTTGGCATGAAAAATTCCAAGAGAGGTCTCAAACCAATGAGACATAGAATATCACTTTCTAGGAGTATGTCCCCAAAGACTCCTGAAGAAATGGCACACATGGATATGATACCATATGCATCAGCAATAGGATCTATCATGTATGTTATGCTATGTACCAGGCTTGATATAGCGCATGCTTTGAGTGTCACAAGCAGATATCAGGCAGATCCAGGCTTGGAGCACTAGAAAGCAGTAAAAAGTATCCATAAGTACTTGAGAAGGACTAAGGATCTTTTACTGGTACATGGATGTAGTAGCCTTAGGGTTGAGGGCTACATGGACTCGAGCTTTCAGTCCGATGTTAATGATAGCAAGTCTAATTCAGGATATGTGTTCACCCTGAATGGAGGAGCAGTATATTGGAAGAGTTCCAAGCAAGATACTACTGCTGACTCGACCACAGAGGCGGAATACATTGCTACGACAGAGGCAGCAAAGAAGGGAGTTTGGATGAAGAAGTTCATCACAAATCTGGGAGTCATGTCGAGCAGCGAAGAGCTGATTCCCTTATATTGTGATAAATATGGGGAAATTACTCAAATAAGGGAACCCGGGTCTCATCAGAAGTGTTCTGAGGAAGTTCCAACTTATTAGAGAGATCGTGGCCCGAAGATATGTAGTAATGGAAAGTGTTCCATCCGAAGGTAACATTGCAGATCCACTGATAAAGCCATTGACTCAGATTGTCTTTGAGCATCACAGAGGTCTGATGGGGATCAAACATGTTGGTGATTAGCTTTAGGTCAAGTGGAAGATTGCTAGTCATATGTATCCTACAAACCAATCACATGAGTAATGACACTTGTGACTTGATATGCACTTTTTCTCTTTGCTTATTATTAGGTATTTTATCACTTTATCTTGTGTGTTGTATATATTGTGATGTCCCTGGATCTGTGCAATGAGAATCGGATCGTGATGAGATCACGATAATGAGACCGATTCACTTTTAAACACAGACCCTGAATTATCCTATCCATAGGTTACTCGAGAAGGATATCGAGATAACCGGATAGACTGGTGTGTTGTATACCCATCCATATGATGGAGGTAGTTGGTCTCATAGTTACTCGTGTGGGGACACTAAGGGTACAGTGCAGGTGCTCATTGGGGAATGAGTTCACTGATTGATCCGCCTACGGAATGCTGGATGATTATTGATACCTCACGTCAGACAATGATTCCGTAGTCCCAATAGTGTATCTGGTCCTTAGACTTGAGACACCAAGGATGTCCTATATAAGTACTTCACTCTTTGATACTAGACTTATAGGTTTGGAAAGTTTCAGATCTAGTACAGCCGGTCATTGGGAGTGGTAGCCAACCTTACGAGGGCTATTGAGTGTCAATAGAGGATTATCCGCTTTCGGTATTATGAGAGGAATATCCTATGTGTTCTTGCTCGACCAAATCTGATAGAACCCCAAAGGAATTCTATGGAGATTGATTTTTGAGGGGGATCAACCCTTGGAACGCTATAGGGGTTCCACCTCCAAGTAGCCTGGTAGCTGCAATTGTAGTTTGATCTTTCTTATTCTAAAGAGGTGGAGGTTACAAGCTTATATAGAGCTCTAAACCCTAGCCCTAGGGGTTGCTTCCTAAGTGAACTATCCAATTTACTCTCAACTTTAGCCAACCGGCCTAGTAACAAGGGGGGCGATGGCTAAGAGACCCAATAGCCCAAATATAAACCCTAGCCTCTCTTCTTTATAGGATAGAGGTGACTAAGTGGGATTTATTACACTCACAGGATTTTTATTAACTGCTACTTGGTTAAGTAGGACCCAACCCTACTAGTGTCTTATCAATCCCGCCCTCTTCTAATCAACCTTGTCCTCAAGGCTGAGGTTCCATGAATTCAGGGAACCAGGTCTTTAGCTCCTCATATGATTCCCATATGGCGTTTTCGGGTGGTAAATTATTCCAATGCACTAGTACTTCAGTAGAGGGACGTCGGCGACGCATGATGATTCTGCGGTCGAGAATGGCTTGCGATTGGGCTTGGATATATCCATCATTAGTGATATTGGGCAGTTGAATCTAGGATGACTCGTGTTCTCCCAACTTGGGCTTCAAGCATGACACGTGGAAGACATAGTGAATTTTGACATCCTCAGGCAATTTAAGTCTGTACGCTACAGCTCCAATATGCTCTGTGATCTGATAGGGCCCATAAAAATGTGGAGATAGCTTCATGGAGGCTCGTGTGTTGATGGATAGTTGCTTGTATGGCTGTAGGTGAAGATAAACCCAGTCTCCTACTAAAAATTCTCTTTTACTTCTTCATATGTCAGCTTGCTACTTCATTCTAACTTGAGCGGTAGAGAGATTATCCTTTAGCAGCTATAGGAAGTTATCCTTGTCGATTAAATCTTGGTCGACCTGATCTACCTTAGCCAAGCCAATTACATACTTTGGAATCACAAGAGCCGGCCGACCATATAATGCTTCATATGGGGTACATTTTGTAGATGAATGATATGTAGTATTGTACTACCATTCGGCCCAGGGGAGCCATTTCGTCCACTCCTTTGGCCGATCACTAGCGAAACACCGAAGGTATGTCTCTAAACACCTGTTCACCACTTCTGTTTGGTCGTTAGTTTGTGGATGATATTCTGTGCTCATCTTGAGTTTGGTGCTTTGCAACTGAAATAACTCGGTCCAAAATTTACTAGTGAAGACCCTGTCACGATCACTTACAATGGACCATAGCATCCCATGCAGTTTAACAATATTTTCTATGAAAATCTGAGCAATACTAACAGCAGTGTAGGGATTTTGCATAGCAAAAAAATGAGCATATTTCGTAAGTCGATCAACCACCACAAGGATTATACTTTTACCTTTGGAAAGTGGCAGCCCTTTGATGAAGTCTATAGAAATGTCAGTCCACACCGAGTCTAGTATGGGTAGTGGTTGTAGTTTCCCTGGACTCGCCACTGTTTCACCTTTTTACTGTTGATATACATCACATTGTGCTACATATTCAGAAATAATTTTTTTCATCCCTTTCTAATAAAAGTTTTGCTTCACTCTTTTGTAGGTTCTTAGAAATCCAGAGTGCCCTGCTGAAGGTGTGGAGTACATTTCGTGCAGAATGACTTTGATGCAAGGGGAGTTTGGTATAAGCACAATACGACCTTTATAGCGTAGATCCCTCGAATCCCAAGTATAGTGAGCTATTGCGCATGGATCCTCTTATAATTTTTTTATGATGTTGCTGGTTTTTGGATCCTTCTTCCATTCCTCCCTAATGCTCTCGAGGAAGCCGGTGGTAGGAAGAGAGATGGCTAAAAATTCAGCTTGCTGAGGGAGCCATGAGAGTGCATTTGCAACAACGTTTTCTTTCCCCTTTTTGTAAATAATTTCATAATCAAATCCTAGAAGTTTGGTTACCCATTTTTGCTACTCCGGGAATGATATCTTCTACTCCAAAAAGTACTTAAGGCTTCTATGGTCAGTTTTAATCTGAAATCGTCGGCCAATCGGTAGGGTCTTCACTTTGCTACTGCGTGCACAATGGCGAGCATCTCATTATCATAGATAGATATTTTTTGATGGGAGGGAGACAATGCCTTGCTAGTATATGGTGGTCGACCATCTTACATGAGAACGGCTCCAATTCCAACTTCAGATGCATCGGCCTCAATGATGAAAGGTCGGCTAAAATCTAGTAGCGCTAACACCGGTGTGGAGTAGGGGCTGCAGCTTGGCCGAATCACCCCTGTTTCGAGCATTTCCTTCACGATCTTCTCAATTTCATCCTTCTAGAGGTGAGGATAGTAGTAAGGCCAAGTATTTGCTGGTGGTTTGCCCAGAAAGATTGGAATTCGGTGGTCATGTTATCGAGTAGGAGAAAGACTACGTAGTTCAGCAAAAACATCGTCAAATTCGACAAGCAGTTGGGTGAGATTTTGATCTTTAATTTTTGTTTTTTTTCTCTCTGGTTGCTGCTAGAGATGCATAAGAAAGCCACCATTTATCTTGTGTAAAACTTTCTCCATTCGTTGGGTTGAAATGGTGGTTACATTGCTTCTGTGCTTCCCGCGTAGGGTGACTTGTTTGCCTTTGTAATAGAATTTCATAATCAATTTGGAAAAGTTTTAAGAGACGTCACCTAGCGTCATTAGCCATTCTATGCCCAGCACTACCTCATAATCATCAATTGGCAGGAGGAAGAAGTCGGCAATAATTTCTTGGTTCTGCAGTAATCGTTTCACTTGCGGGCATCTTTGGTCGCATTTTAGGATTCGGCCGTCGGTGACCTTTACATCGAACTTGTTGTAACCTTCAATGTGAAGCACTATCTGAGTAGTAACCTTACTATTTAGAAAGTTACTAGTGCTGCCTGTATCAATGAGAATGGTGATCGGTTGTTGTTTGAGCAGGCCTCCAACTTTCATCGTTTGCGGATTTGAGTAGCCAGCTAGTGCATGTACCATAAAGTCAGTCGATTGTGGCTCTTCTTCCACATCTTCTTCCTCATGTTCAAGACTCTCTTTTGGCTATTCATTGATCTCTTCTTCCACTAGTTCAATCATAAGAAGTCTCCCTTTTTTACAGCGATGCTCGCGGCTCCACGGCTCGTCACAATACCAACATAACCCCTTGGCAGATCGGTCTCGAAGCTCTTCTCTTATCAACCTTTTTGGTGCAGGAGCTTGGCTAATAGTAGGGGGGGCTAAGGGTTTCGATATTGCTGGTCGGGGAGTGACCCTCGTCCTACGGGCTTCGTAGTTCAATCACTCCTCCTAAAGTCGTGCAAAAGAGATGGCTGCCATAAGCGCGTACGGTTGTCACGCTTTAACTTCTCCCCGGATCTCTAGCTTCAAGCCTTCAATAAATGTTCCCAATAACTATTTTTCAGACCAATCACGAGTTTGATTAGATAACCTTTCAAACCTGGTTTGATACTCCTGAATGGTGGAGGTTTGTCAGATCTTCTTTAGTTGTCCGTCGATGTTCTCGTAATCGATTGGTCCGAAGCAGATCAGTAGTTCTTCTTTGAATTGTCACCATGAGAGGACTCCATGAGTGTGTTCAAACCAATCAAACCATTGTATGGCATTCCCTTCAAGATGTATAGCCATAATTTCTACCATAAATGCATCTGCAGTTTTATGGAACCAAAAATATCGCTCCGCGCGCGAGATCCAACCAATCGGGTCTCCTTCTTCCCATCTAGGGAAGCCACCCTCATGCGTGAATAGTAAGGATTGGTCATAGAGCCTCCCCTCTCCTGGAGGTCATCTCTTCGATCAGAGCTCTCTCCTTGATGTGATTTCTTTGGACTCGGTGGTCGACCCAAACTGAGTTCGACAAAGAGAGTCCGAATCTTCTCCTCCATTCGTGTCTCGAAGGCTTCGAATTTAGCATCAATTGCCTCCTCGGATGCTATAGCATATGTCTCTAAATCTATAATATAAAGATCTCATTTTTGCTATCGAGTTAAAGGCATGTATTGGTTGAGAGAAGCGGTGGCTGAAAGGGTTGGTGGATTGGTGGATGTAGGCTGCGGTTTAGGCTTGTTTTGTGGCTGATTTGGGCACAGTTTAGGGCTACAGTTTGATTGAGTTTTAGGCTGTGATAGTAGTGGATGAAGGTTAGGGAAGAGGGTTTTAGATCTGTGATAGATCGCAGAAAAGTTTTGACAAAAATCAGTGGAAATTACTACCGATATGTGCTGTCTCATAAGAGCAGAATTGTCGTCAAAGAAATAGCGGTTTCTCGATGAAATTTCCAGCGAAAACTTAGGGATTTGAGGAGAGGGTTTGATCATGGAATCTTAGTTTAAATAATAGCAAGGATGACAAATTGGATCAAGAAATTGCTGCAGCATAACAGTAAAGAAATCAATGCAAGTTGTGATAGCATAATTCTCGTCAAAAAATTTCAACAGTTTGCAACGAGAGATTGCAGCAACACACAAATTTTTTTTTAAAATGAATTCCATGATAGATCAATCACAAATGGGAGCCAAGATGATCTATGAGGTGCACAAGAAATTTCGTTCAAAAAGAATAACAATTAGATCGGTTAAAGGCAGTAACACGCGGTTGAAATTTTCTACAGTAATCCTTCGTTCGCAAAGATGGTAACTTTTATAACACAAGAAATTTGCAGGCAAGGGATAGATAGAAAAACTTCTTTTTTGGTATTTTAGATGAAAAATTGCAGCAGCAAAGGGTATTGGTGGTAGAAAAATACCAGATCTCTGATGCAATTGGAGGTGGCGACGGTAGATTGAATAGATCTACGTCCGGAGATGACGGTGGAGACGATGACGTCAAGAGCAATTGTGGGAATTTCTTGGCTGATTGTGGGTGGTCGGGATGGCAGCAAAAGTAGTAAGATCGCTGCTCTGATACCAGATGATAGAACCCCAGTGGAATTCTATGGAGATTGATCTTTGAGGGGGATCAACCTTTGGAATGCTATAGGGGTTCCACCCTCTAAGTAGCCTGATGGCTACAATTATAGATTGATCTTTCTTATTCCAAAGAGGTGGAGGCTACAAGCTTATATAGAGCTCTAAACCCTAGTCCTAGGGGTTGCTTCCTAAGTGAACTACCCAATTTACCCTCAACTTTAGCCGATCGGCCCAGTAACAACGGGGGCGGTGGCTAAGAGGCCCAATAGCCCAAATATAAACCCTAGCCTCTCTTCTATATAGGATAGAGACGGCTAGGTGGGATTTATTACACTCATAGGGATTTTATTAGCTGCTACTTGGTTGAGTAGGACCCAACCATACTATGGTCCTATCAAAATCCTTGGCCAAGGTTATTCAGATTGAGAGAGAAAAGGTTCTCCGGGAGAATCCGATAAGAGCAAGACTCGAGGAGGGACCGTATGGGCCTGACAGCACCATGCCCGATATAGGGTCTCTGGGACACTAGATGGATGAGAGATTATAGATACATAGTAACTAAGGACATATAGGTCCAAAGGATTGGATTCCCCTGTATCGTCTGGGGGCCGCGGCGTAGTGGCTTGGTACATTCACAGTTGATGAGTTGGGTGAATTATTATAGAAATAATAATTCACTAAGTCAGAAGGAGTTTTGACAAGTATGACTCATGGCCAACTCGATATTGGGCCTAGAGGTTCACACACATATGGTAGATGTTGCGACGAGTAGAGGTTCGAATATGAGATATTCGCTAAACCCCCTATCTTATTGGATATCCATTAAGCCCCTAAATTTTTGGATCCTCGGATGAGATCCAATAATTGCTAATAAGAGATGATTGGGTAAAAACCCACTAATCCAAGAGGCTTGGGTGATTGGATGGAGATCCAATACCCAATAAGGCAAAAAGATCCATTAGGGTTTTCAGGGGGCCTCTATAAATAGGAGGGAACCAAAGCTCTATAGGCTAAGGGTTTCTTTTGGTAGCCACCTCCTGTTCTCCTCTCCCTAGAGAGAGAGGTGCATCGTCGCAATCCCTGTCGTGTGGATACCGCTAGCGAGGAGGATGCTTGACCTCCTTCATCCTCTCCCATAGATCTGCAGGAATTCAGGGATATACGATCTCCCTAAGTATCTTCTTTTACACGTGCAATTTTGTAGATTTGTTTTTTGATGCACTGATCTTCGCACGATGACGGAAACTTTCTATGGGAAATCTGGGGTTTTGTTTTCTGTTCTTCCGCTGCGCATGTGATGTCGCTCCCCTGAAGGATTTCCCAACATAGGCATCCTCTTGGATGTCCAATACGCAGGATGCTTCCCCTAAATCTTTCATGGATAAATGCCTAGATAGCCAAGCCTTTATTGTGGAGAGCATTCCTACATCACTCGCAATGATCAGGATATAGTCCACAAATAGTACCAAAAAGGTTATAGCACTTCTACTTACCTTCTTGTACACATAAGGCTCATCTTCATTCTTAACGAAGTCATAAGATCTGATCACCTCATCAAATCTTATGTTCTAACTTCAGGAAGCTTACTTCAGTCCATAGATGGACCTAAGCAACCTGCACACTTTATCTAGGTTATCCCTAGACATGAATCCCTCAAGCTATATCATATACACCTCCTCCTCGAGGTTGCCATTGAGGAATGCGGTTTTGATGTCCATCTACCTGATCTCATAATCATAGTATGCTGTAAGAGCTAATAGAATTCGAATGAATTTTAACATGGCTATGGGTGAGAAAGTTTCATCATAATCAATACCTTACCTTTGACGATACATCTTAGCCACTAGCCTTGCTTTAGAGGTCTCTACCTTTCCATCTACTCCAATCTTCTTTTTGAAGATCCATTTGCAGCCAATGGGGACAATACCCTCGGGTTGAACAACTAGATTCCAAACCTTGTTGGAATATATGGAATCCATTTCTGAATTCATGGCTTCTTACCATTTCTCGGAGTCTATGCTCATAATAGCCTCCTCGTAGATTTGAAGATCAATATGTTCAACATCCTCTCGTTAGATATGTCCCACATATCTCTCAGGATGATAGGATATTCTACCAGACCTATGTAAAGTTAGAACTTATGTGCTAGGTACGTGAAGAAATTCTAGCTGTGGAAAGGTGCTTGAGCTAGGTTCTCCAACCTCACTCAATCTGTCATGCTTCTACTGTCTCCACCAAGAATGTGTTCCTTCTCAAGGAACAATGCTCTCTTGGCTACAAAAACCTTTTGGTCCTTAGGGTGATAGAAATAATACCCACAAGTTTCCTTGGGGTATCCCATGAACTTGCACCGTTCCGTCCTGGATTCCAACTTGTCAGGGTTGTGTCTCTTGATGTGGGCAGGGCAATCCCAAATCTTAACAATCTTAAGATCAAGTTTCTTCCCATTCCATATCTTATATAGAGTAGACACTACAGACTTAGTTAGAATTCTATTCAGAAGGTAAGCTGCGGTCTCTAGGGTATATCCCCAGAATGAGATGGGTAGGTCAGCAAAACTCATCATGGAACGCACCATGTCTAACAGTATACGATTCCTTCTTTCTAATACACCATTAAGCTGTGGTGTATAAGGAGGCGTCCATTAGGATAAAATCTCATAGTCTTTGAGGAACTGGGTGAACTCTATACTCGGGTACTCACCTCCTCGATCTGATCGAAGGGTTTTAATACTCTTTCCAGTTTGGTTCTCCATTTCATTCTTATATTCGCTGAATTTCTCAAAAGCCTTAGACTTGTACTTCATCAAGTACATATGTCTGTATCTTGAGAAATCATCAGTAAAAGTAATGAAGTAGGAGTAACCACCTATGGCATGAGTCGACATGGAACCACATACATCACTATGTTTGAGTTCCAATAACTCAGTGGCTCTCTCCAGTTCTACTAAATGGAGAATTGATCATCTTTCTCCGAAGGCAAGGTTCGTAAGTCGCATATGACTCATAGTCGAATAGATCTAGATATCCATTCTTCAGTAACTTTTGAATCCTTCCCTCATGAATGTGACCTAGCTTACAATGCCATAGATATGCATTGTTCACCTCTTCTCGTTTCCTCTTAGACTCACTTACATTTATGATGTGTGGAGCTATATCTAGCATAAATAAACCATTATCCAATGTTCCTCTCATGATGATCTCATCATCTAATGCTATTGAACAACTATTATTCTCAAAAACTAATTTATATCCACTAACTATCAAACATGAAATGGAAATAATATTTTTGATAATAGAAGGAACATAATAGCATGTATCTAATACAATAATAGCTCCACCAAGCAGATATAAAGTGACCTTGCCAATGCCACTACAGCAACCTTTAATCCATTGCTCATCTTAAGGTTTATCTTGCGTCTCTTCAATCTCCTAGGTCTTGCCAGAACCTGTAACGAATTACATATATGAAAAGCACTCCTGGTATCCAATACTCATGTGTTATCATAAGATTTTGATAAATGAAGACTAATCATGAATGTACCTGAAGCTTCTTCAAGCTTTTGTTTCGCCCTCTCTACAAGGTACTTTTTGCAGTTCCTCTTCTAGTGCCCATCTTTGTCGTAGTGGAAGCACTGGCCTTTGTCCTTTGTTGGGTCTTTCTTGGCCACCTTTGCCTTACCCATTTTGCCCTTGCCCTTGCCCTTCTTAAGGGACTTCTCAGCCTTCCTTTTCTTTCTGATCTCACCAGTGTAGAGAACTGGCTTCTCTTTCTTGATGGTGCTCTCTGCTTCTTTCAACATATTGAGGAGCTTTGGGAGGGTCACCTCAAGCTTATTCATATTAAAATTCATTATAAACTAAGAAAAGGAATCTGGTAGGAAATAAAGCACAAGATCGATACACAAGTTATCCTCTAGGACCATTCATAGACCTGTGATTTCTTGATCCACTCAATCATTTTAAGGATATAGTTCTGAACCGGTGTCCTCTCAGTCATCCTAGCACAGAAAAGACTCTTTAATATCTCATATCACTGAGTTCTTCCCTGTTCCTCAAACAGTTTACAGAGATGCAAGAGTATGGAATTAGCATCTATATTTTCATGTTGTTTCTATAACTCAGTAGTCATAGAGGCCAACATATAATACTGAGCAAGAGTAGAATCATCTACGTACTTTACATAATGAGCGATTTCATCCTCGCTTACCCCTTCATCGGGCGTAGAGATCATTGTATCAAGGATGTACACGATTTTCTCCGCTGTGAGAATGATTCTCCAATTACGAAGTCAATCTATATAATTTGGACCAGTGAGGCGGTTAGCATCAAGTATGCCACGTAAAGAATTTGAAAGCAATATTTTTCCTAAAATTAAAGATGTAGTAGAAATAAATAACATGCAGACTTTGTAAAAATTAAACAATTAAGATAAGGACTTCTATCTTAATATATTCCCACTATTCTTTTTTCATGAGACACACAACACCCTCCGGTATGTGAATCGAAGACCCCCGGTGGATTAATAGTGAGGATCGGGATCCAATCGGTGTCTTAACGTAACCTCGAGGGACTCGACCAATCACGTTAAACCCATAAAGGTAGGCAACTCTTGCCAATCACAACTCCTTGTGATTCCTGTCCTGTTCAGCCTCTGAACCACCATGGTCTTGAGGGACTCTACCAATCATGATGTTCAGTTAAGTCATCACCATCGTTACAAGATAAGTCTGATTCGATGATATACTCTCGAGGGACTCGACCAAGTATACCATGTTCTTAGGTCACCAGTGACATCACTATGTCATAGATAAGATAGTGAAATGGGATATAGGTGAGTCTCGAGGGACTCAACCAACTCAACCTATACCGAGAATTAGTTCCTACCTATAACGATGGAATGCCATATGGGTCAATCTAATTGCCTTACATTTACCGACTTAATATTATTAATAGAGAAAATTTTTTATTTGGTCTCCTAACATAATGTGTCGCATACATATATATTTAATATAGATATTTACATCGCATGCAAATATATATATATATATATATATATCTAATAGGTATATAATCAATCACACATCACATGAGCAATCACACCAGATGATCATGAACCACATCCTAATATGATCCAGCCCGAGCCAATGGGCCCAATCACTCACATCAAGATCTATGTGTGCATCGGCATATCTCTATGCCCTGTGATCGTCCATCTCGCTTTGTCGGTTCCGTCGGTATCTCAACGCATCTCCATGCGTCGGATCGTCCGTCTCGACCTCGTGGGTCCTGCTCTCGCTGCGTCTCCTTGTGCAATTACAACATAATTACAAGTATGCATGCCCAATAATAAATGAGAAAAATAGAAGCTCATAGGCTCTAATAATAATAATCACATGTACACACATTACATCATACGGTCCATGATTATCTGTCCATATCATGCATCACATGTATATGTTATTATATAGGACTATTAGATAAATAATAATAGTTAATTAAATATTTTAATTAACTATTATTCTTTTGAAATCAAGGATATATAAAAAAATTTTAGAATTCCCAAGGGTATTTTGGTCATTCAGCCAGAGAGAACAAAATTAAAATTTCTAAAATTATGAGGGGTATTTTGGTCATTTTATCAAAAGGGATAAAAATAGGAATATTTGAAATTTCGAGGGACAAAACTATCTTTTACCCAAAAACCTAATCTCGAACTTCTGCTTATTGCGTTGCGGCCACCGCCACCCTACCGGCGTCAACCATTGTGCGGCAAGTGCTCCGGCCTTTGCTCACGGGCGGTTCTGCCCTCCATTGGCACCACCCTTGCAGGTGTTAGGGATCGAGCGACACTAAGAGGGGGGGGGGTGAATTAGTACAGTGGTAAAGAACGATAGATTTTTCAACAATTAAAACAAGTTCGGAAACTTCGTACGAATGAATGTAACGTTTCGTTTGAACCCGGAAAAATTATGTTTTAACTTTAAAGTATACGTAAGAAGATGAAGATGAAGTTGAGTAAATAAGGCAGCAAATGAAAATGATTTGCAGCAAAGTAAGTTGTGAGAAAGTAAATGCAAACTGATTTATAGTGGTTTAGTCCTCCGACCTACATCCACTTCCGAAGCCTTCTTCGATGAGGCTCCCAACTTCCACTAGCAAATCCTTTTGAAGGGGAAGGACCAAACACCCCTCTTACAACCCTTTTACAAGAAGTTCACACTCTTACAGATTTTTCAAAGAGAAAGAAGGAGGTGAACACAAGCTATTGAAAACTAGAATTTCCCAAGCCTTTTGCTCAATTTCTAACTCTCTAAGGGTTCCCCTTTCAGCTGAGAAAGGGGGGGTATTTATAGATTCAAAGAGGATTCAAATTTAAGCTCCAAATTTGAATTCAATTTGGGTTTCCTAGTGTTGGCGATGCTACCGCCACTGAGTGTGCCACCGTCGCTTGTCGATCGAGATAGTGCACAGCGGTACCACCACTCATGTTAGCGACAGCTTGTGCTTCAGGCGTTAAGGCATTATCACCCAAAGACTTACTGGCTGGGCAAAGGTTATCACTTAGCATGTTTTCAAATTTGATCGTTTGGGCCGGAACCAAATGCAAACTGTCCAAAATAAAACTTCAAATGGGCCCTAACTTGGTTTATAGGATTAACACCTAATCCTAAACCAAATTACATGTTAAATAAAAAATTAAAGATATTTTCTAAGCTATTAACAAGTCTGACAAGTCAAAGAATTCTTTCGGCGAGCTTCCGACAAACTTCCGACGGTCTTCCGACGAACCCTCGGAAACCATTCCGCAGACTCCCGGTAAGCTCCCGGACTTCACAATGATCTTGGTGAGTTCCACTGAGCTTCTTTGGCAAGCTCTGATCTTTCTTGGCAAGCTCCGCGAACTTCTGATGAACCTTCCGGCGAACTTCCGAAAACCCTTCGGCAAGCTTCCTACTCATTCTCGACTGGTTCCGGCAACACTCCCAACGAATTTTTGGACTTCCGTCGAACTCTCGAACTCCCAACGATCCATCCCACTTGTCTTCTGGCACTTTGTTTCGCATTACATCTTCATCATTATCGTAGTTAATCCTACATACATAAACCAAACTCTACTTCGATCTAGACAATTATTACAATGTGAATTGACATTCAGTTGCTCGGCACGTCATTGGCTTATCGGCGCTTCGTCCGATTCTTTGGCACATTGTCCTCTCTAGCAATCCATTGCCCAATCGGCGGTTGACCTTCGCAACCCCGATATCCTTGGCGCAACACGCTCTTCTAGGCTCGATGCCCGACATACGAAGCCCTTTGTCGATTGTCGACCGAACCTCCGGCTCGACATCCAATATCCAGACGTGATCACCTCTAGCACAATGTCAATTCCTCTAGCGTCAATTGTCTAATCCTGATCGATAGTGGACCTACATAACTCAAAACACAGTTAAACAATAAACCACAATCAATTAGTTTCATCATCAAAATCCAAGATTCAATAATCTCTCCCTTTTTAATGATGACAACTAATTGATGATTAACAGAGTTAACCATAACTTTTCGGAGTTTAACCAAACTTCCCCTATTAATATGCCATTGATAGAAACCTTGGATTATCCTAAATCCAAGCAACATTCATCACAATTAAGAGAATCATCAAACCATCATGCAAATATATAAAATATTCAATCAATGCATGAAGTCATCAATCTACTTCTCCCCCTATGTTATCAACAAAAAGGAGAAGTAACATCATAGCTAGTTTTCAAGGATATACAAATATTACAATCATACTATCTATTAGTCATAACTCAAGCATAGCTTTACAATACAACATCCAATCATACCATTTAATCATAGCAAGTTTTTAAGGATGTGCAATGATGGTAATTTTTTTTACTTGCTTCTTGAGATGTGCAAGTTATACTTTCTTTACTTCCTTTACATGTTCTAGCTAGCAAAATTTTTCTTTACGATACATAAGCTCGCAATAAATCTTCTCCCCCTTTGTTTTTGTCAAAAAAGTGGAGTACAAATAGTCAATGCTTTGATCATGATAAAATAACAAATTTGCAACATGAATTTTCAGCATATTAAGTCATGAATTCAAGTGAGTCAAAAATCATGATATGAAAGAAAAAGATGATAAGCAAGCAATCAATAATAATAAGTAAGCTAACATACTTTGCAACACGCAAGTTAGCTTCCTTTCAATTCTTCTCTTTTGTAACTAAGTTTCACCTTTACATGCTATCAACTTTTTGTTTGCAATGAGCTAGCAATTATATATAATCACTTTAAACATATATGCTAACTTTTCATTAAAACATACAAACATAAAGGCATGGCAAGTGTAACATTTCAAATTTTTGAAGTTTTGCATTTTGCTTCTTTTGAGATAGTCAAGATAGCAATATTTGCATCCTTTGAGATAGCAATCCTTTGTTAGGGATCGAGCGGCACTAAGAGGGGGGGTGAATTAGTGCAGCGGATAAAACGATGGATTTTTTAGCAATTTAAAACAAGCTTCGGAAACTTCGTATGATGAAACCAACGTTTCATTTGAAACCGATTTTTGCGTTTTAACTTTAAAGCATGCGTACAAAGATAAAAAGGAAGTTGAGCAAGTAAAGTAAAGGCTTGCAGCAATGTAAAATAAAAATTTAAACACTCACACAATCAAGACGCAGCGATGTATAGTGGTTCGGTCAAAGTGACCTACATCCACTTCCGAAGCCTTCTCTGTTGAGGCTCCCTTCTTCCACTATCAAATCCTTTGAAGGGGAAGGATCAAATACCCCTCTTACAACCCTTTACAAGTGGTTCACACTCTTACAAGATTTCTCAAGGAGAAGAAGGAGGTGAACACTTAGCAAGAATAAGACTTTTCAAGACTTTTCAAAAGCTCAAAACCAAGATTCTAACTCTCAAAAGGGTTCTATTTTTCAGCTGAAAAGGAAGGGGTATTTATAAGCCTCAAAGTGATTCAAATTTGGAGCCCAAACTTGGAGCCAAAAATTTGAATCTTTTGAGTTTTTCGGTGCTGTCGGTCTTGGCAGACTGACACACCCAAGCGGTTCTACCACCCCAGCCAAGCGGTGCTATCGCCTGGTTATAGTAGCCGGGGCGGTGCTACCATCCCAGGCAGGCGGTGCTACCGCCTGCTACAGTAGCCGGCTACAGTAGCATGCACGTAGCATGCGTTGGTGCTGTTTGGGCTAAAAACTTTGGCCCAAACTAAGGCCCAATGGCCCCTACGTCGAGTTAAAGGATTAACCCCTAATCCTAACCCAAATTAATGTGCTAACTATGAAATTAAAGACATTCCTAAGCTATTACAAAGTTCGCAAGTCAAGTCTTCTTCCGTCGAGCTTCCGGTGAACTTCCGACGGTCTTCCGATGATCCCTCAGAAACCATCCTACGGACTCCTAGCAAGCTCTCGGACTCCACGATGATCTTGGCGAGTTCCCTCGAGCTTCTTTGGCAAGCTCCGATCTTTCTTGGCAAGCTCCGCGAACTTTCGACGAACCTCCCGGCGAACTTCTGAAAACCCTTCGGCAAGCACCCTACTCGTTTAATGGATCACTACCCAATAATCTCTTATTAGCTCTTATTGGATCTTATCTTAGGATTCTTAGGATCCAATAATTTAGGGGCTTATTGGATATCCAATAAGATATGGGCTCCAACGGATATCTCATATTCGAACCTCTACTCATCGTAACACCTACCATATGTGTGTGACCCTCTAGGCTTAATATCGAGCTGGCCGTGAGTCATACTTGTTAGAACTCCTTCTAACTTAGTGAATTATTATCTCCATAATAATTTAGCCGACTCATCGACTACGGATGTATTAGGCCACTACGCCATAGTCCGCAGACGATACAAAGGAATCAAATCCTTTGGACATATTTGTCCTCAGTTACCATGTATCTATAGTCCCTCATCCATCTAATATACTAGAGACCTTATATCGAGTATGGTGTTGTCAGGCCCATACGGTCTCTCCTCGAGTCTCGCTATTATCGAATTCTCCCGGAGAACTCTTTCTCTCTTAATCCGAATAACCTTGGCCAAGGATTTGTTCGAGCAAGAATATATGGGATATTCCTCTTATGATATCAAGAGCAGATGATCCTCTATTGACACTTAATAGCCCTCGTAAGGTTGACTATCACTACTAATAACCAGTTATACTAGATCTGAAACTTCTAAACCTATAAGTTTGGTATCAAAGAGTGAAGTACTCATATAGGACATCCTTGGTGTCTCAAGTCTAAGGACCATATACACTACTAGGATTACGGAATCGTTGTCTGACGTGAGCTATTAATAATCATCCTACATTCCGTAAGCAGATCAATCAGTGAACTCATTCTCCAATGAGCACATATATTGTATCCTTAGTGTCTCCACACGAGTAGCTATGAGACCAGCCACCTCATCATTTGGATAGGTATATAGCACATCAGTCTATCCGATTATCTTGATGTCTCTTTCGAGTAACCTATGACTGGGATTATTTAGGGTTTACGTTTAAAGGTGAATCGATCTATTAATAATAAACAAAAAGAAAGAGTGCATGTCAAGTCACAAGTGTCATCACTCATATGATTGGTTTGCAGGGCACCTATAACTAGCAAGGAACCCAAGACATGCCCCTTTCGGGGAGGAGAGAATGATAGGGTATATTCTGGCATCATCCCCGCGATCTCAGTCAATCGCCACATCGGAGATAACATGGTGCTTCGGAGCTAATGTGGTGCACCACGTCGATGCGATTCGGACCCATATAAGATAATCGCCTACATCTACACCATTTGTCAACTGCACCGACGCCACCCGAGGCTCTACGAGGCAACACTACATGGTACAGAGTGACTCGAGAAGTGCAAAGTGGTGCCATGTGGCATTAGATCAAGTAGGTTGATTAGCGCCTGCGCATGGGCGTATAAGCCGACCACCTAAGATGTTAACAACCATTAACCGATCATGTATAGTGACTCTGATTGCGGGTATAAAAGCCAACCTCCAAGCTAGTGCTAGGGTCGGACTTTGAACACCCAATCTTACTATCACTTTTTCTTATTTACTTAAGTTTCGGAGGGGTCAAGTCGAAAAATCCACTCCAGACCTCGACCTGTATGGAGGAGCCTAAAGCTCGATGTGGAAGGACGAAGCATTACAAAACACACCCCAACCCAATCTCCCTCAGATCGACCCGACCAGACATCGACTTGCTCTAACCGGGAAGCCACAGTTGATAACCTCACATATATGTCCTGAATCAAATCGTGCCGATTCCTCGGCCACCTTGTGAAATTGCATAACAATACTATGTATGCATGGGATCAATGTTTTCCTGGGTAGAGCATTAGCTCCTATTCATGATGTTGGCAAGCTTTGTAGTTGATTTTATGGAGGATAAGGTAGTAGTCAAGAAGTAATCTTGAACAAATGAAAAGCAATGACATCGGAGAAAACAGAACTCTATGCGTAAATCTTTTCTAATCTATAGATATGCAAGGATTGTGTTGAAAATGAGGTAAAAATGAGATAGCTTTCTCAGATGTTTTTTAAAAAATAATGTACTACTTTGAGACTCTAAAACAAGATATATCATATTCCTCCTAGCACAAAAAATAATTTTATTTTAGGTCAATTATTCCTCCACATACCTTGGTTTTTCTTACAAAACACATGACAAAATTTACCATCACTAAAGAGTTTGACTATATTACGAATATATTTTATACGGTTTATTAGTTCCCAAGCAGGCTTATACTTTATTTTTAATTTTTTTTATAAAAAACTCAGTATTCTATTCTATTGCCAGGTTAGAAATGCCCTCATTCTGATCTCGATCATAAGGAGCTTAATTTTATTGGAATTGAATCCTGGAAGGAGCGCACACTTCGTCAGTATGCATATCCCCACACTTGATCAAATTATAAAGCCAACTCTTCCATGTTCCTCCAGCACCACAAATGATCCATCAGTGTTCAATTTATACCATCCTAAATCTGACTAGACCAGGTTATCAGAAGATAAACAATTTGAAACATAAAAAATGACTCTAAATATAATAGATATAAGATAATTCCTAATATCTATGAAAAATATCTCATTATGATTATTTTAAATCAGCCATAAATAACAAGGTTCTCGAGAGCTTTGATTCTCTAACAACTAAGTTGAACGAGATCCCCCCTCTCCAAGCCAATCACGTAAATTCAAATCGAAAGGAAAGAAATAATTAAAAAACACAAATGATGAAAAAATTCAACCTTCTCATGTCTTTGAAAACGGGCTCATGAATAGAATTTTGTGATTCCCACCACAAGTTGTGTCATCTAGCTATCGAGTGTTGAACGATGGAACCGGTGAGAACATCGACCTCTTATTATCGTATTCTTCTTTTAGTTACGATTATGCGAACTCATGTTTCATGGTTTATCGTGCTTCACCCGCTTGCATTGTGACAGATAACAACCTTGAAAGAAGTTATGAGGCTCATTCGTAAGGTCGTTTCGAAGGCAGGTAGGCAGGCCGGTTAAAAGAGATGATTTAATTTTTTTTTTTATCTCCCTGTTTCCAAGCAAATTTACGCCTCACAGAAATAAAAAAAAAGAAATATTGAAAAATGGGCACACACCAATCATCCGTCCTAATAACTCTCTTACTCGCACGTGGCAAAAGGTGATCGGTCCGAGTTATTCGGTAGTTGTCGCCAAGACGTACGGTTCCGAGCTGTCCCTCTCCTTACCCCGAGTCCTACCGTCCGGGTCTTTTCACCAGTCCAAATTCTTCTTCGCTGTGAAAAGAAACAAAATTACAAACAAGAGGGAACCGAAAGAAAGAGAAGTAAAACAAATAAATAACGCTATCCCATCACAGAGAGAGACAGAATGATGGTGGTGGCGAACGCGTGTGGCGCTACGGCGGCTACGGCGACCCTTCTCCGGCCGTCACCTTCGCGGGAGGCCCGCCACCTCAACCTCGCTGGCCCGGTACTCCGCCAGCCCATCCTCAGTGCCGAGCGCGGCTCTCCGTCCCTCTCCTGCCGCTGCAGCAACTCCGCCACGACAAGCGGCGGAGGCGATGGTGGCCGGAGCTTCTCCCACTGGGACTGGAATCGCTGGAGCCGACATTTCTCCGACACCGACCAGGCCGAGAGCCTCTCTTCCGCGCTCAAGGTTAGCTCATCCTTCTCCCTTTTCTATCTCCTACGAGTTCGTTATGATTAATTTAGGATCTCTTTGTGGCGCCTTTCGTCTCTGTTTTCTTCCCTCTGTTAAATAATTTGCCGATGATTTTGTTTAATTTCGTTACTTTTTCGTTCTGAAATTATAGCAATTTAAACGGTTTGCTACAAGAAAGAAACCAAGACACGTTATTACGCTATGGATTTACACTATTGTGGTTCGTCTATCGGGTAATTGACGGATAAAAGACAATAAACTAGAGTGAGCACTTTATCCTTTTATTTATTTATTTATTCATGAACTATGTACATGACTTGTATAGAAGAAAGAAATCATGATAATTCTATCTATCTATCTATATATATTGAAAAAGATTGGCAGCAGCGATTAGCTAAGACTTGGATGGTTACTAGTGTTTCTTGAAACAAACTGCGAGACTCATCATTGTTTATTAACAGACACGTATATCACATTCATGTGCTCATTTGGAGATGTGAAACTCCAGTATTTTTCAGATATTAAGGAGCTAAATTTATGTAAGTTTCTTTGTCATTTCAAGCTGGCAACAAGTTTCACATTCGAAATTGCTGGCTGCTTTAATTGGTGTTTTGGTACTACAACTTGATGAAATATGTCCTTCCTGATATTCATTTTGGTGAATAAAAATTGGAGGAAAATATATGATGTCATTAAGTTGTTACTGTCATTTGCTTGTTTGGGGAGGAGGGGGGAATGTGGGCTAGAACAATGATAACCGGATTTGTTAACATCAAAGAAAAGCTAAAATTAGTAACTGAGGAGAAAAGTATATTATTCCATGGATCATAAATTCTCTCTTTTGTTTTGTTTTGATAGGTTTGAAGTCATTTCTTGGTGTTTGGGAGTCTGTTTTGGACTAGGATATGATGCTCTAGTGTTGTTTTTTTGTTGTATGTACACGCAGGATATAGCATTACAAGGAATGATAATTTGCTGAACTTACTGTTATCTTAATTAAACTACTGCTGCATGTCTATAAACACAGCCAATCATAATAATAACCCTTTGATAATCCAGGTAAACAAGAAACCCCTTGGTGTTTGCATGAATTAATTAACAATGGATCCAATAAGAAGATTGCCCGAAACAGCATCAACATGGATATTGTCTTCTTTTTTATTAAAACCTTGATTCTTGTGCTAATATACAAGCTATTGTTCCAGTAAAAATATTGTTGGTTGTTTTCTTCCATCGAGCTGTGTTGGTGACAATATCACTAGACAGTTTAAGGGAAATTTTATCTGTTTCCACTGTTTTCAACCAAAGTTGATAATTAAGACCACAACTTCTTCCCAATTTCTTTTGTTGTTATGATGATTGATTGATCATTGCCATGAACTTTGTGAAATGAGTTCATTCAAGGAACTGGGTGACTGCATAGTTTCAGTTTCTCAAAGTTGATGTGCCTTGTATCACTAACTTGGTTTAGTGTGCTCAAAATAATTTTATAACAAAGATGATATTCCCACAGATTTGCAGTTTAGACCCATATTACTTGAGAAATTTTTGGATAGGCTATGATTTTTTATCCTAAATTTTGTTTTGGTAGTTTCAACTCCAAGAAGCTATAGAAAAGGAAGACTTCTTAGAAGCTGCCAAATTAAAGAGAGCAATTGCAGAAGCAACATCAAAGGATGTTGTGGCTGAAGTTTTATCAGCGTTGGAGGTCAGGTTATTTTTATTGCCACTTTCTAGGTACAAACCAAGTAGAACTGAGTTTTTACTAAAATACCATATACAGAATGCTATAAAAGAGGAGCGTTATCATGATGCATCAAGATTGTCTAAGCTTGCTGGCAGTCGACTGGTAATTCCCTATTTTAATCTTCATCAGAAATATGTATATTTCTGATCTTTATTATCTTGTAATTCCTTTTCTCCTTTAGTAAATTATTAATTGTTCTTTGCTTACGATTTCTTTAACAATAAGTGATTTTCTTGAATTTTTATAATTAGTCTGGAAATTTTGATACATAACTTTACCTTGCAAATTTTATTTGAAAGTTTGGTTTTGGTTCATGAGACTAGAACAGGAATGATATTACTTTATTTGCATAATAGGAAACAGAGAGTAAGATTTTCGTGAGTAATCAGATGAACAAATGGTGTCAACTGATCATCTGTGGATGGTTTGAACGGAAGCAGAAGATTGCATGAAGAGAATAAGAAACCTCTTTTAATTATCTGTACCATGGAAGAAACTTTTAAACCTGTTTTCATTTCTAGACACAGATCATATAGAACACAAATATTTAATGGTTAATCTTAAGCAATTAACAGCACCAGCTACTAGTATGTTATCAAATGAACTAACTGTAAAGGCCTAACACCTAGGTCTGTGTTTGTAAGGAAAATTAAAAAATTTTGAGATTTTCAAAAAGATATTGGCATGCTACCTTTTTTGTTGGGGACGGTCTGTGCATATTGGAGGTTGCGGCACAGTACAAGTGTAAGTAAGTTTGGAGGGGAAGGAGGAAGAGTGGATGAGTGTAGTTAAGTCTGCTTAAGAATGAGAAGGTGCTTTGGCACTAAGCAATTTCTGTTGCTGCTGCTGGAGATAAAAGGGGAAAGGCGGGGAGACCCCCACTAGGCTATGGATATTGGGTTCTCTTGTGTTTTAGACAATTGATAAAAAGGTTGGTAAATGACTAATGAAGTTGAGTAGCTTATCATAGGAACATATGATGCAAGAAATCAGCCAGCTATCTATCATCATGCTACATCCCATTCTATCTTACTAAGCTTAATGAATGTCTAATTGGGTGCCATTTAAGAGAACCAGAGTGGTGTTGGTTCCCTTGACATCCCATGAGCTCTTTTTTTCTTTGTCAACTTAGGCATGACATGTTATTTTTTCTTTTAATATTTCTATCATAATTATAATTCCCTGTCAGTCATATCTAGAATGGACTTATGCTATGACTGCAGTTTGAAGTGATATCTTTCAATGCTTTAATTTCTTGTTTTAGATTGGTTGGTGGGCATGCTGGGCAGAAGATTCCAATGATTCTTTTGGTAGAATAGTATGGATAACCCCTGCTTTTGGTAGATATGTGGCTAAAAGTTACAGTCCGAGGTAAATTATTAAAGTTTTATTATGTTTCTGGGATAGGCATTATAACTTATCATTCTATTTCAGACAACTGCTAAATGGATCTTCAGGATCTCCACTCTTTGAAATTTTTATTGTCAGAGATGAAGATGGGATATACAAAACACAAGTAAGCAGTTTGTTTCTTTTTTTCTTTTTTTTTTTTTTTTCCTTTTTTTGCTTAAGAATGATGCGTAAGGTTAACCCTTAAATAATTACATAGGTCAGATACTTGGGCACCATCTTCCTAAGGATTCAAACTCTGAACTTCATAAAAGATAAAGAGGGTAAACCAACTAGTAGGCTAAGTCCTGTTAGGTTACAGTTTGTTTCCCTATTACTATTATTGAATATTATGTTTATTACCCCTGGGTTATTTAATCAATCACCTCCGATGCTTGATCTTTCTACAGGTAGTAGCTCTGCAGCGAGTGACAGAAAACTTAACCCATTTCCCTTCGTCAGTGTCAAAAACTATAGATCGTCCAGCTGCATCTTCCTCCAAGTATTCATCCACTGAAATAAATCCAACTAGTGAGGTTGCCACAGATAATAGTGATGATGATACAGCAGAGAAGAGAGAGAAAAATGCAATGGAGACGAGCAGCAAAGATAACATAAACAATGAAGATTCTAGTGAAGAAGTTCTAGACACTATTATAAATTTTCTGAATGAAAGAATTCCTGGCTTTAAAGTTAAAGTAGTGAATGTCACTGTGCCAGATGAAATTAAGACGGACACAGAATCACTGGAGCAGTTAGTGAAGGAAGATGATGAGAAAAATGCTTCAAGCAAAGATACAAAATACGAAGATAGAAAATCAGAAAATATTCAGGGCCAAATGTTCTCAGCTGATGGGGATTCTGACTCAAATGAAACTAAAGATACTACACAAGTTTTTGTTGGTGGAGTTACTTATAACAAAGAAGATGACTTGTCAAAGTCATACATGCGTGTTCCAGCAGAAATGGATGATGTGAAAAAGGATTCATTCATTCTACATATTTGTGGAAAAAGTGCTGAGACAGGTGCTGGAGCACCGAAGCCTTCTAAGGTCAGGGTTGCAGCTGTAGCTGCTCAATCAGCCTCAGATCTTATGCCTCGTGATCTTGCAAAGGCAATTTTGAGCGGGGATAAAGCTATTTCAAAGGTTTGAAATACAAATTGGATTTTCTGCTTAAATAATAAAAAGCATTTTCAATATTTGTTAAGCTTTGCTGAAGACATTACAATACACATGTTACCACTTATGCTTCTGGTTTTGCTATAGTGACAATAGTACAGTGAAATAAGTTTGCAAATGTTGGTAACTTTTAGTATCTTTTAACGTTGGAGAAAAGAAATATGCTAGTAGTATTGCATTTTTGAATATTGATCTGGAAACAATGTTGCATTTCTTCCTTATTTTTTGTATACAATTATGACTCTCATTCCATTTTCAACGATAAGAAAGAACATATCAACACCTTGTTTTATCCTTTTGATCTATGTGCTGCCAGTTGTAGCTACTTCTGCCTCTGTTTATACAGTTTAATACCAAAATCATGTATTCCTGTAATATGCCCACGAAGAAGTGAGATGAATCATGATGATACAAATTTCAGCGGTTCTTAATTGTGACGTTATTTGCGAGCATTAGATCTTCAAATCACAGACAATTTGACATTTAGACATACATTTCATTTAGTTACTTTGATATCATTTTATCTCATTCTTATATCTATTCATACAAAATAGAGAGGAGAGTGTTTGAATATATATATATATATATATATATATATATACATGTATATATACATGTATATATACATGTATATATAAATGTATATATACATGTATATATAAATGTATATATACATGTATATATACATGTATATATGCATATACATGTATATACATATATACATGCATATATATATATACATGCATAAATATAAATATATACATAAATATATATATATATATACATAAATATATAAACCTGAGAAAGTCTACTAAAAATCAGGTCTCCAAAGAAGTTCGGGAGGTTATCAAGCTTGCATTTAACCACGCTCAGGGAAGGAACAGACTATCCAAGACTACCTTTTTCAATCGGATCATCAGTGACAATAGCGGTTTGGATCCATTTGAAGGTGAGTTGCAGAATGCCAATTCGATATGGTGGAAAATTTTGATAGATTATATGACAATTAGCATTCTCTTTAAATACAGGCTTATATGTGGGAGCTTTTGGTCCATATGGTACTGAGGTGGTACACCTGCGATGCAAGTATGGTAACTGGAATGATGCAAATGGATTGAATTCAGATATGGATTTCTTTGAATATGTTGAAGCAATAAAATTGACTGGGGATCTAAATGTTCCTGCTGGACAGGCACGTAGTTGGTCAATTTCCTTTTTGTAGGCTTTCATTTAATAGATAAAATTCAGTTATTGTCGTTTCTCATTTCCTTTTATGAGCAGGTAACTTTTCGTGCTAAAATTGGCAAGAAATATCATCTCCCAAGCAAGGGCTTGTATCCAGAGGAGCTTGGCGTGGTAACATTCTGAAGTTGCCTTTGTTCAATATTTGTGGTTCACCATATAAATTGTTTAAGTGATTACCTGTGGGTTAGTATTAATCAATTCTATTTCTAAAAATTCAAAGGTTGGATGGAGCATATCACTATTTGTATCTAGGTTTGCTTATGATTCTTGAGGCAGTTCTGTAGGTCTAGAATTAATTCTTTGCTGAAACCATTTTAGGCTTGTTTGAGCTGAGAAATTTTTTAGCCTGTTCTACTTCTGATTGTTCAAAGGCTGCAAGAGCTTGTTGCTATTTGTATCTTAGTTTTCTGATGATTCTGCAGGTAGCTCTGTTGCTTTGAAACTCTTTGCTAAAACACACTAGTACTAGTATAAGCTGAGAATTTTGTTCTTTGTGGAATTCAGGTTTCAATTTACAAAGGCCAAGGTAGAATAGCAGAACCTGGATTTAAGAATCCGCGATGGGTTGATGGTGAATTACTCCAGTTAAGTGGCAAGGTAAAACTTGTTCTGCGACTGAGCTCATATGTTGTTTTAGAACAATGTGACACTATGACATGTTAAAAGGCTCTGCTTGACTTGTGACTTGTCATAATTACATACAAACAGATGATACTGATTTAATCCTTATGAAGCATGATATCATATGTCTGTTTAAAAAGTCATATCATTAGTAAATTTTTGTGGTCATGGCTTAAATATTAACCTCATTATTTGTGGTTGAGGTTGCCAGTCCAATCCAAGTCTGTGAGTGAATGAAGCTAGGAGCAGTATCATGTGATGATCTAATGCCTTTTCTTGATTTAGAAAAATAGTTCATATGAGAGAAGCACGATAAGAAAGAATATCAAAATTCTAGTTGTTCTGGTGCTGAAGTGTAGGTTCAGGAATTAATATAGCAGAGAGACTTTCACCCATTGATCCTGGAATAGATACTCTGGTAAGTATGGCATTTACAACCAAGTAAATATGAGTTGAGCATGATTAGATGGAATATTGAAGTTCTACCCATTTTAGTGCTAATGGTAAATAGAGGAAGGCATATAGCAGAGAGAGTTTCACATATGTCAAAATTCTCTGTTCTCAAGATAGAATGGTAGGTTGAGAAACAAACATGACACAGCCCTTCATGCGTTCATGCTGTAAGTAGAAACTCCTATTGCATGAGCATATCAAATTTCAATGTATGATGGTTGAGAAATTGGCATCGGAGGACTACATAGGAATGTAAACTAGTATGGATGAATGAGCAAAATAACCTGTGTAGCTATCACTGGTTTGGATGCCATGTTACTGTGGTCATCTTTAAAGATACATTTGTTGGTGTGATTAGTCATTTGATCAGTTGCTGCATTAAAAAAATCACTATATTTATGCTGCTTCATCTCATAGCAACCGTCATTTAGCAGTCTAGCAAGATGTATTACTTGTACAAGAAACGTATCGTACTTTAATTAGTAGAATTTGCATTTCTTGTCACACTAGGTCTACATCACACAACCATTTCAATATATTATATGGGCTTTTCAATGGGAGCACCATGAGATTTGTATTTTTCAGCGTTGAACTATGAATTTTGCAGGGGTTGGGGCCACATATCAGAGGCATGTTACTTGGGTTTCTCTATGTTGTACCTGAGCAGAGTTTCCTGGTGCTATTCCAGCCGCTGAGACTTCCAGATTAGTGCCGCAGAAGTCCGGCCTTTGAGTAACGGGTCAAAGAGTAAACATGTAGTTCTTCAATGTCAGATATCGAGGATTTTTCACACACCAACATGCATATTCACAGTTTCCCTTAGTGTTCGCGACAGGAAGGAATTAGGCTACTGTTTTCTCACTGACCATTTGTGAAGTTGGTGAGTGGCACAATTTCAGTGAACTTTTTGCGGTGGATGTAGCACCTCTATTGAAACTGACAGAAGCCTGATGCTGATAGGAGCGTCAAAACTTGATTCCTGTGAACATCTTTAGCTAACAAGTTTTCAGCGTTATTCCGATCTTTCAAGTCCATAAGTTCCTCTTTATTATTTGTACGTAATTCGTCGATTCCGCATAACTCTTGTACTAAGAAAGAAGACTCATGATCTATCTTGTGCCGATACTTGCTTTAGATTTTGATCACGGCAGGTAAAATATATGCCGTCGAAAATTTATCAGCTGGAAAATATACGGGGCAGATACGATCGAGATGGACTCCGGTCGAGTACTTTCAATCGCTTGCAGTCCTTGGGATGACCATCATCTTGATTGCAAATGGACTTCGTGATGAACGATCAGATAAGGTGGGTGGGTAAGCGTTCCCCACCATCAAGCGAGTGCGGCGATACCCCATTCCTCGCGGGATAGCAATTACACGCCGTAACGCTCCGTTATATACACGTCGGGATCGCATCGTTTAGGGTTTTAGACGCCGCCGCCACCAGACTCGCCCGCTTTCTGCATTTAAAGCAGGGAGGAAGGCGGGCAACGATGCTTCTCTTTCATTACCAATCCTTTTCCGCCTCTCCATGGTAGATCATGTTCTTCTCATCTCTTCTCCTGCGGAAAATGCTGTTCTTTTGGGCTTTGATACACTGAAACACTGTTCTTTGATTTCTTCCGATTAAGATGCCAGGTTTTATGTTGGTTTGATATTATATCACTGGCAGATTTCAGTCTGAAATCACTATTTCGACCATTTTACGTGCTTTCTCGAGAATTATAATGTCTGATTCAACCGTCTTAAATTTGCTTCATATGTGACGGCTTTTCTTGTAGCACAATCACCATGGTGGACGATGATCGAGAAGGGTGGTGATGATACGTGCTTCTTTTGACACCTCTTGTTTGAGAGAGGCTACTTCATGCTAACTCCTCTTTAAGCAGAGTAGCAGATTTCTGACCCCTTGTTCGCCCACCTCTTTATGTTAAATTATCCGCTGTACATCGCGATGCTGTCGTCTCTGTTCATTCCCCCTCCTTCTGTGGTTCAGAGCGTTGTGAGGGCTATGACGAGTACTGCTTTATTCTGACACCTCTTGTTTGAGAAGGGACTCGTAGAGTGCCCTTCCTTGAGCAGATTTAGCAATGAACTGAGCCCTTCCTCGTCTATTATGTTTTTTATCCACTGTTCTTCCATATGACGCTCCCTACTTCTTAGTCTTTGTATTTCTCTAATTTTTTTTATTTTTAAAGAACAGTATTAACTTTTTATATTCGTATAATTAATTTTTTTCTACTCTGCATAATTCTTAACATAAGTTTAAATTTGTTATTTGACAGAATTTTATTAGGTATTAATTTGCCTTGGTTCTATCCGTTCGTTCGGTTTTAAATGTATTGAATGGGACCGCAACGATTGGCTATAAAGATAAAGGGGAGGGAAACTAAGCGAAAGACGTTGTTGAGATTTGGAAAAGCGAGAAAGCTATGGGAAAAAAATAGAGACGGGTGCTTTTAGACAAAAAAAAAATCAAAATCAACAACGCCCATGTGAAACAAAAGTAATGGCATAGACGTTGCATTGTTGACTCGCCTGGTCATGCACGAGTTACTAGTCATCGATCAGAGTGCGAACTTGGGAAGTTGCACGAGTCGATCATCGATACACGATGACCAAACTCGTTCACTTACCTCTCGATCGTACATGCTTAATCGCAAGGAATATTAATTCTAGATAGCGTGGCATAGTTCTCCTCTCTAAGCGCCTAACACCAAGCCTCATTCCTTATCCATTTCAGGTGTGCCCTCGTCTTGATAGATGGTATGCCTCTAATTGTTCTTCTCTAACACAATTGATATGAATGTTGAATTTTAAATTTTGACGATGAAATCAATTTATAAATTTATGATTTAATCAGTATTTTGAGAAAAGTGATGTAAGATTAACTTCGATTATAGAAAGATAAATTCATTGAAACAAGTGAATCAAATATTGTGTCATAGTTAATCATGTTAAAGATCGAGCATTGGACCAAAAGGATCGGACAGTGTATAAAGATTGGACGTTGCAGAGTCAACACGTTGATGGATCGGGCAATACGTTGAAGGAAAGGATGATATGTCAGAAGCTCGGACGAAGTGTCGGACGAAGTAATGACATACCAAACAATACAAGATTCATTGTTTGTAATCATTTATGTCTTGATCGTCGTAAATTAGGTCTTAATTGAGTTAGTTTTGGGTGTAATCATGCTAACTCAATTAGGGGCTCATTAGACTTGTATTAAGGCTAAATTGAGCCTATTGGAAGGTCAATTCAATGACCAAAAGTTAGGTCATGTGGTGGCATCGCTAGACCATGCGGTGGAATCACTTGTGATTTGGAAAGTACAAAATGTACTTTCCTAAAAAATCAGGTAGTAGAAATGCCTAGACAGACAGTGGTATTGCCTAGTGTCAGGTGGTGGTACTACTAGTTATATGTGCTCTATAAGCCAATCATGTAAGTGATGACATGTGCGATTGGACGTGCACTCTTTTTGTTTATTATTAATTGATATTTTATCAATTTATCTTACGTATTACGTATATTGTGATGTCCATGAATCTGTGTGTTGGTTGTAGGTGCCCTACAAGCCAATCACCTGAGTGATAACACCTGTGACATGTTACGTCGATCTCTTCGTATATTATTATTGATATTTTCTTACATTATCTGGATGACTATTATGATGTCCATGGATCTGTGCAATAGGAATCGGATCATGATGAGATCACGATAATGAGACCGATATACCTTTAAACATATATCCTAAATCATCCTGGTCAAAGGTTACTCGATGAGGACATCGAGATAATCGGATAGACTGGTGCGTTATATACTCGTCTATATGATGGAGGTGACTAGTCTCGTAGTTGCTTGTGTGGGGACACTAGAGGTATAGTGCAGGTGCTTATTGGAGAATGAGTTCGTTAATTGATTCGCTTACAGAATGCTGTATGGTTAATGAACATATTAAGTCATAAGTGTCATCACTTATGTGATTAGCTTGCAGGGCACATATGACTAGCAAGATCAAAATCCGAAAAAAATTTACCAAGGGCTCTTGAACTATTAACGACATCCGTGAAATGGGTGTACATGTCGCTGATAGTCTCGTTTGGTTCCATTCGAAAAAGCTCAAAATCATGTAATAAGAGGTTTACTTTTTAGTCTTTGACTCTACTAGTTCCCTCGTGCATGATTTTAAGTGTGCGCTAAATATCAAAAGTCGTTTCACAAGTTGAAATCCGATTAAACTCGTTTTTATCTAAGATGCAAAATAAGGCATTTATAGCTTTTGCATTTAATGAAAAAGATTTTCTCTCTAATTTTGACCGTTCGTTCATCGGTTTAGAGGGAAGTTGAAAATCGTTTTCAATAACGTTTCATAAATTCAAATTTAAAGAAATCAAGAAAACTCACATTCGAGTTTCCCAATATATGTACCAATCCGTTAAACAACGGAGCATGAACAATCGAAAAATACTCTTGAAAGCCATGAAGAGCCATTTTTCGTGGGTGTGAATCCGAAAGAGAAATAACAAGGCTCTGATACTAATTATTAGGATCTAGAGCGACACTAAGAGAGGGGGGGGGGGTGAATTAGTGTAGCGGTTAAGTATAATAATTTTAGTGATTTAAAATAACTTCGAAAAACTTCGCTTGATTAAAAATAATATTTTGATTAAAAGTATTTCGATTCCATTTAACTTGAAGACGTATGTAAGAAGATGAAGAGGAAGTGGAGCAAGTAAACTAAAAGCTTGCAACAATGTAAATGATAGTAAGTAAATACAAAATCGATTTTATAGTGATTCAGTCAAACGACTTATATCCATTCCCGATTCCACTTTTCTTGAGGCCATCGGCTTTTCCAATAGTTATCTTCCTTCCAACAAGCGAAGACCAATTCCCTTACTGTCCTCTCTCCTTTTGATGGGCTTAGGAGGTAACCCTTACTAGCACTTCACTCCTCTCTTTCGTTGAAATATAAATAAAAACTAGAGGAGGGATTTCTAAAGTGATTTGAATAACGTTTTCTAACTTTTAAAGTATGTGTGCTTATATGTTCAACCCAGGGATGGGAGGGGTATTTATAGGCTCCAATCTGATTCAAACTTGGAGCCAAAAACCTTCCCATCCCGGGTTTACTAGGTATTAATGGTACCACCACCCTAGTCTAGCGGTGCCACTGCCAGACAGGGTCCAACACTTTTGGTTAGGCCTTAAACCGCCCAAACCAGTCCATTACCGGGCCCAATGAGCCCCTAACAGGGTTAAAGGGATTACCTCCCAAATCAACCCCTAATTATGTACTAACTACAAAATTAAAGACATTTACTAAGCTAAACAATATTCGACAAGTCAAGACTTTTTCTGACAAGCTTCCGACGAACTTCCGACAGTCTTTCGATGAACCCTCGGACACCATTCTGTAGACTCCCACCAAGCTCCTGGACTTCACACCGATCTTGGCAAGTTTCGACGAGCTTCTTCGACAAGCTTCGATCTTTCTCAGTGAGCTCCGCAAACTTCCAACGAACCTTTTGGTGAACTTTCAAAAACCCTTCAGCAAGCTCCTTACTCATTCTCAGCAAGTTTTGACAGTACTTCCGATGAACCCTCAGACTTCCATTGAACTCTTGAACTCCCAACGATTCATTCGCACTTGACTCCAGCACTTTGTTTCGTTTTATATCTTCATCGTTATCGTAGTTAATCCTGCACACTAAATAAATCTTAACTCTACTTCGATCTAGACAATTATTACACAAATCAATATCCTGTTACCCGACACTTCATTAGTCAGTGCTTCGTCTAGTTCTTCAGTGCACCATCCTCTCTTAAGGCCTATTACTCAATCGGTAGTTGACCTCCGCAACCCCAATCTCCTTGGTGCAACACCATACTTCTTGGCCTGATGCTCGATATCCGATGCCTTCTGCTGATTGTTGACCAGACCTTCGGCTCGATGTCCAATATCCTGGCATGATTTCCTTCGGTGCAACATCAATTCCTCTTATGTTAATTGTCTAATCCTGATCGATAATAGACCTGTGTCACTCAAAATATAGTTAAACAACAAAACACAATTAATTAATTTCATCATCAAATTTTGAGACTCAACACCGGTGACATCTCTATGCCATAGATAAGATAGTAAATCACGATATAGGTAAGTCTCGAGGGACTCGACCAACTCAACCTACACTAGGAATCGGTTCCTACGTATAACGATTGAAGGCCACGTGAGTCAATCTAATTGCCTCACGTTTACCAACTTAATATTATTAATAGAGGGGATTTTTGATTTGGTCTCATAATATGAGGTGTCACACACATACATATTTAATATATATCTACATCGCATGCAAATATATATATCTAATAGGTGTATATATAATCACACATCACATGAGCAATCACACTAGATGATCATGGACCACATCCTAATGTGATCAAGCTTGAGATAGTGGGCTCAATCACTCACATCAAGATCTATGTGTACAACGATGCATCTCCATGCCCTATGATCATCCATCTTGTCCTTGTCAGCTCTATCGACATTTCATCGTATCTTCATGCGTCGCGATCATCTGTTTCGTCCTCGTGGTCTCGCTATCGCTTCCACGCTCCCACCACGTCTCCTCATGTAATTATAACTTAATTACAGGCACACAGGCCCGATAATAAACGAGAAAAAAGTTGAAGGTTCATAGGTGTCACGCCCCCCCTGAAATTATCACATTCAGGAGGTGTGACCCTGTCTCAAATCCATAACATTAAAATTTTAAACAACAATCCGATCCCCAGGATCCGCAACGATATTTGAGGACACTAACGATCATTCAAGTTGTAAATCACATCAACAACTCATAATTCATAAACCCTGTGCAATTTAATAATTCATATACCACATCACTCCAAGATTCATGAAATCCAAAACCAACTCAAACTAAACAATATCCACATCATAAAATCCACGAGTGATGGAATCCATATATTTACAAAACTAGCATTTACCACAGGTTCATATCATCATACCATTTAAACTTAACATTACAAATCCTAATGTGAGGGTCCTTCAACCTATACAAAACATATAAGTTCAGAGGTACCATCGCATCTCACTAAACACAAAATGTACTTATACAACAAAACATTTCAACCACTACAGATCAACCCAAAATCTTCTAGCTTTCCTTCCTCATTAATTTAAACATCCCAGTCCGATAAGCTAACTGAAAATATTATATAACAACGGGGTGAGCATAACAAAGCTCGACAAGTGACTAACATATCCATAGGGAAGGAGAATAGCTTTCAATAAGCCCGATATCAAAATGCAAGGTCGAATCTGAGGAAACATATATATCATCATATCGAATCACAAATGTCCTCTTATTCAACTTATTTAATTCATAACAAATAGAGTAAGGAATAATTAAAGCATATCAGACGATGATAATGGTAAGTTGGAGCATATCCAATGACACATAGGATAATACGAAACATATCAAGGGTGCAGGGGTGATCTCTCAGAACATATCAGAATAACAACAAATAATAGAAGTTCAAATGTCAAATCTGATCATTCACTTTCATATCATCCAAAGCGCACATATAAACACAAATAACGCTTTGGATATCATATCAAAAACACAGAGGGTGCAGTGGTGATCTCACACAATATCTCCCACGTCGAAGAGTCATCATCCACGCCCGGATGAAGCCGATGGGGGCCGACAGAGCATCGCAGGCTCTATACACAAATACCCTTTACCATTTCTGGCAAAGGTCCAATAATCCCTTTACCATTTCTGGCAAAGGTCCAAATAATCCCACAGACACCAGAGTACAAAAGGACAGGTATGAACAATAATTTGACACATATCGGAAGCACATGCGGAACAATAAAACGTACATGCGCCTTTTGAAATAGTCGATGCAAGCTTATTCTTTCACAATGCATTCAAATTTGAAATGAACATAATGACATGTGTATACAAGGGTTTGAAACAATGGTATAAAGCTCAACTGAATGAAGGACTTTAGCTGAATTCAGTTTCCAACAAAAAAGGCAAAACAAGAATAGGCAAACTTGACAAAAATCTGGTTTTGGCAGAATTCGAAAGGTATAATTCCTGAGTTGTTTGAGTAACCAATTATGCTCCAATTCACTCTAAATTAGTGTCATTTGAAAGATATAATAATCTAGATTCGGATTAACAAAGTTTGGTATGAATTAGAGGTCTCCACAGGAAGTTACAAGTAATTTAGTGACAGCAGGTCAGAAAACATCATCTCTGTTTTACAGAATGTATAGGGTCGACTAAAACAGACGTTTGGTTGGTGTCTTTACTCCAAATATTTCAAATAAGATATGCACAGAAAGCTTTATGAGTCTACTTTCCAATAAGATTAATTTCATCACCATTGAATCTGTTCACAGTGAGTTACAAGTGATAGAATGTCTAGAGGTCAGAACTCGGAATCTCTATTTTACAGATTCTATAGGGTCAATTCAAACAGAAGTTTAGATAGGCAATTGAATTCCAAATTCATACATCTTAGTCTCAAAATGAAGATATACAAGTATACTTTCGGATGGATTTAATTTTGCTTAAATACGAATTCAGTACAGAGAGTTATAGACATGATAAAGTAGAAAGGACAGAATCTGTAAAAGAAACTCAGATTCACTGTTTGATGCATAAATTGCAGAAATATCATTATTAAACTTCAATCCTCTAAAATTTTCAGGATTAGGATGAGAACAAGAATCAAACTAACTGTAGGAAGGGTTAGAACACTTGCCTTTGATCAATTTTGATCCCAATGAAAGGTATTGAGCCCAAAAGACCTAAATCCCTAATTCTCCTTCTCTTCTTCTCCTCCTTATCTTCTTCTCTCTTTCTCCCCTTTCTTCTCACGTAGGCTGCCTTCTCAGTTTCCTTGGAAATGAAGGCAGAGTCTTAAACAGTGGGATTTGTTATTTGTGCATTTTGCAATTTAGTCCTTGTGTTACATATTTTTACAATTGAGTCCTCCGAATTTTACAAATAGGTCCTCAGCTCTTATAATTAGGTTTTTCAATTCCATTCAAACTCCTTTATCAAATTTAAAATGGATAGTAAATCTGCTATTAAACTCTTATACGAAAATGTAGAAACGAGGAATGCGAGGGATGTTACACTCTCCCCCTCTTAAAAAAAAAAATTTAGTCCTCTAAATTTATCATACCTCTATCAATGACAAGATGAGGATAAACTTTCTTCATTTCCTCCTCTAGCTCCCAAGTTGTTTCTTCTCCGGAATGATGTCTCCATTTCACTTTAACGAGCGGGATAACCTGCCTCTTAAGATTTTATCCTTTCTATCAATAATTTGAGTGGGCTCCTCCAGATAGGATAAGTCTTTATCAATTACAATCGGCTCATAATTTATGATATGAGAGGGATCATGCACATACTTTCTAAGCATTGAAACATGAAAAATATCATGGATCTGACCTAAGGATGGTGGCAAGACAATCCTGTGTTTACGTAATCCAATTTTTCAAGGATTTCAAAAGGTCCAATAAACCTTGGGCTTAATTTTCCTTTCTTCCCAAATCTTACTACGCCTTTAGAAGGGGAAACCTTCAAAATACAAAATCCCCTACTTGAAATACAATATCTCTTCGCTTGCATCAAGATAGCTCTTTTGGCGACTGGCGCCTTTAGCCTTTTCTTATAATTTGAATCTTTTCAGAGTCTCTTGAACTTTATCCTGGTGCTAATAACTTTTATCGCCAACTTCCTCCCAACATATAGGCGTTCTACACTTTCGCCCATACAAAACTTCATAGGAGCCATCCAATGCTTGAATGGTAACTATTATTGTAAGTGAACTCAATAAGAGAAATATCTTTATCCCATTCACCTCTCCAATCCATGACATAGGCTCTGAGCAAATCCTCAAGTATTTGAATTGTTCTTTCAGATTGACCATCGGTCTGAGGGTGATAGGCGGTGCTAAACTTTACTTTGGTGCCCATAGACTCTTGTAATCTCCTCCACAATCTAGAAAGAAATCTAGAGTCTCCGAGATGATCTCCTTTGGAATACCATGAAGTCTTACTATTTCATCAACATATAAATCGCAAGTCGATCAAGTGAATAAGTCATATTGATTGGTAAGAAATGTGCAGATTTGGTTAACCTATCAATAATGACCCAAACAAAGATCATGCTTCCTAGAGGTTCTGGTAGTCTCAAACAAAGTCCATGGTAACACATTCCCATTTCCATACAGAATATCCAAAGGCCGCAACAAACCTCCGTGTTTTGATGTTCTCGCTTTGATTTCTTGTCGACAAGTCAAACACTTCGAAACATACATTGCAATCTCCTTTTTCATGCCTTCCCACCAATAATGACTTTGGAGATCCCTATACATTTTAGTGCTACCAGGATGCATGGTGTATTTTGAATTGTGACCCTCCCTCAGGATTTGATTCTTGATATCTGGGTTATTAGGAACACATATCCTATCCCCAAATCTCAAAAGGCCATCCTCTAAAATTTGAAAATTGTGCTTCAATCCCTTTTCAACTTCATTCCTAAAGTACATTAGGTGTGGATCTTGTAGTTGCCCTTCTTTAATTTGTTGCGTGAGATCAGACCACACTTGAATAGAGGCCATCAGCATCATTGAATTTTGCCCTTTTTTCATGACATTCAAATCACAATTTTCTTCTAAGAACCTCCATTGTTTCACAATCAGACTAGCCATAAAGCTTGTAGATTTTCTACTAAGCGCATCATACAACATTGGCTTTACGGTGATAATGGATGGTACAATCATAATCCTTTAGAAGTTCTATCCATCTTCGTTGCCTCATATTCAACTCTTTCTGAGTAAAAATATACTTTAAACTTTTGTGATCAGTAAGGATTTCAAATGTTCGCCCATATAAGTAATGTCTCCAAATTTTTAGAGCAAAGATGATTGCTTTGCTAATTCCGGATCATGAGTTGGATAATTCACTTCATAACTCTTTAGTTGCCTAGAAGCATAAGCAATTACTCTCCTTCCTGCATTAGAACACATCCCAGGCCCTTTCTTGAAGCATCGGTATAAACTACAAATCCCTCATTACCACTTGGAATAGTGAGAATAGGGGCACTGGTCAATCTTCTTTTTAGCTCTTGGAAACTTTGCTCACAATCATCACCCCATTCAAATTTCATATTCTTCCGAGTCAGTTTGGTGAGGGGAGAAGCGATTCGAGAAAATCCCTCCACAAATCTCCTGTAATAACCTGCCATGCCTAGGAAACTTCTAACTTCGATTTGTTGGTACTTCCTACTTAACCACCGCTTCTACCTTCTTTGGATCAACAGATATGCCTTTCCACAAATCACATGGCCTAAGAAAGCAATTTCCGTCAGCCAAAATTCACATTTACTACACTTTGCATACAATTTCTTTTCTCTTAGTATGGATAATACGTTTCTCAAGTGTTCCTCATGCTCTTGATTACTCTTTGAATACACCAATATGTCATCAATGAACATAATTACACAGTCATCCAAGAGTGGCTGAAATATCCTGTTCATCAATTCCATAAAAGCTGCAGGAGCATTAGTCAAGCCAAAAGGCATTACCAAGAATTCATAGTGTCCATATCGGGTCCTGAAGGCGCTTTTGGAATATCCTCCTTCTTGATCTTTAATCGATAATAACGACCTTAGATCGATCTTAGAGAACACTTGTGCACTCCTGCAATTGATCAAACAAGTCATCGATCCTTGGAAGAGGATACTTGTTTTTAATGGTCACCAAATTCAACTGCCTATAGTCAATACAAAGCCTCAATGTCCCATCCTTCTTCTTAACTAATAGCAATCGAGCACCCCATGGTGAGACGTCTAATGAAACCCTTATCTAACAACTCTTGTATTTGCTTCTTCAACTCCTCTAACTCGAGGGAGCCATTCTATATGGAGGCTTAGATATTGGGGTTGTACCAGGACTACTTCAATAACAAATTCACCATCCTCCTGGCGGTAATCCAGCAAGTCATCCGGAAATACATCAGAACTCTTTAACCACCAAAGTTTCATTTAGTTGAGTTTCTTGATCTGAATGATTCTTTACACATATAAGATAACAAAAACAACCCTTTTGCATAAGACGATGAGCTTGAAGTGCCGATACTGATAAAGAGGCATATCATGCCTGATTCCTCAAAATAAAAGATGGGTGATCCGGTAGGCAAAAGTGATCATTTTTGTATAACAATTGATACTAGCATGATAGGAAGATAGCCAATCCATGCCAAGTATAATATCAAAACCTTGGATCTCGGAAGGATCAAATCGGCAAGGAATTCATGTTCCCCAATAGAAATCAAACAAGATGGATAAATCAAGTTTGCTATTAAAGAATTCCCACACAGAGAGTTACATACAACATATAATCTAGTGGTCTAGGTAGAACACTTAAATGACAAGCAAAATGTGGTGAAACAAAGGATAGATTAGAGCCAGGATCAAACAAAACTTTTGCATTTTTATTAGAAACATGAAGAATACCTTCGACCACTGATTTAGAGGCTCTAGCATCCTGCTCAGTAATAGCATATACTCTAGCATGGGCTGATCTGGGAGGTAGTGGTTCTTCCTTTTCTTAAAGGAGTCTTTTATTTTGTGACCTAACTTTCCACAACCAAAGCAAGCTCCAGTCACCCAAAAACACCTATTTGTCTCATGATTGCTTCCACATTTTGTACATAATGGAATCCCTTGTGGTAGCTTCCTCATCTCATATCCAGATACCTTTACCCTCTTGTTACTTCTCTCAGGTTCATTTCCTCTCCTATTATTATAAAAAAACTTATCCATACTCTTCTTGCTCATGATTTCTTGGATCTCTTCAAAATCTTTTTCAATAATGAAGGCTCTTTCCACCACATCAGAATATGCTTGAAGTTTTAAAGTGATATTCGGCTCCTTATGGCTGGCCTTAATCCCCTCTCAAACCTCCTTGCTTTTCTAGATTCATCATCAATTATATGTGTGGCAAATCTAGAGAGCTCAGTGAATTTAGATTCATATTTGGCCACCGTTAAATTTCCCTGAATGAGATTCAAGAACTCCAATTCTTTCTGCTCTCTAATGCAATCTGGGAAATATTTATCGTTGAACTTTTCTGTAAATGTCTTCCAAGTGAATGACTCATGTCTAATTTCAGAAATCCTCCTTATTGTTCTCCACCAGTGTTCAGCCTCGCCCTCTAACATAAAGGTAGCAAGAGAAACCTTCAGATCATCAGGGCAATTTAAAACGTCAAATATTTTCTCTAGGAAACCCTGGCTGCAGGGCAGCCTTGCGTAGTTAGGAAACCTGGCCGCCAACTTGCCCCATGCAGCCAGGAGTCCTGGCCGCTAGGGCAACCACTATGGCTAGGAAACCCTAACCACCGAGGGTGCCCCTTGTAACTAGGAAACCTGGCTATAAGGGCTGCTATGCAGTAGGTTGAGAGTAGCCTTGTTGCTCTCGTTCCTACTACTTTTGGCTAGGCCGAGAGTAGTAAGAAAAGCTCTCAACCAAGGCTGCAAGCAGCCTTCGACCAATCTAAAGGGGTAGCAACCATTGCTGCCCTTTTTTCCTCTTTTGTGTTAACATATTTGGCATCAAAAACCCTCTACAAAACACTTCATAACAGAGAAAAAATTGCAGCACAGATTTGATATCTATGATAAAAAATTGCTACAATTGCATAAAATGATTCTTACGTGATTGAACACAACACACGCAATTTAAAAGCTAATCTTTTGCGCGAGCAACCTAGCTCTGATACCACTGTTGGGAAATCTGTAGCAATATCATATGTGCAACAGAAGAAAAGAAACAAAAATCATAGATTTTCCATAGAAAAAGAGGTTATTAACATCGTGCAAAAGTTAGTGCGCAAAATCCTACAAAACCGAAAACTATATGTAAGAAAATTACCTAGGAAGATCATATATCCCTGAATTCCTATAGATCTATAGGACTGGATGAAGAAGTTCAAATGTCCACCTCTCTAATGATAATTCACAAAGCAGGGGTTGCGACGATGCTCCTCAAATTGTTGCCCAAATCTTCTTGTAGCGTGCACTACGCGATCAAGAAGGGACCAGCCCTTCTTGCTGTCTACATGCCACAATCTAGGGTTGCTGGCTGAGGAGGAGAGGAGAGGAGGAGAATAAGGAGATGGCTGCCACAAAACCCTTAGCCTATGGGCCTTTAGTGCCCTCCTATTTATAAAGGTCCCCTGTCAACTTAATCCTAATGGATCTTGCCCAATTGGGTATTGGATCTCTATCCAATTACCCAAGCCTCTTGGATTAGTAGGTCTCCACCCAATAATATCTTATTAGCTCTTATTGGATCTTATCTTAGGATCTAACAATTCAGGGGCTTAACGGATATCCAATAAGATAGGGGCTCTAGCGGATATCTCATATCCAAACCTCTACCCGTCGCGACACCTACCATATGTGTGTGATCCTCTAGGCCCAATATCAAGCTGGTCATGAGTCATACTTGTCAGAACTCCTTCTGAGTTAGTGAATTATTATCTCCATAATAATTCACTCGACTCATCGACTGCGGACGTACTAGGCCACTACGTCATAGTCTCTAGACGACATAGAGGAATCCAATCCTTTGGACCTATCCATCCTCAGTTACCATATACCTATAGTCCCTTATCCATCTAATATCCCAAAGACCTTATACTAGACATAGTGGAATCAGGCCCATATGATCTCTCTTCGAGTCTTGCTCTAATCGAATTTTCTTGGAGAACTCTCTTTTAATCCGAACAACCTTGACCAATGATTTGTTTGAACAAGAATACATAGGATATTCCTCTCATGATATCGAGAGCGGATGATCCTCTATTGACACTCAATAGCCCTCGTATAGTTGGCTAGCACTCTCAATAACCGATTGTATTAGATCTGGAGCTTCCAAACCTATAAGTATGATATCAAAGAATAGAATACTCATACAAGACATCCTTTGTATCTCAAGTCTAAGGACCAGATACACTACTAGGATAACGGAATCATTATCTAACAATAAGGTATCATCAACCATCCAGCATTCCATGGGCAGATCAATCAGTGAAATCATTCTCCAATGAGCACCTATACTGTATCCTTAGTGTCCTCACACGAGCAGCTATGAGACCAGCCGCCTCCATCATATGGACAGGTATACAGTACATCAATCTATCATGTTATCTCGATGTCCTTCTCGAGTAACCTATGATTGGGATTATTTAGGATCCACATTTAAAGGTGAATTGATCTCATTATCGTGATCTCATCATGATCTGACTTCCATTGCATAGTGTTGGAAAATCGGGAGATTCGGCATCTCATGCGCAGCGAAAAACAAAAACAAGATCGGAGATTTCCCATAGTTATGTACTTGGCCGTTGTGTGACGATTGATGTATAAAAATCACAAATCTGAAAAATCCACATGTATCATGTCAGAAGCGTTACTTAGGGAGATCATATATCCTCGAAAATTCTAGATTCGATGAAGAGGATGAAGGAGTACTAGTGTACTCCTCTGTAGTGGTAATCCACACACGGACATAGCAACGATGCTCCTTAGATCACCGCGAGATCTCTCTCCACATGCACCACAAGGCTGCCGGAGCTAAGGAGGAGGAGAGGAGACTGAGGAAAATAGGAGGATGACTACCAAGAGCTCTCAGCCTATGAACCAGGAGGTTCCTCCTATTTATAGAGGTGGAGGAAGCTTATCCTTAACAGATCCTATTCACATTGGATCTCTATCTAATTAGATCTCATTGGATCTTATCCATATGATCTAATTTGATCTTATCCAATTTGATCTTATCCAATCATTTAATTGGATCTCATCCAATTATCTAATTGGATCTCATCCATAGGATCCAAATTAGGGGCTTCGTAGATATCTCATATTCGCATCTCTACTCGTCGCAACATCCACCTTATGTGTGTGACCCTCTAGGCCCGATACCGAGCTGGTCGTGAGTCGCTCCCGTCAGAACTCCTTCTGACTCAGAACACCTTCTAATATAGTGAATTATTATCTTCATAATAATTCACTTGACTTATCGACTATGGACGTACTAGGCCACTACACCATAGTCCCCAGGCGGTATAGGAGGATCTAATCCATCGGACCTGTCTATCCTCAATTACCATGTATCTATAGTCTCTCATTCATCTAATATCTCAGACATCGTATATTAGGCATGGTAAAGTCAGGCCCATATGAAATCCTGTTCGAGTCTCGCTCTAATCGGATTCTCCTGGAGAACTCTTCTCTTAATCCGAATGACCCTAGTTAGGGATTTTGCTTGAGCGAGCACACGCGAGATATATCTCTCACGATATCGAGAGTGGATGATCCTCTATTGACACACAGTTGCTTTCTTAAGGTTGGCTACCATTCTTAAGAACTAACTATACCAGATCTAGAGCTCTCCAAACCTGTAAGTCCGGCGTCAAAGAATGGAGTACTCAAACAAGGCATCTTTGGTGCCTTAAGTCTAAGGATCAGACACACTATTGGGACTACGGAATCGTTGTATGACATTAGGTATCATATCAATGATATAAAGGTAAGACAATGGCAAGTCCCGGAAAGCTACAACCTCTACTTATTCCGAACTCAATATGGACTGATATATCAATGGGCTTTATCGAAGGGCTCCCCTCATTTTAAGGAAAAGGTACAATTCTTGTTGTGGTTGATCATCTTACAAAGTATGCTCACTTTTGCGCTGTTCGTAATCCCTACATTGCTTCTAGTATTGCTTGAATCTTTACGAAGAATATTATAAAATTGTATGTGATGCCAAGATCTATTGTAAGTAATCATTATAGGGTCTTCATGAGTAAATTTTGGACAGAGTTATTCCAGATACAAGGCACTAAATTGAAGATGAGTATGACATATCACCCACAAACCGATGGCCAAACTGAAGTGGTGAACAAGTGCTTGGAGACATACCTCAGATGCTTCACCAGTGACCGACCAAAAGAGTGGACAAAGTGGCTTCCCTAGGTCGAGTGGTGGTATAATACAACTTATCATTCATCCACAAAATGTACTCCCTATAAGGCTATGTATGGCTGACCTCCCCTTATAATCCCAAAATATGTTTTGGGCACCTCTAAAGTAGAACAAGTAGACAGAGAACTATAAGACAAAGACAAAACACTAAAGTTTCTAAAAGATAATTTCACTGATTTAATAGTGGTTCGGTCATATGACTTACGTTCACTCCCGATTCCTCTTCTCTTAAGGCCATCAGCTTTTCATTAGCTATCTTCCTTCTAATGGGCAAAGACAAAGTCTCTTACAGCACCTTCTCCTTTTAACAAGCTTAGGAGATAACCTTTACAAGAACTCACACACTCCTCTCTTTTTGCTGAAAATAAATGAGAGCTAGAGGAGGGATTTCTAAAGACAATTCTATAATATTTTCTTGCTTTCAAAGTTTTTGTATGCTTGTCTATGTAACCCAAGGATGGGAGGGGTTTTTATAGGCTCCAATCTAATTCAAACTTAGAGCCAAAAACCTTCCCATCTTGGGTTTACCGGGTACTAGTGGTACCACCACCAGTTTGACCCTAACATTAGGTAGTGCCATCGCCCAGTCTGGCAGTACTACCGCTTGACATATTGTCACGGTCAGTGTACTGGGCGGTACCACTGCCCAAGTGCTCTAACACTGGGCAGTACCACCACCCAAGCTGTTCCACTGCCCCAGTTAATGGTGCCACTACTAGATAGGGTCCAGCACTTCTAGTTGGGTCTTAAACCCGACACAAATTAGTCCATTATCTAGTCCAGTTGGCCCCTACTAGGGTTATAGGATTAACACTTAATCCTAACCTTAATTATATACTAACTATGAAATTAAAGATATTTCCTAAGCTAATCCAAAGTCTAGCACATCAAGTCTTCCTCTAGCGAACTTCCGACGGTCTTCTGACGAACCCTCGAATACCATTTTGTGGACTCCCGACAAGCTTCAGGACTTTATGATGATCTTGGAGAGTTCTGGTGAGCTTCTTCGGTAAGCTCCGATCTTTCTTGGTGAGCTCTGTGTACTTCCAACGAATCTTTTCGATGAAGTCCGAAGATTCATTGGGTTTGTAGCAAAGTAAGGGGGGGGGGTGAATTAGTGCAGTGGTTAAGAATGATAAATTTTCGATGATCAAATAAGTTCGTATGTTGAAAAATTCATAGGATAAAATCATGTTTCAATGAAAACCAATTTCGATCAAAGCATATCGAAAATGTATTTAAATTGTAAGCATTTAGAGATGAAGAAATGGAGCGGCAAATGAAGATGGTTTGTAGTAAAGTAAATTGCAAGAATATAACATAAATCAATTTATAGTGGTTCGGTCATACGACCTACGTCCACTCCCGATTCCTCTTCACTTGAGGCTATTGGCTTTCCACTAGCTATTCTCCTTCCAACAGGCGAGGACTGACTCCCTTACAATGCCTTCTCCTTTTGACGGGCTTGGGAAATAACCCTTACAAGCACTAACACACTCCTTTCTTGAATACAAGTGAAGATTAGAGGAGAGAAAGGATTTTAACAGAGTTTTCCTACTTTCTTGAATACCCTTCCTATCCCTGTATATTCAACCCAGGGATGGGAAGGGTATTTATAAGCTCCAATCTGATTCAAACTTGTTGAATCTCGAATTTTGATGATGAAGTCAATTGATAGGTTATTTGATCTAATTCAAATTATTGAGATAAGTTTGTAGGATTAACTACGATAGCAATGAAGACATAAAGCGAATTGCTAGAGTCAAGTACGTTGGGAGTTCAAGAGTCGACTGGAAGTTCGAAGGATCATCGGAAGTGCTGCCAGAACCAGCCGAGAATGAATTGGGGACTTGCCAAAGGTTTTGGAAGTTCACCGAAAAGATTGTTGGAGGTTTGCGGAGCTCACCGAGAAGGTTCAAAAGCTTGCCAAAGATTTAAGGAACTTGCCATAAAGTCCGGGAGTCTATTGGGAGTCCGCTGGAAGAAATCCGAGGGTTTGTCGGAAGTCCACTGAAAGTTCCCTAAAAGCTCACCAGTAGAAAACTCGACATGCTGGTTTAGTTTTTACTTAGAATATGTTCTCAATTTCATATGTTAGCATATAATTAGAGTTAGGATTAGGTGATAATCTTGATTAACCCTAGTAGGGGCCAATTGGGCCTTAATTGGGCTGAATTTGGCCAAATTCAGGGCCCATTCGGTAGTGCTGGACTAGGCCTAGCGGTGGCACTACCCTGGGAACAGGTCCCCAGGTCGTCTGGGCAATGGTACCGCCCCAGGTCAGTGGTGGTACCACTGACAGTTATCACCTGTTAATGGTAGTATCGCTTGATAGGTAGTGGTACCACTAGTCCATAGAGTCCGAGGACCTTATTAGGTAGTGGTACCACTAGACTGGGAGGTAGTACTGCCCAATACACTGACAGAATAGGGTCAACTAGTGGTGGTACCACTAGTGTCACGTGATGGTACTGCTAGTACCCGGAAATCCGGGATGTGACTCTTTTTGGCTCCAATTCTGAAGCCAATTGAGTCTATAAATACCTCTCTCTTCTCAACTGGTTGAGTACCTTTGAGAAGTGATATAAATTGAGTCTAAGCTATAGCAAAATCGAGTTTGATAGCTTCAGTGTTCACCTCTCACATTTTTACTTTGCTAAAATTTTATAAGAGTGTGAACCACTTGTAAAATATTTGTAAGAGGGGTGCTTGGTTCTTCCCCTTCAAGAAGATTTGATAGTAAAAGTTAGGAACCTCATTAGAAGAGGTTTTGGAAGTGGACGTAGGTTATTTGACCGAACCACTATATATCGCTATGTACTACTCTGAATGTGTGACTTTTAATTACTGCATCTTGTTCTTTACTTAGCTACAAATCTTTCGATCTTATTTTCTCTACTCTCAATCGCATTCTCACAAATCACTTTGCTCAAATCTCATTCGTTGGACCGAAATTTTTCCTTGAATAACTATTTCTGAAATCGGTTTTAAATTTATGGGTTTTATCCGCTATACTAATTCACCCCCCTCTTAGTGTCGCTCAAATCCTAACAAAACTTAGAGGCAAAAACCTTCCCATCCCAAATTTACTGGGTACTGGCGGTACCACTGCTTGTCTCTAGTGGTACCACCGCCAGTTTGACCTTGACATTGGCGGTACTACCACCAGTCTGGTAGTACCACCGCTTGACACACTGACATGGTCAGTGTATTAGGTGGTTCCACCACTCAGTACAACCTGGGGAGTTGGACCTGGGCGGTCCCACCGCCCTAGTCTAGCAATGCCACCATTGGACAGGTCCAGCACTCTTGGTTATGCCTTAAACTCAGCCCAAATCAGTCCATTATTAGGCCCAATTGGCCCCTACCAGGGTTATTGGATTAACACTTAATCCTAACCCTAATTATGTGCTACCTACAAAACTAAAGACATTTCCTAAGCTAATATAAAGTCTAGAAAGTCGAGACTTCTTTCGGTGAGCTTCTGACGAACTTTTGGCTGTCTTCCGACGAACCCTTAGACACCATTCTGTGGACTCCCTGCAAGCTCCTAGACTTCATGATGAACTTGAAGAGTTTTGACGAGCTTCTTCGGCAAGCTCCGATCTTTCTCGATGAGCTCTGTAAACTTTCGATAAATCTTTCTGATGAACATCTGAAAATCCTTCGGCAAGCTCCTTACTCATTCTCGACCAGTTCTGGCAGCACTTCTAACGAATCTTCGAACTTCCGTTGAACTCTCGAACTCCCAATAATTCCATCGCACTTGACTCCAGCACTTTGTTTTACTTTATATCTTCATCGTTATCGTAGATAATCCTACACACATAAACCTTAATTCTACTTCAATCTAGTCAGTTACACGAATCAACCTCCTATTGCCCGGCACATCATTGGTCCATGCGTCATCTAGTTCTTTGACACACCGTCCTCTCTTGCGGCTTGTCGCCCAATCGACGGTTGACCTCTGCAACCCCGATCTCCTTGGTGCAACACTACACTTCTTGGACCGATACCTGATGTTTGAAGCCTTCTACTGATTGTCGACTGGACCTCTAGCACGACGTCCAATATACTGACATGATTTCCTCTAGCGCAACGCTGATTCATCCTATGTCAACTGTCTAATCCTGATTGATAGTAGACCTATGTCACTCAAAATGCAATTAAACAACTAAACATAATCAATTTGTTTCATCGTCAAAATCTGAGACCCAATAGTCTCTGCCTTTTTGATGATGACAACTAATTGATGACGGAGTTAACCTTAACTCTCCGGAGTTTACACAAACTCCCTCTATCAATATGCCATTGATAGAACACTTGGATTATGCCAAATCCAAGCAACATGTATCAAAATCATGTTATCAAAAACATCATACAAATATATAAAATATTCAATCAACATTACATTACATGAAGTCATCAATCTACTTTACATTACATGAAGTCATCAATCTACTTCTCCCCCTATGTCATCAACAAAAAGGAGAAGTTGCATCATAGCTAGTTTTTAAAAAATATACAAGTTTTATAACACACTAGCTATCAATATATACAACATTCAATCATAGCAAGTTTTTAATTTCAAGCATGATAATTTTTACTTGCTCCTTGAAATATGCAAGTTTGTACTTTTCTTTTTAAAGATGAGCAAGATAGTAATTTTTTATTCACTTCTTGAGATGTGTAAGTTGCACTTTCTTTGCTTCCTTTATGATATGCATGCTATTTGTGTAAAGATTTCATTACTTTAAACATGCAAGCTAAATTTTCATTACAACATATAAGCATGGAAGCATAGCAAGTGTAAGATTGTCAATTTTCTAAGTTTTACATTTTTGCTTCTATTGAGATAGTACTTTTTTGCTTCTCTTTAGATTGTAAGATTGTAATTTTTCGCAAGTTCTAGCTAACTACTTTTGCCACTTTGTCTTGTGATACTCAAACTAGCAAGTTTTCTTCGTAATATGTCAAGCTAGTAATTTTGTAAAATTTTTACTGTTAGGGATCGAGCGGCACTAAGAGAAGGGGGGGGGGGGTGAATTAGTGCAGCGGATAAAACGATAGATTTTCAGCGATTTAAAATAAGCTTTGGAAACTTCGTACGAATGAATGCAACGTTTCGTTTGAACCCAGAAAGATTGCGTTTTAACTTTAAAGCATATGTAATAAGATGATAAGGAAGTTGAGTAAATAAGGCAGCAAGTAAAAATGGTTTGTAGCAAAGTAAATAGCAAGAACGTAAATGCAAACCAGATTTTATAGTGGTTCGGTCATTCGACCTACATCCACTTCCGATTCCTCTTCGCTTGAGGACACCGGCTTTCCACTAGCTTTCCTCCTTCCAATGGGTGAGGAAGAACTCCCTTGAAACACCTCTTCTTTTGACAGGCTTAGAAGATAACCCTTACAAAGCTCTCACCCCTCTCTTGAACAAGAAAACACTTAAGAGTAAGAGGGAAGTTTTTGACACTATTTGAGCAGAATTTTCCCTTAAGATTTTCACTCTTCTTGTTACACTTTGAACCTGCAAGAGAGGGGAATTTATAGAGCTCAAGAGGATTCAAATTTGGGCTCCAAATTTGAATTTTTTGAGTTTCCCGATCAGAGGCGGTGCACGCTACACAAAGGTCGATCGACGGTGCTATCGTCACATAAGAATCAAGGCGCTTATAGTAATCGGGCTACAGTAGCATCCACGTAGCATGCACGTAGCCCAGCACACATGCTGCTGGCCACATTGGCTGCTGGGCTCCACCGCCCAGCACAAATCTATATTTGGTTTGGGTCGAAAACTTGGCCTAAACCGGTTCCGAACAAGGCCCAATGGGCCCATACTTGGGTTAGAGGATTAACCCCTAATCCTAACCCAAATTAATGTGCTAACTACGAAATTAAAGACATTCCTAAGCTATTACAAAGTCCGCAAGTCAAGTCTTCTTCCCTCGAGCTTCCGGTGAACTTCCGGCGATCTTCCGACGATCCCTCGGAAACCATCCTGCGGACTCCTGGCAAGCTCTCGGACTCCACGATGATTTTGGCGAGTTCCCCCGAGCTTCTTTGGCAAGCTCCGATCTTTCTTGGCAAGCTCCGCGAACTTCCGACGAACCTCCCGGCGAACTTCCAAAAACTCTTCGGCAAGCTCCCTACTCATTCTCGGCCAGTTCCGGCAGCACTCCCAATGAATCTTCAGACTTCCGTCAAACTCTCGAACTCCCAATGATCCATCGCACTTGACTTCGGCCCTTGGTTTTGCTTTATGCTTTCATCCCTTTCGTAGTTACTCCTGCACAAACAAACACCAGACACTCTACTTCGATCTAGACAGTTATTACAATGCGAATTGACATTCAGTTGCCCGGCACATCATTGGTCGGCGCTTCGTCCGATCCTTCGACACATCGCCCTCTCTAGCGGCTTGTTGCCCAATCGACGGTTGACCTCCGCAACCTCGATATCCATGGCGCAACTCCGCACTTCTTGGCCCGATGCCCGATGTACGAAGCCTCCTACCGATAGTCGACCGAACCTCCGGCTCGACATCCAATATCCTGACGTGATCACCTCTAGCGCAACGTCAATTCCTCCAGCGTCAACTGTCTAATCCTGATCGATAGTAGACCTGCGTAACTCAAAACGCAGTTAGACCACAAATCACACTCAATTAGTTTCATCATCAAAATCTGAGGTTCAACATTTACAACTTTGAGCATGCAAGCAACAAGTTGCTTTTCTTGTGATACATAAGCTAGCAATCTTTTGCAATACGCAAGTTTGTCATTGTCAAATTCTGCATAATATGTCAAGCTAGTAATTTTGTCTCTCCTTTATCATTGTCAAAGAGAAGGGAGGATGCAATATTGTAATTCATTTCCATTTTCATCAAAATGACAAATGAGATATCAAAAATAAATATTGACATAAATGTTTCAATCATCAAAATTCAATTCATGAATATGAATTCAACATTTAAGCCAACAAGCTAGCTCCCCCTTAGTTATTGTCAAAATGAAATAAATGACTCAATGGCTAAAAATTTCAATTACATCCACTTTTCATGTCAATTATAAATTTACATCAATATACATCAATTTTTCAATTATCGCATGATGCATTCAAGAAAGTATTGAAACATAAAAAGAATCAATTCAAGCATATAATGTTTCAATCAAATTCAAGTCACGAATAATAATGGATATTATTTGTGATTCCAATTTAGCAAGATCAAGATCAAGATTCATATGTATCAATTTTCAATTCATGATGAAGGGTATATATCCAAAACGTATCAATATCAAGTTATGATTCATTTGAAATCATCTCATTCATATTAATGGATTTTTTAACACATCATCAAAATCTCATTCATAATTCAAGAGATTCACAAAATATCATAAATGAATTTATCACTTGTCTTTCATGAAAAAATCGAAAAAATTTTAGAGATAGTAAAATTTCAAGAATCATGCATTTCCCTTTTTTTATGATTAATTTCATTTAAGCATGCCTTTGTCTTTTAATGTCAAATAGAGATAAGCATGAAAGTTCAAGATGTAAAGGCAAAATCTCATAAAACAACTCATCAAGCATGATTTTAAGCATCCATTTTCAAGCCATGATAAAAAGAGTAAGTCAAAGATTCAATCATCTCATGTCATGAATTCCAAAAAGACATCTCAAGTTATCAATATCACATTAAAAAGATATTTCAAAAAGATATATCGATAAGTGATTCATTTTTATCATTTCATTTGAATTCATGATTCATTTGGAAGGTTTTTCCTCTTTAGTAAATAAAAAAAGAATTATAGGAGAACAAAATGAATTAAGGGAGATAGAACATGAATGAAGCATTGAACATGATTTATATTTAAAATGTATCTCACGTCATAAATATGAATCAAGCATTTGTTAAATCCGAAATTATCCTCAAAATCACATTCAATAAATTTATACATGACAAGCATATATTTATTGAAAAATTGATAAGATAGAGGATTCCATTTTGTTTTTATAAATTTCTATTCATGAAATTTGTTTCTTATAAGCATGCCTTTACCTTTAATAAAACAAGTGTCAACATTCAAGACGGAAAGGCAAATTTCATCTTAAAAATCATTAAGTTGAAATACATTAAGCATGATAACAAACTTTTAATATTTTTATTTCATCATTATCAATAATGATTTCATAAGGTATGTTCAATGAAAGCCATCATCGTATAAATTCGAAATTCAAGTTTTGTCATTAAAATCATCAAGATCAAATGCATCAAAATCTTTCATTCAAAAATTTTATTAATAGCAATGGAGATGATTTACATGCAAGCATGCTCTTGCCTTTTTCTACTAGATTCATGTATCATCGTATAGATCTGAAAAGTAAGTTTCAAGAGAAATCATTTAGATCAAACACAAGATACACTCATTTATTTTAAAAATATTCATCATGTTTATTTTCATGAGATTCACAAGATTGGTAAAATAAATTCATTAATCTCAATAGGATAGAAAATATATTTCCATTTCATGCAATTGATTTCATGTGAACATGTTCAAGTCTTTTATGAAAACATGTATCAACATTTAAAAACGAGACATAAGTTTCGTCATAAAACCATCAAGACCAAATACATAAAAAATAAAACATCATGCTAACACATTTTTAAGGTAAAGGCTTGTAGCAAAGATAAATAAGAATAGAAGTGCAAACCCAATTTTATAATGGTTCAGTCATACGACCTACGTCCACTCCCAATTTCTCTTCTCTTGTGGCCATTAGATTTCCACTAGCTATCTTCCTTCTAACGGGTGAAGATAAGTTCCCTTACAATACTCTCTCCTTTTGACGGGCTTAGGAGGTAACTTTTAGAAGTACTTCACTCCTCTCTTTTAGTGAAATATAAATGAGAACTAGAGGAGGGATTTCTAAAATGATTTGAATAGCTTCTTTCTACTTTCAAAGTGTGTGTTCTTCTATATCCAACCCAGGGATGAGAGGGGTATTTATAGGTTTCAATTGGATTTAAACTTGGAGCCAAAAATATCCCATCCCGGGTCTACCGGGTTCTGGTAGTACCACCACCTGTCACTGGCGGTACTATCGCTAGTGTACTCTGGTTTTGTTAGTGTACTAGGCGGTACCACTGCCCAATCTGATGGGACCACCGCTTAGTCTAATGGTACCACTGCTTGGGCACACTGACCTTGTTAGTGTACTGGGCGGTACCACCGCCTAGTGCAATCTGGGGAGCTGAACCCAAGCAATTCCACCGCCCCAGTATGGTGTTGCCACCACTAGATAAGGTCCAATACTTTTGGTTGGGCCTTGAATTTAGCCCAAACTAGTCCTAATCCGGGCCCAATTGGCCCCTAATAGGGTTAATAGGATTATCTCCCAAATCTAATCCTAATTACATGCTTACTATGAAATTAAAGATATTTCCTAAGCAAAATACAATCTAACAAGTCAAGGCTTTTTCCGATGAACTTTTGGTGAACTTTTACCGATCTTCTGACGAACCCTCGGATACCATTCTACGGACTCTCGGCAAGCTCCTAGACTTCACGACAATCTTGGCGAGTTCCAATGAGCTTCTTCGGCGAGCTTTGATCTTTCTCGGTGAGCCCCATGAACTTCCGACAAACCTTCTAGTGAACTTCCGAGAACCCTTCGACAAGCTCCCTACTCATTCTCAGCTAGTTCCGGTAGCACTCCCGACGAATCTTCGGACTTCCGTCAAACTCTCGAACTCTCAACGATTCTATCGTACTTGACTCCAACACTTTGTTTCGCTTAATATCTTCATCGTTATCGTTATTAATCCTGCACACTAAGTAAACCTTAACCTACTTCGATCTAGATAATTATTACATAAATCAATCTTCTATTGCCCGGCACATCATTAGTCAGCGCTTCATCCAGTTCTTCAGTACATCATCCTCTCTTGTGGCCTATTGCCTAATCGGCAGTTGACCTCTGCAACCCCGATATCTTTAGCACAACACCACTCTTCTTGGCCCAATGCCCGATATCTTTATCCGAAGCCTTCTATCGATTGTTGACGGGACCTCCGGCTCGACGTCTAATCTCCTAATATGATTTCCTCCGGCGTAACATCAATTTCTCCTTTGTCAACTGTCTAATCCTGATCGATAGTAGACCTATGTCACTCAAAACGTAGTTAGACAATAAAATATAATCAATTAGTTTCATCATCAAAATCCGTGACTTAACACATAGACACCATTGTCAAAAGGTTTGACATTGAAAATTTCAAGAGTGGTCTCATTCCAATGAGATATGGTATATCATTTTCTAGGAGTATGTCCCTAAAGACTCCTGAAGAAAGGGCATACATGAATAGGATACCCTATGCCTTAGCGATAGGATCTATTATGTATGCTATGCTATGTACTAGGCCTAATATAGCGCATACTTTGAGTGTCACGAGTAGGTATTAAGTAGATCCAGGCTTGGAGCACTAGAAAGTAGTAAAATGTATCCTTAAGTACTTGAGAAGGACTAAGAATCTTTTACTGATATATAGAGGCAGTAGCCTCAAGGTTGTTGAATCTCGGATTTTGATGATGAAACTAATTGAGTGTGTTTTGTTGTCTAACTACGTTTTGAGTTACGCAGGTCTACTATCGATTAGGTTTAGATAGTTGACGCTGGAGGAATTGACGTTGCGCCGGAGGTGATCACGTCAGGATATTGGATGTCGAGCCGGAGGTTCAGTCGACTAACGGTAGGAGGTTTCGTACGTCGGGCATCGAACCAAGAAGTGCGGAGTTGCGCTATGGATATCGTGGTTGCGGAGGTCAACCGCTGATTGGGCAACAAGCCGCTAGAGAGGGTGATGTGCCGAAGGATCGGATGAAGCACCGACCAATGATGTGACGGGCAACTGAATGTCAATTCGCGTTGTAATAACTATCTAGATCGAAGTAGAGTGTTTGTTGTTTGTGTGCAAGAGTAACTACGATAAGGATGAAGACGTAAAGTGAAACAAAGGGTCGAAGTCAAGTGCGATGGATCGTTGGGAGTTCGAGAGTTTAACGGAAGTCCGAAGATTCGTTGGGAGTGCTGTCGGAACTGGCCGAGAATGAGTAGGGAGCTTGCCGAAGGGTTTTCGGAAGTTCGTTGGGAGGTTCGTTGGAAGTTCGCGGAGCTTGCCAAGAAAGATCGGAGCTTGCCAAAGAAGCTCGGGGGAACTCGCCAAGATCATCGTGGAGTCCGAGAGCTTGCCGGGAGTCCGCAGGATGGTTTCCGAGGGATCGTCGGAAGACCGCCGGAAGTTCACCGGAAGCTCGACGGAAGAAGACTTGACTTGCGGACTTTGTAATAGCTTAGGAATGTCTTTAATTTCATAGTTAGCACATTAATTTGGGTTAGGATTAGAGGTTAACTTTAAGTAGGGGCTATTGGGCCTTAGTTTGGGCCAAAGTTTTGGCCAAACAGTACCAACGCATGCTACATGCATGGTAATCAGAGCATGGCATCAGAGCTGCCATCGTAGCAGCGTAGCACCGCCCGGCTATCGTGAGCCAAAGCGGTAGCACCGCCTAGCTGGGGTGGTAGAACCGCCTGGGTGTGTCAGTTTGCCAAGACTAACAGCACCAAAAAACTCAAAAGATTCAAATTTTTGGCTCCAAGTTTAGGCTCCAAATTTGAATCACTTTGAGGCTTATAAATACCCCTTCCTTTTCAGCTGAAAAAGATAGAACCCTTTTGAGAGTTAGAATCTTGGTTTTGAGCTTTTGAAAAGTCTTGAAAAGTCTTGTTCTTGCTAAGTGTTCACCTCCTTCTTCTCCTTGAGAAATCTTGTAAGAGTGTAAACCACTTGTAAAGGGTTGTAAGAGGGGTATTTGGTCCTTCCCCTTCAAAGGATTTGATAGTGGAAGAAGGGAGCCTCATCGGAGAAGGCTTCGGAAGTGGATGTAGGTCACTTTGACCGAACCACTATACATCGCTGCATCTTGATTGTGTGAGTGTTTAAATTTCTATTTTACTTTGCTGCAAGCCTTTACTTTACTTGCTCCACTTCCTTTTTATCTTTGTACACATGCTTCAAAGTTAGAATGCAAAAATCGGTTTCAAATGAAATGTTGCTTTCATCGTATGAAGTTTCCGAAGCTTATTTTAAATCACTGAAAAATCCATCGTTTTATCCGCTGCACTAATTCACCCCCCCCTCTTAGTGCCCGCTTGATCCCTAACAAAGGTTGAGGGCTACATAGACTCGACCTTCTAGTCCAATGTCGATGATAGCAAGTCTAATTTAGGGTCTATGTTCACCCTGAATGGAGGAGCACTATGTTGGAAGAGTTCTAAGCAAGACACTATTGCTGACTCGACTACAGAGGCAGAGTACATTACTATAACAAAGGCAACGAAGGAGAGAATCTAGATAAAGAAGTTTATTGCAGATCTAGAAGTCATGCCGAGCAGCAAGGAGCCGATTCCCTTATATTATGACAACAATGGGGCCATTGCTCAAGCGAAGGAACCTAGGTCTCATCAGAAGTCAAAGCATATTCTGAGGTGGTTCCACTTGATAAGAGAGATTATCGCCCGAAGAGATATAGTAGTAGAAAGAGTTCCATCCGAAGATAATATTGTAGATCTACTGACAAAGCCATTGTCTTAGATTGTATTTAAGCGTCACAAGGGTCAGATGGGGATCAGACATGTAGGTAATTGGCTTTAGGTCAAGTGGGAGATTGCTAGTCATATGTACCCTACAAGCTAATTACGTGAGTGATGGCACGTGTGACTTGACGTGCACTCTTTTTGCTTATTATTATTTGATATTTTACCACTTTATCTTGTGTGTTGCGTATATTGTGATGTCCATGGATTTATGCAATGGGAGTCGAATCATGATGAGATCATGATAATGAGACTGATTCACCTTTAAACATGGATCCTAAATAATTCCAGTCATAGGTTACTCGAGAAGGACATCAAGATAACCAGATAGACTAGTGTATTGTATACCCGTCTATATGATGGAGGTGGCTGGTCTCATAGCTGCTCTTGTGGGGACACTAAGGATACAATACAGATGCTTATTGGAAGATCCAGATCTAGTACAACTGATCATTGGGAGTGGTAGCCAATCTTATGAGGGTTATTGAGTATCAATAGAGGATCATCCACTCTCGGTATCATGAGAGGAATATCCTGTGTTCTTGCTTAGACAAATCCTTGGCCAGGGTCATTCAGATTGAGAGAGAAAGAGTTCTCTAGGAGAATCCAATTAGAGCAAAACTCGATTGGAAACCGTATGGGTCTGACAGCACCATGCCCGATATAGGATCTCTGGGATATTAGATGGATGAGGGACTATAGGTATATGATAACTAAGGATGGATAGGTCAAAAAGATTGGATTTCCCTATATCGTCTAGGGATTGCGGCGTAGTGACCTAGTACATCCGCAGTCGATGAGTTGAGTGAATTATTAAGGAGATAATAATTCATTGAGTTAGAAGATATTCTGACAAGTATGATTCACGACTAGCTTGATATTAGGCCTAGAGAATCACACACATATGGTAGGTGTCATGACGAGTAGAGGTTTGGATATGAGATATCCGCCGGAGCCCCTATCTTATTAGATATCCATTAAGCTTCTGAATTATTGGATCTTAAGATAAGATCCAATAAGAGCTAATAAGAGATTATTGGGTAGAGACCCACTAATCCAAAAGGCTTAGGTAATTGGATGGAGATCCAATACCTAATAGGGAAAGATCTATTAGGGTTAAGTTGATAGGAGACCTCTATAAATAGGAGGGAACCAAAGGCCTATAGGATAAGGGTTTTATGGTAGCCATCTCCTATTCTCCTCCCCCCTCTCCTCAGCCAGTAGTGTCACACCCTTTGAAATTAACACATTTAGGAGGTGTGACCCTATCTTAAAATCTATAACAATAAAATTTTAATAATAATCAAATCCCAGGATCCTTATTTACATTCGAGGACACTAATAATCATTCAAGTCGTAAATCACATTTAAAACCCATAATTCATAAAACCTGTATAGTTTATAATTCATATACAACAACACTCAATGATTCATAAAATCTAAAGCCAACTCAACTAAACAATATCCACATCATAAAATCTACTAGTGTGGGAATCTATACAATTACAAAATCAACATTTACCCCAAGTTCATATCATTATACAATTTAAACTTAACATCTCAAATTTTAACATGAGAGGTCATTTAACTTTTATAAAACATATAAGTTCAGATTTACCATCAATATTTGACTAAACACAAAATATACTTATATAACAAAAACATATCAACCACTAAAGATTAGCCTAAACTTCTAGCTTTCCCTTCCACAGTCCAATTTAAACATCCTAGAGACTGATAAGCTAACCTAAAAATATTATATAACAATGGAGTGAGCATAACAAACTCAGTAAGTGACTAACATATCCATGGTGGAAGAGAATATTTTTCGATAAACTTGATATTAAAATGCAAATCAAGATACAAGAAATGCATATATCATCATATTAGATTCTGAATCATAAATGTCCTCTTATTCAAACATATTTGGTTCATAACAAATAGCATAAAGAGTAATTAGAGCATATCAAATGACACATAGAATATTACAGAGTATATTAATGGTGTATAGGATATTTCAGAGTATATCAATGACATATAAAATGTTTCGGAGCATATCAACAACATATGAAATATTTCAAAACATATCAATAATGTATGAACTATTTTGGAGTATATCAAGGGCAAATGAAATATTTTGAAACATAGCAAAGACGTATGAAATATTTCGAATCATATCAATAGTAGAGGAAACATTTCAGAACATATCAGTGATGTATGAATGGTTTTGAAGTATATCAAGAGTGAATGAAATATTTTGGAACATATCAAATGACAAATGAAATGATTCAGAGCATATTCCAAAGCATAACAATGGTATATGAGATATCTCAAAGCATATTCATATATCAAATAAGAAATAAAAGCTCAAATATCATATCTGATGTTCATTCATCTTCTTATCTTCCAAAGCACACATATAAACACATAAGCAATGCTTTGAATATCATATCAAAAATATAGAGGGTGTAATGGGATCTCAAATAGAATATAGCCTATCTATTTCTAAATAGCCATCAGACATAAATCTCCTACGTCTGGGAGCTCCATCCACCTATGTCTGAGTGAAGTCAGAGGGGGCCGGCAGAGCATCGCGGGCTCTAAGCATATACCCTTCACCATTTCTAGCAAAAGGCTAGACAATCCGATAGCTACCAGAGTACAAAAGGATAGTGTGAATAATAAATTGGCACATATCAAAAGCACATACGGAACAATGAAACGTACATGTGCCTTTACGAAATAATATGATGCAAACACATTCTTTCACAAATGCATTCAAATTTGAATGAAAATAAACGCAAGAGTATATAAGGATTTGGAACAATAATATAAAGATCAATTGAAAGAAGGATTTTAGCTGAAATCAATTTCCAAAAGGTTGAAACAAGAATAGGCAAAATTGACAAAAAATTGATTTTGGCAGAATTTGAGAGGTACATTTCCTAATTTGTTTGAGTAACCAATTATGCTCCGATTTACTCAAAATTAGTGTCATTTGAAAGATATAACAATCTAGATTCAGATGAATAATTTCATATGAATTGAAGATTTCAACAAGGAGTTACCAATAATTTAGTGACAATAGGTCAGAAAACATCATCTCTGTTTTACTGAATTCCATAAGGTCGACTAAAACAAATGTTTCAATTAGTATTTGTACTCAAAATATTTCAAATCAGATATGCATAGAAAACTTTATGAGTCTAATAATTAGATTTATTCATAGTGAGTTACAAGTACTAGAATACCCAAAGGTCAGAACTTACAATCTCTATTTTATAGATTCTATAGGGTTAATTCAAATAAAGGTTCAGATAGGTATTTGAAATCCAAATTCAACAATATTAGTCTCAAAAAAAGATATACAAGTTTATTTTCGGATGAATTTAATTTTGCTTAAATCGGAGTTTAGTACAAAAAGTTATAGATAGAATAAAACAGTAAGGATAGAATCTGGGAAAATTCTAGATTCACTATTTGATGCATAAACTACAGAAATATCATATATGAAGCTTTAATCTTATAAAAATTTTAGGATTAAGATGAAAACAAAGATTAAACTTACTATAGAATAGGATTAGAACATTTGCCTTTGATAATTTTTGATCCCAAATGAAAGGTTTTGAGCAAAAAACCTAAACCCCAATTTTTTTCTCTTCTTCTCCTTTTTTTCTTCTTCTTTCTCTCTTTCTCTCTTCTCCAATGCTGGCTGCCTCTCCAATTCCTTCTCAGGTTTCTTAGGAACAAAGACAGAGAGGCTTAGGCTATGGAATTTGTTATTTTATACATTTTATAGTTTAGTCCTTGTATTATTTATTTTTACGATTAGGTCCTCCAATTTTTACAAATAGGCCCTCAAAATTTTATAAACAGATTCTCATATTTTATAAATAGGTTTTAAAATTTATTTAGGCTTATTTATAGAATTTAAAATGAGTAGTAACATTGTAATTAAACTCTTATACGAAAACTTAGAAACGAGGAATGCGAGGGATGTTACACTCTCCCCCCCTTAAAAGAAAAAATTAATCCTCTAAATTTATCATACCTCTATCAATGACAAGATGAGGATAAGCTTTCTTCATTTTCTCCTCTATCTCTCAGGTTGTTTCTTCTCCAAAATGATGCCTCCAGATCACTTTAACATGAGGGATGACCCGATTCCGTAGGATTTTATCTTTCTTTTTAATAATCTAAGTGGGCTCCTCTATATAAGATAAGTCTTTATCAATCACAATCGGCTCATACTTTATGATATAAGAGGGATCATGTACATACTTGCTAAGTATTGAAACATGAAATATATCATGGATATGACATAAGGATGGTGGCAAGATAATCCTGTAAGCGATAGAACCAATTCTTTCAAGGATCTCAAAAGATCCAATAAACCTTGGGCTTAACTTTCCTTTCTTCCAAAATCTTACAATGCTTTTGGAAGGGGAGATCTTCAAGAATATAAAATCCCCTACTTGAAACTCAATATCTCGTCGTTTGTTGTCAGCATAGCTCTTTTGGAGACTCTAAGCAGTCTTCAGTCTTTTTCTTATAATTTGGATCTTTTCAGTAGTCTCTTGTACTTTATCTGGTGCTAACAACTTTTTATCATCAACTTCTTCCTAACATATAGGCATTCTACACTTTCGCTTATACAAAACTTCATAAGGAGCCATTTGAATGCTCGAATGGTAACTATTATTGTAGGTGAACTCAATAAGAGAAATATCTTTATCACATTCACCTTTCCAATCCATGATAGAGGCTCTAAGTAAATCCTCAAGTATTTGAATTGTTCTTTCAGATTGGCCATCAGTCTGAGGGTGATAGGCAGTGCTAAACTTTACTTTGGTGCCCATATATTCTTGTAATCTCCTCCACAATCTAGAAAGCAATCTGGAGTCTCTGTTAGAGATGATCTCCTTCGGAACACCATGAAGTCTTACTATTTCAACAATATACAAATCTGTAAGCCGATTAAGAGAATAAGTCATATTGATTGGTAAGAAATGTGCCAATTTGGTTAACCTATCAATAATGACCCAAACAACATCATGCTTCCTAGAGGTTTTGGGTAGTCCTGAAACAAAGTCCATAGTGACATATTCTCATTTCCATTTAGGAATATCTAAAGGCTATAACAAACCTCCAGGTCTTTGATGTTCTGCTTTGATTTGCTGACAAGTCAAATATTTTGAAATATACATTGCAATCTCCTTCTTTGTGCCTTCTCACCAATAATGACTTTGGAGATCTCTATACATTTTAGTGCTACCAGGATGCATGGTGTACTTTGAATTGTGATCCTCCTTCAGGATTTGGTTCTTGATATCTGGGTCATTTAGAATACATACTCTATCCCCAAATCTCAATAGGCCATCCTTTGAAATTTGAAAATTTGGCTTCAATCCCTTTTCAACTTCAATCCTCAATTATATTAAATGTGGATCTTGTAGTTGTCCTTTAATTTGTTAAATGAGATAATATCGTATTTGGATAGAGGCCATCAACATCATTGAATCTTGCCCTTTCCTCATAACATTTGAATCACAATTTTCTTCTAAGAATTTTCATTGTTTTATAACTATACTAGCCATAAAACTTGTAGATTTTCTACTAAGTGCATTAGCTATAATATTGGCTTTACTTCGGTGATAATGGATGGTACAATCATAATCCTTTAAAAGTTCTATCTATCTCCGCTGTCTCATATTCAACTCTTTCTAAGTAAAAATATACTTTAAACTTTTATGATTAGTAAGGATTTCAAATATCCGCCCATACAAGTAATATCTCCAAATCTTTAAAGCAAAGATGATTGTTGTCAATTCCAAATCATGAGTTGGATAATTCAATTCATAACTCTTTAGTTGTCTAGAAGCATAAGCAATTACTTTCCCTTCCAGCATTATAACACATCCAAGGCCCTTTCTTGAAGCATTGGTATAAACTATAAATCCCTCATCACCACTTAGAATAGTGAGAATAGTGGCACTAGTCAATCTTCTTTTTAGCTCTTGAAAACTTTACTCATAATCGTCACCCCATTCAAATTTCATATTCTTTTGAGTTAGTTTAGTGAAGTGATGAGCAATTAGAGAAAATCCCTCCACAAATCTCCTATAATAAACTGCCATGCCTAGGAAACTTCTAACTTCTATTACATTTGTTGGTACTTCCCACCTAACTACCGCTTCCACCTTCTTTGGATCAACAGATATGCCCTTTCCTAAAATCACATGGCCTAAGAAAGTAATTTCATTCAACCAAAATTCACATTTATGGAACTTTGCATACAACTTCTTTTCTCTTAGTATGGATAATACATTTTTCAGGTGTCCCTCATGCTCCTGATTACTCCTTAACTACACACTAATATGTCATCAATGAATACAATTACACAATCATCCAAGAGTGGCTGAAATATCTTGTTCATTAGTTCCATAAAAGTTGCAGGGGTATTAGTCAAGCCAAAAGGCATTACTAAGAATTCATAGTGACCATATCGAGTTCTAAAGATTGTTTTCGAAATATCTTAATTCTTGATCTTCAGCTCATAGCAACTCGACCTTAGATCAATCTTAGAAAATACTTGTGCACCCTGCAATTGATCAAACAAGTCATCAATCCTAGGAAGAGGATACTTATTTTTGATGGTCATATGATTCAACTGTCTATAATCAATACAAAGCCTCAATGTTCCATCCTCCTTAATTAATAGCACTGGAGCACCCCATGGTGAGACGTTGGGTTGAATAAAACCCTTATCTAACAACTCTTGTATTTGCTTCTTCAATTCCTCTAACTTGAGGGACGTCATTCTGTAGGGAGACTTAGATATTGGGGTTGCCCCGGGGACCATATCAATAGCAAATTCACCATCCCTCTCTGGTGGTAATCCAGGCAAGTCATCCGAAAATATATCAAGGAACTCTTTAACCATCGAAGTTTCATTTAGTTGAGATTTTTAATCTCAATGCTCCTTTGCACATATAAGATAACGAAAATAACACTTTTGCATAAGACGATGAGCTTGAAGTGTTGATACCAGACAAGGAGGCAAATCATGTCAAATTCCCTCAAAATAATAGATGGGCTAATCCATTATGCAAAAAGTGATCACTTTTGTATAATAATTGATATTAGCATGATAAGAAGATAGCCAATCCATACCAAGTATAATATCAAAACCCTGGATCTATAAGAGAATCAAATCAACAAGGAATTCATGTTCTCCGATAGAAATCAAACAAGATGGATAAATCAAGTTTACTATCAAAGAATTCCCAATAACAATAGTTACATACAACATATAATCCAGTGATCTGAGTAGAACACTCAAGTGGCAAGCAAAATGTGATGAAACAAAAGATAGATTAGAGCAATGATCAAACAAAACTTTTGCATTTCTATTAGAAACATAAAGAATACCTTCGACCACTAATTTAGAAGCTCTAGCATCCTGCTCAGTGATAGCATATACTCTAGCATGGGTTGATGATCTGGGAGGTAGCGGTTCTTCCGTTTTCTTTAATGGGTAGTTTTTCATTTTGTGATCTAGCTTTCCACAGATAAAATAGGCTCCAGTCACCTAAAAACACTAACTTGTTTCATGATTGAATCCACATTTTACACATGATGGAGTCCTTTGTGGCAGCTTTCTCTTCTCAAATCTAGATACCTTTACGTTCTGGTTACTTCTTTCAAGTTTATTTCCTCTCTTATTTTTGCTAAAAAACTTATCCTTGCTATTCTTGCCCATGATTTCTTAGATCTCTTTCAAGTCTCTTTCAATTATCAAAACTCTTTCAACCACCTCAGCATATGCTTGAAGTTTTAAAGTAGATATTCGGCTTCTTATTGTTGGCCTTAATTGCTAGTCATATATGCCCTGCAAACTAATCACATGAGTGATGGCACTTGTGACTTGATATGCACTCTTTCTTTTTTCTTATTATTATTAGCCATTTTATCACTTTATCTTGCGTGTTGCATATATTGTGATGTCCTTGGATCTGTGCAATGGGAATCGGATCATGATGAGATCACGATAATAAGACCGATTCACCTTTAAACACAAACCCTAAATAATCTCGGTCATAGGTTACTCGAAAGGGACATCGAGATAACCGGATAGACTGGTGTGTTATATAGCTATCCATATGATGAAGGTGGCTAGTCTCATAGCTACTCATGTGGAGACACTAAGGATGTAGTACAGGTGCTCATTAGAGAATGAGTTCACTGATTGATCCACTTATGAAATATGTGATGGTTATTGATACCTCACGTCAGACAGCAATTCCGTAATCCCAATAGTGTATCTGGTCCCTAGACTTGAGACACCAAGGATGTCTTGTATGAGTAATCCACTATTTGATATCAGATTTATGTTAGGGATCGAGCGACACTAAGGGGGGGGGGAGGGGTGAATTAGTGCAGCGGTAAAGAACGATAGATTTTCAGTGATTTGAACAAATTTTGGAAACTTCGTATAATAAAAATCACATTTTTGACTAAAATCGATTTCGATTAAAGCATAATGGAAGGTGCTTAAAGTAGGGAGTATTTAGAGAAGAAGAAGGCAGCGATGAGTAAGTTACGCAGCGAAGAAAAGGAGGTTTGCAGAAAGATAAATGCAAGAAAATAAATGCAAATCGTTTTTATAGTGGTTCGGTCATCTGACCTACATCCACTCCCGATTCCTCTTCACTTGAGGCCATCGGCTTTCCACTAGCTATCCTCCTTCCATCGGGCGAGGATGAACTCTCTTACAACTCCTCTCCTTTTGATGGGTTTAGGAGATAACTCTTACAAGCACTCTTACCCCTCTCTTGGACTAGAACACTCTTCAAACTAAGAGGGAAGATTTTGAACACTTTCAAGAGAGTTTCTCCTTTTTTTCAGTTCTAGACCCCTTTCATTCAAGAATGTGAGGGGCATTTATAGGCCTCAAATTGATTCAAATTTGGAGCCTAAATTTGAATTCATTTTGAGTTTCCCGTTGTCGGGCGGTGCCACCGCCTGTTAGAGGTGGTGCTACCACTTGTTAGAGGCGGTGCTACCGCCTGTCAGTCTGGCAGACTAACAGGCGGTGCCACCACCTGTTTGAGGCGGTGCTACCGCCTGTTAGAGGCAGTGCTACCGCCTGTCAGTCTGGCAAACTGACACAGCAGGGGCGGTGCTACTGCCAGCCTAGGGCGGTTCCATCGCCCAGCTCTCGGCCTTTGAGCGGTGCCACCGCCCAGGTCATTTTCAGCACAGTGGTTTCGACCGAAAACTCGACCGAAACCGGCCCAAACGAAGTCTGAATTGGTTCAAATTTTTTTTATAGGATTAACACCTAATCCTAAACCAAATTATGTACTAACTACAAATTTTAAAGATATTTTTTAAGCTATTTCAAAGTCCATAAGACAAGACTTCTTTCAGTGAACTTTCGGCGAACTTCCGGCGGTCTTCCGACGAATCCTCGGAAACCATTCTGCAGACTCCCGACAAGCTCCCGGACTTCATGATGATGTTGGCGAGTTCCATCAAGCTTCTTTGGCAAGCTCCGATCTTTCTTGGCAAGCTCCACGAACTTCCGATGAACCTTCCGGTGAACTTCCGAAAACCCTTCGGCAAGCTCCCTACTCGTTCTCGGTCGGTTCCGGCAACTACTCCCAACAAATCTTCAGACTTCCATCGAACTCTCGAATTCCCAATGATCCATCCCACTTGTCTTCCGGCACTTTGTTTCACTTTACGTCTTTATCGTCATCGTAGTTAATCCTGCACATAAACAAACAAACACTCTACTTCGATCTAGACAGTTATTACAACACGAATTGACATTCAGTTGCCCGGCATGTCATTGGTCGGCACTTCGTCCGATCCTTCAGCACATCATCCTCTTTTGTGGTCCGTTGCCCAATCGGCGGATGACCTCTGCAACCCTGATATCCTTGGTGCAACATGCATCTTGGCCCGATGCCTGACGTACGAAGCCTTTAGTCGATTGTCGATCAAACCTCTGGCTCGACATCCAATATCCAGACGTGATCACCCGGCGCAACGTCAATTCCTCCAGCATCAACTATCTAATCCTGATCGATAGTAGACCTGTGTAACTCAAAATGCAGTTAAACAATAAACCACAATCAATTAGTTTCATCATCAAAATCCGAGATTCAACAATCTCCCCCTTTTTGATGATGACAACTAATTGATGACTAATGGAGTTAACCATAACTCCCCGGTGTTTAACCAAACTCCCCCTATCAATATGCCATTGATAGAAACACTTGGATTATCCCAAATCCAAGCAACATTCATCACAATGTTAAGAGAATCAAACAAACCATCATGCAAATATATAAAATATTCAATCAATGCATGAAGTCATCAATCTACTTCTCCCCCTATGTCATCAACAAAAAGGAGAAGTAACATCATAGCTAGTTTAAAAGAATATGCAAATTTTACAATCATACTAGCTATTAATCACATCATACAACATTTAAGCATCGTAAATTTATCATGATAGGCAAGATAGCACTTGTCATGATGATAGCAAGTTTTTTTATGTTCCCTTGAGAAGTGCAAGCAAATTATATTCAAGGATGTGCATTTTCTTATCTTCCTTTGCGATATGCATGTAATTTTAATTTCTTTCTTCTTTTTTGAGAAGAGCAAGCTTGTAAGTTTTACTTTCTTTGCATGCTAGGACTTTTGCATTCATTTGTAATATGCAAGCTAGCAAAAGCTTTCTCCCCCTTTATCAATGTCAAAAAGAAAGGGAGGATTAATACTTCAAATAAACTTGCATGAGATTCAACAATAATTTGTAACAAAGATGCAAGCAATTTGTTGAAAAAGTGAAGTTAATCAAGATTTTTGCCTCTCTTGAGACAACAACTTTTTGCTTCTCAATGTTTAAGCTAGCAAATATTTCTCTTTTGATGCATAAGCTAGCAATTTAACTCACCCTTTTATCATTATCGAAAAGAAGTGGAGGACTCAATTGCTAAAAAAATTCAATTTCATCCACTTCTTATATCAATATAAATTTGCATCAAAATATACATTAGTTATCATGTCATGAAGGATATCAATATGAAAATTCAACAAGGATCAAAACTAAAAGATATCATTCATGATTCATAACTTTCTTTTAGCAAGATCAAAATTTACATTTATCAATTTTCAATTCAAGATAAATGTCATACAACCAAGAATCATGATATATAAAAGCACATCAATATTAAGGATCAAATCATGATTCATTGATTCATCATAAGGCAAATTTCTTTTATATCAATTCTTCGATTGCCACATAAGGCATACAAGCCAAAGAATTCTTGTTATTTTAATATCATGCAAGATATGATGTCAAGGCTCATGATTCATTTGAAAAGATCATAGGAATTCTCATCAAGATTATATTTCATGAGAAATTTCAAGTATCAAATATCAAGTACACGAATTCATTCAAGTATCAATTATCAAGATATCAAGACTTGGATTGTATTCCTCTTTAGTTAATGGTAAAAGGAAGCAATCATAGAGGAAAATATTTTGATTCGCAAAGATATCTCAAGTCAAGAATTTAAGAGAGAATTCATGAATCACTTGAAAATATCTCATTCAAAATAATTTGACAACTTGAAACCCATAATCAAATCAAAATCATTTTTGAGATTCAAAATGCTAGCAATTTGCATTAATCATGACAAGTGATACGTCAATAGTCTACATCAATATTTCAATCATCAAGTCATGAAGCATACAAAGTGGTATTGACATGAGAGAAATGTTCAAATTACACATGTAATGTTTCAACATTCAAAACACATTTTCTCAAGTTGAGTATCAATAAGTTAAGAGAAAATAACTTATGATTCATTTGGATTTCTCTTTAAAAACATGAGAAAATCATAGTATAAAGTAAGAGGTCATGAAAAACTCAACTTATCAAAATCCCAATATAAATAAAACTCATTCTAGTTCAATTTATCAACTCATAATCAATTCATCGAAATCACTTTTATAATTTATGAGATTCTTAAGATATTATGAAATCATTAATCTCGATAAGATGATAAAAGTATTAAGTGATTCTTTTTACACATTATCAAAATCTTGTTCATAATTTAAGTGATTCACAAAATATCATAAATGAATTTATCACTTGTCTTACATGGAAAATCAAAAACTTTAGAGAAAGAGAGATGTTCAAGAAACATGCATCTCTCTTTTAGTGATTTTCATTTATTTTATATAAGCATGCCTTTGTCTTTTATACCAAATCAAAATAAGTATTTAAAAACAAAAAGGCAAACTTCATTATAAAAATCGTCAAGACAAAAATATAACACATTATTTCAAGATATGATATTCAATTTTTCATGATAATGTGTTTCATTTTATTTCAAACAAGTGTGCTCATATTTCAAAAGATGAGTATCAAATTTAAGACCAAAACATGAGTTTGTCATCAAGATATGATATCACAAAGTCATTAAGCATGATAACAAACTTTTAATATTTTTATTTCAATGATGATTTCATAATGTATGTTCAAATATTTATACTGAAGCCATCATTGTATAAATTCAAAATTTAAGTTTGTCATTAAACCCATTAAGATCAAATGCATCAAAATCTTTCATTCAAAAATTTTAATAAGAGCAACATAAATTGATTACATGTGAGCATGTATCAACTTTTCAAACCAAGACGTAAGTTTCGTCATAAAGACCGTTAAGACCAAACACATCAAAAATAAAATATTATGATAGTGCATTTTCTTATTTTTAAGAGTTTCAATTTATGTGATTTGATCTTTCATAAGAATGATCAATGTCATGCATCATATTTAAACATGAGAGCACCATCATATTTAGAAATGAATTCATCATTAAAATCATTACACTTCTTTCTTTCATTTGTTATAACAAGATGATCAATGCTCAAACTTTTGCTAAAATCATACATCATTTTAAAAATCTGAAAAATAACTTTCGTCATGAAACCCATTAAGTCCAAATATAACACAAGGCAACATCAAAGCTACATTTCTTTCATTTTGAAAATTTGTGGGTTGGGTCTTTATAATTGATTTCATGAAGACATGTATCAATAAAAATTTCATCATTAAAAAGGGTTAAAACCCACTAAGCCAAGATGGAAGTTTTCAAATTATAATCAAGATACATACATCTATCATCAAAAGATTTTCAAGAAATTCATACATAGATATGTATCATTTTTAAGATTGAAAACTGATATGGAAAGTATACATGAAATTTCATCATCTCAAAATGTCATCTTAATTTGTCATGAAAACAATTAGACCAAGAATACGTTAATCCACAATATAGAGTCAAATCAACATTACTTCAAAAACTAATGCATGTTACAAAATCATCAAGCATCATGTTTAGAAATGAAATATAAAACATCAAGATACACATGCATGGATTAATTCTAGGCAATATCACAAATCATGCAAATATCATTCATAATTTTTACTTTTCAAAAATACTAGGAAGGAAAAAGCATAAAAAAAATCCTACCAACTATTTCAAGCAACTCATGAAAGGATCATGTAATTTCAAAGTAAGATAAGAACAACTTGGGTGAGTTTCTTACCTCATTGTCGAAAATCGTCAAAGCCCATTTCGCCTCTTCTTTACTTGATTCTTCTTTGCAACCCTTCTTCTTCTTCTTTGGCCTCTTTCTTCATTCAAGTTCATTTGTGCTTTTTAATTTTTGTTTAATGAACTTGTTAACATTCATTGTTATGTGTTCAATGTCCTCATTGTCCTCATCACTTGAGTCATTACTCAAGTGGCATTCATTTGTCCGATGTTCCAAATGTTCGAAGAAACTCATTTCATATGTCATTAGTGAACTGATTAGCTCTTCCAATGAAAAATCATTTAAATTTTTAGTCTCTTGTATTGCGGTTACTTTTGGATCCCAACTCTTTGGGAGGGATCTTAAAATCTTGTTAGTGAGTTCAAAGTTCGAAAAATATTTACCAAGACTTTTCAAGCTATTGACGACATCCGTGAAGCGGGTGTACATATCGCCGATAGTTTCGCTTGGTGTCATTCGGAAGAGCTCAAAATCATGCAATAAAAGGTTTACTTTCAAGTCTTTAACTCTACTAGTTCTCTCGTGCGTGATTTCAAGTGTTCACCAAATATCGAAAGCTGTTTCGCATATTGAAATCCGATTGAACTCATTCTTATCTAAAGCGCAAAATAAGACATTCATAGCCTTTGCATTTAAAGAAACGACCTTTTCTCCAAATCCAACCATTCGTTCGTCGGTTTAGAGGAAGGTTAAAAGCCCATTTTGATGATGTTTCACAAATCCAAATCCATTGAAAGTATGAAAACTCTCTTTCGAGTTTTCCATTATGTGTAGTCCGAACTGTTAAAGAACGGTGGACGAAAAATTGAAAAGCCCTCTTGAAAACCATTTAGAGCCATTTCTTACGGGTGTAAATCTGAAAGAGAAAGAATGTGGCTCTGATACCAATTGTTAGGGATCGAGCGGCACTAAGAGGGGGGGTGAATTAGTGTAGTGGTAAAGAACAATAGATTTTCAGCGATTTGAACAAGTTTCGGAAACTTCATATGATAAAAATCACGTTTTTGACTAAAACCGATTTCGATTAAAGCATAATGGAAGGTGCTTAAAGTAGGGAGTATTTAGAGAAGAAGAAGGCAGCGATGAGTAAGTTACGCAGCAAAGAAAATGAGGTTTGCAGAAAGGTAAATACAAGAAAATAAATGTAAACTGTTTTTATAGTGGTTCGGTCATCCGACCTACATCCACTCCCGATTCCTCTTCGCTTGAGGCCACCGGCTTTCCACTAGCTATCCTCCTTCCAATGGGCGAGGATGAACTCCTTTACAACTTCTCTCCTGTTGATGGGTTTAGGAGATAACCCTTATAAGTACTCTTACCCCTCTCTTGGACAAGAACACTCTTCAAACTAAGAGGGAAGATTTTGAACACTTTCAAGAGAGTTTCCCCCTTTTTTTTCAGTTCTAGACCCCTTTCATCCAAGAATGTGAGGGGCATTTATAGGCCTCAAAGTGATTCAAATTTGGAGCCCAAATTTGAATTCATTTTGAGTTTCCCGGTGTCAGGCGGTGCCACCACTTGTTAGAGGCGGTGCTATCGCTTGTCAGTTTGGCAGACTGACACAGTAGGGGCGGTGCTACCGCTAGCCTGGGGCGGTTCCAGTGCCCAGCTCTCGGCCTCTGGGCGGTGCCACCGCCCAGCCTGGGGCGGTTCAACCGCCCAGGTCATTTTCAGCACAGTAGTTTCGGCCGAAAACTCGATCGAAAATGGTCTAAATGAAGTCCGAATTAGCTCAAATTTGGTTTATAGGATTAACACCTAATCCTAAACCAAATTATGTACTAACTATAAATTTTAAAGATATTTTTTTAAGTTATTTCAAAGTCCATAAGATGACTTCTTTCGGTGAGCTTTCGGCGAACTTCCGGCGGTCTTCCGATGAACCCTCGAAAACCATTCTGTGGACTCCCGGCAAGCTCCCGGACTTCATGATGATTTTGGCGAGTTCCATCGAGCTTCTTTGGCAAGCTCCAATCTTTCTTGGCAAGCTCTGCGAGCTTCCGACGAACCTTCCGGTGAACTTTTGAAAACCCTTCGGCAAGCTCCCTACTCGTTCTCGGTCGGTTCCGGCAACTACTCCCAACGAATCTTCGGACTTCCATCGAACTCTCGAACTCCCAACGATCCATCCCACTTATCTTCTGGTACTTTGTTTCACTTTATGTCTTCATCGTTATCATAGTTAATCCTGCACACAAACAAACAAACACTCTACTTCGATCTAGACAGTTATTACAACACGAATTGACATTCAGTTGCTCGGCACGTCATTGGTCGGCGCTTCGTCCGATCCTTCGGCACATCGTCCTCATTTACGGTTCATTGCCTAATCGGCGGATGACCTCCATAACCCCGATATCCTTAGCGCAACATGCATCTTGGCCTGATGCCCGACGTACGAAGCCTTCAACCGATTGTCGATCGAACCTCCGGCTCGACATCCAATATCTAGACGTGATCACCCGGTGCAACGTCAATTCCTCCAGCGTCAACTATCTAATCCTGATCGATAGTAGACCTACATAACTTAAAACGTAGTTAAACAATAAACCACAATCAATTAGTTTCATCATCAAAATTCGAGATTCAATAATTTATAGGTTTGGAAGTTTTATATCTAGTATAGCCGGTTATTGAGAGTGGTAGCCAACCTTACGAGGGCTATTGAGTGTCAATAGAGGATCATTCGCTCTCGATATCATAAGAGGAATATCCCATGTATTCTTGCTCGAACAAATCCTTGGCCAAGGTTATTCGGATTGAGAGAGAAAGAGTTCTCCTGGAGAATCCGATAAGAGCAAGACTCGAGGAGAGACCGTATGGGCCTGACAGCACCATGCCCAGTATAGGGTCTCTAGGATATTAGATAGATGAGGGACTATAGATACATGGTAACTGAGGACAGATAGGTCCAAAAGATTTGATTCTCCTGTATTGTTTAGGGATTGCGGCGTAGTGGCCTAGTACGTTCGTCGTCGATGAGTTTGGTGAATTATTATGGAGATAATAATTCACTAAATTAGAAGGAATTCTGACAAGTATGACTCACGGCCAGCTCGATATTGGGCCTAGAGGGTCACACACATATGGTAGGTGTTACGATGAGTAGAGGTTCGGATATGAGATATCTGCCGGAGTCCCTATCTTATTGGATATCCAATAAGCCCCTAAATTATTGGATCCTAAGATGAGATCCAATAAGAGCTAATAAGAGATTATTGGGTAGAGACCCATTAATCTAAGAGGCTTGGGTAATTGGATAAAGATCTAATACCCAAAGTGCAGGATCCATTAGGGTTTACAAGGGGTTCTATAAATAGGAGGGAATTGAAGGCCCATAGGTTGGGGTTCCCTCAGTAGCCACCTTCTATTCTTCTCTGCCTAAGAGAGGAGCATCGTCACAGTCCCTGCCATGTAGATACCACTAGAGAGGAGGATGCTTGACCTTCTTCATCTTCTCCTATAGATCTACAAGGATTCAAGGATATACGATATCCCTAGGTATCTTTCTTTTACATATGCAGTTTTTGTGGATTTGTTTTTGACGCATCGATCTTCGCATGACGATGAAACCTTTCATGGAAATCCAAGGTTTTTATTTTCTATTCTTCCGCTGTGCATGAGATGTCACCCCCTTGGATTTCCCAATAGTGGTATCAGAGCCAGGTTGTTCGTGCGAAGATCGGATCTTAAACTGCATGTATTGTGATTTAGAATAGTTTTTATCATTAAAATCATTGACACAAAAGTGGAAAAGGATAGCAACTATTGCTGCCCTTGCGGATGGCAGCCTTGGCTGCCATCTACATGTATGCGGTAGCCGACGGTCGGTGGTCTGCGAGTGCAAGGGACAGTTGCTGCGGGCGGCCTACCCGTATGGGTGGCCGGCGCTCATGGTGGCAGTGCCATTTGCGGGAGACCTACCCGCAGGGGTGGGCGCACCCACATGGTAGTGTCACTCGTGGGGGCAGTGCCCGCAAGGCCTGCGCGTGGGGCACTACGCCCGCCGCAGGGGCACCTTCCTACGCACGGGCACTGCACCCGCGAGCGAGCGACAGAGTCACCTGCAGTAGCGCTCGCTTGCAAAGGGTTGACGGGTTGCTGTGGGCATTGCCCCGCAGGGGCAGCGCTAGCGAGCAGGTGCTTCTGGCCACAAGCAGCGTCGCCTGCAAGCCCGCGGGCAGGGGCGATGTCGCCTGCAAGCCCGCAGGCAGGGGCGATGTTGCCTGCAAGCCCGCGGGCAGGGGCGACGTCGCTTACAAGCCCACAGCCAGGGGCGACGCTTCCCTGCAGTGCCGCCACCGATAGGGTGGCGACGACGGTGGCCAAAGTGCGTGCAACAAGGGAGGAATTAGGGCTTTCTAGGCAAAAGATAGTTTTGCCCCTGAAAATTTTAGAAATTTCAATTTTGTCCTTTTTGCTAAATGATAAAAATACCCTTTAAAATTTAGAATTTTTCCTTTATATATCCCTATTTTTAGAAAATATTAGTTAATTAAAATATTTAATTAACCATTATTATTTATCTAGTAGTCCTATATAATAACATATATATATGATGTATGATGTGGACAGATGATCATGGACCATGTGATTTGATGTGTGTACATGTAATTATTATTATTGGGGCTTGCGAGCCTCTATTTTTCTCATTTATTATCAGGCTTGTATGCCTATAATTTATTGTAATTACATGAGGAGGTGCAGTGGGAGCATGAAAGCGATAGTGGGACCCACGAGGCCGAGACGGACGATCCAACGCATGGAGATGCGTTGAGATGCCGACGGAACCGACAAAGCGAGATGGACGATCACAGGGCATGGAGATGTTCCGATGCACACATAGATCTTAATGTGAGTGAATGGGCCTATTGTCTCAGGCCTGATCACATTAAGATGTGGTCCATGATCATCTGGTGTGATTGCTAATGTGATGTGTGATTGATTATACACCTACTAGATATGTATATATATTTGCATGCGATGTAGATATATATATTAAATATGTATGTATGTGACACATTATATTAGGAGACCAAATCAAAAATCCCCTCTATTAATAATATTAAGTCGGTAAACGTGAGGTAATTAGATTGACCCACGTGGCCTTCCATCGTTATAGGTAGGAACCGATTCTCGGTGTAGGTTGAGTTGGTTGAGTCCCTTGAGACTCACCTATATCGTATTTCGCTATCTTATGTATGATATAGAGATGTCTCCGGTGACCTGATGACATGGTATGCTTGGTCGAGTCACTCGAGAGTATATTATCGAATCAGACTCATCTTGTAACGATGGTGATGACTTAACTGAACATCATGGTTGGTCGAGTCCCTTGAGGCCATGGTGATTCGGAGGCTGAACAGGATGGGAATCACAAGGAGCTGTGATTGGCAAGAGTTGCTTGCCTTTTCGGGCTTAACGTAATTGGTCGAGTCCCTTGAGGTTACGTTAAGACGTCGATTGGATCCCGATTCCTATTAGAGATCCGTCGTGGGTCTTCAAATCATATACTTGAGGGTATTGTGTGTCTTACGAAAAATTAGAGGGAATACATTAAGATATAAGTCCATATCTTAACTATTTAATTTTAGTAAAGTTTGCATGTTATTTATTTTTGCTACATCTTTAATTTCAAAAAATATCACTTTCAAATCCTTTACGTGGCATACTTGATGCCAACTGCCTCATTGGTCCAAATTATACGGATTGGCTTCGCAATCTGAGAATCATTCTCACGGCGGAGAAAATCACGTACGTCCTTGATACAGTGATCCCTACGCCTGACGATGGGGCAAGTGAGGATGAGATCGCTCGTTATGTAAAGTACATAGATGATTCCACTCTTGCTTAGTGTTATATATTAGCCTCTATGACTATTGAGTTACAGAGACAACATGAAAATATGGATGCTAATTCCATATTCCTGTATCTCCGTAAACTATTTGAGGAACAGGAAAGAACTCAGTGATATAAGATATCAAAAAGTCTTTTCTATGCTAGGATGATTGAGGGGACACCAGTTAAGAACCATGTCCTTAAGATGATTTAGTAGATTGAGAAACTCACAAGTCTAGGAATGGTCCTAGAGGATAACCTGTGTATGGATCTTGTGCTTCAGTCCCTACCAGATTTCTTTTCTTAATTTATAATAAATTTTAATATGAACAAACATTAGGTGACCCTCTTAGAGCTTCTCAATATGTTGAGAGAAGCAAAGAGCAACATCAAGAAAGAGAAGCCAGTTTTCTATGCTGGTGAGACTAGAAAGAAAAGGAAAGCTGAGAAGTCCCTTAAGAAGGGCAAGGGCAAGGGCAAAATGGGTAAGGCAAAGGTTGTCAAGAAAGGCCCAACAAAGGACAAAGACCAGTACTTCCACTACAGCAAAGATTGGCATTGGAAGAGGAACTATAAAGAGTACATTGTAGATGAGGCAAAACAAAAGCTTAGAGAAGCTTCAGGTACATTCATGATTAGTCTCCATTTGTCAGAAACTTATGATAACACATGGGTATTGGATATTGGGAGTACCTATCATATCTGCAATTCGTTGCAGGTTTTGACAGGACCTAGGAGATTAAAGAGGTGAGATAAACCTTAAGATGGGCAATGGAGCAAAGGTTGCTGTAATGACTATTGGCAAGCTTACTTTACATCTGCCTGGTGGAGCTATTATTGCATTAGATGCATGCTATTATGTATGTTCCTTCTATTATTAAAAATATTATTTTTATTTTGACAGTTAGTGGATATAAATTAGTTTTTGAGAACAATGGTTGTTCAATAGCATTAGATGATGAGATCATCACGAGAAGAACATTGCATAATGGTTTATTTATGCTAAATACAGCTCCACACATCATGAGTGTGAGTCTAAGAGGAAATGAGAAGAGGTGAACAATACATATCTGTGGCATTATAGGCTAGGTCACATCCATGAGGGAAGGATTCAAAAGTTGCTGAAGAATGGATATCTAGATCAATTCGACTATGTGTCATATACGACTTGTGAACCTTACCTTCAGGGAAAGATGACCAACTCTCCATTTAGTAGAATTGGAGAGAGAGCCACTGAGTTACTGGAACTCATACATAGTGATGTATGTGGTCCCATGTCGACTCATGTCATAGGTGGTTACTCATACTTCATTACTTTCACTAATGATTTCTCAAGATACGGACATGTATACTTGATAAAGTACAAATCTAAGGCTCTTGCGAAATTCAGGGAATATAAGAATGAAGTAGAGAACTAGGCTTGAAAGAGTATTAAAACCCTTCGATCAGATCAAGGAGGTGAGTACTTGAGTATAGAGTTCACCCAGTTCCTCAAAGACCATGATATTTTATCCCAGTAGACACCTCCTTATACACTACAACTTAATGGTGTATCAGAAAGGAGGAATCACACACTGTTAGACACGGTGCATTCCATGATGAGTTTTGCCGACCTACCCATCTCATTCTGGGGATATGCCATAGAGACCGTAGCTTACATTCTGAACAGAATTTCAACTAAGTAGTGTCTACTCCATATGAGATATGTAATGGGAAGAAGCTTGATCTTAAGGTTGTTAAGATTTGGGGCTGCCTTGCCCACATCAAGAGACACAACCCCGACAAGTTGGAATCCAGGACGGAACGGTGCAAGTTTGTGGGATACCCCAAGAAAACTTGTGGGTATTATTTGTATCATCCTGATGACCAAAAGGTCTTTATAGCCAAGAGAGCAATGTTCCTAAAGAAGGAACATATTCTTGATAGAGACAGTGGGAGTATGATAGAGTTGAGCGAGGTTGGAAAACCTAGCTCAAGTACCATTCTACAGCCAGAATCTATTCAGGTACCTAACACATAAGTTCCAACTTTACATAGGTTCGGTAGAGTATCTCATCCTCCTGAGAGATATGTGGGATATATCAGAAGAGAGGATGTTGAAGATATTGATCCTCAAACCTACAAGGAGGCTATTATGAGCATAGACTCTGGGAAATAGCAAGAAGCCATGAATTCAAAAATGGATTCCATGTACTCCAATAAGGTTTGGAACCTGGTTGTTGCACCCGATGGTATTGTACCCATTGGCTGCAAGTGGATCTTCAAACAGATGATTGGAGTAGATGGAAAGGTAGAGACCTATAAAGCAAGGCTAGTGGCTAAGGGGTATCGTCAAAGGTAAGGTCTTGACTATGACAATACTTTCTCACCCGTAGCCATGCCAAAATCTATCCGAATTCTATTAGCTATTGCAGCATACTATGATTATGAGACCTGGCAAATGGACATCGAAACCATATTCCTCAATGGCAACCTCGAGGAGGAGGCGTATATGATATAGCCTGAGGGATTCGTATCCAGGGATAGCCCAGACAAGGTGTGCAGGTTGCTTAGGTCCATCTATGGACTGAAGCAAGCTTTCTGAAGTTAGAACATAAGATTTGATGAGGCAATCAGATCTTATAACTTCGTTAAGAATGAAGATGAGCCTTGTATGTATAACAAGGTAAGTGGGAGCATTATCACCTTTTTGGTACTGTATGTGGATGACATCTTGATCATTGGGAATGATGTAGGAATGCTCTCCATAGTAAGGCTTGACTATCTAGGCACTTTTCCATGAAGGATTTAGGGGAAGCATCTTGCGTATTGGGGATATGGAACTATAGAGATAGATCTAAGAGGATGCTTGTCTTATCCCTGTCTAGGTACATGACACTATTTTCAAAAGATTTAGCATGAAAAATTCCAAGAGAGGTCTCATACCAATGAGACATGGAATATCACTTTATAGGAGTATGTCCCTAAAGAGTCCCGAAGAAAGGGCACACATGGATAGGATATCATATGCCTTAGCAATAGGACCTATCATGTATGTTATGCTATGTACCAGGCCTGATATAGCACATGCTCTGAGTGTCATGAGCAAGTATCAGGCAGATCCAGGCTTGAAGTACTGGAAAGTAGTAAAATGCATCCTTAAGTACTTGAGAAGGACTAAGGATCTTTTACTAGTATATGGAGGCAGTAACCTCAGGGTTGAGGGCTACACAGACTCGAGCTTCTAGTCGATGTCGATGATAGCAAGTCTAATTCAAGATATGTGTTCACCCTGAATGGAGGAGCAGTATGCTGGAAGAGTTCCAAGCAAGACACTACTACTGACTCGACCACAGAGGCGGAATACATTACTGCGGCAGAAGCAACAAAGGAGGAAGTCTGAATGAAGAAGTTCATTGCAGATTTGGGAGTCATGTCGAGCAACGAAGAGCTGATTCTCTCATATTGCAACAACTACGGGGTGATTATTCAAATAAGGGAACCCGGGTCTCATCAGAAGTGTTCTGAGGAGGTTCCACTTGATAAGAGAGATTATCGCTCGAAAAGATATAGTAGTGGAAAGAGTTCCATCCGAAGATAACATTGTAGATCTACTGACCAAGCCATTGTCTTAAGATATCTTTGAGCGTCACAAAGGCCTGATGGGGATCAAACTGTTGAATCTCGGATTTTGATGATGAAGTCAATTGGTGAAATATTTGTTTTAATCTACTTTATCGAGATAAGTGTGCAGGAACAACTACGATGGGAAGAAAACATAAAGTGATTTACCGAGGTCAAGTCCGTCAGGGGTTCAAGAGTTCATCGGAAGTCCGAGAGATCTTCGGAAGTGTTGCCGGAACCATCCAAGATCGAATCAGGGACTTGCCGAAGTTTTCGGAAGTTCATCTCAAAGATCGTCGAAGGTTCGCGGAACTTACCGGGAAGATTCGGAAGCTAGCCGAAGACTCGTTGAGCTCGCCATACAATCCGGGAGTATGCTGGGAGTCCACTGGAAGCAATCCGAGGGAAGCATCGGAAGCCTGCCGGAATCTCGCCGTAAAGCTTGCCGGAAGTTGACTTGAAGAGTGTCGGATCAAATCACGTTGAGTTATGTTTTTAAGTTCGTAGTTTGCACATGAGTAGAGCAAGGATTTAGGAAAAAAATCCTGCCTAAATTCAGTGGGGGCCAATCGGGCCTCTACTAGGCCAAGTTGGGGCTTAAACAGGGCCCATTCGGCTTTGGCTGAATGGGCCAGGCGGTTGAACCGCCCAGCCTGGGGCGGTGGGACCGCCTGGCTGGAGCGGTAGCACCGCCCCTGTACACAGACAGGCGGTGGAACCGCCTGGCTGGGGCGGTGGCACCGCCCCAGTCACCAGACTGGAGCGGTAGCACCGCCTGCCTGGGGCGGTGGTACCGCCCCTGTGTGTCAGTCAGCAGACTGACACAGGCGGTGGCACCGCCTCTGACACCCAGAACCGGGAACTCCAAATTTGATTTCAAATTTGGAGCCCAATTTTGAATCCATTTTGGATCTATAAATACCCCCCCTTTCTCAGTTGAAAGAGCACCCTTTTGAGAGTTAAAATCTTAGTCTTGAGCTTTTGAAAAGTCTTGAAATGTCTTGTTCTTGCTAAGTGTTCACCTCCTTCTTCTTCTTGAGAAATCTTGTAAAAGTGTGAGCTTCTTGTAAAGGGTTGTAAAAGGGGTATTTGGTCCTTCCCCTTCAAAGGATTTGCTAGTGGAAGAGCGGAGCCTCATCGTAAAGGCTTCAAGAGTGGATGTAGGTCATTTGACCGAACCACTATACATCATTGTGTTCATAAATGTGTGAGTGTTTACATTCTTGAATCATTTCATTACTTGGCTGCAAGTTGTTTAGTTCATAGTTATTTCCTTTATGTAAGCAATTACTTTCAAGTTCTCTTACGCCAAATCGAAATCTTCCTACGAACTTGTGTTTTTGCAAAATTGATTCCAAAAGTACGATTTTAATCCACTGCACTAATTCACCCCCCCCCCTCTTAGTGCCTTTTAGATCCTAACACAAACATGTAGGTGATTGGCTTTAGGTCAAGTAGGAGAATATTAGTCATATATGCCCTACAAGCCAATCACATGAGTGATGGCACTTGTGACTTGATATGTGCTAGTCATATGTGCCCTGCAAGCCAATCACATGAGTGATGGCACTTGTGACTTGATATGCACTTTTTCTTTTTGCATATTATTAGGTGTTCTATCACTTTATCTTGCATGTTGCATATATTGTGATGTCCTTGGATCTGTGCAATGGGAATTGGATCGTGATGAGATCATGATAATGAGACCTATTCTCCATTAAACAGAGACCCTAAATTATCCTGGTCATAGTTTACTTGAGAAGGACATCGAGATAACCGGATAGATTGGTGTATTGTATACCCGTCCATATGATGGAGGTGGCTGGTCTCATGGCTACTCGTGTGGGGACACTAAGGGTATAGTGCAGGTGCTCATTGGGGAATGAGTTCATTAATTGATCCGCTTACGGAATGCTAGATGGTTGTTGATGCCTTACATCAGACAATGATTTCATAGTCCAAGTAGTGTATCTAGTCCTTAGACTTGAGACACCAAGGATGTCCTGTATGAGTACTCCACTCTTTGATATCAGACTTATAGGTTTGGAAAGTTTCAAATCTAGTACAGCCGATTATTGGGAGTGGTAGCCAACTTTACAAGGGCTATTGAATGTCAATAGAGGATCATCCGCTCTTAGTATCATGTGAAGAATATCTTATGTATTCTTGCTTAAACAAATCCTTGGCCAAGGTTATTCGGATTGAGAGAGAAAGAGTTCTCCGGGAGAATCCGACAAGAGCAAGACTCGAGGAGAGACTATATGGGCCTAACAGCACCATGCCCGGTATAGGGTCTCTGGGATATTAGATAGATGAGGGACTATAGATACATGGTAACTAAGGACAGATAGGTGCAAAGGACGAAAAATCTGGCACTAGAAGAGGAACTGCAAAGAGTACCTTGTAGAGAGAGCAAAATAGAAGCTTGAAGAAGCTTTAGGTACATTCATGATTAGTCTCCATTTGTCAGAATCTTATGATAACATATGGATATTGGATATCGGGAGTGCCTATCATATCTGAAATTCATTACATGTTCTGGTAGGACCTAAGAGATTGAACAAAGGTAAGATGGACCTTACGATGGGCAATGGAGAAAAGGTTACTGTAGTGGCTGTTGGCAAGTCTACCTTACATTTGCCTGGTGGAGCTATTATTGTATTAGATGTATGTTATTATGTTCCTTCTATTATGAAAAGCATTATTTTCATTTCATGTTTGACAATTAGTAGATATAAATTAGTTTTTGAGAATAATGGTTGCTCAATAATATTAGATGATGAGATCATCATGAGAGGAACATTGCATAATGATTTATTTATGCTAGATATAACTTCACATATCATGAGTATAAGTGAATCTAAGAGGAAACAAAAAGAGGTGAACAATGCATATCTTTGGCATTGTAGGCATCACATCCACAAGGGAAGGATTCAAAAGTTACTGAAGAATGGATATCTAGATCCATTTGACTATGAGTCATATGTGATATGTGAACCTTGCCTTCGAGGAAAGATGGCCAATTCTCCATTTAGTAGAACTAGAGAGAGAGCCATTGAGTTATTGGAACTCATTCATAGTGATGTATATGGTCCCATGTCGACTCATGCCAAAGGTGGTTACTCCTTCATTACTTTCACTAATGATTTCTCAAGATACGAACATGTGTACTTGATGAAATACAAGTCTGAGGCTTTTAAGAAATTCAGAGAGTATAATCTGATAGGAAATAGTATTAAAACCCTTCGATCAGATCAAAGAGATGAGTACTTGAGTATAGAGTTCACCTAGTTCCTCAAAGACCATGGGATTTTATCCCAATGGACACCTCCTTATACACCATAGCTTATTGGTGTATCAGAACGGAGAAATCGCATATTGTTAGATATGGTGTGTTCCATGATGTATTTCGCCGACCTACCCATCTCATTTTGAGGATATACCCTAGAGACCGCAGCTTACCTTCTGTACAGAATTCTAACTAAGTCAATAATGTCTACTCCATATGAGATATGGAATGGGAAGAAGCCCGTTCTTAAGGTTGTTAAGATTTGGGACTGCCCTGCCCACGTCAAAAGATACAACCCCGACAAGTTGGAATCTAGGATGGAATGATGCAAGTTCGTGGGATACCCCAAGGAAACTTGTGGGTATTATTTCTATCACCCTGAGGACCAAAAGGTCTTTGTAGCCAAGAGAGTAGTATTCCTTGAGAAGGAACACTTACTTGGTGGAGATAGTAGGAGCATGATAGAGTTGAGCGAGGTTGGAGAACCTAACTCAAGCACCATTCCATAACTAGAATATGTTCAGATACCAATCACACAAGTTCCAACTTTACGTAGGTCCAGTAGAGTATCTCATCCTCCTAAGAGATATGTGGGACATATTAGAGGAGAGGATGTTGAGGATGTTAAGGATATTAATCCTCAGACCTAAGAGGAGGCTATTATGAGTATAGACTCCGGGAAATGGCAAGAAGCCATTTATTTAGAAATGGATTCCATGTACTCCAACAAGGTTTGGAACTTAGTTGATGCACCCAAGGGTATTGTACCTATTGGCTACAAGTGGATTTTCAAAAAGAAGATTAGAGTAGATAGAAAGGTAGAGACTTATGAAGCAAGGCTAGTGGCTAAGGGGTATCGTTAAAAGCAAGGTGTTGACTATGACAAAACTTTCTCACCTGTAGCCATATTAAAATCCATTCAAATTCTATTGGTTATTGCAGCACACTATGATTATGAGATCTGGCAGATGGACGTACAAATTGTATTCCTCAACGGTAACCTCGAGGAGGAAGTGTATATGATATAGCCTGAGGGATTCATATCCAGGGATAACCTAGATAAGGTGTGCAGGTTGCTTAGGTCTAATTATGGACTGAAACAAGCTTCTCGAAGTTGGAACATAAGAATTGATGAAGCAATCAGATCTTATGACTTCGTTAAGAACGAAGATAAGCCTTATGTATATAGAAAGGTAAGTGGAAGTACTATCACCTTTTTGATATTATATGTGGATGACATCCTCATCATTGGGAATGATGTAGGAATGCTCTCCATAGTAAAGACTTGGTTATCTAGGCACTTCTCCATGAAGGACTTAGGGGAAGCATCTTGCATATTGGGGATATGGATCTATAGAGATAGATCCAAAAGGATGCTTGGCTTATCCTGGTCTAGGTACATAGACACCATTTTCAAAAGGTTTAGCAAGAAAAATTCCAAGAGAGGTCTCATTCCAATGAGCTATAGAATATCACTTTCTAGGAGTATATCCCCAAAGACTCCTGAAGAAAGGGCACACATGGATATGATGCCACATGCCTTAGCGATATGATCTATCATGTATACTATGCTATGTACCAGGCTTGATATAGTGCATGCTCTGAGTGTCATGAGCAGATATCAGGCAGATCCAGGCTTGGAGCACTAGAAAGCAGTAAAATGTATCTTTAAGTACTTGAGAAGGACTAAGGATGTTTTACTGGTATATGGAGGTAGTAGTCTCAAGGTTAAGGGCTATATAGACTCGAGCTTCTAGTCTGATGTCGATGATAGCAAGTCTAATTCAGGGTATGTGTTCACCCTGAATGGAGGAGAAGTATGCTTGAAGAGTTCCAAGTAAGACAGTACTACTAACTCGACCACAGAGGCGGAATACATTACTACGATAGAGGCAATAAAGGAGAGAGTCAGAATGAAGAAGTTCATCACATATTTGGGAGTCATGTTGAGCAACGAGGAGCTGATTCCCTTATATTATGATAATTACAGGGTGATTACTCAAATAAGAGAACCCGGGTCTCATTAGAAGTGTTCTGAGGTGGGTCTAGCTTATTAGAGAGATCGTGGCCCGAAGAGATGTAGTAGTGGAAAGAGTTCCATCCGAAGATAACATTACCGATCCACTGACAAAGCTATTGACTCAGATTGTCTTTGAGCATCACAGAGGTCTGATGGGGATCAGACATGTTGGTGATTAGCTTTAGGTCAAGTGGGAGATTGCTAGTCATATGTGCCCTGTAAGCCAATCACATGAGTGATGGCACTTGTGACTTGATATGAACTTTTTCTCTTTACGTATTATTAGGCGTTTTATCACTTTATCTTGTATGTTACATATATTGTGATGTCCTTGGATCTATGCAATGAGAATCGGATCGGGATGAGATCACGATAATTAGACTAATTCACCTTTAAACATAGACCCTAAATTATCCTGGTCATAGGTTACTCAAGAAGGACATCGAGATAACTGGATAGACCGGTGTGTTGTATACCCGTCCATATGATAGAGGTGGCTGGTCTCATAGCTACTTGTGTGGGGACACTAAGGGTACAGTGCAGGTGCTCATTGGGGAATGAGTTCATTGATTGATTCGCCTACGGAATGCTGGATGGTTATTGATACGTCACGTCAGACAGCGATTCCGTAGTCCCAGTAGTGTATCTGGTCCTTAGACTTGAGATACTAAGGATGTCCTATATGTGTACTCTACTCTTTGATACCGAACTTATAGGTTTGGAAAGTTTCAGATCTAGTACAACCGGTTATTGGGAGTGGTAGCCAACTTTATAAGGGCTATTGAGTTTTAATAGAAGATCATCCGCTCTCGGTATCATAGTAGAATATCCCATGTATTCTTGCTCGAACAAATCCTTGGCCAAGGTTATTCGGATTGAGAGAGAAAGAGTTCTCAGGGAGAATCCGACAAGAGCAAGACTCGAGGAGAGACCGTGTGGGCCTGACAGCACCATGCCCGATATAGGGTCTCTAGGAGATTAGATGGATGAGGGACTATAGATACATGGTAATTGAGGATAAATATGTCCAAAGGATTGGATTCCCCATGTATCGTTGTTAGGACTCTAGCTATGAGAGTCCTAATTTAGTTTCATTGATATGAGCATTCATGTAAATCCTATCTAGCCGACCCTTATTAAAGAGGTGAAGAGGCCAGCTAGGTTAGGGTTAGGTTACTTCTTAGGAAAGGAGTCATATTAGAGAAAGAATCCTATTAGAAGTAGGAGTTCTATTAGGAAAAGAGTCCTATTAGAAGTAGGAGTCCTATTAGGAAAAGAGTCCTATTAGAAGTAAGAGTCCTATTAGAAGCAGGAGTCCTATTAGGAAAAGAGTCCTATTAGAATTAGGAATCCTACTAGAGAAAGAGTCCTAATTAGAAGTTGGTTAGAAGTAGGAGTCATGAGTAAGAGTCCTATTAGGAGTTGGGGCTTAGAAGCCCTATAAATAACCATGTATTCATCCTCTTTTAATCAATGAATAGATCAATCCTTTAGCAGCCTTTGTGCAGCAACTTGGAGGAAGGAACCCCTATAGAGTTCCAAGGAGGCCGATCCCCTATAGAGATCAACCCTAAGCTTAGAATCCGCGGAGGGTTCTAACACTTGGTATCAGAACAACGTTCTTGGCGTCTCGCTGCCCTTCCATAGCCATCCACCAGCCCTCCACAACCGCGCAAAGCAATTCCCACAATTGCTTAGAAGATCATCGCTGAATTCCGCTGTCATCTCCACCACCGTAGATCATCCTTTGATCTTCCCGTGAATTGCAACAGGTTCTGGTTATCTACCCTACTGTTGCTGCAATTTAGTTATCCTTATTCAAAAAATCTAAAAAAATTTGTTCCTATAATTGCTGCATAAACTTTTCGTCGCAAAGTTTTTATCTCTACAACGAAAGTCGCACTGCAGAATTTCAGCCGCATAGCACTGCCTTTTTGATCTTGCTACTATGTTTTTTCTATCCAAATCTCTATGAAATTTTTACGGCAGCTTTGACACTTCCTAACAGTGGTTTTCCCTTTGGTTTTGTCAAAAAATTCTCAATAAAAACCACTTATCTTTTACGTCCAATCTGCTGCACTTTAGACATAAAAATCTGCTATAATACCTCTCCGTGATTCTCAATTTTGCCAAACTTCTTGCTGTCGTTTCTTCCTACAAAATTTTTTACAGTATTACCTCTTCCTTATCAGTAGATCCCCTTTGAGTTTTACTTGAATCTCTTTTGAAAATTTCTGGAAAAATTACATCTTTACTGCTGGAATTTTTTCGGCGAAAAATCTGGTATTGCACCTTGGTCCTTTTTTCTTCTCCATAACCTATCAAACCCTAGCCACCTTGCTGCCACAAGCCAAGACGTCTTTATGGCATCCCTCTAGCCTCAAGATGCAGCTATCATAACCTAGTTTCATAACTCTAACAGCATAAAAAACTACAGCCCAAAACAGTAAACCATTACAGCTGAACCCTTCAATCACCGATCTATTGTCCGAACCTTCCACCACCCCATGCCATTAACCCGTCAACAGAAAAAAGACAAGGGCATCTCTGATCTATAGACATATGCTATGGCTTCCCAAGATCCAATTGATGCCAAATTTGAAGCATGGGAATCTCGGATTGAATCACGGCTTGAATCGCACTTGAAAGACAAATTGCACGCTTTGTTTGCAGAATTCAGAATTGGACAACCACCGAGTCCAACCAAACTGCAGCAAGGAGAGAATTTAGAAAGGACCCCAGAGAAGGAGGGATAGCCCTTAGACATGCTTTAGTCACGCATGAGGGTGGACTTCCCACGATGGGAAGAAGGAGACCTGGCGGGGTGGATTTCGTGTGCTGAACGTTACTTTCACTACTACCGAACGTCGGATAATGCTATGGTAGAGATTGCTGTCATCCACCTTGAAGGAGATGCTATTCAATGGTACAATTGGTTGGAATATAATCATGGGGCTCCGACATGGAATCAATTTAAGAATGCACTACTGAACTGTTTCGGGCCTACGGAGTATAAAAATATCGACGGCCAACTCGCAAAGATTCGACAAACCTCTACGATTCAATAGTACCAAACCAGGTTTGAGAAGCTATCTTACCTTGCTCGTGATTGGACTGACCGTCAATTGTTAGGAACATTTATCGAAGGACTCAAGCCAGAGATAAAAGGGGAAGTTAAGGCATGACAGCCCCGTACCGTGATGGCTGCGATTTCTTTTGCCCGAATACAAGAAGAACGACTCAACCAAGATTCTTGGAGGATGGGAACCACTCCTAGAACCTCAACATATAAACCCCCTTCTGCTCCCAACCATCCTTTGCTGCCCAAAAAATTGACAAGAGAAGAACTACGTGATCGATCAGCAAAGGGTCTTTGTTGGCATTACGACGAGCCATGGAACCGCGATCATCGCTGCAAAAGGGGCCGCCTCCTATTGATTGAACCTCTTGAAGACAGGGAAGAGGAGGTCTAGGAGCATGAGGAAGAGGTCACGGAAGAAGAACAACAGCCAATTGATATTACGATGCATGCCCTTGCCGGTTATGCGAACCCGCAAACAATGAAAGTGGGAGGATTTCTAAAGCAACAACCAATCACTGTTCTTATTGACACCGGGAGCACTAATAATTTTATGAACAGCAAGGTTGCTGTCCAGATGGCCTTACCTATTGAGATTTGCAGCAGGTTCGATGTTAAAGTTGTAATGGACGAATTTTGAAGTGTGATCGTAAGTGCCCACGGGTGAAATTGTTGCTGCAGGACCAAGAGATAATTGCAGATTTTTTTCTCCTCTCTCTCGATGATTATGAGGCCGTGCTTGGCATCGAATGGTTGATGACATTAGGTGATGTTTCCTAAAATTTTTTGAAATTAATTATGAAATTTTACAGCAAGGGGAAATAGGTGATATTGTACGGGAAACGTGGGGGCGACGTAACAACAATTTGCACACAACGAATGGTGAAAATTTTGCACAAAGCATGCAGCGGCTTTTTGGTATAACTTAAGTAGCAAAAATGGGTAACAAAGCTTCTTGGATATGATTATGAAATAACTTACAAAAAAGGGAAAGATAATGTTGTTGCAGATGCGCTTTCATGGCTACCCGAGCAAGTTGAATTTTTGGCTGTTTCACTTCTGACCAGCGACTTCCTTGAGGATATTAGGAGGGAATGGCAAGATAATCCAGAAACAAGTAAAATCATAAAAAAATTAAAGGAAGCACCAAGCTCTATGGCTCATTACAGTTGGGACTCAAAGGACTTGCGATATAAAGGACGCATTGTGCTTGTGCCAAATTCTACTTGCATAAAGACCATCCTTCAAGAGATGCATTCCACACCTGCGACCGGGCACTCCGGGTTCCTTAGAACCTATAAAAGAATTAAGCAAAATTTTTATTGGATAGGGATGAAAGATATTATTGCTAAATTTGTAGCACAATGTGATATATGTCAACGACATAAAGGTGAGACAGTGGCAAGTTCCGGAAAGTTACAACCTCTACCCATCCCAGAATCAATATGGACTGATATATCAATGGATTTCATCGAAGGGCTTCCCTCATCATAAGGAAAAGGTACAATTTTTGTCGTGATTGATCGCCTTACAAAGTATGCTCACTTTTGTGCCATCCGTAATCCCTACACTGCTTCTAGTATTGCTCGAATCTTTATGGAGAATATTGTAAAATTACATGGGATGCTAAGATCTATTGTAAGTGATCATGATAGGGTCTTCATGAGCAAATTTTGGACAGAGTTATTCCAGATGCAAGGCACTAAATTAAAGATGAGTACGGCATATCACCCACAAACCGACGGCCAAACTGAAGTGGTGAACAGGTGCTTGGAGACATACCTTAAATGCTTCACCAATGATCGACCAAAAGAATGGACAAAGTGGCTTCCCTGGGCCGAGTGGTGGTATAATACAACTTATCATTCCTCCACAAAATGTACTCCCTATGAGGCCATGTATGGCCGACCCCCCTTGTAAATCCAAAATATGTGTTGGGCACCTCTAAAGTAGAACAAGTAGACAGGGAACTACAAAATAGAGACAAAATGCTGAAGTTGCTAAAAGATAATCTCACTGCAGCACAAGCAAGGATGAAACAGCAATATGATCAACACAGAGGCGAAAGAGAATTTTCAATAGGAGATTGGGTCTTCCTACGGCTCCAGCCATACAAGCAAACATCAATCTAAACCAGAGCGTCTATGAAGCTTTCACCTCGGTTCTATGGACCCTACCAGATTTTGGAGCGCATCGGAGCAGTAGCATACAGATTGGACTTACCCGCCAGCTCCCGAATCCATCCAGTCTTCCATGTATCATGTTTGAAGCTCAAGTTGGGACAACACGAGACAGCCCAAAGCCATCTACGAAATATAACTACCCAAGGAGAGCTCCAGACACAACCAAGTGCCATTATTGATCGACGAATCGTGACTCGACGACGACTGCCATCAAGTGTTAATACAAAGGCAAACCTACCAGCAGAAGATGCCACTTGGGAGAACTACGATGACTTGAAGATCAAATTCCCAAAATTCATGGAACGTCGGCCTCGAGGACAAGGCTGATTTGAAGAGTCTAGCTATGAGAGTCCTAATTTAGTTTCATTGATAAGGGCATTCATGTAAATTCTATCTAGCCGACCCTTATTAAAGAGGTGAAGAGGCCGGCTAGGTTAGGGTTAGGTTACTTCTTAGGAAAGGAGTCCTATTAGAGAAAGAATCCTATTAGAAGTAGGAGTTCTATTAGGAAAGGAGTCCTATTAGAAGTAGGAGTCCTATTAGGACAAGAGTCCTATTAGAAGTAGGAGTTCTATTAGGAAAAGAGTCCTATTAGAAGCAGGAGTCCTATTAGGAAAAGAGTCATATTAGAATTAGGAATCCTACTAGAGAAGGAGTCATAATTAGAAGTTGGTTAGAAGTAAGAGTCTTGAGTAAGAGTCCTATTAGGAGTTGGGGCTTAGAAGCCCTATAAATAACCATGTATTCATCCTCTTTTAATCAATGAATAGATTAATCCTTTAGCATCCTTTGTGCAGCAACTTGGAGGAAGGAACCCCTATAGAGTTCCAAGGAGGCCGATCCCCTATAGAGATCAACCCCAAGCTTAGAATCCGCGGAGTGTTCTAATAATCGTCTAGGGGCTGCAGCATAGTGGCCTAGTACGTCCACAATCGATGAGTTCGGTGAATTATTATAGAGATAATAATTTACTAAATCAGAAGGAGTTCTAACAAGTATGACTCATGACCAGCTCGATATTGGGCCTAGAGGGTCACACATATATGGTAAGTATTGCAACGAGTAGAGGTTCGGATGTGAGATATCTGTTGGAGCCCCTAACTTATTGCATATCCATTACGCCCCTAAATTATTGGATCCTAAGAAGAGATCCAATAATTGCTAATAAGAGATTATTGGTTAGAGGCCCACTAATCCAAGAGGCTTGGGTAATTGGATGGAGATCCAATACCCAATAGGGCAAGATCCATTAGGGTTTACATGGGACTTCTATAAATAGGAGGGAACCAAAGCTCTATAGGCTGAGGGTTTCTTTTGGTAGCCACCTTCTGTTCTGCTCTCCCTAGAGAGGTGCATCATCATAGTCCCTGCCATGTGGATACCACTAGAGTAGAGGACGCTGTTGAATCTTAAATTTTGATGATGAAACTAATTAATTATGTTTTGTGATCTAATTACATTTTGAGTGACGCAGATCTACTATCGATCAAGACTAGACAGTTGACGCTGGAGGAATTGACATTGCGCCGGGTGATCACGTTATGATATTGGATGTCGAGCCGGAGGTTCAGTCGACAATCGACAGAAGGCTTCATACATCGGGCATCAGGCCAAGAAGAGCGTGTTGTACTAAGGATATCGGGGTTGCGAAGGTTAATCGCCGATTAGGCAACAAAACGAAAGAGAGGACGATGCATCGAAGAATTGGATGAAGCGTCAACCAATGACGTGCTGGGCAACTGAATGTTAATTCGCTTTGTAATAATTGTCTAGATCGAATTAGAGTTTGGTTTGTGTGTGTGCAAGATTAAATATGATAACGATGAAGACGTAAAGCGAAACAAAGTGTTGGAAGACAAGTGCGATGGATTGTTGGGAGTTCGAGAGTTCGATGGAAGTCCGAAGATTCATTAGGAGTGTTGTCGGAATTGGTTGAGAACGAGTAGGGAGCTTGCCGAAGGGTTTTCAGAAGTGCGCCAAAAGGTTCGTCCGAAGTTCACGGAGCTTGCCAAGAAAGATCGGAGCTTGCCAAAGAAGCTCGTTGGAACTCGCCAAGATCATCGTGAAGTCCAAGAGCTTATAGGGAGTCCACAGAATGGTTTCCAAGGGTTCATCAGAAGACTACCGAAAGTTTGCCGGAAGCTCACTGGAAGAAGTCTTGTCTTGTGGACTTTGTAATAGCTTAGGAAATGTCTTTAAAATTCATAGTTAGCATGTAATTTGGTTTAGGATTAGGTGTTAATCCTATAAACCAAGTAGGGGCTAATTAGGCCTTGTTTTGGACTAGTTTGGGCCGAGTTTAAGGCCCAAACCAGTGTGCTAAAAAAGCTGAGCGATGGCACCACCTAATGGTTGAGAGCTTGGGCAGTGGCATTGCCTAAAGCCTGAGAACCCAAGCGGTGGTATTGCCTAGTACACTGACAGTGTCAGTGTCAAATTGGTGGTGGTACCACCAGTGTTAGGCGGTGGTACCGCCAGAATGACACAGTTCGAGGCAATTCAAATTTGGTCTCCAAATTTGAATCATCTTGGGGTCTATAAATACCCCAAATATTCTTGCTAAGGGAGTAAGAAGAGTGCAAGAAAACTAAGGGAAAACTCTGTCATTTGAAGTAGAAATCCCTTCTCCGAAAGTTTAGAAGTATTCTTAAGAGAGGTGTTGAGGAAAGCTTTGTAAACAGAATTTATAAAAGGGAGTTTGTCTTTGCCCGTTGGAAGGAAGGCAGCTAGTGGAAAGCCGATGGCCTCAAGCGAAGAGGAATCGGGTGTAGATGTAGGTTGGATGATCGAACCACTATAAAAATGGTTTGCATTTATGTTCTTGCATTTACCTTTTTGCAAACTGTCTTTTCTTCGCTGCTCAACTTACTCATCACTGCCTTCTTCCTCTCTAAACACTCCCTACTTTAAGCACTTTCCATTACACTTTAATCGAAATTAGTTTTAGTCAAAAACGTGATTTCTATCGTATGAAGTTCCAAAACTTGTTTAAAATCGTAGAAATTTATCGTTCTTTACCGCTATACTAATTCACCACCCCCCCCCCTCTCAGTGCCACTCGATCCCTAACAATTGGTATCTGAGCCTTGTTATTTTTCATTCGGATTTACACTCGTAAGAAATGGCTCTTCATGGCTTTCAAGATGGCTTTTCAGTTGTTCGTCCATGGTTCTTTAACGGATTGGGCTACACATATTGGAAAACTCGAATGAGAGTTTTCTTGATTTCTCAAGATTTAAACTTATGGAATATTATTGAAAATGGCTTTCAACTTTTCTCTAAACCGACAAACTAATAGTCGGACTTAGAGAAAAAATCTTTTTCTTTAAATACAAAGGCTATGAATGTCTTATTTTGTGCTTTAGACAAATATGAGTTTAATCAGATTTCTACATGCGAAACGACTTTTGAAACTTAGCAAACACTTGAAATCATGCACAAGAGAACTAGTAGAGTTAAAGACTCGAAAGCAAAACTCTTATTGTATGATTTTGAGCTTTTTCGAATGAAATCAAGTAAGACTATAGGTGACATATATACCCATTTCATGGATGTTATCAATAGTCTAAGAGCTCTTGGTAAATCTTTTTCGAATTTTGAGCTCGTAAGCAAGATCTTAAGATCCCTTCTAAAAAGGTGGGATCCTAAAGTAACCACAATACAAGAGGCTAAAGATTTAAATAATTTACCTATTGAAGAACTAATTGGATCACTAATGACATATGAAATGATCCTCCTAGAACATTTTGAACTCATTGAACACTTGAACCACCTTCTAAAGAACAGGAAGGATTTGAAACTTCAGACAATTGAATACCACTTGAGTGATGACTCAAGTGATGGGGACATTGAACACATAATAATGAATGTTAACAAGTTCAATAAACAAAAATTTAAAAATACAAATGAACTTGAATGGAGAAAGAGGCCAAAGATGAAGAAAAAGCACAAAAAAAAATCAAATGACGAAATGGTGAATTGGGCTTTGATGGTCTTCGACTACAAGGTAAGCAACTTAACCAAAGCTCCTTTACTTTTTGAAATTACTTAAAATTTTTCATGAGTGTGTAGTTTATTTGGTAGGAAATAAAAATTTATTTTCAAATATTTTCCTGCTTTTTCTACTAGAATTTTTTAAAAATAAAAATTTGAATGATGATTGTATGATGAGTGATAATGTGTGTACACCTATGAGGACTAATCCATGCATGTGTATCTTGATGAATTACATTGGTTTTCCATTCTAAATATGATGTTTGATGATTTTATATCATGCATGTTATGTTTTGAAATTTTGAATGATGCAATTTTATGAATGATGCTTGTATGATTATTGACAATGCTTGTTTAAATCCATGAATATCTACGATTTTTCATGAATAATGTATGGTTTCCCACACTAAGCTAAATCATCTTATTATAACTAATAATAATGAAAGAAAGAATTAAAATGATCTTGATGATGTTTGGTCTTTACATGAAAATTTGAACATGCTCATATGAAATTAATTTGCATGAAATGAAACACATAGAAATGAGAAAATGCACTATCATGATGCTTTATGTGTAATGCTTTTAATCTTAATGGGTTTAATGACAAACTTGTATTTTGAATTTATACAATGATGGCTTTCATATAAATATTTGAACATACCTTATGAAATCATCATTGATAATGATGAAATAAAAATATAAAAAGTTTATTTTCATGATATCATGCATAAGGATTTGAAGGTGTTATATCTTGATGACAATACTCATGTTTTGGTTCTAAATATGATATTCATCCTTTAAAACATGAGCTCACTTATATGAAACAAATAACTTAAAATGAAACACATTATCATGTTGAATCAATTTTTAGTTGAAGATGCCTTATGTGATTTGACTTAATGATAATTATGACGAAATTTGTCTTTCCATCTTGGATATTGACATTTTATTTGAAGGCAAAGGCATGCTTATAAGAAGCAAATCATATGAATAGAAATTTATAAAAATGAAATGCAATCCTCTATGTTATCGATTCTTCAATAAATCTATGCTTGTCATGTATGAATTTATTGAATGTGATTTTTGAGGATGATTTTAGTTTTAAAAATTGCTTGATTCGTATTTATGACATAAGATACATTTTAAATATGAATCATGCTTCAATCATGTTAAATGCTTCAATCATGTTCTATCTCCCTTAATTCATTTTGTTCTCCTATATTTTCTTTTTATTTACCATAGAGGAGAACCTTCTAAATGAATTATGAAATTAATGATTTGATAATAAGTATTTATCAAAATTATATTTATCATTTTGCAATCTCTAAAAAGTTGATAATCACTTCATTCATGTTATGAATCTCAAAAATATTTTTGATTTGATTAGGAGTTTCGAGTTGACAAAATGAGTTTGAATGATTTTATGACTCCTCTCTTGATCACTTGAAATCATGACTTTAAATTCTTGACTTAAGATATTTTTGCGAATCAAATTATTTTCCGCTATGATTGCTTCTTTTTATCAATTACCAAAGAGGAGAATAATTCAAGTTTATGTCATTTGTGAATCTCATAAACTATGTTAATGATTTTGATGATTCGAACTTGAATGAGCTTTATCACAATCCAAGTCTTGATATCATGATATTTGATACTTGGAATTCTTATGCAATAATCAAGTGCTCAAATGATTCTTTGCTAAAGAGAATATTATACTTCATGATCTTGATGTCTCCGATTTACAACTCAAATTCTTTTGATTCTTTTAAGAAAATTTTTATCTATATCATGATCTTGATGAAAATTCTTATGTATGAATCAAGATCTTGTGTTTGATCTCCTAAGACTTCCACTTGTTATTTCCTAAAAAGGAGACTTGTCAAAATGATTCATGAACCTTTTGATTTATGACTTTTGGATTCATAACTTAAGGTCGATGATTGAAACATTATATGCTAAAATTGATTTATTTTTTGTTTTAATACTTCCTTGAATGCCTTATGTGATGATTGAAAATTTGATGAAAAAGAAATGTGCTTAATGATTGAATCATTGATTTATTCTTTTATCATGGCTTAAAAATGAATGAAAAGAAAATATGTTAGCACTTGTAATCATGACTTGATCCTTGATATTGATATGCTTTTATATATCATGATTCTTGGTTGTATGACATTTATCTTGAATTGAAAATTGATATATTTTTCTAGATCTTGTTAAAAAGAAAGTTATGAATCATGAATGATGTCTTTTAGATATGATCCTTGTTGAAGTTACATATTGATATCCTTTATGACATGATTTCTTTGTATTGTTGTCTTGTATGCATCATGTGATGATTGATATATTGATACAAATTTATAATTGATCATTGGTTCGTCCCTTCTTTTCGATAATAATAAAGGGGGAGTTAAATTGTTGTTTGTGCATCAAAAGAGAAAAAATTTGCTAGCTTAAACATTGAGAAGCAAAAAGTTGCTATCTCAAGAGAGGCAAAAATCTTGCTCAACTTCATTTTTTCAGCAAAATTGCTTGCATTTTTATTACAAATTATTGTTGAATCTCATGCAAGATTATTTGAAGTATAAATCCTCCCTTTCTTTTTAATATTGATAAAGGGGGAGAAGGCTTTTGCTAGCTTGCATATTACAAATAATATAAAATTCTTAGCATGCAAAGAAAGCAAAACTTGCAAGCTTGCTCTTCTCAAAAGAGAAGAAAAAAATTACAAAATTGCATGCATATCGTAAAGGAAACCAAGAAAGTACAACTTGCACATCTTTAAATACTATTTCCTTGTACTTCTTAAAGGAAAATAGAAAAACTTGCGATCATGAATACCATCACAATAAGTGCTATCTTACATATCTTGAAACTTGCTATGATTGAATGATTTGATTGGATGTATTGCAAAGCTATGCTTAAATGTTGTATGATGTGATTAATAGCTAGTGTATTGTAAAACTTGCATATCTTTTAAACTAGCTATGATGCAACTTCTCCTTTTTATTGATGACATAGGGGGAGAAGTAGATTGATGAATTCATGCATTGAATTGAATATTTTATATATTTGCATGATGGTTTGAATTGAATATTTTATATATTTGCATGATGGTTTAAATGTTTCTCTTAACTTGTGATGAATGTTGCTTGGATTTAGGATAATCCAAGGTTTCTATCAATGGCATATTGATAGGGGGAGTTTGGTTAAACTCCAGAGAGTTAAGGTTAACTCCGTTAGTCATCAATTAGTTGTCATCATCAAAAAGGGGGAGATTGTTGAATCTTGGATTTTGATGATGAAACTAATTGATTGTGTTTTATGATTTAACTGCATTTTGAGTGATGCATATCTACTATCGATCAAGATTAGATAGTTGATGTTGGAAGAATTGACGTTGCGCCAAGTGATCTATTAGGATCGGAGAGGCACTAAGGGGGGGGGGGGGTTGAATTAGTGTAGCGGATTAAAACTCGTAAGTTTGAAAGTAAATAGCTAGTTCATATGGAAATTTCGATTCGATGAAAGATGACGTAGTTGAAGTTGCTTGAGTAAAGGAGAATGAAAAACTGAACGATTTGTAGCTAAGTAAAGAAACGATTCAGAAATTTAAACACTCACACATTCAAGAACGCCACGATGTATAGTGGTTCGGTCAAGTGACATATATCCACTTTCGAAGCCTTCTCCGATGAGGCTCCCAACTTCCACTAGCAAATCTTTTTGAAAGGGAAGGACCAAATACCCCTCTTACAACCCTTTTACAAGAAGTTCACACTCTTACAAATTTTTTAAAGAGAAAGAGGGAGGTGAACACTAGCTATCGAAAATAAGACTTTGCCAAAGTTTTTTGCTCAATTTCTAACTCTCAAAAGGGTGCCCTTTCTACTGAGAAAGGAGGGATATTTATAGACCCAAAGAGGATTCAAATTTAGGATCCAAATTTGAATTCTTTTTGGCCTTCCCGGTGCTGGCAGTAGCACCGCCTGTCAGTGGCGGCGTCACCGTCTGTCAGTTGTCAGACTAACACTGCACTGGGCGGTTCCACCACCCAAGGCAGTGGTGCCACCGCCCACCCTCTCGGGTGTTGGGTGGTGCCACCGCCCAGCATGTTCCAGCACACTAGTTTAGGCCGAAAACTCGGCCCAAACCGGTCCAAAACAAGGCCCATTGGGCCCTACTTGGGTTAAAGGATTAACACCTAATCATAACCAAAATTTCATACTAACTATGAAATTAAAACATAATTCTAAGTGATTTAAATTGACATTCTTCAAGTCTTCTTTCGGTGAGCTTTCTTGGCGAAATTCCGGTGGACTTCTGACACTCCTTCGGATTTCTTCCAGCGGACTCCCAGCAAGCTCCCAGATTTCGTGGCGAGTTCAACGAGTCTTCGACAAGCTTCTGAATCTTCTTGGTGATCTCCATGAACCTCCGACAATCTTTCCGGTGAACTTCCGAAACATTTGGCAAGTCCCCAATTCTATCTCGGTTTGTTCCGGCAACACTTCCGACGATCCTTCGTACTTCCAGTGAACTCTTGAACTCCCAACGAATATGACCTCGGAAAATTAACTCATCTCGACAATATGGATTAGAACAAATAATTCACCAATTGACTTCATCATCAAAATCCGAGATTCAACAATCTCCCCCTTTTTGATGATGACAATCAATTGATGATGGAGTCAATCTTAACTCCCCCTATCTATATGCCATATCATGAGAAAGTAAAAACACTTGAATTCAAGCTTTTGAATTCAAACTGAAATCGATAAATTTCATTTAACGTCAAGCTTAATAAACAAGCTTAAGCATAAATAAGAAAACTTCATATTTTTCTTAATGAAAAACAATGTTAAGGTATTACACCTATAACTATTCAAATATGACAAGGATCAAATGATATAAAAAAGAGTGCTCAATATCAAGGCATGATATCAAATGAAGGAATAGCTTATCTTAAGAAAATTTACATTTTTTGTGATATATTGCAATATGAACCATATAAGTTGTTGCGATTCATTTTTCACTCCATCATATCAATTTCACATTTGTCTCCCCCTTTGTCATCACCAAAAAAGAGATGAAGAATTCATGCATTGCTCCGAAAGAAAAATCTTCATTTGTCAGGCTATGAGTAGGAGATATCAAAATTTGATTAATCATCAGCTTGATATTCATGAAGTAAAACATGCTTAAGGTAGGTAGAGGGAGCATGAAATCATTCGAGGAAGATATCAAATCATACAAAATGTTACAACAATATCAAAGCGTCATCAAAAAGTTATGATCGAATGGAAAAAAAAAATTCATTCAAAGTCCAAGTAGATGATATGAAAGAAACATCATACTTAGAAACATACAATGTCATCCATAGTAATTATCTATAGTAGTCATAAGGTTTACAAAACAAGAGTTAAAGGCAACAACTATTCCTCAGGGGGAATTCTAAAATGCCTATACAAGTAATCTATCTTCCGGTTCATCTGTCGTACTTCCTTCAAAATTTTAGCTTGCTGTAAGTTGATTTGATTTTGCTGTGATTTGATTTAATTTAATGCTAGTATGATTGGATCTTCAGTGGATGGAGCAGGAGCTGGCTCAGATGGTGTTGGACCAAAAGGACTAGGCGGAGGAGATTCACTTCCCCTAATAATTAGTGTTTCAGGTCGCTCTACTGGTGTGGTAGCTAGATCAATCCCTCTAGGTTTCCTAATCCATATACCATTTCTAAAGGTGTATCTAAGTCTCTTTAGGAGGTTTCTATTTATAGTGTTATATTTGTCGACTTATATTATTTCCTCATCGGGTGACACACAAATATCATGTGCAATTATTAATCTAGTGATCAACTTGCCATACGATAACATTGAGTCTCTAGAGATAATTTCCATCATGTGTTGTCTGATTAAGTATCCAAAGCAATTATTTTGTCGGGTCATGATCCAATACATGGTGCTTAATTGTAGCATACTAATCTCATCATGGTGAAATTATTTAGGAAGAAGAATGCTTATGATGATGTGATGAAGTATTTTTGAATTGAAGGGTAACAAGTGCTCGCAGCTTTTGAGAATAATGCCTAGGTTAGGATTTACAAAAATCGTCTCTAAAGCTTCGGAGTGGGTTGCTCCAATTGCATCCATATCCCATTGGCCTTTGAAATAACATCATCTATTCTTTTCTTCAATTCTAATTAGCTCACATATCGTATGATCAAAAATTTGAATTTTGGTTCACAAAAGGTAGGTAGTCAATCCATCATGTTCAACACTCATGTTTGCGTAAAATAACTTAACCAACCTAGGGGAGATCAGTTTATCGATTTGCAAGATAGGTAAGACATCTAAATCGGCAAACAATCTAATGGGTTCTAGGTTTCCTAGTTCACCTAGATCAACATGTTTTCCCTTATGTATGGCTTTAGATTCAAAATTGGGGTACCTTAGAGCTACTTCATTAGATCTAAAGAGGATTGGGTCATAGGAATCTCCTTCCAACCTTTTCCCTTTGCCTCTTGATGATCTCTTAGGAGCCATATCTATTCATGATGATGGATCAAAAAGAAACAATAAGGAAGAGACCAAGAAATGAGAAGAGAAGAGAAAATTGTAGATTTTACCTTCCTTGGGAGGTGAGGAACTTGATTCAAGAGAAAACCCTTTGTTAGGCCTTTTAGAGGAAGAAGATGGGGAGAGGAGAGGATTAGAGAGGTTTGGAGGAGGAGTTAAAAACAGGGTTGGGGTTGGTTCCACTGCCGACCCTAACACACCCCTTAAATATAGGGGTGTTCAGGTGGTGCCACCGCCAACCAGGCGGTGCTACCGTCGGTACTGGCGGTGCCACTGCTAGCACCATTTTTTTTTAAATTTAGTTTTTAGAAGTTTTAAAGTGTTGAATTAAGATAGGATGATATCTTAGATCACTCTTTGAAATACAAAATCAATATGAGGGAGGCAAATCCACGAAAGCCGAAATTTCAAAAAATCCACGAAAGTTGAAATTACAAAAACATACAATGCAGCTCATCCACGAGGACAATTCAACATGCCAAATTCCCTTCTAATAAAGTCAAATTGTTCTTCATTTAAGGGTTTTGTTAAAATATCCGCTAATTGAAAATGTATCAATAAATTAAAGAGTGACATCATTACTATTAACATGATCTCATATAAAGTGATGTCTAATATTAATATGTTTAGTTCTAGAGTGTTGAATTGGATTTTTGGTTAGGCAAATAGCACTTGTGTTATCACATTTTATGAGAATATTTTTTAAATAAATTCCATAGTCTTCTAACGTATTTTTCATCCAAACAACTTGTGCATAGCATGCACTTGCAACTATGCATTCGGCTTTCATCGTAGATAGTGCAATTGAATTTTATTTCTTAGAGGTCCAAGAAACAAGTGCATGTCCTAGAAATTGGCAAGTTCTGGATGTGCTTTTTGTTGAATCTCAGATTTTGATGATGAAACTAATTGATTGTGATTTATGGTTTAATTACGTTTTTAGTTACGTAGGTCTACTATCGATCAGGATTAGACAGTTGACACTGGAGGAATTAACGTTGCACCGGAGGTGATCACGTCAGGATATTAGATGTCGAGCCGGAGGTTCGGTCGACAATCGGCTGAAGGCTTCGTACGTCGAGCATCAGGCCAAGAAGAGCGTGTTGCGCCAAGGATATCTGGGTTGCGGAGGTCAATCGCCGATTAGGCAATGGACCGCATGAGAGGACGATGTGTCGAAGGATCGGACGAAGCATCGACCAATGATGTGCCGGGCAACTGAATATCAATTCGCGTTGTAATAATTGTCTAGATCGAAATAAGGTATTTGTTTGTCCAGGAGTAACTACAATAAGGATGAAGACGTAAAGCGAAACAAAGGGCTGAAGTCAAGTGCGTTGGATCGTTGGGAGTTCGAGTGTTCGATGGAAGTCTGAAGATTCGTTGGGAGTGCTGCCGGAACTGGCCGAGAACGAGTAGGGAGCTTGCCGAAGGGTTTTCAGAAGTTTGTCGAAAGTTCACGGAGCTTACCAAGAAAGATCGGAGCTTGCCAAAGAAGCTCAGGGGAACTCGCCAAAATCATCGTGGAGTCCGAGAGCTTGCTGGGAGTCCGCAGGATGGTTTTCGATGGATCGTCCGAAGACCGCCGGAAGCTCACCGGAAGAAGACTTAACTTGCGGACTTTGTAATAGCTTAAGAATGTCTTTAATTTCATAGTTAGCATATTAATTTGGGTTAGGATTAGGTGTTAATCCTTTATCCTGGCGGCACCCACTGCCTTGTTTGGGACCGTTTGGCCAGCCACCAAACCAGAAGTTGATATGTGCTAGGCAGTGGCACCGCCCAGCAGTCAGCAGGCCAAGTGGTAGCACCACTAGTCGGGCGCAGAGGCCACCTCAGAACTGGGTCAAAGTGTAGTATCGTTCATTGCGGTCGTATCACAGATCGACAGGGCGGTAGCATCGCCTAACACTGAATCAATTTGATTTCAAATTTGAAGCCCAAATTTGAATCCATTTTGGATCTATAAATACCCCCCTTTTCTCAGCTGAGAGTGGACCCTTGGAGAGTTAGATTTTGAAAATAAGTCTTGGGAGAGTCTTGCTCTTCATTTGCTTAAGTGTTCACCTCATTTCCTTCTCTTTGTGAAAACTTGTAAGAGTGTGAACCTCTTATAAAAGGGTTATAAGAGAGGTATTTGGTCCTTCCCCTATAAAAGGATTTGCTAGTAGAAGTTGGGAGCCTCATCGGAGAAGGCTTCGGAAGTGGATGTAGGTCGGATGACCGAACCACTATAAATCGGTTTGCATTTACTTTCTCGCAACTTACTTTGCTGCAAACCATTTTCATATGCTGCCTTATTTACTCAACTTCATCTTCTTACGTATGCTTTAAAGTTAAAACACAATCTTTTCGGGTTCAAACGAAACGCTGCATTCATTCGTACGAAGTTTCTGAACTTGTGTTAATCGCTGAAAAATCTATCGTTCTTTACCGCTGCACTAATTCACCCCCCCCTCTTAGTGCCACTCGATCCCTAACAATTGGTATCAGAGCCACGTTCTTTCTCTTTCGAATTTACACCCGTGAGAAATGGCTCTAAATGGTTTTCAAGAGGGCTTTTCGGTTTTTCGTCCACCGTTCTTTAATGGTACGGACTACACTTATTGGAAAACTTGAATGAGAGTTTTCATGCTTTCAATGAATTTGGATTTGTGGAACATCATCGAAAGTGGATTTATGGAACTTCCCTCTAAGCCGACGAATGAATGGTTGGACTTAGAGAAGAAATCATTTTCTTTAAACGCAAAGGCTATGAATGCCTTATTTTGCGCTTTAGACAAGAACGAGTTCAATCGGATTTCTATGTGTGAAACGGCTTTTGACATTTGGCGAACTCTTGAAATCACGCATGAGGGAACTAGTAGAGTTAAAGACTCGAAAGTAAACCTCTTGTTGCATGATTTTGAGCTCTTCCGAATGACACCAAGTGAAACTATCGACGATATGTACACCCGTTTCACGAATGTCGTCAATAGTTTGAAAAGTCTTGGTAAATCTTTTTTAAGTTTTGATTTAGTAAACAAGATTTTAAGATCTCTCCCAAAGAGTTGGGATCCAAAAGTAGCCACAATACAAGAGACTAAAAATTTAAATGATTTTTTATTGGAAGAACTAATCGGTTCACTAATGACATATGAAATGAGTTTCTTCGAACATTTGAAACATGATAAACATATAAACTACCTTCTAAAGAACAAGAAGAATTTGGAACATTGGACAAATGAATGCCACATGAGTGATGACTCAAGTGATGAGGACAATATGGACATTGAACTTTTAATTAATCTTAATAAGTTCATTAAACAAAAATCTAAAATAGACAATGAACTTGAACGGAGGAAGAGGCCAAAGAAGAAGAAGAAGGCTTGCAAAAAAGAATCAAGTAGAGAAGAGGCAAAATGGGCTTTGACGGTTTTCGACAATGAGGTAAGAAACTCACCCAAGTTGCTTCTACCTTATTTTGAAATTACATGATGCTTTCCATGAATGCTTAACTTAGTTAGTATGAATTTTTTCATGCTTTTCTTGTATTTTTAGAAATTAAAAAAAATATTTTAAAAATTATACTATGCTTTTCTTTATAGTATTTTTGAAAAGTAAAAATATGAATGATGATTGTATGATTTGTGATAATGTTTAGACACCTAATAGAATCAACCCATGCATGAGTATCTTGATGGTTTACATTGCCTCTAAACATGATGCTTGATGATTTTATATCATGCATGAGTTGTTGAAGTGATGTTGATTTAAAAACCTTCTATCTTGGATTAATGGGTCTTGACCCTTTTTATGATGAAATTTTTAGATGATACATGTCTTCATGAAATCAATTATAAAGACCTAAACCATAAATTTTCAAAATAAAAGAAATGTGATTTTAATGTTGCCTTGTATTACATTTGGACTTGATGATTCTCATGACGAAAATTATTTTTCAGATTTATAAAATGATGCATGATTTTACCAAAAATTTGAGCATCGATCATCTTGTTATAACTAATGTAAGAAAGAATTAAAATGATTTTGATGATATTTTCGTTTTTGAATATAATGCATGACATTTTCATATGAAAAATTTGAACATTCTTATGAAAGATCAAATCACTTAAATTGAAACTCATAAAGATGAGAAAATGTACTATCATGATGTTTGATGCATATGATCTTGATGGATTTAATGACAAACTTATGTTTTGAATTTCTACAATGATGGGTTCCATATAAATGTTTGAACATACATTGTGAAATCATCATTGAAATGAAAATACTAAAAGTTTGTTATCATGCTTAATGACTTTGTGATATCATATCTTGATGACAAACTCATGTTTTGGTCTTAAATTTGATACTCATCTTTTGAAACATGAGCACACTTGTTTGAAACAAAATGAAACACATTATCATGATAAATTAAATCTCATGTCTTGAAACAATGTGTTGTTTTGACAATGTTTATAAAGAAGTTTGTCTTCCGGTTTTGAATATTTTGATTTGGCATATAAAGGCAAAAGACATACTTATATGATGAAACATAAAGAAATTATATTTACTATCTTATCGAGATTAATGATTTCATGATATCTTAAGAATCTCATAAATTATAGAAGTGATTTCGATGAATTGATTATGATTTGATAATTTGAACTTTTCTCTCATGTTTCAATACTACTTTGTATGCTTCATGACTTGTTGATTGAAATAATGATGTAGACTTTTGATGTATCACTTGTCATGATTAATGCAAATTGCTAGCATTTTGAATCTCGAAAATGATTGCTTCTTTTTATCATTTACCAAATAGGAGAACAATTCAAGTTTCTGTTTTTTTTTTTGTGAATCTCATAAACTATGTTAATGATTTTGATGATTCAAACTTGAGTGAGCTTTATCATAATCCAAGTTTTGATATCTTAATACTTGATACTTGGAATTCTTATGCATGAATCAAGTTACTCTTTGTGCTATATCTTTTTAAATGAATCATGAGCCTTGATGTCATATATTTCATGACCCTAAAAGTGACATGATTTCTTTGTCTTGTGTAGTAAATTGAATATTTGATAAATAAAATTTGCGTTATGATAAAGAATCATTGAATCATGATTTGATCCTTGATATTGATATGCTTTTATACATTATGATTCTTGGTTGTGTACCCTTTATCATGAATTGATATTTGCCATGTAAGCCATATATGATTCGAAATTGATATAAAAGAAATGTGCTTAATGATTGAATCATTAATTTATTCTTTTATCATGGCTTGAAAATGAATGAAAAGAAAATATGTTAGCACTTGTAATCATGATTTGATCCTTGATATTGATATGCTTTTATATATCATGATTCTTGGTCATATGACATTTATCTTGAATTAAAAATTGATAAATATGAATTTTTAACTTACTAAAAGGAAAGTTATGAATTATGAATGATATCTTTTGGTTTTACCCCTTGTTGAATTTACATATTGATATCCTTCATGGCATGACTTCTTTGTATTATTGTCTTGTATGCATCATGTGATGATTGATATATTGATTGATGCAAAATTATTTCATTGAAATATTATTCATCCCTTCTTTTTGATAATGACAAAGGGGGAGTTAGCTTGCTAGCTTATGTATCACAAGTGAAAGTGACAAACATAGCTAGCTAGAACTTGCAAAAGGCAAAACTTGTACTTCTCAAAATGAGAAGAAAGAAATTGCAAAGTTGCATTATTTTTTAACTCATGAGCTTGTATATTTAAAATGTTATAAATTTTACAAAAATTACTAGCTCACTGCAAACAAAAAGTTGATAGCTTGTAAAAGGGAAACTTAGTTGCAAAAGAGAAAAATTGAAAGGGAGCTAGTTTGAGTATCGTAAAGTATGCTAGCTTATCATTATTGCTTGCTTGCTTGTCATAAATTTCCCTCATACTATGATTTGTTTATGACTCCCTTGAATTCATGACTTGATATGTTAAAAATTCATGATGGAAATTTGTTATTTTGTTATGATGGAAGCATTCATGAAAAGGGAAAAGAATTGTATTCTTCCCTTCTTTTTGACAAAATCAAAGGAGGAGAAGATTTATTGGTAGCTTGCATGATTAATTTGCTAGCTCATTCAAGAGGAAGAAAATTGCTAGCTTATGCATCAAAAGAGAAAATCTTGCTAGCTTGAACATTGAGAAGCAAAAAGTTGCTATCTCAAGAGAGGCAAAAATCTTGCTCAATTTTACTTCTTCAAAATTACTTACATTTTTGTTACAAATTATTGTTAAATCTCATGCAAGATTATTTGAAGTATTTGATCCTCCCTTTTTTTTTGATGCTAACAAAGGGGGAGAAAGTTTTTAGCTCAAACATTATAAAAATTTGCCATCTTGATTCCTATTTTGCAACTTCATAAGAAGCTAAGAATTGTTATATCAAAGGATGCAAATATTGCTATCATGAGAAACAAGATGCAAACTTACACATATCAAGAATCAAGTGAAAATTACCATCATTGCCCATCCTTGAAACTTGCTATGATTGAATGGTATTATTTGATGTTGTATTGCAAAAATGTTGTATGATGTGATAAATAGCTAGTGTGTTGTAAGAAATTTGCATATCTTTTAAACTAGCTATGATGCTACTTCTCCTTTTTGTTGATGACATAGGGGGAGAAGTAGATTGATGACTTCATGCAATGTAATGATGCTTGAATATTTTATATATTTGCATGATGGATTTATATTTCTCACTACATGAATGATACATGTTACTTGGATTTGGGATAATCCAAGGGTTCTATCAATTGCATATTGATAGGGAGAGTTTGGTTAAACTCCGAGGAGTTAAGGTTAACTCTATTAGTCATCAATTAGTTGTCATCATCAAAAAGAGAGAGATTGTGGAATCTCAGATTTTGATGATGAAACTAATTGATTGTGATTTGTGGTCTAATTGCGTTTTGAGTTACGCAGGTCTACTATCGATCAGGATTAGATAGTTGACGTTGGAGGAATTGACGTTGCGCCGGAGGTGATCACATCAGGATATTGGATGTCGAGCCAGAGGTTTGGTCGATAATCGACTGAAGGCTTCGTACGTTGGGCATCGAGCCAAGAAAAGCATGTTGCGCTAAGGATATCAGGGTTGCGGAGGTTAATCGTCGATTGGGCAATGGACCGCATGAGAGGACGATGTGCCGAAGGATCGGACGAAGCGCCGACCAATGACGTGCCGGGCAATTGAATATCAATTTGTATTATAGTAACTGTCTAGATCGAAGTAGGGTGTTTGGTGTTTGTTTGTGTAGGAGTAACTACGATAAGAATGAAGATGTAAAGCGAAACAAAGTGCCGAAATCAAGTTAGTTGGATCGTTGGGAGTTCGAGTATTCGATGGAAGTCCGAAGATTCGTTGGGAGTGCTGCCGGAACCGATTGAGAATGAGTAGGGAGCTTGCCGAAGGGTTTTCGGAAGTTCATCGGAAGTTCACGAAGCTTGCCAAGAAAGATCGGAGCTTGCCAAAGAAGTTCGGAGGAACTCGCCAAAATCATCTTGGAGTCCGAGAGCTTGCCGGGAGTCCACAGGATGGTTTCCGAGGGATCATCGGAAGACCGCCGAAAGTTCGCCGGAAGCTCGCCGGAAGAAGACTTGACTTACGGACTTTGTAATAGCTTAGGAATGTCTTTAATTTCATAGTTAGCACATTAATTTGGGTTAGGATTAGGTGTTAATCCTTTAACCCAAGTATGGACCCATTGGGCCTTGATTGTGCCCAAACCTCAAGAAGTATATGGCAATATTGACTGGCAGCTAAATCTTGGTGGCATAGCCCACTGTACAACAGGTGTCTTGGCGGTAGCACCGCCGAAAGCGTGGTAGCACCGCCAGCAAGCTTGTGTGTAGCACCGCCAGCCAGAGCCAGCGTAGCATCGCTAACTAGGGCGGTAGCACCGCTCGGGCCGGGGCAGTAGTACCGCTTTGTTGTGTGGGTCACGGTAGTACCGCCTACTATGTCGATATACCTGCATCGACAAGTGGTAGCACCGCCCTAGCATCGGAAACTCCAATTTGATTTCAAATTTGGAGCTCAAATTTGAATCCATTTTGGATCTATAAATACCCCCCTTTTCTCAGCTGAGAGTGGACCCTTGGAGAGTTAAATTTTGAAAATAAGTCTTGGGAAAGTCTTGTTCGTTATTTGCTTAAGTGTTCACCTCATTTCCTTCTCTTTGTGAAAACTTGTAAGAGTGTGAACCTCTTGTAAAAGGGTTGTAAGAGGGGTATTTGGTCCTTCCCCTACAAAAGGATTTGCTAGTGGAAGTTGGGAGCCTCATCAGAGAAGTCTTCGGAAGTGGATGTAGGTCGGATGACCGAACCACTATAAATCGGTTTGTATTTACTTTCTCGCAACTTACTTTGCTGCAAACCTTTTTCATATGTTGCCTTATTTACTCAACTTCATCTTCATCTTCTTACGTATGCTTTAAAGTTAAAACGTAATCTTTCCGGATTCAAATGAAACACTGCATTCATTCATACGAAGTTTCCGAACTTGTGTTAATCACTGAAAAATCTATCGTTCTTTACCACTGCACTAATTCACCCCCCCCCCCTCTTACTGCCACTCGATCCCTAACACTTTTTCTATCTATTCTACATCCGCCAAAATCGGCATCCGCATAAGCTATCAAATCAAGGTTATCGAATTTTGGATACCATAATCCCAGATGAGGAGTACCTTTAAGATATCTAAGAATTCTTTTAACAGCTTTAAGATGAGATAGCTTAGGATCAGCTTGAAATCTTGCACAAAGTCTTATGCGAAACATGATATCCGATCTAGTCGCGGTAAGATAGAGCAAGCTACCTATCATTCCCCTATATGTCTTTTGATCAAAATTTTTTTCACTTTCATCTAAATCTAACTTAGTGGAAGTACTCATAGGAGTATTTATGGCTTTTGAACCATCCATGTTAAATCTTTTTAACAATTCTAATGTATATTTAGATTGATTAAGAAATATGCCATTACTAAGTTGTTTAATTTGCAATCCTAGAAAGAAGGTTAATTCTCCTATTAGACTCATTTCAAATTCATGACTCCATACACTTGGCAAATGATTCACATAGTGATTCATCCGAAGAACCAAAAATCATATCGTCAACATAAATTTGAACAATAAGAAAATTATTTTTAAAATATTTAATAAATAATGTAGTATCAACCTTGCCTTTAGTAAAATTATTTGAAATTAAGAACGAACTAAGCCTCTCATACCAAGCCCTAGGGGCTTGTTTTAATCCATAGAAGGCCTTAGTTAGTTTAAACACATGATTGGGAAGAAGAAATTTTTCAAATCCGAGTGGTTGTTCAACATACACTTCTTGGGAAATAAAACTATTTAAGAAGGCACTTTTGACATCCATTTGAAATAATTTAAAATCATTACTACTAATATATGCAAGGAGCATCCTAATGGCTTCTAATCTTGCCACAGGAGCGAAGGTTTCTTCATAATCGATACCTTCTTCTTGGTTGAAACCTTTGGCCACTAGTCTAGCCTTGTTTCTAACCATGATACCGCATTCATCTTGCTTATTTCTAAAGACCCATTTAGTACCAATAACTAAATAGTCTTTAGGTCTAGGAATAAGCTTCCATACCTCATTTCTTTCAAATTGATTCAATTCTTCTTGCATTGCGATAATTCAAGAATTATCTTTCAAGGCATCATCAATGCACTTGGGTTCAATTTAAGAAAGAAAAGTAGCATGGGCATAAAAATTTTTGAAAGAAGAACGAGTTTGAACCCGTTTCAATGTGTCTCCTATAATTAACTCCTTGGGATAGGCATCTACGTACTTCTATTCCTTGGGTAATGAAATTTGGGAAGAAGATGCATCCAAGTTGCCATTTTGATGAGAGGGTTCATTTAAATTCAAATCATCAAAACCAAGATCATCATCAAAATCATTTTTCTTAAATTCAAAAAATTCATTAAAAATTACATGAATAGACTCTTCTATAACTAAGGTTCTTTTGTTAAAAACCCAAAAATCTTTAGAAATAGAAGAGTAACCAAGAAAGATACCTTTATCAGATTTAGCATCGAATTTTCCTACAGTATCCTTTTCATTTAAAATAAAGCATTTGCAACCAAAAACTTTAAAGTAAGAAACATTGAGTTTTTTATTATTCCATAATTCATATGGAGTCTTAGATAGAGATGGTCTTACTAAAACTCTATTCATGACATAGCAAGCCATGTTCATGGCTTCGGCCCAAAAATATTTGGCTAAATTATATTCATTTAACATGATTCTTGCCATTTCTTGCAAATTTCTATTTTTTCTTTCCACTACTCCATTTTGTTGATAATTCCTCGGAGTAGAGAAGTTATGGTTATATCCATTTGTTTCACAAAAAATTTTGAAGTCATGATTTTGAAATTCACCACCATGATCACTTCGAATTGATGAAATCATGAAACCTTTTTTATTTTATGTAAGTTTATAAAATTTAGAAAAACATTTGAAACAATCACTTTTGTGAGCCAAGAAATAGGTTCAAGTATATCTACTATAGTCATCCATAATTACGAAGGCATATTTGCTACCTCCTAAGCTTATAATGTCAATTGGTCCAAATAAGTCCAAATGGATCAATTGTAATGGTCTAGTAGTGCTAATTTGATTTTTTTATTTGAAACTAATTTTTATTTGTTTTCCTAGTTGACACGCATCACATACTTTGTCATTGACAAACTTTATATTGGGAATCCCTCATACTAACTCTCTAGATGAAATCTTGGATATTAGTTTCATGCTTGCATGACCTAATCTCCTATGCCAAAGCCAAGCATCGTCATTCAAAACCGAAAAACACATTTCATTACTTAGTTCATCAATATTAATGGTGTAAACATTATTTTGTTTTAAAGTAATCATGGATATGTTATTGTTTGGTTTTTCAATGATGCAAATATTAGATTCAAATCTAACAACATAACCTTTATCGCATAATTGACTAATGCTTAAAAGATTATGTTTTAATCCATCAACTAGCAACATATCATCTTTTGAAAAACTTGATTTATTACCTATGGTTCCCTTGCCAATGATTTTACCCTTGTTGTTGTCTCCGAAGATGACATATCCTTCTTCTTTGCTAGTGAGCATAGAGAATTGAGATGGATCTCCGGTCATGTGCCTTGAGCATCCACTATCAAGATACCATCTCTTGTTCCTAGCTTGTGATGGTGAATATGTCTACAAAAAAAATGGTTTTTAGGTACCCATTTGATTTTGGGTGCTTCAAATATTGATCTACTAACTTTATCATTAAGCATTGAATTATTTATGGTTCTTTTAGGAACCCATATCAATTTGTGTGGACTAATTTTCTTAAACGGACATTTGTAAACAACATGTCCGGATTTGTAATAAAAATTACATTTCAAATGAGAGGATACATGTATTGTTGGCCCTTTAATAAAGGTGGTTTGAGTTCGGTGAGATCCACTCATGAATCCAATTCCACATCTATTCCTAACGTGACCCTTATTTGTAAGGATCGTATTTAAGCTCTTGTTACCGACCTTAAACTTGTTTAGGGTCTCTTTGAGTAGCAAGTTCTCCTTTTCGATTACTTCCAAGTGATTATACTTAGAGCATGGGAGTAGAGGGAGAGAATCATGCTCAAGACTATTAAATTTATCTAGCAATAAAGCATATTCCTTTTTTAATAAATTGAACCTTTTTGTAATAGTTCTGCATTCATCAAATAATTCATAGAAAGCAATCAAAAGCTCATCGAAAGATAAATCTTCATTAAGTAAATTACTTACCTCTTCTCCCAAAGGCATCAGAGCGAAGTTGGTCTCATCTTTGTTGCTTGCTTCTTCATCCTTGGAGTCACTTAAATTATCCCATATAGCCTTCAATACTTTCTTCTTCTTTGGTTGCTTCTTTTTGGCTTGGGGGCATTCATATTTAAAGTGCCCCGGCTTCTTGCACTCATAGAAAATAACTTGGTCCTTTTTATGTTCAAGTTTATTTTGTGTCATTTTTAAATTTGTTCTTTCTTATAAATTTTTTAAATTTTCGAGTTAAAAGTGCAATGTCATTGTCACTATCTTCATCACTTGATGCTCCTTTCAAGTGGTCTTCTTGTGTTCTTAGTGCCATATCCTTCTAATCTTTGGAAGAGGGTTCTCGAGCTCTTCATGAGTATGGCACGTCATTTCGTAGGTCATTAGAGACCCAATAAGTTCTTCAAGAGGAAAAGTTTTAAGATCCTTGGCCCCTTGAATGGCCGTAACCTTTGGATCCTAACTCTTTGGAAGGGATCTTAAAATTTTATTTAGGAGTTCAAAATTAGAAAAACCTATACCAAGAGCTTTGAGTCTATTGATGACATTCGTGAAGTGGGTGTACATGTCTCCGATGGACTCACTTGGTTTCATTCGGAAAAGTTCGTAAGTATGCACAAAAATATTGATTTTGGACTCTTTCACTCGGCTAGTGCCTTCATGAGTGATCTCAAGAGTATGCCAAATATCAAAAGCCGATTCACAAATTGAAACACGATTAAATTCATTTTTGTCGAGAGCGTAAAATAAGGCATTCATAGCCTTTGCGTTTAAAGCAAAAGTTTTCTTCTCTGATTCATTCCATTCGCTCATCGGAAGAGAAGATTTTTGAAATCCATTTTCGATGATGCTCCAAAGCTCAAAATCTATGAAAGTAAGAAAGATCCTCATACGAGTCTTCTAATACGTGTAATCTGATCCATTGAACATAGGTGGATGTGTAATAGAATGACCCTCTTGCATTACGGAATAGGCCATCTCTCTTGGGTTTTAAACCAAATATGAGAGTGAACATTACTCGGATACCAATTGTTAGGATCGGAGAGGCAGTAAGAGGGGAGGGGGGGTGTGAATTAGTGCAGTGGATTAAAACTCGTAAGTTTGAAACCGATTTTGTAAATAGCTAGTTCGTATGGAAATTTTGATTTGACGAAAGATGACTTAGTTGAAGTTGCTTGAGTAAAGGAGAATGAAAAATCAAACGATTTGCAGCTAAGTAAAGAAACGATTCAGAAATTTAAACACTCATACATTCAAGAACGTCACGATGTATAGTGGTTCGGTCAAGTGACCTACATCCACTTTCAAAGCCTTCTCTGATGAGGCTCTCAATTTCCACTAGCAAATCTTTTTGAAGGGGAAGGACCAAATACCCCTCTTACAACCCTTTTACAAGAAGTTCACACTCTTACAGATTTTTCAAAAAGAAAGAGGGAGGTGAACACTAGCTATCGAAAATAAGACTTTACCAAAGCTTTTTGCTCAATTTCTAACTCTCAAAAGGGTGCCCTTTCTACTGAGAAAGGAGGGGTATTTATAGACCCAAAGAGGATTCAAATTTGGGCTCTAAATTTGAATTCTTTTCAGGCTTCTAGGTGCTAGCAATAGCACCGCTTATCAGTGGCGGTGCCATCGCCTGTTAGTTGTCAGATTGACACTATATTGGGTGGTTCCACCGCCCAAGGCAGCGGTGCCACCGCCCACCCTCTTGAGTGCTGGGTGGTGCCACCGCCTAGCCTGGGGCCGTTCCACTGCCCATTGCTTGGCTTCTAGGTAGTGCCACCGCCCAGCATGTTCCAGCGCACTAGTTTGGGCCAAAATCTCGACCCAAACCCATCCAAAACAAGGCCCATTGGGCCCCTACTTGGGTTAAAGGATTAACACCTAATCCTAACCCAAATTACATGCTAACTATAAAATTAAAACATAATTCTAAGTGATTTAAATCGACATTCTTCAAGTTTTCTTCCAGCGAGCTTTCTTGGCAAAATTCCGGTGGACTTCCGACACTCCTTCGGATTTCTTCCGGCGGACTCCTAGCAAGCTCCTAGATTCCGTGGTGAGTTCAACGAATCTTCAGCAAGCTTCTGAACCTTCTCGGTGATCTCTGTGAACCTTCGACGATCTTTTCGATGAACTTTCGAAATGTTCGACAAGTCCCCAATTCTATCTCGGTTTGTTCCGGCAACACTTCTGACGATCCTTTGGACTTCCGGTGAACTCTCGAACTCCTAACGAACTTGACCTCGGCAAATCGCCTTATGTTTTCATCCTCTTGTAGTTAATCCTGCACACTCATCTCAAAAATATGGATTAGAACAAATAATTCACTAATTGACTTCATCATCAAAATCCAATATTCAACATGATCATGTCAGGATATTGGATGTTGAGCTAGAGATTTGGTCGACAATCGGCAGAAGGCTTCGTATGTCGAGCATCGGGCCAAGAAGAGCATATTGCACCAAGGATATCGAGGTTGCAGAGGTCAACCGTCGATTGGGCAACAAAATGCAAGAGAGGAGGACGATGCACCGAAGAATCGAACGAAGCGCCGACCAATGACGTGCTGGGCAACTGAATGTCAATTCACAATGTAATAATTGTATAGATCGAAGTAGAGTTTTATTTGTGTGTGCAAGATTAACTACGATAACGATGAAGACGTAAAGCGAAACAAAGTGCTAGAAGAAAAGTGCGATGGATCATTGGGAGTTTGAGAGTTCGACGGAAGTCCGAAGATTCATTGGGAGTGCTACCAGAACTGGCCGAGAACGAGTAGGGAGCTTGCCGAAGGGTTTTTAGTAGTGTGCTGAAAGGTTCATCAGAAGTTTGTGAAGCTTGCCAAGAAAGATTAGAGCTTACCAAAGAAGCTCGTTGGAACTCGCGAAGATCATCGTGAAGTCCAAGAGCTTGCCAAGAGTCCATAGAATGGTTTCCGAGGGTTTATCGGAAGACCGCTAGAAGTTCGCCGGAAGCTTGTCGAAAGAAGTCTTGTCTTATGGACTTTGTAATAGCTTAGGAAATATCTTTAAAATTCATAGTTAGCATGTAATTTGGTTTAGGATTAGGTGTTAATCCTATAAACCAAGTAGGGGCCAATTGGGCCTTGTTTTAGACTGGTTTGGGCCGAGTTTAAGGCCCAAACTAGTGTGCTGAAAAGGCTGGGTGGTGGCATTGCCCAGAGCCCGAGAGCCTAGGCGATGGCATCGCCTAGTACATTGATTGTGTCAGTGTTAGACTGGTGGTGGTACCGCTAGTGTAAGGCGGTGGTACCGCTAGTGTAAGGCGGTGGTACCGCCAGAATGACACAGTTCGAGGCAATTCAAATTTAGGCTCTAAATTTGAATCCTCTTAGGGTCTATAAAAACCCTAGATGTTCTTGTTAAGGGAGTAAGAAGAGTGCATGAAAACTAAGGGAAAACTCTATCATTTGAAGTAGAAATCCCTCCTCTGAAAGTTTAGAAGTATTCTTTAGAGAGGTGTTGAGGGAAGCTTTGTAAACAGAGTTTGTAAAAGGGCGATTGTCTTCGCTCATTGGAAGGAAGGCAGCTAGTGGAAAGCCGATGGCCTTAAACGAAGAGGAATCGAGAGTGGATATAGGTCGGTGTTAGGACTCTAGCTATGAGAGTCCTAATTTAGTTTCATTGATAAGGGCATTCATGTAAATCCTATCTAGCCAACCCTTATTAAAGAGGTGAAGAGGCCGGCTAGGTTAGGGTTAGGTTACTTCTTAGGAAAGGAGTCCTATTAGAGAAAGAATCCTATTAGAAGTAGGAGTCCTATTAGGAAAAGAGTCCTATTAGAAGTAGGAGTCCTATTAGGAAAAGAGTCCTATTAGAAGTAGGAGTCCTATTAGGAAAAGAGTCCTATTAGAAGTAGGAGTCCTTTTAGGAAAAGAGTCCTATTAGAAGTAGAAGTCCTATTAGGGAAAGAGTCCTATTAGAATTAGGAATCCTACTAGAGAAGGAGTCCTAATTAGAAGTTGGTTAGAAGTAGGAGTCTTGAGTAAGAGTCCTATTAGGAGTTAGGGCTTAGAAGCCCTATAAATAACTATGTATTCATCCTCTTTAATCAATGAATAGATCAATCCTTTAGCAGCCTTTGTGCAGCAACTTGGAGGAAGGAACCCCTATAGAGTACCAAGGAGGCCGATCCCCTATAGAGATCAACCCCAAGCTTAGAATCCGCGGAGGGTTCTAACACTTGGTATCAGAGCAGCGTTCTTGGTGTCTCGCTGCCCTTCCACAGCCATCCACCAGCCCTCCACAACCGCGCAAAGCAATTCCCACAATTGCTTAGAAGATCATCGCTGAATTCCGCCGTCATCTCAACCACCGTAGATCATCCTTTGATCTTCCCGTGAATTGCAACAGGTTCTGGTTATCTACCCTACTGCTATTGCAATTTAGTTATCCTTATTCAAAAAATCCAAAAAAATTCGTTCCTATAATTGCTGCATAAACTTTTCATCGTAAAGTTTTCATCTCTACAACGAAAGTCGCACTACAAAATTTCAGCCGCATAGCACTGCCTTTTTGATCTTGCTACTGCATTTTTTCTATCCAATTCTCTATGAAATTTTTACGACGGCTTTGACACTTCCTAACAGTGGTTTTCACTTTGGTTTTGTCGAAAAATTCTCAATAAAAACCACTTATCTTTTACATCCAATCTGCTGCACTTTAGACATAAAAATCTGCTATAATACCTCTCCGTGATTCTCAATTTTGCCAAACCTCTTGTTGTCGTTTCTTCATACGAAATTTTTTACAGTATTACCTCTTCCTTATCAGTAGATCCCCTTTGAGTTTTATTTGAATCTCTTTTGAAAATTTCTGAAAAAAATTACATCTTTACTATTGGAATTTTTTCGGCGAAAAATATGGTATTGCACCTTTGTCCTTTTTTCTTCTTCATAACCTACCCTAGCCACCTTGCTGCCACAAGCCAAGACGTCTTTAGGGCGTCCCTCTAGCCTCAAGAAGTAGCCATCATAACCTAGTTTCATAACCCTAACAGCATAAAAAACCATAGCCCAAAACAGTAAACCATTACAGCTGAACCCTTCAATCACCGATCTATTGTCCGAACCTTCCACCACCCCATGCCATTAACCCATCAACAGAAAAAAGACAAGGGCATCTTTGATCTACAGACATATGCTATGGCTTCCCAAGATCCAATTGATGCCAAATTTGAAGCATGGGAATCTCGGATTGAATCACGGCTTGAATCGCGCTTGGAAGACAAATTGCGCGCTTTGTTTGCAAAATTCAGAATTGGACAACCATCAAGTCCAACCAAACTGCAGCAAGGAGAGAATTTAGAAAGGACCCCAGCGAAGGAGAGACAACCCTCAGACATGCTTCAGCCACGCATGAGGGTGGACTTCCCATGATGGGAAGAAGGAGACCCAGCGGGGTGGATTTCGCGCGCAGAGCGTTACTTTCGCTACTACCGAACGTCGGATAATGCTATGGTGGAGATTGCTATCATCCACCTTGAAGGAGATGCTATTCAATGGTACAATTGGTTGGAATATAATCATGGGGCTCCGACATAGAATCAATTTAAGAATGCACTGCTGAACCGTTTCGGACCTACGGAGTATGAAAATATCGACGGCCAACTCGCAAAGATTCGACAAACCTCTACGATTCAAGAGTACCAAACCAGGTTTGAGAAGCTATCTTACCTTGCTCGTGATTGGACTGACCATCAATTGTTAGGAACATTTATCGAAGGACTCAAGCCAGAGATAAAAGGGGAAGTTAAGGCACGACATCCCCGTACCGTGATGGCTGCGATTTCTTTTGCCCGAATACAAGAAGAACGACTCAACCAAGATTCTCGAAGGATGAGAACCACTCCTAGAACCTCAACATATAAACCCCCTTCTACTTCCAGCCATCCTTCGCTGCCCAAAAAATTGACAAGAGAAGAACTACGTGAACGATCAGCAAAGGGTCTTTGTTGGCATTGCGACGAGCCGTGGAACCGCGATCATCGCTGCAAAAGGGGCCCGCCTCCTATTGATTGAACCTCTTGAAGATAGGGAAGAGGAGGTCCAGGAGTGTGAGGAAGAGGTCACGGAAGAAGAACAGCAGCCAATTGATATTACGATACATGCCCTTGTCGATTATGCGAACCCGCAAACAATGAAAGTGGGAGGATTTCTGAAGCAACAACCAATCACCGTTCTTATTGATACCGGAAGCACTAATAATTTTATGAACAGCAAGGTTGCTGTCCGGATGGCCTTTCCTATTGAGAATTGCAGCAGGTTTGATGTTAAAGTTGCAGATGGATGAATTTTGAAGTGTGATCGTAAGTGCCCACTCTCGATGAAACTATTGCTATAGGACCAAGAGATAATTGCAGATTTTTTCCTCCTCTCTCTCGATGATTATGAGGCTGTGCTTGGCATCGAATGGTTGACGACATTAGGTGATGTTTCCTGGAATTTTTTGAAATTAGTTATGAAATTTTACAGCAAGGGAAAACAGGTGATATTGTACGGGAAACGTGGGGGCGATGTAACGACAATTTGCACACAACGAATGGAGAAAATTTTGCACAAAGCATGCAGCGGCTTTTTGGTACAACTTAAGCAGCAAAAATGGGTAACAAAGCTTCTTGGATATGATTATGAAATAACTTACAAAAAGGGGAAAGATAATGTTGTTGTAGATGCGCTTTCACGGCTACCCGAGCAAGCTAAATTTTTGGCTGTTTCACTTCCGACCAGCAACTTCCTTGAGGATATTAGGAGGGAATGACAAGATAATCCAGAAATGAGTAAAATCATAAAAAAATTAAAGGAAGCACCAAGCTCTATGGCTCATTACAGTTGGGACTCAAAGGACTTGCGATATAAAGGACGCATTGTGCTTGTGCCAAATTCTACTTGCATAAAAACCATCCTTCAAGAGATGCATTCCACACCTGCGGCTAGGCACTCTGGGTTCCTTAGAACCTATAAAAGAATTAAGCAAAATTTTTATTGGATAGGGATGAAAAATATTATTGCTGAATTTGTAGCACAATGTGATATATGTCAACGACACAAAGGTGAGACAGTGGCAAATCCCGGAAAGTTACAACCTCTACCCATCCCAGAATCAATATGAACTGATATATCAATGGATTTCATCGAAGGGCTTCCCTCATCACAAGGAAAAGGTACAATTTTATCGTGGTTGATCGCCTTACAAAGTATGCTCACTTTTGTGCCATCCGTAATCCCTATACTGCTTCTAGTATTGCTCGAACCTTTATGGAGAATATTGTAAAATTACATGGGATGCCGAGATCTATTGTAAGTGATCGTGATAGGGTCTTCACGAGCAAATTTTGGACAGAGTTATTCCAGATGCAAGGCTCTAAATTAAAGATGAGTACGGCATATCACCCACAAACCGACGGCCAAACTGAAGTGGTGAACAGGTGCTTGGAGACATACCTTAGATGCTTCACCAGTGACCGACCAAAAGAATGGACAAAGTGGCTTCCCTGGGCCGAGTGGTGGTATAATACAATGTTAGGGATCGAGTGGCACTAAGAGGGGGGGGTGAATTAGTGCAGCGGATAAAATGATAGATTTTTCAGCGATTTAAAACAAGCTTTGGAAACTTCATACGAATGAATACAACGTTTCGTTTGAACCTGAACAGATTACGTTTTAACTTTAAAGCATACGTAATAAGATGATAAGGAAGTTGAGTAAATAAGGTAGCAAGTAAGAATGGTTTGCAGCAAAGTAAATAGCAAGAACGTAAATGCAAACCAGATTTTTATAGTGGTTCAGTCATCCGACCTACATCCACTTCTGATTCCTCTTCGCTTAAGGCCACTGGCTTTCCACTAGCTATCCTCCTTCCAATGGGCGAGGAAGAACTCCCTTACAACACCTCTCCTTTTGATGGGCTTAGGAGATAACCCTTACAAGGCTCTCACCCTCTCTTGAACAAGAACACACTTAAGAGTAAGGGGGAAGATTTTGACACTATTTGAGCAGAGTTTTCACTCAAGTTTTTCACTCTTCTTGCTGCACTTTAAACCTGCAAGAGAGAGGAATTTATAGAGCTCAAGAGGATTCAAATTTGGGCTCCAAATTTGAATTTTTTTAAGTTTCCTGGTGCTAGGCGGTGCTCTGCTGTCGAGGCGGTGCTCACGCCTACGATGTCAGCGACACACGGCGGTGATAGCTGAAGAGCGGGGGAACCGCTACTGCTAATTGTTACGGCTACAGTACACGTGCATAGTAGCATGCACGTAGCATGCGTTAGTCTTTATTTGGGCCAAAACTTTGGCCCAAACTAAAACCCAATGGCCCCTACTTGGGTTAAAGAATTAACCTAATCTTAACCCAAATTAATATGCTAACTATGAAATTAAAGATATTCCTAAGCTATTACAAAGTCTACAAGTCAAGTCTTCTTCCGTCGAGCTTAGTGAACTTAAACGGTCTTAGGCGATCCCTCGAAACCATCCTGCGGACTCGGCAAGCTCTCGGACTCCATGATGATCTTGGCGAGTTCCTCGAGCTTCTTTGGCAAGCTCCGATCTTTCTTGGCAAGCTCGTGAACTTCCGACGAACCTCGGCAAACTTCCAAAACCCTTGGCAAGCTCCTACTCATTCTCGGCGGTTCAGCGGCCTCCAGCGAATCTTGGACTTCCGTCAAACTCTCGAACTCCCAACGATCCATCGCGCCGGCTTGACCCTTTGTTTAGCTCGTCTTCATCCCTTTCATAGTTACTCCTGCACACAAACAACAAACACTCTACTTCGATCTAGACAGTTATTACAACGCGAATTAACATTCAGTTGCCCGGCACATCATTGGTCGGCGCTTCGTCCGATCCTTCGGCACATCACCCTCTCTAGCGGCTTGTTGCCCAATCGGCGGTTAACCTCCGTAACCCCAATATCCATGGCGCAACTCCGCACTTCTTGGTCCGATGCCCGACGTACGAAGCCTCCTGTCGATAGTCGACCGAAACTCTGGCTCGACATCCAATATCCTGACGTGATCACCTCCGGCGCAACATCAATTCCTCCAGCGTCAACTGTCTAATCCTGATCGATAGCAGACCTGCGTAACTCAACACGTAGTTAGACAACAAATCACACTCAATTAGTTTCATCATCAAAATCCGAGATTCAACATACAACTTATTATTTCTCTACAAAATGTACTCCCTATGAGGCCATGTATGGCCGACCCCCCCGTGTAATTCCAAAATATGTGTTGGGCACCTCTAAAGTAGAACAAGTAGACAGGGAACTATAAGATAGAGACAAAATGCTGAAGTTGCTAAAAGATAATCTCACTACAGCACAAGCAAGGATGAAACAACAATATGATCAACACAGAGGCGAAAGAGAATTTTCAGTAGGAGATTGGGTCTTCCTACGGCTCCAGCCATACAAGCAAACATCAATCCAAACCAGAGCATCTATGAAGCTTTCACCTCGGTTCTATGGAACCTACCAGATTTTGGAGCACATCGGAGTAGTAGCATATAGATTGGACTTACCCGCCAGCTCCCGAATCCATCCAGTCTTCCATGTATCATGTTTGAAGCTCAAATTGGGACAACACGAGACAGCCCAAAGCCATCTACCAAATATAACTACCCAAGGAGAGCCCCAGACTCAACCTAGTGTCATTATTGATCGATGAATCATGACTCGACGACGACGATCTGCTACTGAAGTGTTAATACAGTGGGCAAACCTACCAGCAGAAGATGCCACTTGGAAGAACTACGACGACTTGAAGATCAAATTCCCAGAATTCATGGAACGTCAGCCTCGAGGACAAGGCTGATTTGAAGAGGGCGGGTCTGTTAGGACTCTAGCTATGAGAGTCCTAATTTAGTTTCATTGATAAGGGCATTCATATAAATCCTATCTCCCTTATTAAAGAGGTGAAGAGGCCGACTAGGTTAGGGTTAGGTTACTTCTTAGGAAAGGAGTCCTATTAGAGAAAGAATCCTATTAGAAGTAGGAGTCCTATTAGGAAAAGAGTCCTATTAGAAGTAGGAGTCCTATTAGGAAAAGAGTCCTATTAGAAGTAGGAGTCCTATTAGGAAAATAGTCCTATTAGAAGTAGAAGTCCTTTAGGGAAAGAGTCCTATTAGAATTAGGAATCCTACTAGAGAAGGAGTCCTAATTAGAAGTTGGTTAGAAGTAGGAGTCTTGAGTAAGAGTCCTATTAGGAGTTGGGGCTTAGAAGCCCTATAAATAACCATGTATTCATCCTCTTTAATCAATGAATAGATCAATCCTTTAGCAGCCTTTGTGCAGCAACTTGGAGGAAGGAACCCCTATAGAGTTCCAAGGAGGCCGATTCCCTATAGAGATCAACCCCAAGCTTAGAATCCGCGGAGGGTTCTAACAGTCGGATGACCGAACCACTATAAAAATGGTTTGCATTTATGTTCTTGCATTTACCTTTCAGCAAACCATCTTTTTTTCACTGCTCAACTTACTCATCATTATCTTCTTCCTCTCTAAACACTCCCTACTTTAAGCACTTTCTATTACGCTTTAATCGAAATTGATTTTAGGCAAAAATGTGATTTCTATCGTATAAAGTTTTGAAACTTATACGGAACCTTTCTACGGGAAATTTGGGGTGTTTTGTTTTTGTTCTTCTGCTGCGCATGAGATGTCGCTCCCCAAAAGGATTTCCCAACAATATGTACTCTTTCTTTTTACTTATTATTATTAGGTATTTTATCACTTTATCTTGCGTGTTGCATATATTGTGATGTCATTGGGTCTGTACAATGGGAATCAAATCATGATGAGATCATAATAATGAGACCGATTCACCTTTAAACACAGACCCTAAATAATCCCGGTCATAGGTTACTCGAAAGGGACATCGAGATAACCAGATAGACTGGTGTGTTGTATACGTATCCATATGATGGAGATGGCTCGTCTCATAGCTACTCATGTAAAGACACCAAGGATACAATACAGGTGCTCATTGGAGAATGAGTTCACTGTTTGATCCACTTACGGAATGCTAGATGGTTATTGATATCTCACGTCAGACAGCGATTCCATAGTCCCAGTAGTGTATTTGGTTCTTAGACATAAGATACCAAGGATGTCCTATATGAGTACTCTACTCTTTGATACCAAATTTACAAGTTTGGAAGTTCCAGATCTAGTACAACCGGTTATTGGGAGTGGTAGCCAACCTTACGAGGGCTATTGAGTGTCAATATAGGATCATCCGCTCTCGGTATCATGAGAGGAATATCCCATGTATTCTTGCTCGAACAAATCCTTAGCCAAGGTTATTCGGATTGAGAGAGAAAGAGTTCTTCGGGAGATTCCGATAAGAGCAAGACTTGAGGAGAGACCGTATGGGCGGGTCTTTGGGATATTAGATGGATGAGACACTATAGATACATGGTAACTAAGGACAGATAGGTTCAAAAGATTGGATTCCCCTATATCATCTAAGGACTATGGCGTAGTGGCCTAGTACGTCCGCAATCGATGAGTCGGGTGAATTATTATGGAGATAATAATTCACTAAGTCAGAAGGAGTTTTAACAAGTATGACTCACAGCCAGCTCGATATTGGGCCTAGAGGGTCATATACATATGGCAGGTATTGCGACGTGTAGAGCTTCGGATATAAGATATCCGCCGGAGCCCCTATCTTATTGGATATCCAATAAGACCCTGAATTATTGAATCCTAAGATGAGAGTCAATAAGAGTTAATAAGAGATTATTGGGTAGAGACCCATTAATCTAAGAGGCTTGAGTAATTGGATAGAGATCCAATACTCAATAGGGCATGATCCATTAGGGTTTACAAGGGGCCTTTATAAATAGGAAGGAATTGAAGTTCCATAGGCTAGGGCTGGGGTTCTCTCAGTAGCCACCTTCAATTCTTCTCTACCTAAGAGAGGAGCATCGTTACAGTCCCTACCATGTGGATATCGCTAGAGAGGAGGACGCTTGACCTTCTTCATCCTCTCCTACTGATCTGCAAGGATTCAAGGATATACGATCTCCCTAGGTATCTTTCTTTTACACATGCAATTTTCGTGGAGTTGTTTTTGATGCACCGATCTTCACACGATGACAGAACCTTTCGTGAAAATCCAAGGTTCTTGTTTTCTATTCTTCCACTACACATGAGATGTCACCCCCTTGGATTTCCTAACATTAATCCCCTTTCAAACCTCCTTGCTTTTTTAGATTCATCAACGATCATGTGCGTGGCAAATCTGGAGAGCTCAGTGAATTTAGATTCATATTTTGCTACCATCAAATTTCCTTGGATGAGATTCAAGAACTCCAATTCTTTCTGCTCTCTAATGCAATTTGAAAAATATTTATCGTTGAACTTTTCTGTAAATACCTTCCAAGTGAATGGCTCATGTCTAGCTTCAGAAATCCTCCTCCTTATTCTCCACTAGTGTTCAGCCTCTCCCTCTAACATGAAGGTAGCAAGAGAAACTTTCTGATCATCAGGGCAATTTAACACGTCAAATATTTTCTCTATTCGTATCATCTATTGTTCTACTACCATTGGATTAGGCTCACCACTAAAACTAGGAGGACTGAGCTTCTTAAAATATTTAATTCCCACCCCGGTTTGGTGTGAAGTCCCAAATCCACCATTTCTTTCCTATCAAACTTTTGTTGCATCACTTGTGTCATAGCCTCTAGAGTTTTCATAATTCCACTCAATTGGTCAGAAGCAGATGCAACAAGAGAACCAGATGACCTCGTCATCCTTGCTTCCTAAAAAATAGCAAAAGAAAAATTTTGATCAATCTATAAATAAGTCATTAAACCTCAAAATTTATTACGCATCTAGTATATCAAAATTCTTAGTGATCCTCAAATCATGCTCTGCTACCACCTCTGTCACGCCCCTCGAAATTATCACATTTAAGAGGTGTGACTCTATCTTAAAATCTATAACATTAAAATTTTAACAATAATCCAATCCCAGGATTCATATTGACATTCGAGGACACTAACAATCTTTCAAGTTGTAAATCACATCCAAAACCCATAATTCATAAAACCAGTGTAGTTTATAATTCATATGCAATATCACTCAATAATTCATAAAATCTAAAGCCAACTCAACTAAACAATATCCACATCATAAAATCTACAAGTGTGGGAATCCATATAATCACAAATCCAATATTTACCCCAAGTTCATATCATTATACAATTTAAACTTAACATCTCAAATCCTAACATGAGAGGTCGTTTAACTTTTAAAAATATATAAGTTCAGATTTACCATCAACATTTCACTAAACACAAAAATGTACTTATACAATAAAAACATATCAACCACTAAAGATTAGCCCAAAATCTTCTAGCGCTCCCTTCCTATCCAATTTAAACATCCCAAAGACTGATAATCTAAGCTAAAAATATTATATAATAATGGGGTGAGCATAACAAGCTCAGTAAATGACTAACATATCCATAGTGGAAGAGAAAAGTTTTTAATAAACTTGGCATCAAAATGCAAAGCAAGATATAAGAAAAGTATATATCATCGTATCAAATACTGAATCACAAATGTCCTCTTATTTAAATATATTTTATTCATAACAAATAGCATAAAGAGTAATTGGAGCATATCAAATGACATATAGGACATTACGGAGCATATAAATGGTGCACAGGATATTTCAGAGCATATCAATAATATATGAAATGTTTTGGAGCATATTAACAACATATGAAACATTTTGGAATATATCAATAACATATGAACTATTTTGGAGTGTATCAAGAGCAAATAAAATATTTCAAAACATAGCAAAGACGAATGAAATGTTTCGAAGCATATCAAGAGCAGAGGAAACATTTCGGAACATATTAGTGATGTATGAATGGTTTCGGAGCATATCAAGAGCGAATAAAACATTTCAGAACATATCAAATGGCATATGAAATAATTTGGAATATATTCCAAAGCATAACACTGGCATTTGAGATATCTCAGAGCATATCTATATATCAAATAAGAAATAGAAGCCCAAATATCATATCTAATGTTCATTCATTTTCTTATCATCCAAAGTGCACATATAAATACATAAGCAATGCTTTGGATATCATATCAAAAATACAGAGGGCGTAGTGGGATTTTAAACAGAATATGGTCTATCCATTTCTCGATAACCACCAGACAGAAGTCTCCCATGTTTGGGAGCTACATCCACCCATGTCTGGGTGAAGTCAAAGGGGGCCGGTAGAGTATCGCGGGCTCTAAGCATATACCCTTCACCATTTCTAGTAAAGGGCCAAACAATCCCATAACTACCAGAGTACAAAAGGATAGTGTGAATAATAAATTGGCACATATCAGAAACACATGCGGAATAATGAAACGTACATGCACCTTTACGAAATAATATGATGCAAACATATTCTTTCACAAATGCATTCAAATTGTTGGGAAATCCACAAGGGGAGCGACATCACATGCATAGTGGAAGAACAAAAACAAAACCCTAGATTTCCCATAGAAAGTTTCCATCGGTCGTGCGAAGATTGGTGCGTTAAAAAAAATCTACAAAGCTACACATGTAAAAAAAGATACCTAGGGAGATCGTATATCCCAGAATTCCTGCTGATCTGTGAGAGAGGATGAAGAAGGTCAAGCGTTCTCCTCTCTAGCAGTATCCACATGACAGGTATTATGACGATGCACCTCTCTCTCTCTAGGGAGAGGAGAACAAGAGGTGGCTACCAAAAGAAACCCCCAACTTGTAGAGCTTTGGTTCCCTCCTATTTATAGGGGCTCCCCTGAAAACCCTAATGGATCTTATGCCCTATTGGGTATTGGATCTCCATCCAATTACCTAAGCCTATTGGATTAGTGGGTCTCTACCCAATAATCTCTTATTAGCAATTATTGGATCTCATCTCAGGATCTAATAATTCAGGGGCTTAATGGATATCCAATAAGATAGGGGGTTCAGTGAATATCTTATATCCAAACCACTACTCGTCGTAACACCTACCATATGTGTGTGACCCTCTAGGCCCAATATTGAGCTGGCCATGAGTCATACTTATCGGAACTCCTTCTAACTTACTGAATTATTATCTCTATAATAATTCACTCAACTCATCGATTATGGACGTACCAGGCCACTACGCCGCGGCCCCTAGACGATATAGGGGAATCCAATCCTTTGGACCTCTTTGTCCTCAGTTACCATGTATTTGTAGTCCCTCATCCATCCAATATCCCAGAGACCCTATACCGGGCATGGTGCTGTCAGGCCCATACGGTCTCTCCTCGAGTCTTGCTCTTGTCGGATTCTCCCGGAGAACTCTTTCTCTATCGATCCAAATAACCTTGGCCAAGGATTTGTTCGAGCAAGAACACATGGGATATTCTGTTGAATCTCGGATTTTGATAATAAAACTAATTGATTGTGATTTGTGGTCTAACTGCGTTTTGAGTTACGTAGGTCTACTATCGATCAGGATTAGACAATTGATGCTGGAGGAATTGATGTTGCGTCAGAGGTGATCAAGTCTAGATATTGGATGTCAAGCCAGAGGTTTAGTCGACAATCGGTGGAAGGCTTCGTACATTGGGCATCGAGCCTAGAAGAGCGTGTTATGCCAAGGATATCGGGGTTACGAAGGTCAACCGCTGATTGGGCAACGGATCGCAAAAGAGGATGATGTGCGGAGGGATCAGACGAAGCGTCGACTAATGACGTGCCAGGCAACTGAATGTCAATTCGCGTTGTAATAACTGTCTAGATCGAAGTAGAGCGTTTGTTTGTTTATGTGCAGGATTAACTACGATGAAGATAAAGATGTAAAGCAAAATAGAGTGTCGGAAGTCAAGTGGGATGGATCGTTGGGAGTTCGAGAGTTCGACGAAAGTCCGAAGATTCGTTGGGAGTGTTGCCGGAACCGGCCGAGAATGAGTAGGGAACTTGCCGAAGGGTTTTCGGAAGTTTGCCGGAAGGTTCATCTGAAGTTCGCGGAGCTTGCCAAGAAAGATCGGAGCTTGCCAATGAAGCTCATTGGAACTCGCCAAGATCATCGTGAAGTCCGAGAGCTTGTCGGGAGTCCGCTGAATGGTTTCCGAGGGTTCGTCGGGAGACCATCGGAAGTTCGCCGGAAGCATGCCAGAAGAAGTCTTGACTTGGTGAACTTTGTAATAGCTTAAGAAATATCTTTAATTTCATAGTTATCACATTAATTTGGGTTAGGATTAGGTGTTAATCTTTTAACCCAAGTAGGGGCCCATTGAGCCTTGTTTGGGACAGGTTTGGGCCGAGTTTTCGGCCCAAACCAGAAGTTGATTTGTGCTGGACGGTGGCACCGCCCAGCAGCCTGTGTGCTGGGCGGTAGCACCGCCTAACAGCCAAAAAGCTAGACGGTGGAACTGCCTAGCAGCCGAGCCTAGGCGGTCCTACCACCCAACCTGGGGTGGTAGTACCGCCCGGCTATAGTAATAGTAGCAGTAGTACCGCCTACTCCAGGCGGTAGTACCACCTACTCCAGGCGGTAGTACCGCCTGTGCACTGTCAGTCTGACGACTGACAAGCGGTAGCACCACCTCTGACAGGCGGTAGCACCGCAGCACCAAGAAATCCAATTTGATTTCAAATTTGGAGCCCAAATTTGAATCCATTTTGGATCTATAAATACCCCCCCTTTCTCAGCTAAAAGAGGACCATTTTGAGAGTTAGAAATTGAGGAAAAGGCTTAGGAAAGTCAGTTTTCAATAGCTTGTGTTCACCTCCTTCTTTCTCTTTGAAAAATTTGTAAGAGTGTGAACTTCTTGTAAAAGGGTTGTAAGAGGGGTACTTGGTCCTTCCCCTTCAAAAGGATTTGCTAGTGGAAGTTGGGAGCCTCATCGGAGAAGGCTTCGGAAGTGGATGTAGGTCGGATGATCGAACCACTATAAATCGGTTTGCATTTACTTTCTCGCAACTTACTTTGCTGCAAACCATTTTCATTTGCTGCCTTATTTACTCAACTTCATCTTCATCTTCTTACGTATGCCTTAAAGTTGAAACGTAATCTTTTCGGGTTCAAACGAAATGCTGCATTCATTCGTACGAAGTTTCCAAGCTTGTGTTAATCGATGAAAAATCTATCGTTCTTTACCGCTGCACTAATTCACCCTCCCCTCTTAGTGCCGCTCGATCCCTAACATATTCCTCTCATGATACCGAGAGCGGATGATCCTCTATTGACACTCAATAGCCCCTGTAAGGTTGGCTAGCACTCCCAATGACCGACTGTACTAGATCTGGAATTTTCCAAACCTATAAGTCCAGTATCAAAGAGTGGAGTACTCATACAGGACATCCTTGGTGTCTCAAGTCTAAGGACCAGATACACTACTGGGACTACGGAATCGTTGTCTGACGTGAGGTATCAATAACCATCCAGCATTCCGTAGGCGGATCAATCAGTGAACTCATTCTCCAATGAGCACCTGAATTGTACCCTTAGTGTCCCCACACGAGTAGCTATGAGACCAGCTACCTCCATTATATGAACGGGTATACAGCACACCAGTCTATACGGTTATCTCGATGTCCTTCTCGAATAACCTATGACCATGATAATTTAGGGTCTGTGTTTAAAGATGAATCAGTCTCATTATTGTGATCTCATCATGATCTGATTCCCATTGCACAGATCCAAGGACATCACAGTATATGCAACACGCAAGATAAAGTGATAAAACGCCTAATAATAAGCAAAGAGATAAAGTGCATATCAAGTCACAAGTGCCATCACTCATGTGATTGGCTTGCAGGGCATATATGACTAGTAATCTCCCACTTGACCTAAAGCCAATCACCAACATGTCTGATCCCCATCAGACCTCTATGACGCTCAAAGATAATTTGAGTCAATGGCTTTGTTAATGGATCTACAATGTTATCTTCAGATGGAACTCTTTTCATTTCTACATCTCTTCGGGCCACGATCTCTCTAATAAGTTGGAAACTCCTCAGAACACTTTTGATAAGACCTGGGTTCCCTTATTTGAGTAATCATCCCATAATTATCGCAATTTAAGGGAATCGACTTCTCGCTACTTGGGATGATCCCTAGATCTGTGATGAACTTCTTCATCCAGACTCCCTCCTTTGCTGCCTCTGTCGTAGCAATGTATTCCGCCTCTGTGGTCGAGTCAGCAGTAGTGTCTTGCATGGAACTCTTCCAGTATACTGCTCCTTCATTCAAGGTGAACACATACCCTAAATTAGACTTGCTATTATCGATATCGAATTGGAAACTCGAATCCGTGTAGCCCTCAACCCTGAGGCTACTACCTCCATATACCAGTAAATGATCCTTAGTCCTTCTCAAGTACTTAAGGATACTTTTTACTGCTTTTTAGTGCTCCAAGCTTGGATCTGCCTGATATCTGCTCATGACACTCAGAGCATGCGTTATATTAGGCTTGGTACATAGCATAGCATACATGATAGATCCTATCGCTGATGCATATGGCATCATATCCATGTGTGCCCTTTCTTCAGGAGTCTTTGGGGATATACTCCTAGAAAGTGATATTCCATGTCTCATTGGTATGAGACCTCTCTTGGAATTTTTCATACCAAACCTTTTGACAATAGTGTCTATGTACTTGGACTGGGACAACCCAAGCATCCTCTTGGATCTATCTCTATAGATACGTATCCCCAATATACAGGATGCTTCCCCTAAGTCCTTTATGGAGAAGTGCCTAGATATCCAAGTCTTTACTATGGAGAGCATTCCTTTATCATTCCCAATGATCAGGATGTCATCCACATATAATACCAAAAAGGTGATAGTGCTCTCACTTACTTTTCTATATACACAAGGCTCATCTTCGTTCTTAACGAAGTCATAAGATCTGATCACCTCATCAAATCTTATGTTCCAACTTCGGGAAGCTTGCTTTAGTCTATAAATAGACCTAAGCAACCTGCACATCTTATTTGAGTTATCTATGGACATGAATCCCTCAGGCTGTATCATATACACCTCCTCTTCGAGGTTGCCATTGAGGAATGCGGTTTTGACGTCCATCTGCCAGATCTCATAATCATAGTGTGCTGCAATAGCCAATAGAATTTGAATGGATTTTAGTATGGCTATAGGTGAGAAAGTTTCGTCATAGTCAACACCTTACCTTTGACGATACCTTTTAGCCACTAGCCTTACTTTATAGGTCTCTACCTTTCCATCTACTATAATCTTCTTTTTAAAGATCCACTTGCAACTAATAGGCACAATACCCTCGGGTGCATCAACTAGGTTCTAAACCTTGTTAGAGTACATGGAATCCATTTCTGAATTCATGGCTTCTTGGCATTTCCCGGAGTCTATGTTCATAATAGCTTCCTCGTAGGTCTGAGGATCAATATCCTCAACATTCTCTCTTCTGATATATCCCACATATCTCTCAGGAGGATGGGATACTCTATCGGACCTACGTAATGTTAGAACATGTGTGTTAGGTATCTGAATAGATTCTAGAATGGTGCTTGAGCTAGGTTCTCCAACCTCACTCAACTCTATCATGCTCCTACTGTCTTCACCAAGAATGTGTTCCTTCTCAAGGAACACTGCTATCTTGGCTACAAAGACCTTTTGGTCCTTAGGGTGATAGAAAGAATACCCATAAGTTTCCTTAGGGTATCCCACGAACTTGCACCGGTCCGTCCTAGATTCCAACTTGTCAGGGTTGTGTCTCTTAACGTGGGCAAGGTAGCCCCAAATCATAACAATCTTAAGATCGGGTTTTTTCCCATTCCATATCTCATATGGAGTAGACATTATTGACTTGGTTGGAATACTGTTCAGAAGGTAAGCTGCGGTCTCTAGGGCATATCCCCAGAATTAGATGGGTAGGTCGGTGAAACACATCATAGAACGCACTATGTCTAACAGTGTGCGATTCCTTCTTTTTAATACACCATTAAGTTGTGGTGTATAAGGAGGTGTCAATTGGGATAATATCTTATAGTCTTTGAGGAACTGGGTGAACTCTATACTCAAGTACTCACCTCGTCGATCTGATCGAAGGGTTTTAATACTCTTTCTAGTCTAGTTCTCCACTTTATTTTTATATTCCCTGAATTTTGCAAAAGCTTCGACTTGTACTTCATCAAGTACACATGTCCGTATCTTGAGAAATCATTAGTGAAAGTAATGAAGTAGGAGTAACCACCTATGGCATGAGTCGACATGGGACCGCATATATCATTATGTATGAGTTCTAGTAACTCAGTGGCTCTCTCTCCAGTTTCACTAAATGGAGAGTTGGTCATCTTTCTCCGAAGGCAAGATTTACATGTCACATATGACTCATAGTCAAACGGATCTAGATATCCATCTTTTAGCAACTTTTGAATCCTTCCCTCATGGATATGACCTAGCCTACAGTGCCATAGATATGCATTATTCATCTCTTCTTATTTCCTCTTAGACTCACTTACACTCATGATATATGGAGTTGTATCTAGTATAAATAAACCATTATGCAATGTTCCTCTCGTGATAATCTGATCATCCAATATTATTGAACAACCATTGTTCTCAAAAACTAATTTATATCTAATAACTGTCAAATATGAAATGGAAATAATATTTTTGATAATAGAAGGAATATAATAGCATGCATCTAATGCAATAATAGCTCCACTAGGCATATGTAAGGTGACCTTGCCAATAGCCACTGCAGCAACCCTTGCTCCATTGCCTATCTTAAGGTCCATCTCGCCTCTGTTCAATCTCCTAATTCCTACCAGAACCTACAATGAATTGCAAATATGATAAGCACTCTCGGTATCCAAAACCCATGTGTTATCATAAGATTCTAACAAATGGAGACTGATCATGAATGTACCTGAAGCTTCTGCAAGCTTCTATTTTGCCCTCTCTGCAAGGTACTCTTTGCAGTTCCTCTTCTAGTGCCCATCTTTGTCGTAGTGGAAGCACTAGCCTTTGTCATTTATTGGGTCTTTTTTGGCAACCTTTGCCTTACCTATTTTGCCCTTGCCCTTATCCTTCTTAAGGGTTTTCTTAGCCTTCCTTTTCTTTCTGGTCTCACTAGTGTAGAGAACCGATTTCTCTTTCTTGATGGTGCTCTCTGCTTCTCTTAACAAATTGAGGAGCTCTGGGGGGGTCACCTCAAGTTTGTTCATGTTAAAATTTATTATGAACTGAGAAAAGGAATCTGGTAGGGACTGAAGCACAAGATCCATACACAGGTTCTCCTCTAGGACCATTCCTAGACCTGTGAGTTTCTCGATCCACTCAATCATCTTAAGGACATGGTTCTGAACCGGTGTCCCCTCAGTCATCCTGGCACGGAAAAGTCTCTTTGATATCTTATATCGTTGAGTTCTTCCCTATTCCTCAAACAGTTTACGGAGATGTAGGAGTATGGAATTAGAATCCATATTTTCATACTGTCTCTGTAACTCAGTAGTCATATAGGCCAACATATAACACTGAGCAAGAGTGGAATCATTTAAGTACTTTACATAACGAGCGATTTCATCCTCGCTTGCTCTTTCGTCGGGCGTAGGGATCATTGTATCAAGGACATATGTGATTTTCTCCGCTGTGAGAATGATTCTCAGATTGCGAAGCCAATCCGTATAATTTGGACCAGTGAGGCGGTTGGCATCAAATATGCCACGTAAAGGATTTGAAAGCGATATTTTCTGAAATTAAAGATGTAGCAGAAATAAATATCATACAGACTTTGTAAAAATTTAAACAATTAAGATAAGGACTTCTATCTTAATGTATTCCCACTAATTTTTCATGAGACACACAACACCCTCCGGTATATGAATCAGATACCCCTGGTGGATCTCTAGTGGGGATCAGGATCCAATCGGTGTCTTAACGTAACCTTGAGGGACTCGACCAATCACGTTAAGCCTGTAAAGGTAGGCAACTCTTCACAATCATAACTCCTTGTGATTCCTGTCCTGTTCGGCCTTCGAACCACCATGGCCTCGAGGGACTTGACCAACCATGATGTTTAGTTAAGTCATCACCATCATTACCAGATGGATCTGATTTGGTGATATACTCTCGAGGGACTCGACCAAGCATACCATATCCTCAGGTCACCAATGACATATCTATGTCGTAGATAAGATAGCGAAACGCAATATAGGTGAGTCTCGAGGGACTCGACTAACTCAACCTAGACCGGGAATCGGTTCCTACCTATAAAGATGGAAGGCCACATGGTTCAATCTAATTGCCTCACGTTTACCGACTTAATATTATTAATAGAGGGGATTTTGGTTTGGTCTCCTAATATAATGTGTCACACACATACATATACGTATTTAATATATATATATATATATATATATATATATATAGTAGGTGTATAACTAATCACACATCAAATGAGCAATCACACCAGATGATCATGGACCACATCCTAATGTGATCAGGCTTGAGCCAGTAGGCCCAATCACTCACATCAAGATCTATGTATGCTTCGACGCATCTCCATGCCCTGTGATCGTACATCTTGCTTCGTCGGATCCGTCGGCATCTTAACGAATCTCCATGCGTCGGATCGTCCATCTCGGCCCCGTGAGTCATGCTACCGCTGTGCCTCCTCATGTAATTACAACATAATTATAGGCACGCAGGCCCGATAATAAATAAGAAAAGAATAGAGGCTCACAGACCCCAATAATAATAATCATATGTACACACATCACATCACAGGTCCATGATCATCTGTTCACATTATACATCATATATATATGTTATTTTGTAGAACTACTAGAAAAAAAATAGTTAATTAAACATAATCCATAGGACCCAAGATCGGAACCTGGGTCTGATACCACTGTTGGGAAATCCACAAGGGGAGCGACATCACATGCGCAGCGGAAGAATAAAAATAAAACCCTAGATTTCCCATAGAAAGTTTCCATCGGTCGTGCAAAGATTGGTGCGTTAAAAAAAAATCTGCAAAGCTACACATGTAAAAGAAGATACCTAGGGAGATCGTATATCCCAGAATTCTTGCTGATCTATGGGAGAGGATGAAGAAGGTCAAGCGTTCTCCTCTCTAGCGGTATCCACATGGTAGGTATTGTGACGATGCACCTCTCTCTCTCTAGGGAGAGGAGAATAGGAGGTGGCTACCAAAAGAAACCCCCAGCCTGTAGAGCTTTGGTTCCCTCCTATTTATAGAGGCTTCCTTGAAAACTATAATGGATCTTTTGCCCTATTGGGTATTGGATCTCCATCCAATTACCCAAGCCTCTTAGATTAGTGGGTCTCTACCCAATAATCTCTTATTAGCAATTACTGGATCTCATCTCAGGATCCAATAATTTAGCGACTTAATGGATATCCAATAAGATAGGGGGTTCAGCGAATATCTCATATCCGAACCTCTACTCATCGCAACACCTACCATATGTGTGTGACCCTCTAGGCACAATATCGAGCTAGTTGTGAGTCATACTTATCAGAACTCCTTCTGACTTAGTGAATTATTATCTCTATAATAATTCACCCAACTCACCGACTGCGGATGTACCAGGCCACTACGCCGCGGCCCCTAGATGGTACAAGGGAATCCAATCCTTTGGACCTATCTGTTCTCAGTTACCATGTATCTATAGTCCCTCATCCATCCAATATCCAAGAGACCCTATATCGGGCATGGTGCTGTCAGGTCCATACAGTCTCTCCTCGAGTCTTGCTTTTGTCGGATTCTCCCGGAGAACTCTTTCTCTCTCAATCCGAATAACCTTGGCCAAGGATTTGTTCGAGCAAGAACACATAGGATATTTCTCTCATGATACCGAGAGCGGATGATCCTCTATTGACACTTAATAGCCCTCGTAAGGTTGGCTACCACTCCCAATGACGTTCCCATAGGACCGGACCTTAGATCTCGGGAACTTTTCTAAATCAGGAAAGGTTCAGCATCAAAGAGTGGAGTACTCATACAGGACATCCTTGCCGTCTCAAGTCTAAGAACCAGATACACTACTAGGACTACGGAATCGCTGTCTGACGTGAGGTATCAATAACTATCCAGCATTCCATAGGCGAATCAATCAGTGAACTCATTCTCCAATGAGCACCTGCACTGTACCCTTAGGGTCCCCACACGAGTAGCTATGAGACCAGCTACCTCCATCATATGAACAGGTATACAGCACACCAGTCTATCTGGTTATCTCGATGTTCTTCTCGAATAACCTATTGCTAGTTATAGGTGCCTTACAAGCCAATCACATGAGTGATTGCACCTGTAACACGCTGCGTCAATCTCTTTGCTTATGATTATTGGCATTATCTCACATTATCTAGATGTATATTGTGATGTCCCTGGATTTGTGCAATAGGAATCGGATCGTGATGAGATCACGATAATGAGATCGATTCACCTTTAAACACAGACTCTAAATTATCCTGATCATAGGTTACTCGAGAAGGAAATCGAGATAACCGGATAGATTGGTGTGCTGTATACCCATTCATATGATGGAGGTAGCTGGTCTCATAGCTACTCGTGTGGGAACACTAAGGGTATAGTGCAGGTGCTAATTGGAGAATGAGTTCACTGATTGATCCGTATACGAAATGCTGGGTGGTTATTGATACCTCACGTCAGACAATGATTCTGTAGTCCTAGTAGTGTATCTGGTCCTTAGACTTGAAACACCAAGGATGTCCTGTATGAGTACTCCACTCTTTGATACCGGACTTATAGGTTTGGAAAGCTCCATATCTAGTACAGTTGGTCATTGGGAGTGGTAGCCAATCTTACGAGGGCTATTGAGTGTCAATAGAGGATCATCCGCTCTCGGTATCATGAGAGGAATATCTCATGTGTTTTTGCTCGAACAAATCCTTGGCCAAGGTCATTCGGATTGAGAGAGAAAGAGTTCTTTGGGAGAATCTGACAAGAGTAAGACTCGCAAAGAGACCGTATGGGCCTGATAGCACCATGCCCAGTATAGGGTCTCTGGGATATTAGATGGATGAGAGATTATAGATACATGGTAACTGAGGACAGATAGGTCCAAAGGATTGGATTCCCCTGTATCGTCTGGGGGCCACGACGTAGTGGCCTAGTACGTCCGTGGTCGATGAGTTGGGTGAATTATTATAGAGATAATAATTCACTAAGTCAGAAGGAGTTCTGACAAGTATGACTCACAGCTAGCTCGATATTGGGCCTAGAGGGTCACACACATATGGTAGGTGTTGCGATGAGTAGAGGTTCGGATATGAGATATCCGCAACCCCTATCTTATTGGATATCCATTAAGCCCCTGAATTATTGGATCCTGAGATGAGATCCAATAATTGCTAATAAGAGATTATTGGGTAGAGGCCCACTAATCCAAGAGGCTTGGGTGATTGGATGGAGATCCAATACCCAATAGGGCAAAAGATCCATTAGGGTTTTTCAGGGGGGGCCTCTATAAATAGGAGGGGACCAAAGCTCTATAGGCTGAGAGTTTCTTTTAGTAGCCACCTCTTGTTCTTCTCCCCCCAGAGAAAGAGGAGCATCGTCGTAATCCCTGCTGTGTCGATACCGCTAGAGAGGAGGACACTTGACTTCCTTCATCCTCTCCCACAGATCTGCAGGAATTCAGGGATATACGATCTCCCTAGGTATCTTCTTTTACATGTGCAATTTTTGCGGATTTGCTTTTGACGCATCGATCTTCGCACGACGACGGAAACTTTCTATGGGAAATCTGGGGTGTTTTGTTTTTTGTTCTTCCGCTGCGCATGTGATGTCGCCCCCCATGATGGATTTCCCAACAGTGGTATCAGAGCCAGGTTGTTCGTGCGAAGATCGGATCTTAAACTGTGTGTTGTGATCTAGAACAAGTCTTGTCATCAAAATCGTTGACGCAAAGGACAAGGAAGTGCAGCAACTATTGTTGCCCGCTGCGGCCATGCAGCGACCGCAAGGCTGCTTGTAGCCTTGTTGCCTGCATAGGAAGTAGCTGGCCGGCGTGCTGCGGGCCGCAAGCAAGCTGCCTACGCCGGCGGCCTGCTGCCTACTTGCGACCCTCGGGCAGAGCCACCCGCGGAGGCAGCGTCACCGCCGCCCGCGACCAGGCAGGCAACGCCTGCAACCACCAGCAAGGGCGGTCCCGGCGAGGGGCAAGGCCGCTCGAGGAGGCGGCGCTTGCCCGTGGCGACGTGCGCGATGCAACGCATGCCCGCGGCGACGCTCACGGGGCAACGCCGCTGGAGCGCCGGCGGGGCAGCGCCTATAGGCGTTGCACAGGCCTGCTGCGGCCATGCCACCCGCGGCGCCGCCGCCGGCTTGGTGGTGGCGGGCGCACCGCAACCGCAAACGCAGCAGGGCAGAGGGATTAAGGTTTTAGGACAAAAGACAATTTTGCCCCTTGGAATTTCAGAAATTCCAGATTCTGTCCCCTTGATAGAATTACCAAAATACCCTTAGAATTTGAGAAATTCCAATCTTTGTCCCTTTTGGCTGAATGACCAAAATACCCTTGGGAATTTATAAAAATTCCCTCTATGTCCCTATTTTCAGAAATATTAGTTAATTAAATAGTTTAATTAACTATTATTATTTATCTAGTAGTCCTATAAAATAACATATACATGTGATGTATAATATGGACAGATGATCATGGACTTGTGATGTGATGTGTGTACATATGATTATTATTATTGGGATTTGTGAGCCTCTATTTTTCTCGTTTATTGTCGGGCCTGCGTGCTTGTAATTATGTTGTAATTATCAAAGGAGGCGCAGTGGTAGTATGACTCACGAGGCCAAAACAGATAATCCGACGCATAAAGATGTGTTGAGATGCCGACGGATCTGACGAAGCGAGATGGACGATCACAGGACATAGAGATGCACTGAAGTATACATAGATCTTGATGTGAGTGATTGGGCCCACTGGCTTGGGCCTGATCACATTAGGATATGGTCCATGATCATCTGGTGTGATTGCTCATGTGATGTGTGATTAGTTATACACCTACTAGATACGTATATATATATTTGCATGCGATGTAGATATATATATTAAATATGTATGTGTATGACACATTATGTTAGGAGACCAAATCAAAAATCCTCTCCATTAATAATATTAAGTCGGTAAACGTGAGGCAATTATATTGACCCACGTGGCCTTCCATCGTTATAGCTAGGAGCCGATTCCCGGTGTAGGTTGAGTTGGTCGAGTCCCTCGAGACTCACCTATATCGCGTCTTGCCATCTTATTTACGACATAGAGATGTCAGAAGTGACCTGAGGACATGGTATGCTTGGTCGAGTCCCTCGAGAATATATCACCTAATCAGACTCATCTGGTAACGATGTTAATGACTTAACCGAACATCATGGTTGGTCGAGTCCTTCGAGGCCATGGTGGTTCGGAGGCCGAACAGGACAGGAATCACAAGGAGTTGTGATTGACAAGAATTGCCTACCTTTACGTGCTTAATGTGATTGGTCGAGTCTCTCGAGGTTACGTTAAGATGCCGATTGGATCCTGATCCCCACTAGAGATCCGCCGAGGGTCTCCGATTCACATACCGGAGGGTGTTATGTGTCTCGCGAAAAATTAGTGGGAATATATTAAGATAGAAGTCCTTATCTTAATTATTTAATTTCTGTAAAGTCTGCATGTTATTTATTTCTACTACATCTTTTATTTCAGAAAAATGTCGCTTTCAAATCCTTTACGTGGCATACTTAATGCCAACCGCCTCACTGGTCCAAATTATACGGATTGGCTTCGTAATCTGAGAATCATTCTCACGGCGGAGAAAATTACGTATGTCCTTGATACTATGATCCCTACGCCTGACGAAGGGGTAAGCGAGGATGAGATCGCTCGTTATGTTAAGTACTTAGATGATTCCACTCTTGCTCAGTGTTATATGTTGGCCTCTATGACTATTGAGTTACAGAGACAGCATGAAAATATGGATGCTAATTCCATACTCCTACATCTCTGTAAACTATTTAAGGAACAGGGAAGAACTCAACGATATGAGATATCAAAGAGTCTTTTCCGTGCTAGGATGACTGAGGGGACACCGGTTCAGAACCATGTCCTTAAGATAATTGAGTGGATCGAGAAACTCATAGGTCTAGGAATGGTCCTAGAGGATAACCTGTGTGTGGATCTTGTACTTCAGTCCCTACCAGATTCCTTTTCTCAGTTCATAATAAATTTTAATATGAATAAACTTGAGGTGACCCTCCCAGAGCTCCTCAATATGTTGAGAGAAGCAGAGAGCACCATCAAGAAAGAAAAGCCGGTTCTCTACACTGGTGAGACTAGAAAGAAAAGGATGGCTGAGAAGACCCTTAAGAAGGGCAAGGGCAAGGGCAAAATGGGTAAGGCAAAGGTTGCCAAGAAAGACCCAACAAAGGACAAAGGTCAGTGCTTCCACTACGGTAAAGATGGGCACTGGAAGAGGAACTGCAAAGAGTACCTTGCAGAGAGGGCAAAACAGAAGCTTCAGGTACATTCATGATCAGTCTCCATTTATCAGAATCTTATGATAACACATGGGTATTAGATACCGGGAGTGCTTATCATATTTGTAATTCATTGCAGGTTCTGGCAGGACCTAGGAGATTGAACAGAGGCGAGATGGACCTTAAGATGGGCAATGGAGCAAAGGTTGCTATATTGGCTGTTGGCAAGGTCACCTTACATCTGCCTGGTGGAGCTATTATTGCATTAGACGTATGCTATTATGTTCCTTCTATTATCAAAAATATTATTTCCATTTCATATTTGACAGTTATTAGATATAAATTAGTTTTTGAGAACAATGGTTGTTCAATAATTTTAGATAATCAGATCATCACGAAAGGAACATTGCATAATGGTTTATTTATGCTAGATACAGCTCCATATATCATGAGTGTAAGAAAGTCTAAGAGGAAACGAGAAGTGGAGAACCAAACAGGAAAAAGTATTAAAACCCTTCGATTAGATCGAGGAGGTGAGTACTTGAGTACAGAGTTCACCCAGTTCCTCAAAGACCATGGGATTTGATCCCAATGGACACCTCCTTATACACCACAGCTTAATGGTGTCTCAGAAAGGAGGAATTGCACACTGTTAGACATGGTGCATTCTATGATGTGTTTCGCCGACCTACCCATCTCATTCTGGGGATATATGTGGTATCACCTTTTTGGTATTATATGTACAGGAAAGTAAGTGGGAGCACTATCACCTTTTTGGTATTATATGTGGATGACATCCTGATCATTGGGAATGATGTAGGAATGCTCTCCATAGTAAAGACTTGGTTATCTAAGCACTTCTCCATGAAGGACTTAGGGGAAACATCCTATATATTGGGGATACGGATCTATAGAGATAGATCCAAGAGGATGCTTAGCTTGTCCCAATCTAGGTACATAAACACCATTGTCAAAAGGTTTAGCATGGAAAATTCCAAGAGAGGTCTCATACCAATGAGACATGGAATATCACTTTCTAGGAGTATGTCCCCAAAGACCCCTGAAGAAAGGGCACACATGGATATGATGCCATATGCATCAGCGATAGGATCTATCATGTATGCTATGCTATGTACCAGGCCTGATATAGCGCATGCTCTGAGTGTCACGAGCAGATATTAGGTAGATCCAGGCTTAGAGTACTGGAAAGCAGTAAAATGTATCCTTAAGTACTTGAGAAGAACTAAGGATCTTTTATTGGTATATGGAGGTAGTAGCCTCAAGGTTGAGGGCTACTCGGACTCGAGCTTCTAGTCCGATGTCGAAGATAGCAAGTCTAATTCAGGGTATGTATTCACCCTGAATGGAGGAGCAGTATGCTGGAAGAGTTCCAAGCAAGACACTACTATTGACTCGACCATAGAGGCGGAATACAAAGCTGCGGTAGAGGCAATAAAGGAGGGAGTTTGGATGAAGAGGTTCATCACAGACCTAGGAGTCATATCGAGCAGCGAGGATATGATTCCTTTATATTGCGACAAATACAGGATGATTACTCAAATAAGGGAACCCGGGTCTCATCAGAAGTGTTCTGAGGAGGTTCCAACTTATTAGAGAGATCGTGGCCAGAAAAGATGTAGTAGTGGAAAAAGTTCCATCCGAAGATAACATTGCAGATCCACTGACAAAGCCATTGACTCAGATTGTTTTCGAGTGTCACAGAGGTCTGATGGGGATCAGACATGTTGGTGATTGGCTTTAGGTCAAGTGGGAGATTACTAGTTATAGGTGCCCTACAAGCCAATCACATGAGTGATTGCACCTGTAACACGCTACATCAATCTCTTTGCTTATGATTATTAGCATTATCTCATATTATCTAGATGTATATTGTGATGTCCTTGGATCTGTGCAATGGGAATCGGATCTTGATGAGATCACGATAATGAGATCAATTCACCTTTAAACATAGACCCTAAATTATCCTGGTCATAGGTTACTCGAGAAGGACATCGAGATAATCAGATAGATTGGTGTGCTGTATACCCGTTCATATGATGGAGGTAGCTGGTCTCATAGCTACTCGTGTGGGGACACTAAGGGTACAGTGCAGGTGCTCATTGGAGAATGAGTTCACTGATTGATCCACATACGGAATGCTGTGTGGTTATTGATACCTCACGTCAGACAATGATTCCGTAGTCCCAGTAGTGTATCTGGTCCTTAGACTTGAGACACTAAGGATGTCCTGGATGAGTACTCCACTCTTTGATACCAGACTTATAGGTTTGGAAAGCTCCATATCTAGTACAACCAATCATTGGGAGTGGTAGCCAACCTTACGAGGGCAATTGAGTATCAATAGAGGATCATCCTCTCTCGGTATCATGATAGGAATATCTCATGTGTGTTTGCTTGAACAAATCCTTGGCCAAGGTCATTCGGATTGAGAGCGAAAGAGTTCTCTGGGAGAATCCGACAAGAGCAAGACTCGAGGAAAGACCGTATGGGCCTGACAGCACCATGCCCGGTATAGGGTCTCTGGGATATTAGATGGATGAGAGATTATAGATACATGGTAACTGAGGACAGATAGGTCCAAAGGATTGGATTCCCCTGTATCGTCTGGGGGCCACAACGTAGTGGCCTAGTACGTCCGCGGTCGATGAGTTAGGTGAATTATTATAGAGATAATAATTCACTAAGTCAGAAGGAGTTCTGACAAGTATGACTCACGGCCAGCTCGATATTGGGCCTAGAGGGTCACACACATATGGTAGGTGTTGCGACAAGTAGAGGTTCGGATATGAGATATCCGCTGAACCCCCTATCTTATTGGATATCCATTAAGCCCCTGAATTATTAGATCCTAAGATGAGATCCAATAATTGCTAATAAGAGATTATTGGGTAGAGGCCCACTAATCCAAGAGGATTGGGTAATTGGATGGAGATCCAATACCCAATAGGGCAAAACATCCATTAGGGTTTTTTAGGGGGGGCCCCTATAAATAGGAGGGGACCAAAGCTCTATAGGCTGAAGGTTTCTTTTGGTAGCCACCTCCTATTCTCCTCCCCTTAGAGAGAGAGGAGCATCGTTGCAATCCTTGCTGTGTGGATACCACTAGAGAGGAGGACACTTGACTTCCTTCATCCTCTACCACAGATCTACAAGAATTCAGGGTTCAGGGATATATGATCTCCCTAGGTATCTTCTTTTACATGTGTAGTTTTCGTGGATTTGCTTTTGATGCATCGATCTTCGCACGATGATGAAAATTTTCTATGGGAAATCTGGGGTGTTTTGTTTTCTGTTCTTCTGCTGCGCATGTGATGTCGCCCCCCTTGATGGATTTCCCAACACCTATGACCAGGATAATTTAGGGTTTGCGTTTAAAAATGAATTGGTCTCATTATCGTGATCTCATCATGATCCGATTTCTATTGTACAGATCCAAGGACATCACAGTATATGCAACATGCAAGATAAATTGATAAAACGCCTAATAATAAGCAAAGAGATAAAGTGCATATCAAGTCACAAGTGCCATCACTCGTGTGATTGGCTTGCAGGGCATATATGACTAGCACAAATTTGAATGGAAATAAAAGCAAGAGTATATAAGGATTTGAAACAATAATATAAAGTTCAATCAATGGAAGGATTTTAGCTAAAATCAATCTCCAAAAGGATGAAATTAGAATAGACAAAATTAACAAAAATTTGGTTTTAGTAGAATTTAAGAGGTACATTTCCTGAGTTATTTGAGTAACCAATTATGCTTAGATTTACTCAAAATTGATGTCATTTGAAATATATGACAATCTAGATTTAGATAAATATATTTTTATATGAATTGGAGGTCTCAACAGGGAGTTACAAATAATTTAGTGATAATAGGTGAGAAAACATCATCTCTGTTTTACTAAATTCCATAAGATCAAATGAAACAAATGTTTCAGTTAGTACCTCTACTCTAAATATTTCAAAATCAAATATGTATAGAAAGTTTTATGAGTCTAGTTTCTAATAAATTTTATTTTACCATAATTAGATTTGTTCACAATGAGTTACAAGTAATAGAGTACCCAATGGTCAGAACTTGCAATCTCTATTTTACAAATTCCATAGGGTCAATTCAAATAAAGGTTTGAATAGGCATTTTAACTCCAAATTTATCAATATCGATCTTAAAAAAATACATACAAGTCTATTTTTTAATGAATTTAATTTTTCTTAAATCAGAGTTCGGTACAGAAAGTTATAGATAGAATAAAACAGTAAGGACAGAATCTGGGAAAATTTCATATTCACTGTTTGATGCATAAACTACTGAAATATCATATTTGAAGCTTCAATCTTCTAAAATGTTCAGGATTAAGATGTAAACAAAGATCAAACTTACTGTAGGATGGGGTTAGAACACTTGCCTTTGATAATTTTTGATCCCAAATGAAAGGTTTTGAGCAAAAAAACCTAAACCCCAATTTTTTTTTCTCTTCTTCTCCTTTTCTTCTTCTTTCTCTCTTCCTCTCTTCTCAATGCAAGCTACCTCTCCAATGCAGGCTACCTTCTTAGGTTCCTTAGAACGAAGGCAAGAGGCTTAGGTGGTGGAATTTATTATTTTATATATTTTATAGTTTAGTCCTTATATTATTTATTTTTACGATTAGGTCCTCAGATTTTTACAAATAGGCTCTTAGAATTTTACAAACAAATTTTCATATTTTATAAATAGGTTTTAAAGTTTATTTGGGCTCATCAATAGAATTTAAAATGAGTAGAAACATTACAATTAAACTCTTATAAGAAAATTTAGAAACAAGGAATGCAAGGGATGTTACAAGCAGCCCCAGATTGGGGCTTATGGATAGCAAGAAGGGTTGACCCCTTCTTGATCGTGTAGTACATGCTGCGAGGAGATTTTGGCAGTGATTTGATGAGTGTCATCTGCTAGTTATATGTGCCCTACAAGCCAATCACATGAGTGATTGCACCTGTAACATGCTGCGTCAATTGCTTTGCTTATGATTACTGGTATTATCTCACATTATTTGGATGTATATTGTGATGTCCTTAGATCTGTGCAATGGGAATCAGATCGTGATGAGATCACGATAATGAGACCGATTCACCTTTAAACGCAGACCCTAAATTATCCTGGTCATAGGTTACTCGAGAAGGACATCGAGAGAACCGAATAGACTAGTGTACTGTATACTCGTCTATATAATGGAGGTGGTTGGTCTCATAACTACTCATGTGAGGACACTAAGGATAGAGTGCAGGTGCTCATTAGGGAATAAGTTCACTCATTGATCTGCCTATGGAATACTGGATGGTTATTGATATCTCACGTCAGACAATGATTCCGTAATCCTAGTAGTGTATCTGGTCCTTAGACTTAAGACATTAAGGATGTCCTGTATGAGTACTCCACTCTTTGATATCAAACTTATAGGTTTGGAAAGTTCTAGATCTAGTACAACCGGTTATTGGGAGTGGCAGCCAATCTTACGAGGGCTATTGAGTGTTAGTAGAGGATCAAGGGATAGAAATTTCAATATCTATCCCTTTTCATAGAATTATCAAAATACCCCTCATAATTTCTAAAATGCCATTTTTATCATTTTGTCCGAATGACCAAAATACCCTTAAGAATTTAGAAAATTCCCTCAATATCCTTGATTTCAGAAAAATATATATGTTAATTAAATAGTTTAATTAATTATTATTATTTTTAATCTAGTAGTCCTATAAAATAATATATATATATATGTGACATATGATGTGGATAGATGATCTTGGACCTGTGATGTATGTACATGTGATTATTATTATTGGGACCTACGAGCCTCTATTTTCTTTGTTTATTGTCGAGTATGCATGCCTGTAATTATGTTGTAATTACATGAGGAGGTGCAATGATAGCAGAACCCATGAGGTCGAGACGGACGATTTGACGCATGGAGATGCGTTGAAATGCCGACGAAATCGACGAAGCGAGAAGGACAATCACAGGGCATGAAGATGTGCCTAAGCGCACATAGATCTTGATGTGAGTGATTGGGCCCACTGGCTCGGGTCTGATCACATTAGGATGTAGTCCATGATCATCTGATGTGATTGCTTATGTGATGTGTGATTGGTTATACACCTATTACATATATATATATTTACATGCGATGTAGATATATATATTAAATATGTATGTGTGTGACACATTATATTAAGAGACCAAATCAAAATCCCCTCTATTAATAATATTAAGTCGATAAATGTTAAGCAATTAGATTGACCCACGTGGCCTTCTATCGTTATAGGTAGGAATCGATTCCTGATGTAGGTTGAGTTAGTCGAGTCCCTCGAGACTCACCTATATCGCATTTCACTATCTTATCTATGACATAGAGATGTCACTAGTAACCTGAGGACATGATATGCTTGGTTAAGTCCCTCGAGAGCATATCACCGAATCAGACTCATCTTGTAACGATAGTGATGACTTAACTGAACATCATGGTTGGTCAAGTCCCTCGAGGCCATGATGGTTCGGAGGCTGAACAGGATGGGAATCACAAGGAGTTGTGATTGGCAAGAGTTGCCTACCTTTACGGGCTTAACGTGATTGGTCGAGTCCCTCGAGGTTACGTTAAGACGCTGATTGGGTCCCAATCCCCACTAGAGATCCGTCGGGGGTCTTCGATTCATATATCGGAGGGTGTTGTGTCTCGCAAAAAATTAGTGGGAATGCATTAAGATAGAATTTCTTATCTTAATTGTTTAATTTTTGCAAAGTTTGTATGTTATTTATTTCTGCTACATCTTTAATTTTAGAAAAATATCGCTTTCAAATCCTTTACATGGCATACTTGATGCCAACCGCCTCACTGGTCCAAATTATATGGATTGGCTTCGTAATTTGAGAATCATTCTCATGGTGGAGAAAATTACATATGTCCTTGATACAGTGATCCCTACACCCAACAAGGGGCAAGCGATAATGAGATCACTTGTTATGTGAAGTACATAGATGATTCCGCTCTTGCTCAGTGTTATATGTTGGCCTCTATGACTATTGAGTTACAGAGATAGCATAAAAATATAGATGCTAATTCCATATTCCTATATCTCCATAAACTATTTGAGGAACAAGGAAGAACTCAACGATATGAGATATCAAAGAGTCTTTTTCGTGCTAAGATGACTAAGAGGACACTAGTTCAAAACCATGTCCTTAAGATGATTGAGTAGATCGAGAAACTCACAAGTCTAGGAATAGTCCTAAAGGATAACCTGTATGTGGATCTTGTGCTTAAGTCCCTACCAGATTCCTTTTCTCAATTCATAATGAATTTTAATATGAATAAACTTGAGGTGACCCTCCCAAAGCTCCTCAATATGTTGAGAGAAGTAGAGAGCACCATCAAGAAGGAGAAGTTGGTTCTCTATGCTGGTGAGATCAGAAAGAAAAGGAAGGCTGAAAAGACCCTTAAGAAGGGTAAGGGCAAGGGTAAAATGGGTAAGGCAAAGGTTGCCAAGAAAGACCCAACAAAAGACAAAGGCTAGTGCTTCCACTACGACAAAGATGAGCACTAGAAGAGGAACTACAAAGAGTACCTAACAGAGAGGGCGAAATAGAAGCTTCGAGTAGCTTCATGTACATTCATGATCAGTCTCCATTTATCAGAATCTTATGATAACACATGGGTATTAGATACCGGGAGTGTTTATTATATCTATAATTCGTTGTAGGTTCTAATAGGACCTAGGAGATTGAATAGAGGCGAGATGGACCTTAAGATGGGCAATGGAGCAAAGGTTCCTGCAATGGCTATTGGCAAGGTCGCCTTACATTTGCTTGGTGGAGCTATTATTACATTAGATGCATACTATTATGTTTCTTCTATTATCAAAAATATTATTTTCATTTCATGTTTGACAGTTAGTGGATATAATTTAGTTTTTGAGAACAATGATTGTTCAATAATATTAGATGATGAGATCATCATGAGAGGAACATTGCATAATGGTTTATTTATACTAGAAACAGCTCCACATATCATGAGTGTAAGTGAGTCTAAGAGGAAACGAGAAGAGGTGAACAATGCATATCTGTGGCATTGTAGGCTAGGTCACATCCATGGGGGAAAGATTCAAAAGTTACTGAAGAATGAATATCTAGATCTTTTTGACTATGAGTCATATATGACTTGTGAATCTTGCCTTCGGGGAAAGATGACCAACTCTCTATTTAGTGGAACTGGAGAGAGAGCCATTGAGTTACTAGAACTTATATATAGTGATGTATGCGGTCCCATGTCGACTCATGCCATAGGTGGTTACTCCTACTTCATTACTTTCACTAATGATTTCTCGAGATACGAACATATGTACTTGATGAAGTACAAGTCTAAGGCTTTTGAGAAATTTAGAGAATATAAAAATGAAGTGGAAAACCATACAGGAAAGAGTATTAAAACCCTTTGATCAAATCGAGGAAATGAGTACTTGAGTACAGAGTTCACCTAGTTCCTTAAAGACCATGGGATTTTATCCCAATAAACACCTCCTTATACACTACAACTTAATGGTGTATCAGAAAAGAGGAATCGCACACTATTAGACATGGTGCGTTTCATAATGTGTTTCGCCATCCTACTTATCTCATTATGGGGATATGCCCTAGAGACCGCAACATATCTTCTGAATAGAATTCCAACTAAGTTAGTGATGTCTACTCCATATGAGATATGGAATGGTAAGAAGCCCGATCTTAAGGTTGTTAAGATTTGGGGCTGCCCTGTCCATGTCAAGAGACACAACCCCGACAAGTTGGAATCCAGGACGGAATGGTGCAAGTTCGTGGGATACCCCAAGGAAACTTGTGGGTATTATTTCTATCACCCTAAGGACCAAAAGATCTTTGTAGCTAAGAGAGTAGTGTTCCTTGAGAAGGAACACATTCTTGGTAGAGATAGTGGGCGCATGATAGAGTTGAGCGAAGTTGGAGAACCTAGCTCAAGTACCATTCCACAGCCAAAGTCTGTTTAGGTACCTAGCATATAAGTTCCAACTTTACATAGGTTCGGTAGAGTATCTCATCCTCCTGAGAGATATGTGGGATATATCAGAGGAGAGGATGTTGAGAATATTGATCCTCAAACCTACGAGGAGGCTATTATGAGCATAGACTCTGGGAAATGGAAAGAAGCCATGAATTCAAAAATGGATTCCATATACTCGAACAAGGTTTGGAACCTAGATATTGCACCTTAGGGTATTGTACCCATTGGCTGCAAGTGGATCTTCAAAAAGAAGATTGGAGTAGATTGAAAGGTAGAGACCTATAAAGCAAGGCTAGTGGCTAAGGGATATCGTCAGAGGCAAGATGTTAACTATGACGAAACTTTCTCACTTGTAGCTATGCTAAAATCCATTTGAATTCTATTAGCTATTGCAACACACTATGATTATAAGATCTAGCATATGGATGTCAAAACTGCATTCCTCATTGGCAACCTCAAGGAGGAGGTGTATATGATATAGCCTGAGAGATTCGTTTCCAGGGATAAACCAAATAAGGTGTGTAGGTTGCTTAGGTCCATTTATGGACTGAAGCAAGTTTCCTAAAGTTGAAACATAAGATTTGATGAGGCGATCAGATCTTATAACTTTGTTAAGAATGAAGATGAGCCTTGTGTGTACAGAAAAGTAAGTGGGAGCACTATCACCTTTTTGGTATTATATGTGGATGACATCCTGATCATTGGGAATGATGTAGGAATGCTCTCCACAGTAAAGACTTGGTTATCTAAGCACTTCTCCATGAAGGACTTAGGGGAAGCATCCTATATATTGGGGATACGGATCTATAGAGATAGATCCAAGAGGATGCTTGGCTTGTCCTAGTCTAGGTACATAGACACCATTGACAAAAGGTTTGGCATAAAAAATTCCAAGAGAGGTCTCATACCAATGAGACATGAAATATCACTTTCTAGGAGTATGTCCCCAAAGACTCCTAAAGAAAGGGCACACATGGATATGATACCATTTGCCTCTGCGATAGGATCTATCATGTATGTTATGCTATGTACTAGGCCTGATATAGCATATGCTCTGAGTGTCATGAGCAGATATTAGGCAGATCCAGGCTTGGAGCACTAGAAAGCAGTAAAATATATCCTTAAGTATTTGAGAATGACTAAGGATCTTTTACTGGTTTATGGAGGTAGTAGCCTCAAGGTTGAGGGCTACATTGACTCGAGCTTCTAATTCGATGTCGATGATAGCAAGTCTAATTCAGGGTATGTGTTCACCCTGAATGGAGGAGCAGTATGCTAGAAGAGTTCTAAGCAAGACACTACTGCTGACTCGATCATAGAGGCGGAATACATTGCTACGGCAGAGACAACAAAGGAGGGAGTCTGGATGAAGAAGTTCATCACAGACCTAGGAGTCATCCCGAGCAGCGAGGAGCCGATTTTGGGGTGATTACTCAAATAAGGGAACCTGAGTCTCATCAAAAGTGTTCTGAGGAGGTTTTAGCTTATTGGAGAAATCATGGTCCGAAGAGATGTAGCAGTAGAAAGAGTTCCATCCGAAGATAACATTGCAGATCCACTGACAAAGCCTTTGACTCAAATTATTTTTGAGTATCACAAAGGTCAGATGGGGATTAGACATGTTGGTGATTGGCTTTAGGTCAAGTGGAGGATTGCTAGTTATAAAAGTGCCCTACAAGCCAATCACATGAGTGAATGCACCTGTAACATACTGCGTCAATCTCTTTACTTATAATTATTATATTATCTCACATTATTTGGATGTATATTGTGATGTCCTTGGATCTATGCAATGGGAATTAGATCGTGATGAGATAACGATAATGAGACCAATTCACCTTTAAACACAGACCCTAAATTATCCTGGTCATAGGTTACTCGAGAAGGACATCGAGAGAACCGGATAGACTTGGTGTACTATATACCCATCCATATAATAGAAGTGGCTGGTCTCATAGCTACTCGTGTGGGGACACTAAGGGTAGAGTGCAAGTGCTCATTGGGGAATGAGTTCACTCATTGATCCGCCTATGGAATGCTAGATGGTTATTGATATCTCACGTCAGACAGCGATTTCGTAGTCTTAGTAGTGTATCTAGTCCTTAGACTTGAGACATTAAGGATGTCCTATATGAGTACTCCACTCTTTGATACCGGACTTATACGTTTGTAAAGTTTCAGATCTAGTACAACCGGTTATTAGGAGTGGTAGCCAACCTTACGAGGGTTATTGAGTGTCAGTAGAGGATCATCTGCTCTCGGTATCATGAGAGGAATATCCTGTGTTCTTGCTTGAACAAATCCTTGGCCAAGGTTATTCGGATTGAGAGAGAAAGAGTTCTCTAGGAAAATCCAACAAGAGTAAGACTCGAGGAGAGACCGTATGAGCCTGACAACACCATGCCCGATATAGGGTCTTTGGGATATTAGATGGATGAGGGACTATAGATACATGGTAACTAAGGACAGATAGGTCCAAAGGATTGGATTCTCTTGTATCGTCCAGGGGCTACGGTGTAGTGGCCTAGTACGTCTACAGTCGATGAGTTGGGTGAATTATTATAGAGATAATAATTCACTAAGTCAGAAGGAGTTCTGACAAGTATGACTCATGACCAGCTCGATATTGGGCCTAGAGGGTGATAGAACCCCAGAGGAATTCTATGAAGATTGATCTTTGAGGGGGATCAACTCTTGGAATGCTATAGGGGTTCCACCCTCTAAGTAGCCTGGTGGCTGCAATTATAGATTGACATTTCTTGTTCCAAAGAGGTGGAGGCTACAAGCTTATATAGAGCTTCAAACCCTAGCCCTAGGGGCTGCTTCCTAAGTGAACTACCCAATTTACCCTCACCTTTAACCGACCAGCCCAGTAATAAGGGGGTCGACGGCTAAGAGGCCCAATAGTCCAAATATAAACCCTAGCCTCTCTTCTTTATAGGATAGAGGTGGCTAGGTGAGATTTATTACACTCACAAGGTTTTTATTAGCTGCTACTTGGTTGAATAGGACCCAACCCTGCTAGGGTCCTATCAAGCCCACCCTCTTCCAATCAGCCTTATCCTCAAGGCTGAGGTTCCATGAATTCAGGGAACCAGGTCTTCAGCTCCTCATATGATACCCATGTGGCATCTTCGGGAGGTAAATTATTCCAATGCACTAATACTTCAGTAGAGGGACGTCGGCAATGCATGATGATTCTGCGGTCGAGAATGGCTTGTTGTTGGGCTTTGATATATCCATCATTAGTGGTATTAGGTAGTTGAATCTGGGTTGACTCATGTTCTCCCAACTTGGGCTTCAAGTATGACTTGTGGAAGACAGGGTGAATTTTGACATCCTCAAGCAATTTAAGTCTATACGCCACAGCGCCAATATGCTCTGCGATTTGATAAGGCCCATAAAAATGTGGAGATAGCTTCATGGAGGCTCATGTGTTGATGGATAGTTGTTTGTATGGCTGTAGGCGAAGATAAACCCAATCTCCTACTAAAAATTCTCTTTTGCTTCGTCGTGTGTCAGCTTGTTGCTTCATTTTGGCTTGAGCGACAAAGAGATTATCCTTTAGTGGCTGTAGGAGTTTGTCTCTATCAATTAAATCTTGGTCGACCTGATCTACCATAGCCGAGCCAATTATATACTTTGGAATCACAGGAGCCGACCGACCATATAATGCTTCATATGGGGTACATTTTATAGATGAATGATATACAGTATTATACCACCATTCAACCTAGGGGAGCCATTTCATCCACTCCTTTGGTCGATCATTGGCGAAACACTGAAGGTACATCTCTAAACACCTATTCACCACTTCTCTTTAGTCGTCAGTTTGTGAATGATATGCTGTGCTCATTTTGAGTTTGGTGCCCTGCAACTGAAATAACTCAGTCCAAAATTTACTAGTGAAGACCCTATCACGATCACTTACAATGGACCTTGGCATCCCATGTAGTTTAATAATATTTTCTGTGAAAATCTGAGCAATGCTAACAACAGTGTAGGGATTTCGTACAACACAAAAATGAGCATATTTCGTAAGTCGATCAATCACTACAAGGATTGTGCTTTTACCTTTGGAAGGTGGCAGCCCTTCGATGAAGTCCATAGAGATGTCAGTCCACACCGAGTCTGGTATGGGTAGTGGTTGTAGTTTTCCTGGACTCGCCACTGTTTCACCTTTTTACTGTTGACATATATCACATTGTGCTACGTATTCAGAAATAATTTTTTTCATCCCTCTCTAATAAAAGTTTTGCTTCACTCTTTTATAGGTTCTTAGAAATCTGGAGTGCCCAACTGAAGGTGTGGAGTGCATTTCGTGCAGAATGACTTTGATGCAAGGGGAGTTTAGTATAAGCACAATACGACCTTTGTAGCGTAGATCCCTCGAATCCCAAGTATAGTGAGCTATTGCACTTGGATCCTCCTCTAATTTTTTGATGATGTTGCTGGTTTCTGGATCCTTCTTCCATTCCTCCCTAATGTCCTCAAGGAAGTCGGTGGTAGGAAGAGAGACGGCTAAAAATTTAGCTTGCTCAGGTAGTCGTGAGAGCGCATCTGCAACAACATTTTTTTCCCCTTTTTGTAAATAATTTCATAATCAAATCCTAGAAGTTTGGTTACCCATTTTTGCTACTCTCGGGATAATATCTTCTACTCCAAAAAGTACTTGAGGCTTCAATGGTTGGTTTTAATATGAAATTATCGACCAATCAGGTAGGGTCTCCACTTTGTTACTGCGTGTACAATGGCGAGCATCTCCTTATCATAGATAGACATTTTTTGATGGGAGGGAGACAACGCCTTACTGGTGTATGCGAGTAGTCGACCATCTTGCATGAGAACGGCTCTAATTCCAACTCCAGATGCATCGACCTCAATGATGAAGGGTCGGTTAAAATCTGGTAGCACTAGCATCGGTGTCATCATCATGGCTGCCTTAAGTCTGTCGAAGACAGCGGAGGCTTTGTTCGACCATTGGAAGACATCTTTTTTCAGTAGAGAAGTGAGGGGGGCACTGATCTTCCCATAGTCCTTCACGATCTTCTCAATTTCATCCTTCTGGAGGTGAGGATAGTAGTAAGGCTGAGTGTTTGCTGGTGGTTTGCCCGGAAGGATTAGAATTCGATGGTCATGTTGTCGAGTAGGAGGAAGACCGCGCGGTTCAGCAAAAACATCATCAAATTCTACAAGCAGTTGGGTGAGATTTTGATCTTTAATTTCTGTTTTCTCCCTCTCTGGTTGCTGCTGGAAATGCATAATAAAGTCACCATTTATCTTGTGTAAAACTTTCTCCATTTGTTGGGTTGAAATAGTGGTTATGTTGCTTCCTCGCTTCCCGTGTAGGGTGACATGTTTGCCTTTGTAATAGAATTTCATAATCAATTTGAAAAAGTTTCAAGAGACGTCACCTAGCATCGTCAGCCATTCTATGCCCAACACAGCCTCATAAACATCAATTGGTAGGAGGAAGAAGTCGGCAACAATTTCTTGGCCTTGCAGTAATAGTTTCACCTGCGGGCATCTTTAGTCGCATTTTAGGATTCGGCCGTCGGTGATCTTTACGTCAAATTTGCTGCAACCTTCGATGTGGAGCACCATCTAAGCAGTAGCCTTACTATTTAGAAAGTTATTAGTGCTGCCTGTATCGATTAGAATAGTGATCGGTTGTTGTTTGAGCAGGCCTCCAACTTTTATCGTTTGCAGATTTGAGTAGCCGGCTAGCGCATGTACCATAAAGTTAGTCGATTATAGCTCTTCTTCCATATCTTCAATCTCATGTTCAAGGCTCTCTTCTGGCTGTTCACTAATCTCTTCTTCCATTGGTTCAATCACAAGAAGTCTCCCCTTTTTACAGCGATGCTCACTGTTGAATCTCGGATTTTGATGATAAAACTAATTGATTGTGGTTTATTATTTAATTATATTTTGAGTTACGCAGGACCATTATCGATCAGGATTAGATAGTTGACGTTGGAGGAATTGACGTTGTGCTAGAGGTGATCATGTTTGGATATTAGATTTCGAGCCAGAGGTTCGGTCGACAATCGACGAAGGGCTTCGTATGTCAGGCATCAGGCCTAGAAGAGCATGTTGTGCCAAGGATATCAGGGTTTCGGAGTGTTGAATCTCGGATTTTGATGATAAAATCAATTGGTGAAATATTTATTCTAATCTATATTGTCAAAGATAAGTGTGCAGGATTAAATACGATGGGTCAGAAACATAAAGTGATTTGCCGAGGTCAAGCCCGTCGGGTGTTCAAGAGTTCATCGGAAGTCCGAAGGATCGTCGGAAGTGTTGCCGGAACTAACCAAGATCGAATTAGGGACTTGTCGAAGTTTTCGGAAGTTCGTCGCAAAGATCGTCGAAGGTTCGCGGAACTTTGCCAAGAAGGTTTGGAAGCTTGTTGGAGACTCATTGAGCATGCCATACAAGCCAGGAGCATGCTGGGAATCCGCCGGAAGAAATCTGAGGGAAGTATCGGAGGACCGCCGAAGTCTCATCGTAAAGCTCACCGAAATAAGACTTGAAGAATGTCGGTTTAAATCACTGTTAATTATGTTTTAATTTCATAGTTGGCACGTACTTAGGGCAAGGATTTCGAATGAATTCTACTCTAAATTGGTAGGGGCCAACCAGGCCCTTACTGGGCCTTTTAGGCCTTGAACAAGGCCCATTCAGCCTTGCTGAATGGGCTAGGCGGTAGAACCACCTGTGTCAGGCGATAGCACCGCCTGGCAGCCGTGTGCTGGGCGGTGCTACCACCTAGCCTGGGGTGGTAGTACCACCCGGCCACGATGAAACGATGGCGGTAGTACCGCTGCTCCAAGATAGCACCGCCTTTGTCGGTCCGATTGTGACGATAGCACCGCTCTGACAGCTAGCACCGATTCCAAATTTGGAGCCCAAATTTGAAACCATTTTGGATCTGTAAATACCCCCCATTCTCAGCTGAAAGGGCACCCTTTTGAGAGTTAGAAATCAAGCTAAAGTCTTGCAAAAGTCTTATTTTCAGTAGTTTGTATTCACCTCATTCTTTCTCTTTGAAAAATCTATAAGAGTGTGAACTTCCTGTAAAGGGTTGTAAGAGGGGTGATTGGTCCTTCCCCTTCAAAAAGATTTGCTAGTGGAAGTTGGGAGCCTCATCGGAGAAGGCTTCGGAAGTGGATGTAGGTCACTTTGACCGAACCACTATACATCGCTGCATCTTGAATGTGTGAGTGTTTAAATTTCTGTTTCATCTCTTTACTTGGCTACAAACCATTCAGTTTGACATTACTTTTACTCAAGCAAATTCTACCAAGTCATCTTTCATCGGATCAAAGTTTTCATACGAACTAGCCTTTTACCGAAATCAATTCCAAGTTTACGATTTTAATCCGCTACACTAATTCACCCCCCCCCCCTCTTAGTGCTTGTCCGATCCTAACACGGAGGTCAACCACCGATTGGGCAATGGATCGCTAGAGAGGATGATGTGCCAAAGAATCGGACGAAGCGCCGATAAGCCAATGACGTGCCGAGCAACTGAATGTCAATTCGTGTTGTAATAATTATCTAGATCGAAGTATAGTTTGGTTTATGTGTGCAAGATTAACTACGATGATGATGAAGACATAAAGTGAAACAAAGTGCTGAAAGACAAGTGGGATGGATCATTGGGAGTTCAAGAGTTCAATGGAAGTCCGAAGATTCGTTGGGAGTGTTGCCGGAACCAACCGAGAACGAGTATGGAGCTTGCCGAAGGGTTTTCAAAAGTTCGTTGGAAGGTTCATCGGAAGTTCGCGGAGCTTGCCAAGAAAGATCGGAGCTTGCCAAAGAAGCTCGGTGGAACTCGCCAAGATCATTGTGAAGTCCGGGAGCTTGCCGAGAGTCCGCGGAATGGTTTCCGAGGGTTCATCGGAAGACCGTCGAAAGTTTGCCAGAAGCTCGCCGGAAGAAGTCTTTGACTTGTCGAACTGGTAATAGCTTAGAAAATATCTTAAAATTCGTAGTTAGCATGTAATTTGGTTTAGGATTAGGTGTTAATCCTATAAACCAAGTTAGGGCCCATTTGGGGCTGTTTTGGGTTGAGTTTTTGGCCCAAACCAATGGGCTGAAACATGCTGGGCGGTGGCACCGCCCAGCAGCCGAGTGCTGGGTGGTAGTACCGCCCAGCCTGGGGCGGTAGCACTGCTTGCCTTGGGCGGTGGTACCACCTGTGCACTGTCAGTCTGACGACTGATAGGCGGTAGCACCGCCCCTGATAGGCGGTAGCACCGCTGGCACTAGGAAACTCAAAGAGAATTCAAATTTGGAGCTCAAATTTGAATCCTCTTTGAATATATAAATATCCCCCTTTTCTCAGCTGAAAGGGAAACCCTCAGAGAGTTAGAAATTAGCAAAAGGCTTGGGAAAGTCTAGTTTTCAATAGCTTGTGTTCGCCTCCTTCTTTCTCTTTGAAAAATCTGTAAGAGTGTGAACTTCTTGTAAAAGGGTTGTAAGAGGGGTGTTTAATCCTTCCCCTTCAAAAGGATTTGCTAATGGAAGTTGGGAGCCTCATCGGAGAAGGCTTCAGAAGTAGATGTAGGTCGGATGGCCGAACCACTATAAATCAGTTTGCATTTACTTTCTCGCAACTTACTTTGCTGCAAACCATTTTCATTTGCTGCCTTTTTTACTCAACTTCATCTTTATCTTCTTACGTATGCTTTAAAGTTAAAACGTAATCTTTCCGGGTTCAAACGAAATGTTGTATTCATTCATATGAAGTTTCCGAAATTGTTTTAATCGCTGAAAAATCTTTCATTCTTTACCACTGCACTAATTCACCCCCCCCCCCTCTTAGTGTCACTCGATCTCTAACAATTGGTATCAGAGCCATGTTCTTTCTCTTTCGGATTTACACCCGTGAGAAATAGCTCTAAATGGTTTTCAAGAGAGCTTTTCGGTTTTTCGTCCATCGTTCTTTAACGGTTCGGACTACACATATTGGAAAACTCGAATGAGAGTTTTCTTGATTTCTCTCGATTTAAACTTATGGAACATTATTGAAAATGGATTTCAACTTCCCTCTAAACCGACGAACGAATGGTCGGATTTGGAGAAAAGATCATTTTCTTTAAATGCAAAGGCTATGAATGCCTTATTTTGTGCTTTAGACAAAAATGAGTTCAACCAGATTTCCACATGCAAAATAGCTTTTGACATTTGACGAACTCTTGAAATCACACATGAAGGAATAAGTAGAGTCAAAGACTTGAAAGTTAATATTTTGATGCATGATTTTGAGGTTTTTCGAATTGCACCAAGTGAGACTATCGATGATATGTTCTCCCGGTTCTCGGATGTCATCAATAGTCTAAAAGCTCTTGGAAAATATTTTTTGGATTTTAAACTCGTAAGCAAGATTTTAAGATCCCTTCCAAAAAGGTGGGATCCAAAAGTAACTGCAATACAAGAGACTAAAAATTTAATTGATTTTTCATTGGAAGAACTAATCGGGTCATTAATGACCTATGAAATGAGTTTTTTAGAACATCTGGAACATGATAAACATATGAACCACCTTCTAAAGAACAAGAAGGATTTGGAACATCGGACAAATGAATGCCACTTGAGTGATGACTCAAGTGATGAGGACAATGAGGACATTGAACACATAACAATGAATGTTAACAAGTTCATTAAACAAAAATTAAAAAATACAAATGAACTTAAACAGAGAAAGAGGCCAAAGAAGAAGAAGAATGCTTGCAAAGAAGAATCAAGTAAAGAAGAGGCAAAATGGGCTTTGACGGATTTCGACAATGAGGTAAGAAACTCACCCAAGTTGTTTTTACCTTTGAAATTACATGATCCTTTCATGAGTTGCTTGAAATAATTGGTAGGATTTTTTTTATGCTTTTTCCTTTCTAGTAATTTTTTGAAAATTAAAAATATGAATGATGCATGATTTGTGATAATGCTTAGGATTAATCGATACATGTGTATCTTGATGTTTTATATTGCTTTTCGTTTCTAAACATGATGCTTGATGATTTTGTAACATGCATTAGTTTTTGAAGTAATGTTGATTTGACTCTATGTTGTGGATTAACATATTTTTGGTCTAATTGTTTTCATGACAAATTAAGATGACATTTTGAGATGATGAAATTTCATGTATACTTTTCATATTGGTTTTCAATCTTAAACATGATACATATCTATGTATGAATTTCTTAAAAATCTTTTGATGATAGATGTATGTATCTTGATTATAATTTGAAAACATCCATCTTGGCTTAATGGGTTTTAACCCTTTTTATGATGAAATTTTTATTGATACATGTCTTCATGAAATCAATTATATAGACCTAACCCATAAATTTTTAAAATGAAAGAAATGTGGTTTTGATGTTGTCTTGTGTTATATTTGGATTTAATAGTTTTCATGATGAAAATTACTTTTCAGAGTTTTAAAATGATGTATGATTTTAGCAAAAATTTGAGCATTGATCATCTTGTTATTACAAATAAAAGAAAGAATTAAAATGATTTTGATAATGCATTATGAAAACATGCTTAATGATTGTATCATACTTGATGATTTGAAATCTCATATTTTGAAATAATATATTCATAATGAATCCATGAATCTTGATGATTTTCATATCACTTTTTGGCTTTAAACTTGATATATATTTTTCATGCAAAAAGTTTTGGGCATGCTTATGGGAAATCTTACTCGATAAATGAAAATGCTCCATACATATGATCATGATAAATTCATGAATCTTGATAATTTTATATTGCTTTTGATTTCAAACAAGATGCATGGTTTTTGATACAAAAAATTAATAGCATATTTCAAGATAATGCTTGCAAACCAAATATGATCAAAAGATAGAAGCAAGCATATTGATAATTTCGTTTTTACATGAAAATTTTTAACATGCTTATATAAGATCAACCACATAAAATAAAACACAAAAGTTAAAAATATTTTAATCATGATGTTTTATTTATGATGTGTTTGGTCTTAATGGTTTTTATAACGAAACTTACGTCTTGCTTTGAAAATGTTGATACATGCTCACATGTAATCAATTTATGTTACTCTTATTAAAATTTTCGAATGAAAGACTTTGATGCATTTAATCTTGATGGGTTTAATGACAAACTTGTATTTTGAATTTATACAATGATGGCTTCCATATAAATATTTGAACATACATTATGAAATCATCATTGAAATGAAAATATTAAAAGGTTGTTATCATGCTTAATGATTTTGTGATATCATATCTTGATGACAAACTTATGTTTTGGTCTTAAATTTGATACTCATCTTTTGAAACATGAGCACACTTGTTTGAAACAAAATGAAACACATTATAATGATAAATTAAATCTCATAATGTGTTATATTGTTGTCTTGACAATTTTTATAATGAAGTTTGTCTTTCGATTTTGAATATTTTGATTTGGCATATAAAGGCAAAAGACATACTTATATGATGAAACATAAAGAAATTATATTTACTATCTTATCAAGTTTAATGATTTCATGATATCTTAAGAATCTCATAAATTATAGAAGTGATTTCGATGAATTGATTATGATTTGATAATTTAAACTTTTCTCTCATGTTTCAATACTACTTTATATGCTTCATGACTTATTGATTGAAATATTGATGTAGACTTTTGATATATCACTTGTCATGATTAATACAAATTGCTAGTATTTTGAATCTTGAAAATGATTGCTTCTTTTTATCATTTACCAAAGAGGAGAACAATTCAAGTTTATGTCTTTTGTGAATCTCATAAACTATGTTAATGATTTTGATGGTTCGAACTTGAGTGAGCTTTATCACAATCCAAGTCTTGATATCTTAATACTTGATACTTAGAATTCTTATGCATGAATCAAGTTGCTCTTTGTGCTATATCTTTTTAAATGAATCATGAGCCTTATTATCATATATTTCATAATATAGAAATGACAAGAATTCTTTGGCTTGTATGTCTTATGTGGCAATTGAAAAATTGATGATTGAAAAGAAATTTACCTTATGATGAATCAATGAATCATGACTTGATCTATGAGAATGATATGTTTTTATGCATCATGATTCTTGGTTGTATACCCTTTATCATGAATTGATATTTGTTGTGTAAGCCTTATATGATTCAAAATTGATGTAAAAGAGTTGTGCTTAATGATTGAATCATTAATTTATTCTTTTATCATGGCTTGAAAATGAATGAAAAGAAAATATGTTAGCACTTGTAATCATGATTTGATCCTTGATATTGATATGCTTTTATATATCATGATTCTTGGTTGTATGACATTTATCTTGAATTAAAAATTAATAAATATGAATTTTGATCTTGCTAAAAAGAAAGTTATGAATCATGAATGATATCTTTTGGTTTTGATCCTTGTTGAATTTACATATTGATATCCTTCATGATATGATTTCTTTGTATTGTTGTCTTATTTGCATCATATGATGATTGAACAATTGATGTATATTTTTATTGATGTAAATTTATAATTGATATTAAAAAATAGCTTGTATAATGATTGAAATTTTTAGCCAGTTAGTCCTCCCTTCTTTTTGACAAAGACAAAGGGGGAGAAAAATTGCTACCTTGTAATTTCACAAGAAGTTAAGGATTGTTATCTTAAAGGATGCAAATATTGCTATCTTGACTATCTCAAAAGAAGCAAAATGCAAAACTTCAAAAATTTGAAATGTTACACTTGTCATGCCTTTATGTTTGTATGTTTTAATAAAAAGTTAGCATATATGTTATATAATTACTAGCTTATTGCAAATAAAAAGTTGATAGTATGCAAAGGTGAAACTTAGTTACAAAAGAGAAGAATTGAAAGGAAGTTAACTTGCGTGTCGTAAAGTATGTTAGCTTGCTTATCATTATTGATTGCTTGCTTATCATCTTTTTCTCTCATATCATGATTTTTAACTCCTTTGAATTCATGACTTAATATGCTAAAAATTAATGTTGCAAATTTGTTATTTTGTCATGATCAAAGCATTGACTATTTGTACTCCACTTTTTTGACAAAAACAAAGGGGAGAAGATTTATTGCTAGCTTATGTATCGCAAAGAAAAATTTTGCTAGCTAGAACATACAAAGGAAGTAAAGAAAGTGCAACTTGCACATCTCAAGAAGCAAGTAAAAAATTTGCCATCATTGCCCATCCTTAAAAACTTGCTACGATTGAATGGTACGATTGGATGTTGTATTGCAAAGCTATGCTTGAGTTATGATGTGATTGTTAGCTAGTATGATTATAATATTTGCATATCCATAAAAACTAGCTATGATGTTACTTCTCCTTTTTGTTGATGACATAGGGGGAGAAGTAGATTGATGACTTCATGCATTGATTGAATATTTTATATATTTGCATGATAGTTTGATGATTCTCTTAATTATGATGAATGTTGCTTGGATTTAGGATAATCCAAGATTTCTATCAATAGAATATTGATAGGGGGAGTTTGGTTAAACTCCGAGGAGTTATGGTTAACTCCGTTAGCCATCAATTAGTTATCATCATCAAGAAGGGGGAGATTGTCAAATCTCAGATTTTGATGATGAAACTAATTGATTGTGGTTTATTGTTTAACTACGTTTTGAGTTACGCAGGTCGACTATCGATTAGGATTAGACATTAACGCTAGAGGAATTGACGTTGTGCCGGAGGTGATCACGTCTGGATATTGGATGTCGAGCTGGAGGTTCGATCGACAATTAGCAGAGGGCTTCGTATATCGGGCATCGAGCCTAGAAGAGTGTGTTGTGCCAAGGATATTGAGGTTACGAAGGTTAACCGCCAATTGGGCAATGGATCGCTAGAGAGTACGATGTGCTAAAGAATCGGACGAAGCGCCGATAAGCCAATGACGTGCCGGGCAACTGAATGTCAATTCACCTTGTAATAATTGTCTAGATCGAAGTAGAGTTTAGTTTATGTGTGCAGGATTAACTACGATGATAAAGATGTAAAGCGAAACAAAGTGCCGGAAGACAAGTGGGATGGATCGTTGGGAGTTCTAGAGTTCAACGGAAGTCTAAAGATTCATTGGGAGTGTTGTCGGAACCCGCCGAGAACGAGTAGGGAGCTTGTCGAAGGGTTTTCGAAAGTTCACCGTGTTGAATCTCGAATTTTGATAATAAAACTAATTGAGTGTAATTTGTTGTTTAACTGCGTGTTGAGTTACACAGGTCTACTATCGATTAGGATTAGATAGTTGACGCTAGAGGAATTGACGTTGCGTCGGAGGTGATCACGTCAGGATATTGGATGTCGAGCTGGAGGTTCGATCGACTATCAGTAGGAGGCTTTGGATGTCGGGCATCGGGCCAAGAAGTTTAGAGTTGCGCCATGGATATTGGGGTTGCGGAGGACAACCGTCGATTGGGCAACAAGCCGCAAGAGAGGGCGATGTGCCGAAGAATCGGACGAAGCGCCGACCAATGACGTGCCGGGCAACTGAATGTCAATTCGTGTTGTAGTAACTGTCTAGATTGAAGTAGGGTGTTTGGTATTTGTTTATGCAGGAGTAACTACGATAAGGATAAAGACATAAAGCGAAACAAAGGGCCGAAGTCAAGTGCGATGGATCATTGGGAGTTCGAGTGTTCGATAGAAGTCCGAAGATTTATTGGGAGTGTTGCCGGAACCGGCCGAGAACGAGTAGGGAGCTTGCCGAAGGGTTTTCGGAAGTTCGTCGGAAGTTCACGGAGCTTGCCAAGAAAGATCAGAGCTTGCCAAAGAAGCTTGGGGGAACTCGCCAAAATCATCGTGGAGTTTGAGAGCTTGCCGGGAGTCCATAGGATGGTTTCTGAGGGATCGTCGGAAGACCGCCAGAAGCTCGCCGGAAGAAGACTTGACTTACGGACTTTGTAATAGCTTAGAAATGTCTTTAATTTCGTAGTTAGCACATTAATTTGGGTTAGGATTAGGTGTTAATCCTTTAACCCAAGTATGGGCCCATTGGGCCTTGTTTGGGATCGGTTTGGGCCGAGTTTTCAGCCCAAACCAGAAGTTGATATGTGCTGGGCGGTGGCACCACCCAGCAGCAGCTACATGCTGGGTGGTAGCACCACCCAACAGCATGCGAGCTGGGCAGTGGCACTGCCCAGCAACTTGTGTGCTAGGCAATAGCACCGCCCGGCAGCCAGCAGGCCTGGCGGTAGCACCGCTTGGCTGGGGTGGTAGCACCGCCCCTGTTGTGTCTGGCTGGGGTGGTAGTACTGCCCCTGCTGTGTCAGTCTGCCAGATTGACAGGCGGTAGCACCGCCCTAGCTCCGGGAACTCCAATTTGATTTCAAATTTGGAGACCAAATTTGAATCCATTTTGGATCTATAAATACCCCCCTTTTCTCAGCTGAGAGCAGACCCTTGGAGGGTTAGATTTTAAAAATAAGTCTTGGGAATGTCTTATTCTTCATTTGCTTAAGTGTTCACCTCATTTCCTTCTCTTTGTGAAAACTTGTAAGAGTGTGAACCTCTTGTAAAAGGGTTGTAAGAGGGGTATTTGGTCCTTCCCCTACAAAAGGATTTGCTAGTGGAAGTTGAGAGCCTCATCGGAGAAGGCTTCGGAAGTGGATGTATTTCGGATGACCGAACCACTATAAATCGGTTTGCATTTACTTTCTCGCAATTTACTTTGCTGCAAACCATTTTCATATGCTGCCTTATTTACTCAACTTCATCTTCATCTTCTTACGTATGCTTTAAAGTTAAAATGCAATCTTTCCGGGTTCAAACGAAACGCTACATTCATTCGTACGAAGTTTCCAAACTTGTGTTAATAGCTGAAAAATCTATCGTTCTTTACCACTGCACTAATTCACCACCCCCCCCCCCCCACTCTTAGTGCCGCTCGATCCCTAATATAATTGGTATCAGAGCCATGTTCTTTCTCTTTCGGATTTACACCCATAAGAAATGGCTCTAAATGGTTTTCAAGAGGGCTTTTCGGTTTTTCGTCCATCGTTCTTTAACGGTTCGGACTACACTTATTAGAAAACTTGAATGAGAGTTTTTCATGCTCTCAATGAATTTAGATTTGTGGAACATCATCGAAAATGGCTTTCAACCTTCCTCTAAACCGATGAACGAATGGTCGGATTTGGAGAAAAGGTCTTTTTCTTTAAACGCAAAGGCTATGAATGCCTTATTTTTTGCTTTAGACAAGAATGAGTTCAATCGAATTTCAATGTGCGAAACGGCTTTCGATATTTGGTGAACACTTGAAATCATGCACGAGGGAACTAGTAGAGTTAAAGACTCGAAAGTAAACCTCTTATTGCATGATTTTGAGCTATTCCGAATGACACCAAGCGAAACTATCGGTGATATAAACACCCGCTTCACGGATGTCGTCAATAGCTTGAAAAGTCTTGGTAAATGTTTTTCGAACTTTGAACTCACTAACAAGATTTTAAGATCCCTCCTAAAGAGTTGGGATTTAAAAGTAACCGCAATACAAGAGACTAAAAATTTAAATGATTTTTCAATGGAAGAACTAATCGGTTCACTAATGACATATGAAATGAGTTTCTTCGAACATTTGGAACATGATGAACATATGAACCACCTTCTAAAGAACAAGAAGAATTTGGAACATCGGACAAATGAATGCCACTTGAGTGATGACTCAAGTGATGAGGACAATGAGGACATTGAACTTTTAATGAATCTTAATAAGTTCATTAAACAAAAATCTAAAATAGATAATGAACTTGAATGGAGGAAGAGGCCAAAGAAGAAGAAGAAGGCTTACAAAGAAGAATCAAGTAGAGAAGAGTTAAAATGGGCTTTGACGGTTTTCGACAATGAGGTAAGAAACTCACCCAAGTTGCTTCTACCTTATTTTGAAATTACATGATGCTTTCCATGAATGCTTAACTTAGTTAGTAGGAATTTTTTCATGCTTTTCTTGTGTTTTTAGAAATTAAAAAAAAATTTAAAAATTATACTATGCTTTTCTTTATAGTATTTTTGAAAAGTAAAAATATGAATGATGATTGTATGATTTGTGATAATGTTTAGACACCTAATAAAATCAACCCATGCATGAGTATCTTGATGGTTTACATTTTCTCTAAACATGATGCTTGATGATTTTATATCATGCATGAGTTGTTGAAGTGACGTTGATTTAAAAAACTTCTATCTTGGATTAATAGGTCTTGACCCTTTTTATGATGAAATTTTTAGATGATACATGTCTTTATGAAATCAATTATAAAGACTTAACCCATAAATTTTTCAAATGAAAGAAATGTGATTTTAATGTTGCCTTGTATTACATTTGGACTTGATGATTTTCATGACGAAAATTATTTTTCAGATTTATAAAATGATACATGATTTTATCAAAAAATTTGAGCATCGATCATCTTGTTATAACTAATGTAAAAAGGAATTAAAATGATTTTTATGATATTTTCATTTTTGAATATGATGCATGATATTTTCATATGAAAAATTTGAACATTCTTATGAAAGATCAAATCACTTAAATTGAAACTCATAAAGATGAGAAAATGTACTATCATAATGTTTGATGCATACGATCTTGATGGATTTAATGACAAACTTATGTTTTAAATTTCTAAAATGATGGGTTCGATATAAATATTTGAACATACATTATGAAATCATCATTGAAATAAAAATACTAAAAGTTTGTTATCATGCTTAATGACTTTGTGATATCATATCTTGATGACAAACTCATGTTTTGGTCTTAAATTTGATACTCATCTTTTGAAACATGAGAACACTTGTTTGAAACAAAATGAAACACATTATCATGATAAATTAAATCTCATGTCTTGAAACAATGTATTATTTTGACAATGTTTATAATGAAGTTTGTCTTCCGTTTTTAAATATTTTGATTTGGCATATAAAGGCAAAAGACATACTTATATGATGAAATATAAAGAAATTATATTTACTATCTTATTGAGATTAATGATTTCATGATATCTTAAGAATCTCATAAATTATAGAAGTGATTTTGATGAATTGATTATGATTTGATAATTTGAACTTTTCTCTCATGTTTCAATACTACTTTGTATGCTTCATGACTTGTTGATTGAAATAATGATTTAGACTTTTGATGTATCACTTGTCATGATTAATGCAAATTGCTAGCATTTTGAATCTCGAAAATGATTGCTTCTTTTTATCATTTACCAAAGAGGAGAACAATTCAAGTTTATGTTTTTTTTTTGTGAATCTCATAAACTATCTTAATGATTTTGATGATTCAAATTTAGTGAGCTTTATCACAATCCAAGTCTTGATATCTTAATACTTGATACTTGGAATTCTTATGCATGAATCAAGTTACTCTTTGTGTTATATTTTTTTAAATGAATCATGAGTCTTGATGTCATATATTTCATGACCCTAAAATGACATGATTTCTTTGCCTTGTGTGGTAAATTGAACATTTGACATAAATGAAATTTGCTTTATGATGAATCATGAATGATGTCTTTTGGTGTTGATCCTTATTGATATTTCATATTGAAATTTTTCATGAATTCATTGCATCTATGTTTTGTATGCATCATGAAAAAATTGAAATATTGATTGGTGCTAAATTATTTCATTGAAATATTATTCATCCCTTCTTTTCGATAGTGACAAAGGGGGAGTTAGCTTGCTAGCTTATGTATCACAAGTGAAAATGACAAACATAGTAAGCTAGAACTTGCAAAAGGCAAAACCTGCACTTCTCAAAATGAGAAGAAAGAAATTGTAAAATTGTATTATTTTTTAACTCATGAGCTTGCATGTTTAAAATCTTATAAATTTTACAAAAATGACTAGCTCATTGCAAACAAAAAGTTGATGACTTGCAAAAGGGAAACTTAGGTGCAAAAGAGAAAAATTGAAAGGGAGCTAGTTTGCGTATTGCAAAGTATGCTAGCTTATCATTATTGCTTGCTTGCTTGTCATAAATTTCTCTCATACCATGATTTGTTTATGACTCCCTTGAATTCATGACTTGATATGTTAAAAATTCATGATGGAAATTTGTTATTTTGTTTTGATGGAAGCATTCATGTAGAGGGAAACGAATTATATTCTTCCCTTCTTTTTGACAAAATCAAAGGAGGAGAAGATTTATTGCTAGCTTGCATGATTAATTTGCTAGCTCATTCAAGAGGAAGAAAATTGCTAGCTTGTGCATCAAAAGAGAAAATTTTGCTAGCTTGTACATTGAGAAGCAAAAAGTTGCTATCTCAAGAGAGGCAAAAATCTTGCTCAATTTCACTTCCTCAAAATTGCTTACATTTTTGTAACAAATTATTGTTAAATTTCATGCAAGATTATTTGAAGTATTTTATCCTCCCTTTCTTTTTTGATGCTAACAAAGAGGGAGAAAGTTTTTAGCTCGAACATTGCAAAAATTTGCCATCTTGATTCCTATTTTGCAACTTCATGAGAAGCTAAGAATTGTTATATCAAAGGATGCAAATATTACTATCATGAGAAAAAAGGTGCAAACTTGCACATCTTAAGAAGCAAGTGAAAATTACCATAATTGCCCATCCTTGAAACTTGCTATGATTGAATGATATTATTTGATGTTGTATTGCAAAAATGTTGTATGATGTGATAAATAGCTAGTGTGTTGTAAGAAAGTTGCATATCTTTTAAACTAGCTATGATGCTACTTCTCTTTTTTGTTGATGACATAGGGGGAGAAGTAGATTGACGACTTCATGCAATGTAATGATGCTTGAATATTTTATATATTTGCATGTTGGATTTATATTTCTCACTACATGAATGATACATGTTACTTGGATTTGGGATAATCCAAGGGTTCTATTAATGGCATATTGATAGGAGGAGTTTGTGTTAAACTCCGGGGAGTTATAGTTAACTCCGTCAGTCATCAATTATTTGTCATCATCAAAAAGGGGGAGATTGTTGAATCTCGGATTTTGATGATGAAACTAATTGAGTGTGTTTTGTTGTTTAATTGCGTGTTGAGTTACGCAGGTCTACTATCGATCAGGATTAGACAGTTGACGCTAGAGGAATTGACGTTGCGCCGGAGGTGATCACGTCAGGATATTGGATGTCGAGCCGGAGGTTCGGTCGACTATCGGTGGAGGCTTCAACCGTCGGGCATCAGGCCAAGTAGTGCAAAGTTGTGCCATGGATATCGGGGTTGCGGAGGTCAACCGTCAATTGGGCAACAAGCCAAAAGAGAGGGCGATATGCCGAAGGATCGGATGAAGCGCCGACCAATGACGTGTCGGGCAACCGAATGTCAATTCGTGTTGTAGTAACTGTCTAGATCGAAGTATGGTGTTTGGTGTTTATTTATGCAGGAGTAACTACGATAAGGATGAAGACGTAAAATGAAACAAAGGGTTGAAGTCAAGTGCGATGGATCATTGGGAGTTCGAGTGTTCGATGGAAGTTTGAAGATTCGTTGGGAGTGCTGACGGAACCGGCCGAGAACTAGTAGGGAGCTTACCGAAGGGTTTTCAAAAGTTTGTCGAAAGTTCATGGAGCTTGCTAAAGAAGCTCAAGGGAACTCGCCAAAATCATCGTGGAGTCCAAGAGCTTATCGGGAGTCTGTAGGATGGTTTCCGAGGGACTGTCGGAAGACCATCGGAAGTTCGCCAGAAGCTCACCGGAAGAAGACTTGACTTATGGACTTTGTAATAGCCTAGGAATGTCTTTAATTTCGTAGTTAGCACATTAATTTAGGTTAGGATTAGGTGTTAATCCTTTAACCCAAGTATGGGCCCATTGGGCCTTGTTTGGGACCGGTTTGGGCCGAAAACGGGGCCCAAACCAGAAGTTGATATGTGCTGGGCGGTGGCTACCGTCCAGCAGCATGCGAGCTGGGCGGTAGCACCGCCCAGCAGCATGAGTGCTGGGCGGTGGCACCACCTAGTAGCCAGCAGGCCAAGCAGCAGGCGATAATCTTGCCTGTTGTGTCGATCGCGGACTAGCGTGTGCTTGAGTTGTGTCCGAACTTCAAATTTGGAGCCCAAATTTGAATCCATTTTGGATCTATAAATACCCCTCTTTTCTTAGCTAAGAGCAGACCCTTGGAGAGTTAGATTTTGAAAATAAGTCTTAGGAAAGTCTTGTTCTTCATTTGCTTAAGTGTTTACCTCAGTTCCTTCTCTTTGTGAAAACTTATAAGAGTGTGAACCTCTTGTAAAAGGGTTGTAAGAGGGGTATTTGGTCCTTCCCCTACAAAAGGATTTGCTAGTGGAAGTTGGGAGCCTCATCGGAGAAGGCTTCGGAAGTGGATGTAGGTCGGATGACCGAACCACTATAAATCGGTTTGCATTTACTTTCTCGCAACTTACTTTGCTGCAAACCATTTTCATATGCTGCCTTATTTACTCAACTTCATCTTCATCTTCTTACGTATGCTTTAAAGTTAAAATGCGATCTTTCCGAGTTCAAACGAAACGCTGCATTTATTCATATGATGTTTCTAAACTTTTGTTAATAGCTAAAAAATCTATCATTCTTTATCGCTGCACTAATTCACCCCCCCTCTTAGTGCCGCTCAATCCCGAACATACCGGAAGGGTCATCGGAAGTTCGCAGAGCTTACCAAGAAAGATCGGAGCTTGCCAAAGAAGCTCGGTGGAACTCGCCAAGATCATTGTGAAGTTCGGGAGCTTGTCGGGAGTCCACGGAATGGTTTTCGAGTGTTCGTTGGAAGACCATCGGAAGTCTGCTGGAAGCTCGTTGGAAGAAGTCTTTAACTTGTTGAACTTTGTAATAGCATAGAAAATATCTTTAAATTCATAGTTAGCATGTAATTTGGTTTAGGATTAGGTGTTAATCCTATAAACCAAGTTAGGGCCCATTTGGGGCTATTTTGGACTAGTTTGGGTTGAGTTTTTGGCTTAAACCAGTGGGCTGAAACATGCTGGGCGGCAGCACTGCCTAGCAGCCAAGTGCTGGGCGGTAGTACCACCCAGCCTGGGGCGGTAGTACCGCCCAGCGCCTGAAGGCACAAGCGAAAGCACCACCTGCCTTGGGCGGTGGTACCGCCTATGCATTCGATCGATGGTAGCGATGCTGCCGACAGCAGTAGCACCATCGGCCTTGAAACTCAAAGAGAATTCAAATTTGGAGCTAAAAATTTGAATCCTCTTTGAATCTATAAATACCCCCCTTTTTCTCAGCTGAAAAGGAAACCCTCAGAGAGTTAGAAATTGAGCAAAAGGCTTGGGAAAGTCTAGTTTTCAATAGCTTGTGTTCACCTGCTTCTTTCTCTTTGAAAAATTTGTAAGAGTATAAACTTTTTGTAAAAGGGTTGTAAGAGGGGTGTTTGGTCCTTCCCCTTCAAAAGGATTTGCTAGTGGAAGTTGGGAGACTCATTGGAGAAGGCTTCGGAAGTGGATGTAGGTCGGATGACTGAACCACTATAAATCGGTTTGCATTTACTACAAACCATTTTTATTTTCTGCCTTTTTTACTCAACGTCATCTTTATCTTCTTACGTATGCTTTAAAGATAAAACGTAATCTTTCTAGGTTCAAACGAAATGTTATATTCATTCGTACAAAGTTTTCGAACTTGTTTTAATTGTTGAAAAATATATTATTCTTTACCGTTGCACTAATTCACCCCCCCCCCCTCTTAGTGTCACTCGATCCCTAACACTCGCGGCTCCACGGCTTGTCACAATGCTAACATAGCCCCTTGGCAGATCAGTCTCGAAGCTCTTCTCTTGTCAACCTTTTTGGTGTAGGAGCTCAGTTGATAGTAGGGGGGATGAGGGCTTCGATATTACTAGTCGAGGAGCGACCCTAGTCCTCCAGGCTTCTTGGTTCAATCGCTCCTCCTAAAGTCGTGCGAAAGAGATGGCTGCCATAAGCGTGTATGGTTGTCGTGCTTTAACTTCTCCCTGGATCTCTGGCTTCAAGCCCTCAATAAATGTCCCCAATAACTATTTTTTAGACCAATCACTAGTTTAATTAGATAACCTTTCAAACCTGGTTTGATACTCCTAGATGGTGGAGGTTTGTCGAATCTTTGCTAGTTGTCCGTCGATGTTCTCGTAATCGGTTGATCCGAAACGGATCAATAGTCCTTCTTTGAATTGTCGCCATGAGAGGACTCCATGAGTGTGTTTAAACCAATCAAACCTTTGTATGGCATCCCCTTCAATATGTATAGCCGCAATTTCTACCATAGATGCATCTGCGGTTTTGTGGTACCAAAAATATCACTTCGCACGCGAGATCCAACCAATCGGGTCTCCTTCTTCCAATCTAGGGAAGTCCACTCTCATGCGTGGATAGTGGGGATCAGTCATAGAGCCTCCCCTCTCCTGGAGGTTATCTCTTCGATTAGAGCTTTCTCCTTGATGTGATTTCTTTGGGCTCGGTGGTCGACCCAAACTAAGTTCGGCAAAGAGAGTCTGAATCTTCTCCTCTATTCGTGTCTCGAAAGCTTCGAATTTAGCATCAATTTCCCCCTCGGATGCGATAGCATATGTCTCCAAATCTGTAATATTAAGATCTCTTTTTTTTTTTGTCAAGTTAAAGGCATGTATTGGTTAAGAGAAGTGGTGACTGAAAGGATTGGTGGATGTAGGCTACGGTTTAGGCTTGTTATGTGGCTGTTTTGGGTGCAGTTTGAGGCTGTGATTTGATGGAGTTTTTGGGCTGTGATGGTAGTGGATGAAGGTTAGGGAAGAGGGTTTTAGATCTATGGTAGATCACATCAAAGATTTGACAAAAATCAATAGAAATTGCTGCCTATATGCGCTATCTCGTAAGAGCAGAATTGTCATCGAAGAAATAGCGGTTTCTCGATGAAATTTCCAACAAAAACTCAGGGATTTTAGGAGGGGGTTTGATGGTAGAATCTTAATTTAGATAACAGCAAGGATAACAAATTGGATCAAGAAATTTTGGCAGCAAAATAGTAAAGAAATCGGTGCAAGCTGCGATAGTAGAATTCTCGTTGAAAAATTTCAACAGCTTACGACGAGAGATTGCAACAATACACGAATTTTTTTTTGATGAATTCCACAATAGATCAATCATGGATAGGAGCCAAGATGATTTATGAGGTGCATAAGAAATTTCGTTCAAAAAGGATAACAATTAGATCGGTTAAAGGTAGCAACATGCGGTTAAATTTTTCTGCAGCGATCCTTCATTCACAAAGATGGTAACTTTTGCGACGTAAGGAATTCGTAAGCAAAGGATAGATAGAAAAACTTCTTTTTGGTATTTTAGATGAAAAATTACAGATCTCTAATACAATTGGAGATGGCGACTGTAGATTGAATTGATCTATATTAGGAGATGATGGTAGAGATGACGGCGTCAAGAGCAATTGTGGAAATTGCTTGGCTGATGGTGGGTGACAGGGATGGCAGGAAAAGTAGTAAGATCGCTGCTCTGATACTAGATGATAGAACCCCAGAGGAATTCTATAAAGATTGATCTTTGAGGGGGATCAACCCTTGGAACACTACAGGGGTTCCACCCTCTAAGTAGCCTGGTGGCTGCAAATGTAGATTGACATTTCTTGTTCCAAAGAGGTGGAGGCTACAAGTTTATATAGAGCTCCAAACCCTAGCCCTAGGGGCTACTTCCTAAGTGAACTACCCAATTTACCCTCGCCTTTAGCCAACCGGCCTAGTAACAAGGGGGGCGACGGTTAAGAGGCCCAATAGCCCAAATATAAACCCTAGCCTCTCTTCTTTATAAGATAAAGGCAGCTAGGTGGGCTTTATTACACTCACAGGGTTTTTATTAGCTGCTACTTGGTTGAGTAGGACCCAACCCTGCTAGGGTCCTATAAGAGGGTCACACATATGATAGGTATTGCGATGAGTAGAGGTTCAGATATGAGATATCTACTGGAGCCCCTAACTTATTGGATATCCACTAAGCCCCTAAATTATTGGATCCTAAGATGACATCCAATAATTGCTAATAAGAGATTATTGGGTAGAGACCCACTAATCCAAGAGGCTTGGGTAATTGGATGGAGATCCAATACCCAACAGGGCAAGATCCATTAGGGTTTATAAGGGGCCTCTATAAATAGGAGGGAACCAAAGCTCTATAGGCTAAGAGTTCTCTTGGTAGCCACCTTCTGTTATCTTCTCCCTACAGAAGCACAACGTCGCAGTCCCTACCATGTGGATATCGCTAGAGAGGAGGACACTTGACCTTCTTCATCCTCTCCTACAGATCTACAAGGATTCAGGGATATACGATCTCTCTAGGTACTTTCTTTTATATATGCAGTTTTCACGGATTTGTTTTGATGCACCGGTCTCCGCACGATGACAAAAACTTTCTATGAAAAATTTGGGCGTTTTGTGTTTGTTCTTCTGTTACGCATGAGATGTCGCTCCCCAGAAGGATTTCCCAACATCATCGCAGCCCCTACCATATGGATTATCGCTAGAGAGGAGGACATTTGAACTTCTTCATCCAATCTTATAGGTTTGTAGGAATTCAGGGATATACGATCTCCCTAGGTAATTTTCTTAGGCGTAGTTTTTGGTTTTACAAGTTTTTACACACTAACTTTTGCACGATGATAAGAACCTCTTTTTCTGCAAAAAATCTATAATTTTTATTTTTGTTTTTCTGCTACGTATATGATGTCGTTGCAGATTTCTCAATAGGTATTGCCCAAGCAGGTGGTGGTACTATCAGAGCTCGATCTCCTAGGGTTTATTAGGTGATAGTACCACATAAACTAGGTGGTGGTACTGCCAGTACTCAGGGCTGTAGGCGATAGTATTACTAGTACCTTGAAAACCCGAGATGAGACTTTTTTTGGCTCCATATTTGAAGCCATTTAGGGCCTATAAATACTCCACTCATCCTTGCTCAATTTACATAAGAATAGTGAACAAAAAAATTATGATTCCAAGTGTGTAAACTCTATTATAAACTCTTGAGTTTTCCCCTCCTTAAAAGTTTAGAATTATATCCAAAGGAGGTGTGAGACTTATAAAGGTTCTCTCCTAAACTTGTGAAAAGGAGAAAGAGTTATAAAAGGGTGGTTGATCTTTGCCCATCGAAAGAAGATCGTTAGTGAAAGCCACTAACCTTGACGGAGAAGGAATCGAGAGTGGACGTAGGTCGTGACGACTAAACCTATGTAAATCTAATGTGCACTTCTTCTTTTATTGTTTACTCTTATTACTTACTGATTTAGTTGCTCACTACACTTTACTCACTTTCCAAGTCAAAATGCATTTCTGATACAATTTCATTGAATGAGTTTTCGAATCCTCGTAATTTTTTGAAAGCACTAATTCACCTCCCCCTCTTAGTGCTACTATGATCCTAATAGTTGGTATTAGAGCCAAGTTTTTCTCAATTGGTTTAACACCGAAGAGAGACTAAATGGCTTTTTTCGACGATCAAGATCTATCACTCGTCCTTATATGTTTAATGGGACGGATTACACATATTGAAAAACACATATGAAGATTTTTTTGATTTCTATGGACTTTGATTTATGAAATTTTATCAAATGTGATTTAAAAAAATCCTCTAGACTAATGAATGAATGAAATGATCTAGAGAAAAAATCATTTTTTTAAATACCAAAGTATCAATGAGTTTAATTATGTTTCTATATATGAAACTACCCACAATATTTGACACATTTAAAGTTACATATGAAGGCACAAGTAGAGTTAAAGAATCTAAGATTAATTTCTTGCTATATAGTTTTGAATTAGTTCGAATAAAGCAACATGAAACCATTGGTGACATGTACACTCGCTTTATTGTTATTGTCAATGGTTTGAAAGCTCTTCATAAATATTTTACTAATTTTAAACTTGTTAATAAAATTCTAAAATCCCTTCCAAAAAGTTGGGATCCAAAGGTAACTATAATACAAGAAGCAAAGGACTTGAATAATTTTCCTCTGGAAGAACTTATGAGTGTTAGGATAAAAAATGACACTAAGAGAGGGGGGGGGGGGGTGTGGATGTGGGGGAAGTGGGTGGTGAATTAGTATAGCGAATAAAATCGATTCATTTAAGTGATTTTGGAAAACTTTGTATGTTGAAAATATTTCTTTTATAAATACAAGTTTTGGAAGGATGTTTAACTTAAATGAGATTATAAGTGAGTAGAGAAGAGGAGATTAGACAATTGCAATGAAGTAATAGAATGCTGTGAAAATAAAATACGCACCAAGAAGAGAACTCGATAATTTTATAGTGGTTCGGTTGTCCGACCTACGTCTACTCCCGATTCCTCTTCCAATGAGGTCATCGGCTTCTACTGTTGATCTTTCTTGAAGGGCAAAGATCAATCACCCCTTTACAGAACTTTTATAAGTGGCTCACTCTCCTTTTATAAACTTTCACACTTAGAAATAGTGGAGGTGAACTCTTAACTTTTATAAGCTATTTCACTATAGTTTCGATTTAGTTTTGATCACTTCTCTATGTAGAAACAACTTAGAAGTAAGGGGTATTTATAGGCCTCAATTAGCTTAAAAAATAGAGCAAAAAAATATCCCATCCCAAGTTTTTGGGGTCCTAGTGGTACCATTGCCCGACCCTGGCGGTACTATCGCTAGTTGACTCTGACACTAGGTGGTACCACCACCCATTTTGGTAGTGCTATCGCAAAATAGAGTCTCGAGTATTGGAATGGAGTGGTACCACCACTTGATTGGCGGTATCACCGCTTGATTGGCACTACCACCACTTGGTAGTTATTAATTACTGATGGTACCATGCCTAGTCTAGGCGGTACCACCACCCAAGCTTTTGGGAGACCAAGCCCTGGGTGGTTCCACCGCCCCAATCTGGTGGTGGCACCACTAGACATGGTTTCGCAACTTGATTGGGCCTTGAATCCGACCCAAACCTATCCAATTTTGAGCCCGATTGGCTCCTAACAAGGTTGGTGGGATTACCTCCCTAACCAAACCTTAATTACGTGCTAACTACGATATTTAAGATATATTCTAAACAAAACAAGTCTAGTAAGTCTAGGTTTCTTCTGGCAAACTTACGACGGACTTTCGATGAGCTCTCGGTAATCTTCCAGTGGACTCCCAACAAGCTCCTGGACTTCACGACAATCTACTTGGCGAGTTCCGACAAGCTCTTTTGGCAAGTTTCGATCTTCTTAATGAGCTCCGGTGAACTTCCGATGAACTTCTCGGTGAACTTCCGATGAACAATTCGGTAAGCTCCCGATGCATTTTCGACCAATTCTAGCAGCACTGCCAACGAACTTTCGGATTCCTGACGAACTCTCAGACCCCCAACGAATTGATCGAACTTGACTCTGACACTTAGTTTTGCTTTATGCCTTTATCGCTATTATAGTTAATCATGCATACTTTTCTCAACATATAGATTAGATCAACAATTAATCAATTGATTGCATCATCAAAATCTGAGATTCAATAATCTCCCCCTTTTGATACTGATAATCAATTGATAATAGAGTTAACCTTAACTCTCCCTACCTATATGCTGTTAGGATCAGAGAGGCACTAAGAGGGGGGGGGTGAATTAGTGCAGTGGATTAAAACTAGTAAGTTTGAAATTAATTTCGTAAATAGTTAGTTCATATGGAGATTTCGATTCGACGAAAGATGACTTCGTTAAAATAGCATGAGTAAAGGCAATCAAGAGTAGGGAGATGAAGACCGAATGATTTGCAGCTATGTAGGGAAATGATTTAGAAATTTAAACACTCACACATTCAAGGAACACCATGATGTATAGTGGTTCAGTCAAATGACCTACATCCACTTTCAAAGCCTTCTTCGATGAGGCTCCCAACTTCCACTAGCAAGTCACGTTGAAGGGGAAGGATTAAATACCCCTCTTACAGCCTTTTTATACGTGGTTCATACTCTTATAGATTTTTACAAAGAGAAGGAGGGAGGTGAACACTTAAGCTATCGAAAACAAGGCTTTGCTATAGCTTTTACTCAATTTCTAACTCTCAAAAGGTTGCCCTCTCAGTTGAGAAAGGAGGGGTATTTATAGACCCTAAGAGGATTCAAATTTGAATTATTTTTGGGTTTTCCGGTGTTGGCGGTGCCATCGCCTGTCAGTGTTAGACTGATAGAGTACTGGGCTCTCGGGTTCTAGGCAGTGCCACCGCCCCAGTCTAAGCGGTGCCACTACCCGGGCTCTCAGGTCCTGGGCGGTGCCACCACCCGGGCTCTTCAGCAAAGCTGAATGAGCCTTAATGTCGGCCCAAATTAGCCTAATAAGGGCCCGGTTGGCATCTACCAGGTTTAAACAAGATTATTTCCTAATCCTTACCCTAATTACATGCTAACTACGAAATTGAAACATAATTCTAAGTAATTTAAACCGACATTCTTCAAGTCTTCTTCCGGCGAGCTTTCTGGCAAACTTCCGGTGGACTTTCGACACTCTTTCGTATTTCTTCCGGCGGACTACTAGCAGGCTCCCGGATTCTATGACAAGTTCAACGAGTCTTTGGCAAGCTTCTGAACCGTCTCGATGATCTCCGTGAGCCTCCGACGATCTTTCTGGCAAACTTTCGAAACCTTCAGTAAGTCCCTGATTCTATCTCGGTTGGTTCCAGCAACACTTCCGATGATCCTTCAGACTTCCAATGAACTCTCAAACTCCCAATGAACTTGACCTCGGTAAATCACTTTATGTTTTCATCCTATCGTAGTTAATCCTATACACTTATCTCGACAATATGGATTAGAACAAATAATTCACCAATTGACTTCATCATCAAAATCCGAGATTCAACAATCTCCCCCTTTTTGATGATGAAAATCAATTATTGATGGAGTTAATCTTAACTCTCCCTATCTATATGTCATGTTATGAGAAGGTAAAAACACTCGAATTCTATCCTTTAAATTCAAGTCGAAACTGATAAGTTCCAACCGTTGAACTTATCATTTTGCTTAACAAGCATGCTCTAACATAAATACGAAACTTCGTATTTTTCTCAATGAAAATAATGTCAAGGTATGACACTTATAAACATTCATCATTACGTCAAAAGATATTAATTTGACATATGACAAGGATCAAATGATGTCGATAAAGTGCTCAAAATCAAGGCATGATATCAAATGAAATAATAGCTTATCTAAAAAAAGTTACATTTTAAGCATTTGAGATATATTACGATACATTACAATGCATTTAAGCATAGCAATTAATTATTGATTTCAAAGCATGGCAAAAGCAATTTGCAATATGAACCATATAAGTTATGGCGATGAGATATGATACACTAAGTCATTTTTCATTCCAACATATTGCTACATATAAGTCATTTGTCATCAATTTCATAATTTTCTCTCCCTTTCTCATCAACAAAAAGGAGGTGAAGAATTCAGACATAGTTATGAAATCCAAAAAAAAAATCAATCTTCATTTATCAAGCTACGACGGATTCATGAAGGATTTATGAAAATGATCAATTTATATCAAGCATTAACTTGTCATTTATGACTTTATGAAATGAAACATGCTTAATGTAGGTGGAGGGAGCATGAAATCAATTAAGATTGATCATTCGAGGAAGATATTAAATCATTTAAAATATTACAACAATATGAAGGCGTCATCCAAAATTCAAGAGATGTCATTTAAAATCCAAGTAGATGACATGAAAGAAACATAAAATAATGTGTCACAAATATGTCATTCAATATTTTATACTTAGGAGTATTTAAAAAATATGTCAATAGTAGTCATAAAGGTCTACAAAACAAGAGTCAAAGTAAACGACTATTCCTTAGGAGGAATTCCAAAATGCATATACAGGTGATCTATCTTCCGGTTCATTTGTCGTACTTCCTCCAAAATTTCAGCTTGCTATGATTTGATTTGATCTTGCTGAGATTTGATTTAAGTTATTTCTCTCATGATTAGATCTATAGAAGATGAAGCAAGAGTTAGTTCTGAAGGTGCTGCACCAAAGAGACTAGGAGGAGGAGATTCATTTCCCCTAAAAACAGGTGTTTCAGGTTGTTCTACTAATGGGGGAACTGGATCAATCCTTCTAGGTTGCCTAATCTATATACCATTGTTGAATATGCACCTAAGTCTCTTGAGTAGGTTTCTATTAATAGTGTTATATCTATCGACTTGAATTATTTCTTTATCGGGTGATACACAAATATTATGGGCCAGTATCAATCGAGTGATCAACCCTCTATATGGTAACATTGAGTCTCCAGATATTATCTCCATCATATATTGCCAGATCAAGTATCCAAAATAGTTATTTTGTCCGATCATAATCTAATACATGGTACTTAACTCTATTAGACTAATCTCATTATGGTGAAATTGTTTAGGAATAAGGATGCTTATGATGATGTGATGAAGAATTTTAGAATTAAAGGGTAACAAGTGCTCGCAGCTTTTAGAAAAAAATATCTAGGTTAGGATTTGTAAAAATAGTCTCTAAAGCGTTGAATCTCGGATTTTGATGATGAAACTAATTGAGTGTGTTTTGTTGTTTAACTGCATGTTGAGTTACGTAGGTCTATTATCGATCTGGATTAGATAGTTGACGCTGGAGGAATTGACGTTGCGCCGGAGGTGATCATGTCAGGATATTGGATGTCGAGCCGAAGGTTCGATCGACTATCAGCATGAGGCTTCAGACGTCGGGCATCGGGCCAAGAAGTGTGGAGTTACGCCATGGATATCGGGGTTGCGGAGATTAACCGTCAATTGGGCAATAAGCCACAAGAGAGGATCGATGTGCCGAAGGATCGGACAAAGCACCGATCAATGACGTACCGGGCAACTGAATGTCAATTCATGTTGTCGTAACTGTTTAGATCAAAGTAGGGTGTTTGGTGTTTGTTTGTGCAGGAGTAACTACGATAAGGATGAAGACGTAAAGTGAAACAAAGAGCCGAAGTCAAGTGCGATGGATCATTGGGAGTTCGAGTGTTTGATGGAAGTCCGAATATTCGTTGGGATTGCTGCCAGAACCGACCGAGAACGAGTAGGGAGCTTGCCGAAAGGTTTTCGGAAGTTCATCGGAAGTTCACGGAGCTTGCCAAGAAAGATTGGAGCTTGCCAAAGAAGCTCAGGGGAACTCGCCAAAATCATCGTGGAGTCCGAGAGCTTGCCGCGAGTCTGCAGGATGGTTTCCGAGGGATCGTCGGAAGACCACCAGAAGTTCGCCGGAAGCTCACCGGAAGAAGACTTGACTTGCGGATTTTGTAATAGCTTAGGAATGTCTTTAATTTCATAGTTAGCACATTAATTTGGGTTAGGATTAGGTGTTAAGTTGGTGTGTGCTGTGTGTGCCAAAGCCAGGAAGCAAAAGGTATGCAGAGCAGCGGTACCGCTGGGGCGATAACACCGCTGGGGCGGTAGCACCGCTGGGGCGGTAGTACCGCCTGTGTCGATCTGCCCGGTGACAAGCGGTAGCACCGCTCGACAGCGTAGCACCGCCTCGACAGCAAAGAGCACCGCCCGGCAAAGATCGAACTCAATATGATTTCAAATTTGGAGCCCAAATTTGAATCCATTTTGGATCTATAAATACCCCCCTTTTCTCAACTGAGAGGAACCCTTGGAGACTTAGATATTGAAAATAAGTCTTGGGAAAGTCTTGTTCTTCATTTGCTTAAGTGTTCACCTCATTTCCTTCTCTTTGTGAAAAATTGTAAGAATGTGAACCTCTTGTAAAAGGGTTGTAATAGGGGTATTTGGTCCTTCCCCTACAAAAGGATTTGCTAGTGGAAGTTGGGAGCATCATCGGAGAAGGCTTCGGAAGTGGATGTAGGTCAGATGACCGAACCACTATAAATCGGTTTGCATTTACTTTCTCGCAACTTACTTTGCTGCAAACCATTTTCATATGCTACCTTATTTACTTAACTTCATCTTCATCTTCTTACATATGCTTTAAAGTTAAAATGCAATCTTTTCGGGTTCAAACGAAATGCTGCATTCATTCGTACGAAGTTTCCGAACTTGTGTTAATTGTTGAAAAATCTATCATTCTTTACCGCTGCACTAATTCACCCCCCCTCTTAGTGCCACTCGATCCGTAACAATTGGTATCAGAGCCACATTCTTTCTCTTTCGGATTTACACCTGTGAGAAATGGCTCTAACTGGTTTTCAAGAGGGCTTTTCGGTTTTTCGTCCACCGTTCTTTAACGGATCGGACTACACTTATTGGAAAACTCGAATGAAAATTTTCATACTTTCAATGGACTTAGATTTATGGAACATTATTGAAAACGGTTTTTAACTTCCCTCTAAACCGACGAACGAATGGTCGGACTTAGAGAGAAAATCTTTTTCCTTGAACGCAAAGGCTATGAATGCCTTATTTTATGCCTTAGATAAGAACAAGTTCAATCGAATTTCAATATGCGAAATGGCTTTTGATATTTGGTGAACACTTGAAATCACGCATGAGGGAACTAGTAGAGTTAAAGACTCGAAAGTAAACCTCTTATTGCAAGATTTTCAGCTCTTCCGAATGACACCAAGCGAAACTATCGGCAATATGTACACCCGCTTCACGGATGTCGTCAATAGCTTGAAAGTCTTAGTAAATGTTTTTCGAACTTTGAACTCACTAACAAGATTTTAAGATCCCTCCCAAAGAGTTGGGATCCAAAAGTAACCGCAATACAAGAGACTAAAAATTTAAATGATTTTTCATTGGAAGAACTAATCGGTTCACTAATGACATATGAAATGAGTTTCTTCGAACATTTGGAATATGATGAACATATGAACCACCTTCTAAAGAACAAGAAGGATTTAGAACATCGGACAAATGAATGCCACTTGAGTGATAACTCAAGTGATGAGGACAATGAGGACATTGAACACATAACAATAAATGTTAACAAGTTCATTAAACAAAAATTAAAAAGCACAAATGAACTTGAATGGAGAAAGAGGCCAAAGAAGAAGAAGAAGGGTTGCAAAGAAGAATCAAGTAAAGAAGAGGCGAAATGGGCTTTGACGGTTTTCGACAATGAGGTAAGAAACTCACCCAAGTTATTCTTACCTTACTTTGAAATTACATGATCCTTTCATGAGTTGCTTGAAATAGTTGGTAGGATTTTTTTTAATGCTTTTTTCCTTCCTAGTATTTTTGAGAAGTAAAAATTATGAATGATATTTGCATGATTTGTGATATTGCCTAGAATTAATCCATGTATGTGTATCTTGATATTTTATATTTCATTTCTAAACATGATGCTTGATGATTTTGTATCATGCATGAACTTTTGAAGTAATGAAGTGTCATATTGTGATGATGAAACTTATTTTTTGAATTTATAAATAGATGCATGATTTTGGCAAAAATTTGAACATGGCCTTTTAACATAAAAATTGAATGTGTGCTATCATTTTTATGTATTTGGTCATGACGGTTTTAAGATTAAGCTCGTGTTTTATTTTGATACATGTGTTCATAAAAATTTTGAATATGCTCACATCAAATTGCTTAAAATGAAAATGTATTTTTTCATTCTATTGAGATGAATGAATTCATGTTATGAGACTTGTGAATCTCATGAAAATAAACATGATGAATATTTTAAAAAATGTCCCTCATGTTTTTGGTCTTAATGATTTCTGTTTAAACTTGCTCTTTGGACTATTGAATCTCGGATTTTGATGATGAAACTAATTGAGTGTGTTTTGTTGTTTAACTGCGTGTTGAGTTACGCAGGTCTACTATCGATCAGGATTAGACAATTGACACTGGAGGAATTGACGTTATGCCGGAGGTGATCACGTTAGGATATTGGATGTCGAGCCGGAGGTTCGGTCGACTATCGGCAGGAGACTTCGGACGTCGGGCATCGGGCCAAGAAGTGCGGAGTTGCACCATGGATATTGGGGTTGTGAAGGTCAACCGTCGATTAGGCGACAAGCCGTAAGAGAGGGCGATGTGCTGAAGGATCGGACGAAGCACCAACCAATGACGTGCCGGGCAACTGAATGTCAATTCGTGTTGTAGTAACTATCTAGATCGAAGTAGGGTAATTGGTGTTTGTTTGTGCAGGAGTAACTACGATAAAGATGAAGATGTAAAGCGAAACAAAGGGCCGAAGTCAAGTGCGATGGATCATTGAGAGTTCGAGTGTTCGATGGACGTCTAAACATTCGTTGGGAGTGCTATCAGAACCGGTCGAGAACGAGTAGGGAGCTTGCTGAAGGGTTTTCGGAAGTTCATCGGAAGTTCACGAAGCTTGCCAAGAAAGATCGGAGCTTGCCAAAGAAGCTCGGGGGAACTCGCCAAAATCATCGTGGAGTCCGAGAGCTTGCTGGGAGTTCGCAAGATGGTTTCCGAGGGATCGTCGGAAGACTGCCGGAAGTTCACCGAAAGCTCATCGAAAGAAAACTTTACTTGCGAACTTTGTAATAGCTTAGGAATGCCTTTAATTTTGTAGTTAGCACATTAATTTTGGTTAGGATTATGTGTTAATCCTTTAACCCAAGTATGGGCCTATTGGGCCCTGTTTGGGACCGATTTGGGCCGGCCCAAACCAGAAGTTGATATGCGTTGGGCGGTGGCACCGCCTAGCTGCATGCGTGCTGAGCGGTGGCACTGCCCAGCAACTTGTGTGTTGGGCGGTAGCACCGCTGAAGCTGAAGACATGCGTCTTTGGCGGTGGCACCGCCCGAACTTGTGTCTTTGGCGATAGCACCGCTTAGCAGCCAGAGTTACCGTCGGGCTGCGGTAGCACCGCCTAGCTAGGTGGTAGTACTGCCCTTGCTGTGTCCGGCGGGCGGTAGTACCGCCCTTCTTGCCGGTCGTCACGATCGATAGGCGAGCACCTCCTCCGACAGCAGAGCACCGCCCAAAGGAACTCAATTTAATTTCAAATTTGGAGCCCAAATTTGAATCCATTTTGGATCTATAAATACCCCCCTTTTCTCAGTTGTGAGTAGAAAACCCTTGGAGAGTTAGATTTTGAAAATAAGTCTTGGGAAAGTCTTATTCTTCATTTGCTTAAGTGTTCACCTCATTTCCTTCTCTTTGTGAAAACTTATAAGAGTGTGAACCTCTTGTAAAAGGTTGTAAGAGGGGTATTTAGTCCATCCCCTTCAAAAGGATTTGCTAGTGGAAGTTGGGAGCATCATCGGAGAAGGCTTCGGAAGTGGATGTAGGTCGGATGACCGAACCACTATAAATCGGTTTGCATTTACTTTCTCGCAACTTACTTTGCTGCAAACCATTTTCATATGCTGCCTTATTTACTCAACTTCATCTTCATCTTCTTACATATGCTTTAAAGTTAAAACGCAATCTTTCAGGGTTCAAATGAAATGCTGCATTCATTCATACAAAGTTTCCGAACTTGTGTTAATCTCTGAAAAATCTTTCGTTCTTTACCGCTGCACTAATTCACCGCCCCCCCCCTCTTAGTGCCACTCAATCCCTAACAATTAGTATCAGAGCCACGTTCTTTCTCTTTCAGATTTACACCTGTCAGAAATGACTCTAAATGGTTTTCAAGATGGCTTTTCGATTTTTCGTCCACCGTTCTTTAACGGTTCGGACTACACATATTGGGAAACTCGAATGAGAGTTTTTATGCTTTCAATGAATTTGGATTTGTGGAACATCATCGAAAATGGCTTTCAACCTTCCTCTAAACCGTCGAACGAATGGTCGGATTTGGAGAAAAGGTCTTTTTCTTTAAACGTAAAGGCTATGAATGCCTTATTTTACGCTTTAGACAAGAACGAGTTCAATTGAATTTCAATGTGCAAAATGGCTTTCGATATTTGGCAAACACGTGAAATCATGCATGAGGGAACTAGTAGAGTTAAAGACTCGAAAGTAAACCTCTTATTGCATGATTTTGAGCTATTCCGAATGACACCAAGCGAAACTATCGACGATATGTACGCCCGCTTCATGGATGTCGTCAATAGCTTGAAAAGTCTTGGTAAATGTTTTTCGAACTTTGAACTCACTAACAAGATTTTAAGATCCCTCCCAAAGATTTGGGATCTAAAAGTAACTACAATATAAGAGACTAAAAATTTAAATGATTTTTCATTGGAAGAACTAATCGGTTCACTAATGACATATGAAATGAGTTTCTTCGAACATTTGGAACATGATGAACATATGAACCACCTTCTAAAGAACAAGAAGGATTTGGAACCTTGGGCAAATCAATGCCACTTGAGTGATGACTCAAGTGATGACTCAAGTGATGAGGACAATGATGACATTGAACTTTTAATGAATCTTAATAAGTTCATTAAACAAAAATCTAAAATAGACAATGAACTTGAATAGAGGAAGAGGCCAAAGAAGAAGAAGAAGGCTTGCAAAGAAGAATCAAGTAGAGAAGAGTTAAAATGGGCTTTGACGGTTTTCAACAATGAGGTAAGAAACTCACCCAAGTTGCTTCTACCTTATTTTGAAATTACATGATGCTTTCCATGAATGCTTAACTTAGTTAGTAGGAATTTTTTTCATGCTTTTCTTGTGTTTTTAGAAATTAAAAAAAATATTTTAAAAATTATACTATGCTTTTCTTTATAGTATTTTTGAAAATTAAAAATATGAATGATGATTGTATGATTTGTGATAATGTTTAGACACCTAATAGAATCAACCCATGCATGAGTATTTTGATGGTTTACATTGTCTCTAAACATGATGCTTGATGATTTTATATCATGCATGAGTTGTTGAAGTGATGTTGATTTAAAAAACTTCTATCTTGGATTAATGGGTCTTGACCTTTTTTTTGATGAAATTTTTAGATGATACATGTCTTCATGAAATCAATTATAAAGACCTAACCCATAAATTTTCCAAATAAAAGAAATGTGATTTTAATGTTGCCTTGTATTACATTTGGACTTGATGATTTTCATGATAAAAATTATTTTTCATATTTATAAAATGATGCATGATTTTACCAAAGAATTTGAGCATCGATCATCTTGTTATAACTAATGTAAGAAAGAATTAAAATGATTTTGATGATATTTTCATTTTTGAATATGATGCATGACATTTTCATATGAAAAATTTGAACATTCTTATGAAAGATCAAATCACTTAAATTGAAACTCATAAAGATGAGAAAATGTACTATCATGATGTTTGATGCATATGATCTTGATGGGTTTAATGACAAACTTATATTTTGAATTTATACAATGATGGGTTCCATATAAATATTTGAATATACATTATGAAATCATCATGGAAATGAAAATATTAAAAGTTTGTTATTATGTTTAATGACTTTATGATATCATATTTTGATGACAAACTCATGTTTTGGTCTTAAATTTGATAATCATCATTTGAAACATGAGCACACTTGTTTGAAACAAAATGAAACATATTATCATGATAAATCGAATCTCATAAGGTGTTATATTTTTATCTTGATGAATTTTATGATGAAGTTTGTCTTTCAATGTTGAATGTTGATATTTATATTTTATTTGACATCAAAAAAACAAAGGCATGCTCATATGAAATAAATCATACAATGGAAATGCATGTTTCTTGAAATCTTTCAATTTTCAAATAAAAGACAAGTGATAAATTCATTTATGATATTTTGTAAATCACTTAACTTATGAATGAGATTTTGATGATACGGTAATGACTTTATTCATGTTATGAATGTTAAAAATGATAATTTGATTAGGAGTTTCAAATTAACAAAATGAGTTTGAATAATTTTATGACTCCTCTCTTGATCTCTTGAAATCATGACCTTGAATTCTTGACTTGAGATATTTTTGAGAATCAAAATATTCTCCTCTATGATTACTTCTTTTTATCATTTACCAGAGAACAATTCAAGTTTATGTCATTTGTGAATCTCACAAACTATGTTAATGATTTTGATGATTCGAACTTGAATGAGCTTTATCACAATCCAAGTCTTGATATTTTGATATTTGATACTTGGAATTCTTATGCATGAATCAAGTTACTCTTTGTGCTATATCTTTTCAAATGAATCATGAGCCTTGATGTCATATATTTCATGATATAGAAATGACAAGATTTCTTTGCCTTGTGTGGTAAATTGAATATTTGACATAAATGAAATTTGCTTTACGAAGAATCATGAATGATGTCTTTTGGTGTTAATCCTTATTGATATTTCATATTGATATCTTTCATGAATTCTTTGCATCTATGTTTTGTATGCATCATAAAAAAAAATTGAAATACTGATTGATGCATAATTATTTCATTGAAATATTATTCATCCCTTCTTTTCGATAGTGACAAAGGGGGAGTTAGCTTGCTAGCTTATGTATCACAAGTGAAAATAACAAACATAGTAAGCTAGAACTTGAAAAAGGCAAAACTTGCACTTCTCAAAATGAGAAGAAAGAAATTGTAAAGTTGCATTATTTTTTAACTCATAAGCTTGAATGTTTAAAATCTTATAAATTTTACAAAAATTACTAGCTCATTGTAAATAAAAAGTTGACTTGTAAAAGGGAAACTTAGGTGCAAAAGAGAAAAATTGAAAGGGAGCTAGTTTGCGTATTGCAAAGTATGCTAGCTTATCATTATTGCTTGCTTGCTTGTCATAAATTTCCCTCATACCATGATTTGTTTATGACTCCCTTGAATTTATGACTTGATATGTTAAAAATTCATGATGGAAATTTGTTATTTTGTCATGATGGAAGCATTCATGTAAAGGGAAAAGAATTGTATTTTTCCCTTCTTTTTGACAAAATCAAAGGCAGAGAAGATTTATTGCTCGCTTGCATGATTAATTTGCTAGCTCATTCAAGAGGAGGAAAATTGCTAGCTTATGCATCAAAAGGAAAAATTTTACTAGCTTGAGTATTGAGAAGCAAAAAGTTGCTATCTCAAGAGAGGCAAAAATCTTGCTCAGTTTTACTTCTTCAAAATTGCTTACATTTTTGTTACAAATTATTGTTGAATCTCATGCAAGATTATTTAAAGTATTAGATCCTCCTTTACTTTTTGATGCTAACAAAGGGGGAGAAAGTTTTTAGCTCGAACATTGCAAAAATTTGTCATCTTGATTCCTATTTTGCAACTTCATGAGAAGCTAAGAATTGTTATATCAAAGGATGCAAATATTGCTATCGTGAGAAACAAAGTGCAAACTTGCACATCTCAAGAAGTAAGTAAAAATTACTATCATTGCCCATCCTTGAAACTTGCTATGATTGAATGATATTATTTGGTGTTGTACTGCAAAATATTATATGATGTGATAAATAGCTAGTGTGTTGTAAAAATTTGCATATCTTTTAAAATGGCTATGATGCTACTTCTCCTTTTTGTTGATGACATAGGGGGAGAAGTAGATTGATGACTTCATGCAATGTAATGATGCTTGAATATTTTATATATTTGCATAATGTTTTGTTGTTTTCTCTTAACATTATGATAAATATTGCTTGGATTTAGGATAATCCAAGGTTTCTATCAATGGCATATTGATATGGGGAGTTTGTGTTAAACTCCGGGGAGTTTATGTTAAACTCCGGGGAGTTATGGTTAACTCCGTCAGTCATCAATTAGTTGTCAACATCAAAAAGGGGGAGATTGTTGAATCTCGGATTTTGATGATGAAACTAATTTAGTGTGTTTTGTTGTTTTACTGCATGTTGAGTTACGTAGGTCTACTATCGATCAGGATTAGATAGTTGACGCTGGAGGAATTGACGTTGCGCCGGAGGTGATCACGTCAGGATATTGGATGTCGAGCTGGAGGTTCGGTCAACTATCGGCAGGAGGCTTCGGACGTCGGGCATCAGGCCAAGAAGTGCGGAGTTGCGCCAAGGATATCGGGGTTACGGAGGTCAACCATCGGTTGGGCAACAAGCCGCAAGAGAGGGCGATGTGCCGAAGGATCGGACGAAGTACCGACTAATGACGTGTCGGGCAACTGAATGTCAATTCGTGTTGTAGTAACTGTCTAGATCAAAGTAGGGTGTTTAGTGTTTGTTTGTGCAGGAGTAACTATGAGAAAGATGAAGATGTAAAGCGAAACAAAGGACCGAAGTCAAGTGCGATGGATCATTGGGAGTTCGAGTGTTCGATGGAAGTCCGAAGATTCGTTGGGAGTGCTACCGGAACCGGCCGAGAACGAGTAGGGAGCTTGCCGAAGGGTTTTCAGAAGTTCGTCGGAAGTTCATGGAGCTTGCCAAGAAAGATCGGAGCTTACCAAAGAAGCTCGGGGGAACTCGCCAAAATCAACGTGGAGTCCGAGAGCTTGCTGGGAGTCCGCAGGATGGTTTCCGAGGGATCGTCGGAAGACTGTCAGAAGTTTGCCGGAAGCTTACCGGAAGAAGACTTGACTTGCGAACTTTGTAATAGCTTAGGAATGTCTTTAATTTTGTAGTTAGCACATTAATTTAGGTTAAGATTATGTGTTAATCCTTTAACCCAAGTATGGGCCCATTGGACCTTGTTTGGGACCGGTTTAGGCCGAGTTTTTGGCCCAAACCAGAAGTCGATATGCACTGGACGGTGGCACCGCCCAGCAGCCAATGTGTTGGGTAGTGGCACCGCCCAGCAGCATGTGTGTTGGGCGGTGGCACCGCCCAGCAAATTGTGTGCCGGGCGGTAGCACTGCCCAACAGCTAGCAGCATGTGTGCTGGGCGGTGGCACCACCCAGCAACTTGTGTGTTTGGCGGTAGCACCGCCCAGCAGCCAGCAAGCCAGGTGATAGCACTGCCTGGCTGGGGCGGTAGTACCACCCCTATTGTGTCAGTTTGCCAGACTGACAGGCGGTAGCACCACCTCTGACAGGCGGTCGCACCGCCTCTGACAGGCGGTAGCACCGCCCCAACACTGGGAACTCCAATTTGATTTCAAATTTGGAGCCCAAATTTGAATCCATTTTGGATCTATAAATACACCCCTTTTCTCAACTGAGAGTAGAAAACCCTTGGAGAGTTAGATTTTGAAAATAAGTTTTGGGAAAGTCTTATTCTTCTTTTGCTCAAGTGTTCACCTCATTTTCTTCTCTTTGTGAAAACTTGTAAGAGTGTGAACCTCTTGTAAAAGGGTTGTAAGAGGGGTATTTGGTCCTTCCCCTACAAAAAGATTTGCTAGTGGAAGTTGGGAGCCTCATCGGAGAAGGCTTCAGAAGTGGATGTAGGTCGGATGATCGAACCACTATAAATTGGTTTGCATTTACTTTCTCGCAACTTACTTTGTTACAAACCATTTTCATATGCTGCCTTATTTACTCAACTTCATCTTCATCTTCTTACGTATGCTTTAAAGTTAAAACGCAATCTTTCCGGGTTCAAACGAAATGCTGCATTCATTTGTACGAAGTTTCCGAACTTGTTTTAATCGCTGAAAAATCTATCGTTCTTTACCGCTGCACTAATTCACCCCTCCTCTTAGTGCCACTCGATCCCTAACATGGACCTATATGAAAAACATGAGTATACTCATATGAATGTCAAATCACTTGAAATGGAACACATAAAAAATGAGAAATTGCACTATCATGATGCTTTACGTGTAATGCTTTTGATCTTAATGGGCTAAATGATAACTTATATTTCAAAGTAATACAATGATGACTTTCATATAAATAATTGGACATACCTTATGTAATTATCATTAATAATGATAGTTGGTTGTCATGCTTAATGATTTTATGATATCATGAGTATTTAAAGGCATTATATCTTGATGACAAACTCATGTTTTGGTCTTGAATTTGATACTCATTTTAGAAACATGAGCACACTTGTATGAAAAAAACAACTTAAAAAGAAGATATTTTTCCTATCTTATTGAGATTAATGATTTCATGATATTTTGAGAATCTCGAAATTAATTTTGATGATTCAAGTTAATAATTTGATATGAATGAGCTTAAACTACATTGTGATCTTGATAACTTGAGTCTTTCAAGATCTCTCACTTCATATCATGATTTTCCCATGTTGTTGAAGAAAAATCCAAATGAATCATAAATTATTTTCTCTTAATTGATTGATACTCAACTTGAGAAAATATATTTTAAAGATTGAAACATTGCATGCACAATTTGATTTTTCTCCTATGTTTCAATACACATGACTTGATGATTGAAATATTAATGCAAACACTTAAAATATCACTTGTCATGATTTGAATATTGATTTAAAAGAAATTTTGTTTGACTTGATATTTTTTATGAATTTGAATAAGACTTATTAAAGATTCTTGATTCATCTCTTAATCTCTTGAAATCATAACCTTGAATTCTTGACTTGAGATATTTTTGGGAATCAAAATATTCTCTTCTATGATTGTTTCTTTTTATCATTTGCCAAAGAGGAAAACAATTCAAGTTATTTACGTCATTTGTGAATCTCAGAAACTATGTTAATAATTTTGATGATTCGAACTTGAATGAGTTTTATCATAATCCAAGTCTTGATATCTTGATATTTGATACTTGAAATTATTATGCATGAATCAAGGTACTCTTTGTGCTATATCTTTTTAAATAAATCATGAGCCTTGATGTCATATATTTCATGATATAGAAATGACAAAATTTCTTTGCCTTGTGTGGAAAATTAAATATTTTACATAAATAAAATTTACTTTATAATGAATCATGAATGATGTCTTTTGGTGTTGATCCTTATTGATATTTCATATTGATATCTTTCATTAATTCTTTGCATCTATGTTTTGTATGCATCATAAAAAAAATTGAAATATTGATTGATGCAAAATTATTGCATTGAAATATTATTCATCCCTTCTTTTCGATAGTGACAAAGAGGGAGTTAACTTGCTAGCTTATGTATCACAAGTAAAAATGACAAACATAGCTAGCTAGAACTTGAAAAAGGCAAAACTTGCACTTCTCAAAATGAGAAGAAAGAAATTGTAAAGTTGCATTATTTTTGAACTCATGAGCTTGCATGTTTAAAATGTTATAAATTTTACAAAAATTACTAGCTCATTGCAAACAAAAAGTTGATGACTTGCAAAAGGGGAACTTAGGTGCAAAAGAGAAAAATTGAAAGGGAGCTAGTTTGCATATTGCAAAGTATGCTAGCTTATCATTATTGCTTGCTTGCTTGTCATAAATTTTCCTCATACCATGATTTGTTTATGACTCCCTTGAATTCATGACTTGATATGTTAAAAATTCATGATGGAAATTTGTTATTTTGTCATGATGGAAGCATTCATGTAAAGGGAAAAGAATTGTATTCTTCCCTTCTTTTTGACAAAATCAAAGGAGGAGAAGATTTATTGCTAGCTTGCATGATTAATTTGCTAGCTCATTCAAGAGGAAGAAAATTGCTAGCTTGTGCATCAAAAGAGAAAATCTTGCTAGCTTGAACATTGAGAAGCAAAAAGTTGCTACTCAAGAGAGGCAAAAATCTTACTCAATTTTACTTCTTCAAAATTGCTTACATTTTTGTTACAAATTATTGTTGAATCTCATGCAAGATTATTTGAAGTATTTGATCCTCCCTTTCTTTTTGATGCTAACAAAGGGGTAGAAAGTTTTTAGCTCGAACATTATAAAAATTTGCCATCTTGATTCCTATTTTGCAACTTCATGAGAAGCTAAGAATTGTTATATCAAAGGATGCAGATATTGCTATCGTGAGAAACAAGGTGCAAACTTGCACATCTCAAGAAGCAAGTGAAAATTACCATCATTGCCCATCCTTGAAACTTGCTATGATTGAATGGTATTATTTGATGTTGTATTGCAAAAATATTATATGATGTGATAAATAGCTAGTGTGTTGTAAGAAATTTGCATATCTTTTAAACTAGCTATGATGCTACTTCTTTTTGTTGATGACATAGGGGGAGAAGTAGATTGATGACTTCATGTAATGTAATGATGCTTGAATATTTTAAATATTTGCATGATGGATTTATATTTCTCACTACATGAATGATACATGTTACTTGGATTTGGGATAATCCAAGGGTTCTATCAATGGCATATTGATAGGGGGAGTTTGTGTTAAACTCCGGGGAGTTATGGTTAACTCCGTCAGTCATCAATTAGTTGTCATCATCAAAAAGGGGGAGATTGTTGAATCTCATATTTTGATGATTAAACTAATTGAGTGTGTTTCGTTGTTTAACTGCGTGTTGAGTTATGTAGGTCTACTATCGATCAGGATTAGATAGTTGATGCTGGAGGAATTGACGTTGTGCCGGAGGTGATCACGTCAGGATATTAGATGTCGAGCCGAATGTTCGGTCGACTATCGGCAAGAGGCTTCGGACGTCGGGCATCGGGCCAAGAAGTGTGGAGTTGCGCCATGGATATCAAGGTTGTGAAGGTCAACCGTCAATTGGACAACATGCCGTAATAGAGGGCGATGTGCTGAAGGATCGGACGAAGCGCCGACCAATGACGTGCCAGGCAGCTGAATGTCAATTCGTGTTGTAGTAATTGTCTAGATCAAAGTAGGGTGCTTGGTGTTTGTTTGTGCAGGAGTAACTACGATAAGAATGAAGACGTAAAGCGAAACAAAGGACTGAAGTCAAGTGCGATGGATCATTGGGAGTTCGAGTGTTTGATGGAAGTCCGAAGATTCATTGGGAGTGCTGCTAGAACCGGCCGAGAACGAGTAGGGAGCTTATCGAAGGGTTTTCGGAAGTTCGTCGGATGTTCGTCGGAAGTTCGCAGAGCTTGCCAAGAAAGATCGAAGCTTGCCAAAGAAACTCGGGGGAAATCGCCAAAATCATCATGGAGTCCGAGAGCTTACCGAGAGTCCGCAGGATGGTTTCCGAGGGATCGTCGGAAGACCGTCGAAAGTTTGCTGGAAGCTCGTCGGAAGAAGACATGACTTGCGGACTTTGTAATAGCTTAGGAATGTCTTTAATTTCGTAGTTAGCACATTAATTTGGGTTAGGATTTGGTGTTAATCTTTTAACCCAAGTATGTGCCCATTGGGCCTTGTTTGGGACCGGTTTGGGCTGAGTTTTCGGCCCAAACCAGGAAGTTGGTGTGTGCTGGGCGGTAGCACCGCCCAGCAACATGTGTGCTGGGCGGTGGCACCGCCCAGCAACTTGTGTGTTGGGCGGTAGCACTGCCCAGCAGCCAGTAGGCCAGGCGGTAGCACCGCTTGGCTGGGGCGGTAGTACCGCCCCTACTGTGTCTAGCTGGGGCGGAAGTACCGCCCCTGCTGTGTCAGTCTGCCAGACTGATAGGTGGTAGAACTGCCTCTAACAAGCGGTAGCACTGCCCCAGCACCGGGAACTCCAATTTAATTTCAAATTTGAAGCCCAAATTTGAATCCATTTTGGATCTATAAATACCCCATTTTCTTAGCTGAGAGGTGAAAGGATCTAAAAGACACTAAGAGGGGGGGGGGTGAATTAGTGTAGCGGATTAAAATCGTACTTTTGAAACCGATTTTACAAAAACACAAGTTCGTAGGAAGATTTCGATTTGGCGAAAGAGAACTTGAAAGTAATTGCTTACGTAAAGGAAATAACTATGAACTAAACAACTTGCAGCCAAGTAATGAAATGATTCAAGAATGTAAACACTCACACATTTATGGACACAATGATGTATAGTGGTTCGGTCAAATGACCTACATCCACTCTTGAAGCCTTTACGATGAGGCTCCGCTCTTCCACTAGCAAATCCTTTGAAGCGAAAGGACCAAATACCCCTTTTACAACCCTTTACAAGAAGTTCACACTTGTACAAGATTTCTCAAGAAGAAGAAGAAGGTGAACACTTAGCAAGAACAAGACTTTTCAAGACTTTTCAAAAGCTCAAGACTAAGATTCTAACTCTCAAAAGGGTGCCCTTTCAGCTGAGAAAGGGGGGGTATTTATAGATCCAAAGTGGATTCAAAATTGGGCTCCAAATTTGAAATCAAATTTGGAGTTCCCAGGTTCTGGTGGTCAGAGGCGGTGCCACCGCCTGTGTCAGTCTGTTGACTAACGTCTGGGCTGTACCACCGCCAGGCGTTGCTACCGCTCGATCTAGTGATGGCGGTGCCACCGCTTGACCAGCGGTTCCACCGCCTATCTAGTACTGAGGCGGTGCTACGCTGCATAAAGCGGTTCCACCGCTTGTTGCGTATGCGGCGGTGCTACCGCTCGGCCCAGCGGTGCCACCGCCCGGTGGCGGTTCAACGCTGGCCCATTCAGCCAAGCCCGAATGGGCCCTGTTTAAGCCCCAAATTGGCCCAATAGAGGCGGTTGGCCCCAGCAGGATTTTCTTTTACTAAATCCTTGCTCTACTCATGTGCAAACTACGAACTTAAAAACATAACTCAACGTGATTTGATCCGACACTCTTCAAGTCAACTTCCAGCGAGCTTTACGGTGAGATTCCGGCAGGCTTCCGATGCTTCCCTCGGATTGCTTCCAGTGGACTCCCAGCATACTCTGGATTGTATGGCGAGCTCAATGAGTCTTCGGCTAGCTTCCGAATCTTCCCGATAAGTTCCGCGAACCTTCGATGATCTTTGAGATGAACTTCCGAAAACTTCGACAAGTCCCTGATTCGATCTTGGATGGTTCCGGCAACACTTCCGAAAATCTCTCGGACTTTCGATGAACTCTTGAACCCCCGACGGACTTGACCTCGGTAAATCACTTTATGTTTTCTTCCCATCATAGTTATTCCTGCACACTTATCTCGACAAAGTAGATTAGAACAAATATTTCACCAATTGACTTCATCATCAAAATCCGAGATTCAACAATCTCCCCCTTTTTGATGATGACAATCAATTGGTGATGGAGTTACTCTTAACTCCCCCTATCTATATGCCATAAAATTGCTTGAATTCAATTTTGAATTCAACACAATAAATTTAACTTCATGATGTACATAATGATGACAAAGTCGATGTTGGACATTAAGATGTCAAATAGGTATCAAAGATATCAATGAAGTATACATAATTAAAAACATGATATCAAGAACCTAAATAAGCATTTTAACTTGCAATAACTTATAAAGCATGGAAAATGCATATAGCTGTCAACATATGGTAATACACATATTATTTCTCCCCCTTTGTCATCAACAAAAAGGAAACGAGGGATTCATATGTAATAATAAAGGATGGCCGAAAAATATCACAAATGTGGAAAAGGAAATTAATCAGAAAGCCAAAAATCATTTCACAATGGCCAAGAAGATGTAATGAAGATAATACAACATATATGTCAAGATGTAATGAAGATAATACAACATATATGTCAACATACAACACAAGTTTACAACGTTCAAAAAGAAAATACAAGCTACTCCTCAGGAGGAATGCCAAGATGCCTATACATGTGATCGATCTTTTGGTTCATCTTCTGCATTTCCTTCAAAATTTCAATTTGCTGTAATTTTACTTCATTTAACTCTCTCATGATCGGATCGTCAGAAGATGGAGAGCGAAAATGGCACATGTAGCTGCAACAAAGGATCGGGAGGAGGAGATTCATTTCCCCTAAGGACTGGTGTTTGGGATGGTCTACTGGTGGGGGAGGTATATCACATCTCCTAGGTTGTCTAACCCCTATTTCATGCTCGAATGTACACCTAAGTCGCCTAAGTAGTTTAACATCAATGATATTAAATCTGTCCACTTGTATTGCTTCTTCATTTGATGGAATGCAAATATTATGGGCATGCAATAGTTTAGTTATTAAACCTCCATATGGTAACATTGATCCTTTAGAAAGGACCTCTATCATGTGCTGCCGGATTAGGTATCCAAAACAAAAATGTTGTCTGGTCATGATCCAATATAAGGTACCTAACTCAGTGAAACTGATCTCATCATGATGAAACTGTTTAGGAATGACAATGCTTACAAGAATGTGATGCAAAATTTTAGAGTTAAAAGGTAGTAAATGTTCACAACTCTTGGGGATTATACCTAAATGGGTTTGCAAACACAGTTTCTAAAGCTTAGTGGGTGGCACCAACGTGTCCATATCCCATTTTCCTCTAAAATAACACCTAACTCTTTTTCAACAATTCCAATTAATGAGCATATAGTATTATCACATATTTGGATCTCATTACCTAGAAGATAAGTTGACAAGCCATCATCATTCATAGTTAAATTAGCATAGAATAATTTAACTAAGCGTGATAAACAGTTCAACAATTTGCAAAATGGGTAAGGCCTCTAAGTCTGCAAACCACATGATAGGTTCTAGGCTCCTAATTGATTCAAATCAACATATTTTCCTTTATGAATGGGTCTAGAACCAAGTTCAGAAAATCTAAGTGAAGCTTCTTGTGATTTAAACAAGGATTGGTCAAATGAATCTACCTCCATCCTTTTTCCTTTGTCTCTTGATGTTCTTTTAGGAGTCATTTCTATTTAGGATAGATCAATAATCAATTGAAGAAAGGAATTAAACTAGACAAGAAAAGGAAAGAGAAATAATTCGGTTTTTACATTAGATTATTCCTTTGAGATGTAGGGAGCTTGAATCAAAGTAAGATCTCATTCTTAGGCTTCTAGAGGGAAGAAATGATGCTTGGGAGGGTTTAGAGGAGTGTAGAGAGGTGAGGAAGAGTCTCTCAGGTTAGGGGGGGCGGTTCTACCGTCGGCTAACTCACCCCCTTATAAAGGGGTGTTGATACTACCGCCCATGATTCCACAGACTACCCAGTGGTGCCACCCATTTCATTAATTTTTTTTTTATTTTAAAAAAAATTTGTCTTAGAGATGGGATAAAGTCAAAAAGAATTTGATGAAAATAAATCCAAGAAGAAAAATCAAAATGTATGGAATCAAATCAATGAAAACCATAATTTCAAGGAAAGATATCATTAAATAGAGCTTACTTATTTGGACAGTTTAACATGCCTAATTCCCTTCTAATAAAATCAAATTATTTCTCATTTAAAGGTTTCGTAAAAATGTCCGCTAATTGATGATTTGTATCAACAAATTCAAGGGTGACATCTCTACTACTTACATGATCACGTATAAAATGATGCCTAATGTCAATGTGCTTAGTTCGAGTGTTGAATCGGATTTTTAGTTAGACAAATAGCACTCGTGTTATCACATTTTATAGGAATGTTTTTTAAGTAGATTCCATAGTCTTCTAGTGTATTTTTCATCCAGATAACCTGTGCACAGCATGCACTTGCAGCTATATATTCAGCTTCTGCCGTAGATAGTGCAACCGAATTTTGTTTCTTGGAAGTCCAAGAAACAAGTGCATGTCCTAGAAATTGGCATGTTCCGGATGTGCTTTTTCTATCTATTTTACATCCACCAAAATCTGCATCTGCATAAGCTTTCAAATCAAAATTATCAGATTTTGGATACCATAATCCAAGATTAGGGGTCCCTTTAAGATATCTAAGAATCCTCTTGACAGCTTTCAAGTGAGATAGCTTAGGATTAGCTTGGAATCTTGCACATAGCCCTACACTGAACATGATGTCAGGTCTGGTTGTAGTGAGATAAAGCAGGCTACCTATCATGCCCCTATAAGTTTTTTGATCAAAACTTTCTCCATTTTCATCCATATCTAATTTAGCGGAGGTGCTCATAGGAGTGCTAATATCTTTTGATCCATCCATGTTAAATCGTTTTAACAATTCCAATGTGTATTTTGATTGATTTAGAAATATACCATCACTTAGTTGCTTGATTTGTAGTCCTAAAAAAAATTTAGTTCTCCCATTAGGCTCATCTCAAATTCATCACTCATATCCTTAGCAAATAATTCACATAGTGATTTATTACAAGACCCAAAAATAATATCATCAACATAAATTTGAACAATAAGAAAATTGTTTTCAAAATGTTTAATAAACAATGTAGTATCAACCTTGCCTTTAGTGAAATCATTTGAAATTAAAAAAGAACTAAGCCTCTCATACCATGCCCTAGGGGCTTGTTTTAGACCATATAGAGCCTTAGTTAGCTTAAACACGTGGTTAGGAAATAGAGAGTTTTCAAATCCGGGTGGTTGTTCGACATACACTTCTTTAGAAATAAAACCATTTAAGAATGCACTTTTGACATCCATTTGAAATAATTTGAAATCTTTACTACTAGCATAGGCAAGGAGCATCCTAATGGCTTCCAATCTTGCCACCGGAGCGAAGGTCTCTTCGTAATCGATACCTTCTTCTTGGTTGAAACCTTTGGCCACTAGTCTAGCCTTGTTTCTAACCATGATACCGTATTCATCTTGCTTGTTTCTAAAGACCCACTTAGTACCAATAACTAAGTGGTCATTAGGTCTAGGAACAAGCTTCCATACCTCATTCTTCTCAAATTAATTCAATTCTTTTTGCATTGCGATAACCCAAGAATCATCTTTCAGGGCATCAACAATGCATTTTGATTCAACTTGAGAAAGAAAAGCGGCATGGGCACAAAAATCTTTGAAAGAAGAGTGAGTTTGAACCCCTTTCGATGCATCTCCTATAATTAACTCCTTGGGATGAGCATCTACATACTTCCATTCCTTGGGTAAGGAAGTTTGGGATGAAGATGCATCCAAGTTGTCATTTTAAGGAGAGGGTTCATTGAAATTCAAATTATCAAGACCAAAATCATCATCAAAATCTTTCTTCTTAAATTCGGAAATTTCATTAAAAACCACATGAATAGATTCTTCTATAAGTAAGGTTCTTTTATTGAAAACACAAAAAGCCTTAGAAACCGAAGAATAACCAAGAAATATGCCTTCATTGGATTTTGCATCGAATTTTCCTAAGGCATCCTTTTCATTTAAAATAAAGCATTTACAACCAAAAACTTTAAAATAAGAAACATTGGGTTTTTATCATTCCATAATTCATATGGAGTTTTAGATAGGGATGGTCTCACTAGAACTCTATTCATAACATAGCAAGCCGTATTCATAGCTTCGGCCCAAAAATATTTTGGTAAATTATATTCATTTAACATGGTTCTAGCCATTTCTTGCAAACTTCTATTTTTCCTTTCCACTACTCCATTTTGTTATGGATTTCTTGGAGTAGAGAAGTTATGATTGTATCCGTTTATTTCATAAAAATTTTGGAAGTCATGATTTTGAAATTCACCTCCATGATCACTTCGAATTGATGAAATCATAAAACCTATTTCATTTTGAGTGAGTTTACAAAATTTAGAGAAACATTTGAAACAATCACTTTTATGAGCCAAGAAATAGGTCCAAGTGTATCTACTATAGTCATCCACAATTACAAAGGCATATTTGCTACCTCCTAGGCTTGTTATGTCAATTGGTCCAAATAAGTCCAAATGGATCAATTGTAATGGTCTAGTGGTGCTAATTTGATTTTTTTGATTTGAAACTAGTCTTTATTTGTTTTCCTAGTTGACATGCATCACATACCTTATCCTTAACAAATTTCGTGTTTGGGATACCTCTTACTAATTCTCTAGATGAAATCTTAGAGATTAGTTTCATGCTTGCATGGCCTAATCTCCTATGTCAAAGCCAAGCATCATCATTCAAAACCAAAAGCACATTTCATTACTTAATTTATCAATATTTATGGTGTAGACATTGTTTTGTTTTAAAGCAATCATGGATATGTTGTTGTTGGGTTTTTCAATAATGCAAACATTAGATTCAAATCTAACAACATAACCTTTATCACATAATTGACTAATACTTAAAAGATTATGTTTTAAACCATCAACTAGTAACACATCATCAATTGAAAAACTTGATTTGTTACCTATGGTTCCCTTGCCAATGATTTTACCCTTGTTGTTGTCTCCGAAGGTGACATATCCTTCTTCTTTGCTAGTGAGCATAGAGAAATGAGATGGATCTCCGGTCATGTGCCTTGAGCATCCACTATCAAGATACCATTTCTTGCTCCTAGCTTGTGAGTTTGTCTACAAAAGAGGATGGTTTTTAGGTACCCATTTGATTTTGGGTGACTTACAAATTGATCTACTTACTTTGTAATTTATCATTGAATTGTTTATGGTTCCTTTAGGAACCTATATCAATTTTTGTGGATTAATTTTCTTGAATGGACATTTGTAAGCAACATGTCCCGTTTTGCCACAAAAATTACATTTCAAATGGGGTGATATATGCAATGTAGGCCCTTTAACGAAGGTGGGGGGAGTTTGGTGAGAACCTCTCACACATCCGATTCCACTTCTATTTCCAGCGTGACCATTGTTAGCAAGAATCATGTCCAAGCCCTTGCTACCGACCTTAAACTAGATTAGGGTCTCTTTGAGTAGCAAGTTGTCCCTCTTTGTTGCATCTAAGTCGTCACCCTTAGAGCATGGTGGTAGGGAAGGGTTTTGAAGACTATTGATCTTATTTTGTAATAAAACTTCGTCTTTCTTAAGCAAATTGAACTTCTTACTAATAGTTCTACATTCATCAAATAACACATGAAAAGCCATAGAAAGTTCATCGAAGATAATTCTTCATTAAGTAACTCACTAACCTCTTCTCCACATGCCATTAGTGTGAAGTTTGCCTCCTCTTTGTTGCTAGCTCCTTCAACCTCCGAGTCACTTGAATCAACCCCCGTGGCCTTCAAGGCGTTTTTCTCCTTGAATTGCTTCTTCTTGGCTTGAGGGCATTCATTCTTGAAGTGTCGGCTTCTTGCATTCGTAGCAAATAACTTGGTCCTTTTGTGTTCAAATTTGCTTTTTGTGTCATTTTAAATTTGTTCTTTCTTATAAATTTCTTAAACTTTCGAGTTAGAAGTGCAATGTCATTGTCACTGTCCTCATCACTTGATGTTCCTTTCAAGTGGTCTTCTTGTGTTCTAAGTGTCATATCCTTCTGTTCTTTGGAAGGGGTTCTCAGCTCTTCATGAGCATGGCGTCATCTCGTAGGTCATTAGAGATCAATAAGTTCTTCAAGCGAAAATGCTTTAAGATCCTTGGCCTCTTGAATGGCCGTGACCTTTGGATCCCAACTCTTTGAAGGGATCTTAAAATTTTAGTTACCAACATAAAATTAGGAAAACCTTTACCAAGAGCTTTAAGTCCATTGATGACATCCGTAAAGCGGGTGTACATGTCTCCAATGGACTCATTTGGTTTCATTCAAAAAAGTTCATAGGAATGCACAAGAATGTTGATTTTGGACTCTTTCACTCGGCTAGTGCCTTCATGAGTGATTTCAAGAGTATGCCAAATATCAAATGCCGATTCACAAATAGAAACCCGATTAAACTCATTCTTATCAAACGCACAAAATAAGGCATTCATAGCCTTTGCATTGAGAGCAAAAATCTTCCTCTCCGACTCATTCCACTCACTCATCGGAAGAGAAGATTTTGCAAAGCCATTTTCAACAATGTTCCAAAGTTTGAAGTCCATGGAAATGAGAAAAATCCTCATACGAGTCTTCCAATACGTATAATCCGACCCATTAAACATAGGCGGATGAGTAATGGAGTGACCCTCTTGCATACCGGAGTAGGCCATCTCTCTTGGGTTTTAAACCAATATGAGAGCAAACCTTGCTCTGATACCAATTGAAAGGATCTAAAAGGCACTAAGAGAAGGGTGGGGGGGGTGAATTAGTGCAGCGGATTAAACTCGTACTTTTGAAATCGATTTTGCAAAAACACAAGTTCGTAGGAAGATTTCGATTTGGCGAAAGAGAACTTGAAAGTAATTGCTTACGTAAAGGAAATAACTATGAACTAAACAACTTGCAGCCAAGTAATGAAATGATTCAAGAATGTAAACACTCACACATTTATGGACACAATGATGTATAGTGGTTCGGTCAAATGACCTACATCCAATCTTGAAGCCTTTATGATGAGGCTCCGCTCTTCCACTAGCAAATCCTTTCAAGGGGAAGGACCAAATACCCCTTTATAACCCTTTACAAGAAGTTCACACTTGTACAAGATTTCTCAAGAAGAAGAAGAAGGTGAACACTTAGCAAGAACAAGACTTTTCAAGACTATTCAAAAGCTCAAGACTAAGATTCTAACTCACAAAAGAGTGCCCTTTCAGCTGAGAAAGGGGGAGTATTTATAGATCTAAAGTGGATTCAAAATTGGGCTCCAAATTTGAAATCAAATAGCGGTGCTACCGCTCGATCTGATCGGGCGGTGCCACCGCAGCGGTTCCACCGCCGTCTGTATGGTGCTACCACTCTGCACAGGCGGTTCCACTACCTGCGTATGCAGGCGGTGCTACCGCTCTAGCCAGCGGTGCCACCCCAGGCTGGGCGGTTCAACCGCTTGGCCCATTCAGCCAAAGCCGAATGGGCCCTGTTTAAGCCCCAACTTGGCCCAGTAGAGGCCCGGTTGGCCCCCACTAAATTTAGGCAGGATTTTCTTTTCCTAAATCCTTGCTCTACTCATGTGCAAACTACGAACTTAAAAACATAACTCAACATGATTTGATCCGATACTCTTCAAGTCAACTTCCAGCGAGCTTTACGGTGAGATTCCAGCAGGCTTCCGATGCTTCCCTCGGATTGCTTCCAGTGGACTCCCAGCATACTCCGGATTGTATAGCGAGCTCAACGAGTCTTCGGCTAGCTTCCGAATCTTCCCGGTAAGTTCCGCGAACCTTCGACAATCTTTGAGATGAACTTCCAAAAACTTCGGCAAGTCCCTGATTCGATCTTGGACGATTCCGGCAACACTTCCGAAAATCTCTCGGACTTTCGATGAACTCTTGAACCCCCGACGGACTTGACCTCGGTAAATCACTTTATATTTTCTTCCCATCGTAGTTATTCCTGCACACTTATCTCAACAAAGTAGATTAGAACAAATATTTCATCAATTGACTTCATCATCAAAATCTGAGATTCAACAAGAGGAATCCTTGGAGAGTTAGATTTTGAAAATAAGTCTTGGGAAAGTCTTGTTCTTCATTTACTTAAGTGTTCACCTCATTTCCTTCTCTTTATGAAAACTTGTAAGAGTGTGAACCTCTTGTAAAAGGGTTGTAATAGGGGTATTTGGTCCTTCCCCTACAAAAAAGATTTGCTAGTGGAAGTTGGGAGCCTCATCGGAGAAGGCTTCGGAAGTGGATGTAAGTCGAATGACCGAACCACTATAAATCGGTTTGCATTTACTTTCTCGCAACTTACTTTGCTGCAAACCATTTTCATATGCTGCCTTATTTACTCAACTTCATCTTCATCTTCTTATGTATGCTTTAAAGTTAAAACATAATCTTTTCGGTTCAAACGAAACGCTGCATTCATTCGTACGAAGTTTCCGAACTTGTGTTAATCGCTGAAAAATCTATCGTTCTTTACCGTTGTACTAATTCACCGCCCCCCCTCTTAGTGCCACTCGATCCCTAACATAAAGCCTCAGAGTAGGTTGCTCCGATTGCTTCCATATTCTATTTGCTTCTAAAATAACAACCCCTATCCTTTTCTGCAATTCCAATTAGCTCACATATCGTATAATCAAAAATTCAAATTTTGGTTCCTAAAAGGCAGGTAGTTAAGCTATCATTATCCACACTTAAGTTTGTATAAAATAACTTAACCAACCTAGGATAAATTGGTTCATTGATTTGTAAGGTAGGCAAGACATCTAAATCAGTAAACCATCTAATTGGTTCTAAGTTTCCTAGTTCACCTAGATCAACATGTTTTCCCTTATATATGGTTCTTGCTTCAAAACTAGGGTACTTAAGAGCTACTTCATTAGATCTAAAGAGGATTGGGTTATAGGAATTTCCTTCCAATCTTTTTCCTTTAGCTTTCAATGATCTCTTAGGAGTCATATCTAAATATGATAATAGATTAACAAAGAACTTTAAGGAGTAGGCCAAATAATGAAAAAAAAGGGAAGAAAAATTTCAGATCTTACCTTGTATGAGATTTCTTGGGAGGTAGCGGTTTATATCCAAGAAAGAACCCTTTCTAAGGTTTAGAGGGCTTTGGAAGAGGGTTGGGAGTTTACTCTCGGGGACGGGGGGGGGGGGGGGGGGGGGGGGGGTGGGGGGGGGTGGCACACAAATTTTTTTTTTTTTTTAGAAGTTTTAATGTGTTTGATTTAAAATAGGATGGTGTCTTAGATCACTCTTTAAGATGTCATACAAAATCGAAAATAAGGAAGTCAAGTCCACGAAAATCGAAAAGAGGATGAAAAAATTTTCGGAAAAAAAGACATACAATAAAGCTCATTCATGAGGACGATTCAATATGCCTAATTCTCTTCTAATAAAGTCAAATTATTCTTCATTTAAGGGTTTTATGAAAATATCCGCTAGTTGATGTTTTGTATCAATAAATTCCAGAATGACATCATTAATATTAATATGATCTTGTATAAAGTGATGCCTAATGTCAATGTGCTTAGTTCTAGAGTGTTGAATAGGATTTTTGGTTAGACAAATAACACTTGTATTATCACATTTTATGGGAATGTTCAATAAATGAATTTCATAATCTTCTAATGTATTTTTCATCCAAATAACCTATGCACAACATGCACTTGTAGTTATGTATTCGGCTTCGGCCGTAGATAGTGCAACCAAGTTTTGTTTCTTAGAAGACCAAAAAATGAGTGCATGTCCTAATAATTGACATGTTTTGGATGTGCTTTTTCTATCTATTCTACATCCGCCAAAATCGACATCCGCATAAGCTATTAAATCAAAGGTATCGGATTTTGGATACCACAATCATAGATTAGGAGTACCTTTAAGATATCTAAGGATTCTTTTAATAGCTTTAAGATGGGATAGCTTAGGATCAGCTTGAAATCTTGCACAAATTCCTACACTAAACATGATATCCGATCAAGTCATGGTAAGGTAAAGTAAGCTACCTATCATTCCCCTATATGTCTTTTGATCAAAATTTTCTCCACTTTCATCCAAATCTAACTTAATGGAAGTACTCATAGGAGTGTTTATAGCTTTTGAACCATCCATGTTAAATCGTTTTAACAATTCTAATGTATATTTAGATTGATTAAGAAATATATCATTACTAAGTTGTTTAATTTACAATCCTAAAAAGAAAGTTAATTCACCCATTAGGCTCATTTCAAATTCATAACTCGTACACTTGACAAATGATTTATATAGTGATTCATCCGAAGAACTAAAAATAATATTATCAACATAAATTTAAACAATAAGAAAATTATTTTCAAAATGTTTGATAAACAATGTAGTATCAACCTTGTCTTTTGTAAAATTATTTGAAATAAAAAAGGAACTAAGCCTTTCATACCAAGTTATAGGAGCTTGTTTTAGTCCATAGAGAACCTTAGTTAATTTAAACACATAATTTGGAAGAAGAGAATTTTCAAATCCGGGAGATTGTTCAACATACACTTCTTTGAAAATAAAGCCATTTAAGAAAGCACTTTTGACATCCATTTGAAATAATTTAAAATAATTACTACTAGCATAGGCAAAGAGCATCCTAATGGCTTCTAATCTTGCCACAAGTGCGAAGGTCTTTTCGTAATTGATACCTTCTTCTTGGTTGAAACCTTTGGCCACTAGTCTAGCCTTATTTCTAACCACGATACCGCATTCATCTTGCTTATTTCTAAAGACCCATTTAGTACCAATAACTAAATGGTCACTAGGTCTAGGAAGAAGCTTTCATACCTTATTCATTTCAAATTGATTCAATTCTTCTTGCATTGCGATAACCCAAGAATCATCTTTCAAGGTATCATCAATGCACTTAGGTTCAATTTGAGAAAGAAAAGTAGCATGGGCACAAAAATTTTTAAAAGAATAACGAGTTTGAACCCCTTTTGATGTATCTCCTATAATTAGCTCCTTATGATGGGCATCTACATACTTCCATTTCTTAGGTAAGAAAATTTAGGAAGAAAATGCATCCAAGTTGCCATTTTGAGGAGAGGGTTCATTCAAATTTAAATCATCAAAACCAAGATCATCATCAAAATCAATTTTCTTCAATTCAAAAAATTTATTAAAAACTACATGAATAGATTCTTCTATAACTAAGGTTCTTTTGTTAAAAACCTGAAAAGCTTTAGAAATGGAAGAGTAATAAAAAAAGATGCTTTTATCGGATTTAGCATCGAATTTTCCTATGATATCCTTTTCATTCAAGATAAAACATTTGCAATCGAAAACATTAAAGTAAGAAACATTAGATTTTTTATTATTCCACAATTCATACGGAGTCTTAGATAGAGATGGTCTTACTAGAACCCTATTTATGACATAGCAAGCTATGTTCATGGCTTCAGCCCAAAAATATTTGGGTAAACTATATTCATTTAACATGGTTCTTGCCATTTCTTGTAAATTTCTATATTTTCTTTCCACTATATTTTGTTGAGGATTCCTTGGAGTAGAGAAGTTGTGGTTATATCCATTCATTTCATAAAAATTTTGGAAGTCACGGTTTTGAAATTCACCACTGTGATCACTCCAAATTGATGAAATCATGAAACCTTTTTTGTTTTGATTAAGTTTACAAAATTTAGAAAAATTTTGAAATAATCACTTTTGTGAGCCAAGAAATAGGTCCAAGTGTATCTACTATAGTCATCTACAATTACGAAGGTATATTTGCTACCTCCTAAGCTTATTATGTCAATTGGTCAAATAAGTCCAAATGGATCAATTGCAATGGTCTAGTGGTACTAATTTGATTTTTTGGTTTGAAACTAGTTTTTATTTGTTTTTCAAGTTGACAAGCATCACACACTTTGTCCTTGACAAACTTCATATTGGGAATCCCTCGTACTAACTCTCTAGATGAAATCTTAGATATTAGTTTCATACTTGTATGGCCTAATCTCCTATGCCAAAGCCAAGCATCATCATTTAAAATGGAAAAGCACATTTCATTACTAAGTTCATCAAGGTTAATGGTGTAGACATTATTCTGTTTTAACGCAATCATGGATATGTTATTGTTTGGTTTTTCAATGATGCAAACATTAGATTGAAATCTAACGACATAACCTTTATCGCATAATTGACTAATGCTTAAAAGATTATATTTTAATCCATCAACTAGCAACACATCATCAATTGAAAAACTTGATTTGTTACCTATGGTTCCCTTGCCAATGATTTTACCTTTGTTGTTGTCTCTAAAGGTGACATACCCTTCTTCTTTACTAGTGAGCATAGAGAAATGAGATGGATCTCCGATCATGTACCTTGAGCATCCACTATCAAGATACCATCTCGTGCTCCTAGCTTGTGAGTTTGTCTACAAAAAAGGATGGTTTTTAGGTACCCATTTGATTTTGGGTGCCCCAAAAATTGATCTACTAACTTTGTAATTTAACATTGAATTATTTATGGTTCCTTTAGGAACCCATATCAATTTATGTGAACTAATTTTCTTAAATGGACATTTGTAAATAACATATCTAGTTTTATAGCAAAAACTGCATTTCAAATGTGGTGATACATGCAATGTGGGTCCTTTAATGAAGGTGGTAGGATTTTAGTGAGATCCACTCATAAATCCAATTCCACTTCAATTTATGATGTGACCCTTGTTTGCAAGGATCATGTCCAAGCCCTTGTTATCAACCTTAAACTTGTTTAGGGTCTCTTTAAGTAGCAAGTTCTCACTTTTTATTGCTTCTAAGTGTTCACACTTAGAGCATAGGGGTGAAGAAGAAGTTTTAAGACTATCAAACATATTTTGTAATAAAGCATGTTCTTTCTTTAATAGATTGAACTTCTTACTAATAGTTCTACACTCATCAAATAATTCATGAAAAGTGATAGAAAGTTCATCCAAAGATAAATCTTCATTAATTAAATCACATACCTCTTCTCCTAAAGCCATTAGCACAAAGTTGGCCTCCTCTTTGTTGCTTGCTTCTTCATTCTCAGAATCACTCGAGTCATCCCATGTAGCCTTTAAAGCTTTCCTCTTCTTCGGTTGCTTCTTCTTGGCTTGGGGGCATTCATTTTTGAAGTGCCCCGGCTTCTTGCATTCATAGCATATGACTTGGTCCTTTTTATATTCAAGTTTGTTTTTAGTGTCATTTTTAAATTTGTTCTTTCTTATAATTTTTTTTAAAATTTTGAGTTAAAAGTGCAATATCATTGTCACTGTCCTCATCACTTGATGTTCCTTCAAGTGGTCTTCTTGTGTTCTTAGTGCCATATCCTTTCTATTCTTTGGAAAGGGGTTCTCGAGCTCTTCATGAGCATGACATGTCATTTTATAGGTCATTAGAGACCCAATAAGTTTTTTGAGAGGAAATGTTTTAAGATCCTTGATCTCTTGAATAGCCATAACTTTTGGATCCCAACTCTTTGGAAGGGATTTTAAAATTTTAGTTACAAGTTCAAAATTAGAAAAACCTTTATCAAGTGCTTTGAGTCCATTGATGACATCCGTGAAGCGGGTGTACATGTCTCCGATGGACTCACTTGGTTTCATTAGGAAAAGTTCATAGGAATGCACAAGAATGTTGAATTTGGACTCTTTCACTCGGCTAATGCCTTCATGAGTGATCTCAAGAGTATGTCAAATATCAAAAGCCAATTCACAAATTGAAACGCGATTAAATTTATTTTTGTCGAGTGCGCAAAACAAGGCATTCATAGCCTTTGCGTTTAAAGCAAAAGTCTTCTTCTCCGATTCATTCCATTCGCTCGTCGAAAGAGAAGATTTTTGAAATCCATTTTCGACGATGCTCCAAAGCTCAAAATCTATGGAAATAAGAAAGATCCTTATATGAGTCTTCCAATACATGTACGACCCATTAAACATAGACGGACGTGTAATGGAGTGACCCTCTTACATGCCAAAATAGGCCATCTCTCTTGGGTTTTAAATCAAATATGAGAGTAGACCATCTCTCTCAGGTCTTGGGCGGTGCCACCGCCCGGGCTCTTTAGCAAAGCTGAATGAGGCTTAATTTCGGCCCAAATTAGCCCAATAAGAGCCCGGTTGGCCTCTACCAGGTTTAAACAGGATTATTTCCTAATCCTTACCCTAATTACATGCTAATTACGAAATTGAAACATAATTCTAAGTAATTTATACCGACATTCTTCAAGTCTTCTTCCGACAAACTTTTCGGCGAACTTCCGGTGGACTTCCGACACTCCTTTGGATTTCTTCCGGCGGATTCCTAGTAGGCTCCCGGATTCTGTGGTGAGTTCAATGAGTTTTTGGTAAGCTTCCGAACCTTCTCGGTGATCTCCACGAGCCTCCGACGATCTTTTCAGTGAACTTATGAAACCTTCAGCAAGTCCCTGATTCTATCTCGGTTGGTTCCAGTAACATTTCCGATGATCCTTTAAATTACCGATGAACTCTCGAACTCCCAGCGAACTTGACCTCGGTAAATCACTTTATGTTCTCATCCTATCGTAGTTAAATCTGCACACTTATCTCGACAATATGGATTAGAGCAAATAATTCACCAATTGACTTCATCATGAATATTTCAATGGAAAACAATCTATTCGTGCTATTGAAAATTCATGAGATAGAAAGAAAGAGATTCACAATAAGAACTAATTTGACATTTCCATAAAATTTGTGAAGTAGAAAAAAATCATTTAAACTAATAAAGATTCATAAAACTTCTTTCTTTTTATAAGAACTCATGACATAAAGATGTGAACAAGGAGAAGAAAGTCCGTGACATAAAAATTCATACAATAGTCATGAATGTCCATTCATGAATGATGTAAATGATGTTTCTATACATAAAAATTCATACATCACTTTTATCAATGAAATCATGACATTGAAGAAATCCGTATTAAATTTAAGAAGTAGAAGGAAAAGAAATGATTCAAGCAAAAAAATTCATTATTTTCATCAAGCGCTCATGGCATGTGAATAAAGAGAAAAGAGCTCATGACATATGAAGAAAACAATCCATTCAAGCTAACGGAAATTAAGTTCATCAAGAGCTAAAGTGCATAGAATCCATGAATGTTCTTTTATGAAATAAAATCCATCAATGAAATCCGTAAATGAAAATTCTTGAATATGGGGAGGATTCTCAAGAGTATCGAAAATCATTAAGTGATGGAGCAAGGGTATCAAGAGCTATCAAAATCATGAAATGAACTTGATACCAAAATAGGAGGAAAATGATCTGAAATAAATTTGATAAAAGCTCCATTTATGAAATCGAAAAGATGATACCAAGATAGGAGGAAGATAATATGAAATCAAAAAATATCAGAAAAGGTATACAACAAACTCATGCATTCAATTCAACATTATCAATTATTGCATTACACGAAACTTAAAGTGAAAGTGTACTAATGCAGCATAAAGAGTATATAGGGAGTTAGAACTCCATTACAACACATATGGCATGATACATAGAGTTCTTAAGAAATACAAACTACTCCATGGGTGGTATGCTAAAGTGTCTATACAAGGTATCGATTTTGCGATGTACTTGTCGCACTTTAGTTAAGATCTCATCTTGTTGCAATTTAAGTTCAGCTTGCTATGATTTGAGTTGATCCAGTTAGTCATTGTTAGATTGGTAGAAGATGAAGGTGTTGGATCTGTCGGTGTAGCATCAAAGGGACTAGGGAGAGGAGACTGACTACCCCTAAATATAGGTATTTCAGGTTTGGGTTCAGGAGGGGGAGGATCAGTTCTTCTAGGAAGTCTAGTCCAAATTCCATTTCTTAGTGTGCACCTCAATCATCTAAGTAGGTTTTTATTAATTACATTGTATCTATCTACCTTAATGATCTCTTTATCTAGTGGTATCATAATACTATGTGGATGCAATAATCTAGTGATTAAACCACTATAAGGAAGCATTAAATCTTTAGTTGAAAGGTCAATCATGTTTTATCGAATTAAATAACCAAAATAATTTTGATGTCCATTCATGATCCAATACATTGTTCCTAGTTCCAATTAACTTACCTCATCATTATGATATTGCTTTGGGAGTAAAATGCTTATTATGATATGATGAAGTAACTTAGAATTAAAGGGCAGCATATGTTCATAACTTTTAGGAACAATCGACAAGTTCGGATTTCCAAAAATGATACCTAAAGCTTTAGAATAGGTGACACCAATTGCATCTAAATCCCATTGACCTCTAAAAAAGTAACCTCTTCTTTTCTCGGCAATTCCTATGAGTATGCAAATTATACTATCCGTAATAGGTATATGGTGCTCTAGGATATAGGTTGATACATTATCATCTTCGTCCACATTTAAGTTATTGTAAAACAAATGAACAAGCCTAGGGTATATCAGTTCATAAATTTACAAAATAGGTAAAACATCTAGATTAGCAAACCATCGGATTGGCTCTAAATCCCCTAATTCTTCTAGGTCTACATATTTACCTTTGTTTACACTTCTAGAATCAAAGTTAGGGAACCTAAGGGCACTATTTGTTGGGAAATCCAGGGGGCTACACAGCAGAAGAATAGAAAAACAAAAATCCTAGATTTCCACAAAAGGTTCCGTCGTTGTGTGAAGATCGGTGCGTCAAAAACAAATCCACGAAAACTGCATGTATAAAAAGAATAATACCTAGGGAGATCATATATCCCTGAATCCTTATAGATCTATAGGACTGGATAAAGAATGTCAAGCGTCCTCCTTTCTAGTGGTATCCACACGGTAGGGACTGCAATGATGCCCCTCTCTTGGAAGAGGAGAATAGAAGGTGGCTACCAAGAGAACCCCCAACCTTTGGAGCTTTGGTTCCCTCCTATTTATAGAGGCCCCTTGTAAACCCTAATGGATCTTACCCTATTGGGTATTGGATCTCCATCCAATTACCTAAGCCTCTTAGATTAGTGGGTCTCTACCCAATAATCTCTTATTAGCTCTTATTGGATCTCATCTTAGGATCCAATAATTTATGGGTTTAACAGATATCCAATAAGTTAGGAGCTTCAAGAGATATCTCATATCCGAACCTCTACTCGTCGCAACACCTACCATATGTGTGTGACCCTCTAGGCCCAATATCAAGCTGCCATGAGTCATACTTATCAAAACTCCTTCTAACCTAGTGAATTATTATCTCTATAATAATTCACCCGACTCATCGATAGTGGATGTACTAGGCCACTACGATGCAGTCCCCAGATGATATAGGGGAATCCAATCTTTTGGACCTATCAGTCATCAGTTATTATATATCTATAGTCCCTCATCCATCTAATATCCCAAAGACCCTATACCAAAAATGGTGCTGTCAGACCCATATGGTCTCTTCTCGAGTCTCGCTCTAGTCGGATTCTCCTAGAGAACTCTTTCTCTCTCAATCCGAAGGATTTGTTTGAGCAAGAATACAAGGATATTCCTCTCATGTTACCGAGAGCGGATGATCCTCTATTGATACTCAATAGCCCTCGTAAGGTTGGCTATCACTTTCAATAACCAGTTGTTCTAGATTTGAAACTTTCAAACCTAGAAGTCCGATATCAAAGAGTGGAGTACTCATATAGGACATCCTTGGTGTCTCAAGTCTAAGGACCATATATACTACTGGGACTACAGAATCACTATCTGACGTGAGGTATCAATAACCATCCAGCATTCTGTAAGCGGATCAATCAGTGAACTCATTCCCCAATGAGCACCTGCACTGTACCCTTAGTGTCCCCACATGAGTAGCTATGAGACCAGCCACCTCCATCATATGGATAGATATACAACACACTAATTTATCTGGTTATCTCGATGTCCCTCTCGAGTAACCTATGATCGGGATTATTTAGGGTCTATATTTAAAGGTGAATCGATCTCATTATCATGATCTCATCATGATCCGATTCTTATTGTATAGATCCAAGGACATCACAATATATGCAACATGCAAAATAAAGTGATAAAATGCCTAATAATAATAAGCAAAAGAAAGAGTGTATATTAAGTCACAAGTACCATCACTTGTGTGATTGGCTTGCAGGGCACATATGACTAGCACTATCATTTGAATTAAATAGAGAGGGGTCATATGATTCTTCTACTCTCCTCTTTGTTAGAACCCTTGTAGATTCTAAGCTTGGGGTTGATTTCTTTAAGGGATCAGCCTCCTTAGAACTATATAGGGGTTCCTTCCTCTAAGTTACTGCTCAAAGCTTACTAAAAGGATTAATCTATTCATGAAGAAAGAGGGTGAATACATGGCTATGTATAGGGCTTCTAAACCCCAACTCCTAATAGGACTCCTAATACCCTTAGGATTTACATGTTTACCCCCTTCAATAAAACTAAATTAGGACTCTCCTAACTAGAGTCCTAACAGACCTCTTCAAATTTGTATTGTCCTTGAGACTGATGCTCAATGAATTCTGAGAATTTGATTTTCAAGTCGTCATAGTTCTCCAAAGTGACATCTTCTGCTGGTAGGTTTGCCCACTATATTAGCACTTCAGTAGTGGGTCGTCATCGTTAAGTCACAATCCATTGATCAATAATAGCACTCGGCTAGGTCTGGAGCTCTCCTTGGGTAGTCATATTTGGTAGGTGGCTTTGGGCTATTTTAATTTGTCCCAACTTGAGCGTCAAATATGACACATGGAAGACTGAATGGATTCAGGAGCTAGTGGGTAAGTCCAATATATATGCCACTACTCTGATGCGCTCCAAAATCTGGTGGGTCCATAGAATCGAGGTGAAAGCTTCATGAATGCTCTGGTTTGGATTGATGTTTGCTTGTATGGTTGGAGCTGTAGGAAGACCCAATCTCCTATTGAAAATTCTCATTCGCCTTTATGTTGATCATATTGCTGTTTCATCCTTGCTTGAGCTATAGTAAGATTATCTTTTAGCAACTTCAACATTTTACCTCTGTCATGTAGTTCCCTGTCTACTTGTTCTACTTTAGAGGTGCCCAACATATATTTTGGGATTACAGGGGGAGGTCAGCCATACATAGCCTCATAGGGAGTACATTGTGGATGAATGATAAGTTGTATTATACCACCACTCAGCTTAGGAAGTCACTTTGTCCACTCTTTTGGTCAGTCACAGGTGAAGCATCTGAGGTATGTCTCTAAGCACCTATTCACCACTTCAGTCTAACCATTGGTTTGTAGGTGATATGCCCTACTCATCTTCAATTTAGTACCTTGCATCTAGAATAACTCTATCCAAAATTTGCTCATGAAGACCTTGTTGGGAAATCCTTCAGGGGAGCGACATCACATGTGCAGTGGAAGAACAGAAAACAAAACCCCAGATTTCCCATAGAAAGTTTCCATCATCGTGCGAAGATCGGTGCATCAAAATAAATCTACGAAAAACTGCATGTGTAAAAAAAAAAAAACCTAGGGGGATCGTATATCCCTGAATCCTTGCAGATCTGTAGGAGAGGATGAAGGAGGTCAAGCGTCCTCCTCTCTAACGGTATCTACACGGCAGGGACTATGACGATGCACCTCTTTGGGGAGAGGAGAATAGAAGGTGGCTATCAAAAGAAACCCTCAGCCTATAGAGCTTTGGTTCCCTCCTATTTATAGAGGCCCCCTATCAACCCTAATGGATCTTGCCTTGTTGGGTATTGGATCACCATCCAATTACCCAAGCCTCTTGGATTAGTGGGTCTCTACCTAATAATATCTGATTAGCAATTATTGGATCTCATCTTAGGATCCAATAATTCAGGGGCTTATTGGATATCTAATAAGATAGGGGGTTCAGCAGATATCTCATATCCGAAACTCTACTCGTCGCAACACCTACCATATGTGTGCGACCCTTTGGGCCTAATATCGAGCTGGCCGTGAGTCATACTTGTCAGAACTTATTCTGACTTAGTGAATTATTATCTCTATAATAATTCACCCAACTCATCAACTGCGGATGAACCAGGCCACTACGCTGCAACCCCTAGATGATACAAAGCAACCTACACAACTTATCTGGACTATCCCTCGACACGAATCCCTTAGGCTATATCATATACACCTCTTCCTCGAGGTTGCCATTGAGGAATGTGGTTTTGATGTCCATCTGCTAGATCTCATAATCATAGTGTGTTGTAATAGCCAATAGAATTCGAATGGATTTTAGCATGATTATAGGTGAGAAAGTTTCATCATAGTCAACACCTTGCCTCTAACGATATCCCTTAGCCACTAGCCTTGGTTTATAGGTCTCTACCTTTCCATCTACTTAATCTTCTTTTTAAAGATCCACTTGTAGCCAATGGGTACAATACCCTCGGGTACATTAACTAGGTTCCAAATCTTGTTGGAGTATATGGAATCCATTTCTGAATTCATGGTTTCTTGCCATTTCCCAAAGTCTATGCTCATAATGGCCTCCTCGTAGGTCCGAGGATCAATATTCTCAACATCCTCTCCTTTGATACGTCCCACATATCTCTCAAGAAGATAGGATACTCTACCGGACTAATGTAAAGTTGGAACTTGTGCGCTAGGTATCTGAATAGATTCTAGTTATGGAATGGTGCTTGAGCTAGGTTCTCCAACCTCGCTCAACTCTATCATGCTCCCACTGTCTCCACCAAGAATGTATTTCTTCTCAAGGAACACTGCTCTCTTAGCTATAAAGACTTTTTAGTCTTCAAGATGATAGAAATAATACCCATAAGTTTCCTTGGGGTATCCTACGAACTTGCACCATTCCATCTTGGATTCCAACTTGTCGGGGTTGTGTCTCTTGACATGGGTAGGGCAACCTCAAATCTTAATAACCTTAAGATCGGACTTCTTCCCATTTCATATATCATATGGAGTATACATCACTAACTTAGTTGGAATTCTATTCAGAAGGTAAGCTGCGGTCTCTAGGGCATATCCCCAGAATGAGATGGGTAGGTCGGCGAAACACATCATAGAATGCACCATGTCTAACAGTATGTAATTCCTCCTTTTTGATACACCATTAAGCTGTGGTATATAAGGAGGTGTCCATTGGGATAAAATCCCATGGTCTTTGAGGAACTAGGTGAACTCTGTACTCAAGTACTCACCTCCTTGATTTGATCGAAGGGTTTTAATACTCTTTCTTGTCTGGTTTTTCACTTCATTTTTATATTCCCTAAATTTCTCAAAAGCCTCAGACTTATACTTCATCAAGTACACATGTCCGTATCTTGAGAAATCATCAGTGAAAGTAATGAAGTAAGAGTAACCACCTATGGCATGAGTCGATATGGGACCGCATACATCACTATGTATAAGTTCGAGTAACTCAGTGGCTCTCTCTCCAGTTCCACTAAATAGAGAGTTGGTCATCTTTCTGCGAAGGCAAAGTTCACATGTTGCATATGACTCATAGTCAAAAAGATCTAGATATCCATTCTTTAGCAACTTTTGAATCCTTCCCTCGTGGATGTGACCTAGCCTACAATGCCAAAGATATGCATGCAGCTATAATACATGCAGTGAAGTGCCGAACGTGGGTGGCCGAGCGTCACAGCTCGGGCGTTTTGCTGAGCAGCTGCTTGGTGCAACTGCTAACCATGCAGCGAAGGGCTGACATGGTGGCCGAGCACTGTAGCTCGGGATTCTGCTGCTGAGCAGCGCACTCAGGCTCAGATTTGGCTGAGCTGCTGCGTGAGGCAGCGACGAAACATGCATGAAGGGTTGCCGAGCATCGCTGCTCGGGCATTGGGCGAGCAGCTGCTTGGTGCAGCTGCAAACCATGCAGCAAAGTGCTGAACGTGTGTGCCGAGCATTGTGGCTCGAGCTTCGGCTGCCGAGCAGCGCACTCGAGCTCAGTTTTGGCCGAGCGGCTGCGGGAGGCAGCGACGTAGCAACGTGTTGCCGAGCATCGCAGCTCGGACTTCCGCTGCCGAGCAGCGCACTCGGTGCAACTGCTAACCATGCAGCGAAGGGCTGACATGGTTGCCGAGCACTGTAGCTCGGGCTTCGGCTGCCGAGCAGCGCACTCGAGCTCAGTTTTGGCCGAGCGTCTGCGGGAGGCAGCGACGCAGCAACGTGTTGCCGAGCATCACAGCTCGGACTTCCACTGCCGAGCAGCGCACTCGGTGCAACTGCTAACCATGCAGCGAAGGGCTGACATGGTTGCCGAGCACTGTAGCTCGGGCTTCGGCTGCCGAGCAGCACACTCGGGCTCAATTTTGGCCGAGCGGCTGCATGGGGCAGCGATGTAGCATGCAGCAAGGGATTGCCGAGCACCGCAGCTCAGGCTTTCGCTGCCGAGCAGCTGCAAACCACGCAGCAAAATGCTGAACGTGGGTGCCGAGCACCGTGGCTTGGGCTTCGGCTGCCGAGCAGCGCACTCGAGCTCAGTTTTGGCCGAGCGACTGCGGGAGGCAGCGACGCAGCAACGTGTTGCCAAGCATCGCAGCTCGGACTTCCGCTGCCGAGCAGCTGCTTTGTGCAGCTGCAAACCACGCAGCGAAATGCTGAACGTGGGTGCCGAGCACTGTAGCTCGGGCTCCGGCTGCCGAGCAGCGCACTCGGGCTTAGTTTTGGCCGAGCTGCTGCATGAGGCAGCGAAGCAGCACGCAGCGAGGGATTGCCGAGCATCGCAGCTCGGGCTTTCGCTGCCGAGCAGCTGCTTGGTGCAGCTGCAAACCACGCAGCGAAATGCTGAACGTGGGTGCCGAGCACTGTAGCTCGGGCTTCGGCTGCCGAGCAGCGCACTCGGGCTTAGATTTGGCCGAGCGGCTGCATGAGGCAGCGACGCAGCACGCAGCGAGGGATTGCCGAGCATCGCAGCTCGGGCTTTCGCTGCCGAGCAGCTGCTTGGTGCAGCTGCAAACCACGCAGCGAAATGCTGAACGTGGGTGCCGAGCACTGTAGCTCGGGCTCCGGCTGCCGAGCAGCGCACTCGGGCTTAGTTTTGGCCGAGCTGCTGCATGAGGCAGCGACGCAGCGATGTTGCCGAGCATCGCAGCTCGGACTTTCGCTGCCGAGCAGCACACTCGGGCTCAGATTTGGCCGAGCGGCTGCGGGAGGCAACGATGAACCATGCAGCGAAGCGCTGAACATGGTTGCCGAGCACTGTAGCTCGGGCTTTGGAGATTAGATGGGGCTGACCTTGCGACAACGGGCCCTCCTTCTAGCGCCAATCTGTTAGGGGAAACAACTTTTTGCCGTGGCCTCGGGGCCGTCGCGGCTGGGTTCGGGTCCGAATGCGCAAGGGTCGCCTCATCGATCTCCGGGCAGGAAGCCGACGCTGGGTCGGGAGAAGGCGATCGTCCGCCGGCCAGGGCCGGTTCCTTCATCCGGTGGCCATCTCGCTGCATGCCCCTCGGTTCCTGCACACAGGTCGGGTCGGGGGTTTCCCATCCCGACCCCTCCGAAGCTTAAGTCAGTGTCGGAGGGGAGTGAGTAGAGTGTTTCATAGAGAGAGAGAGGTAGAGAGAGAGAGATCCTTTGGCTGCCGATGTCTCGAGATCAATGCTACACCTCTCTGCGATGGGAACTCGGTTCTGCCATGCAGCGATGGGAGCTCGGCTGCTGCCATGCAGCGATGGGAGCTCGGGTGCTGCCATGCAGCGATGGGAGCTCTGCTGCCATGCAGCGTGGGAGCTCTGGTGCTGCCATGCAGCGAGGGGGAAGGTGGCTGCTATGCAGCGATGGGAAGAGTGGCTAAGAGAGTCTTCTTCCTCCTCCTTCTCCTCCTCCTCCTTCCTCCTCCTGCTGGTTCATGCCCCACAATAATCAAATAGTTCAGAGCCACTCACCTCTCGGAGTGTTCTTGGGATCAATCCGTCCCCCCTCCTCCAGTCTTACTTGTTCGGCTTAAATAGGTCGGACGGAGGGCATGCTCCCGGCTGTCTGCGGGTGGCGTGCCTCCGGCTGCGTCTGCGGGTGTCGTACGGGCCTGACCTCGCAGGTGGGGTGCCGTGGTCAACCTGGTGGGTAGTTGGGGCGATGCCGAGGAGAGGCGACGTCGGGCGATCAAATCGTGGGATTAATGGAGCGCAGGAGGGGCAATGACGTCATCCGGGAGTACGACCGAAGACCAGATGTCACGTCATTTTTAATACCCCTAACATACCCCCCCTCAAAAAGCCACTCCTGCGGGACGGTCTTTAAGGGTTGGGGGCGTGCGAAACCTGCTGGCCCGAGATCTCGGGCGGAGGTTCTGCCGCGTCGTGACATAATTGGTGGAATCCCTGTGCAGAATATGGGGTCGAGCTGTCGCTCAAGACCCGGAAAACCGATGATCGAGGAAGCTCGAGATCATGTAACCGAACCGCCGTTCGGGATAAAGGGGGTCGAGGAGCCTCGGGACCCAGAGAACCATAGTCACCGAACCGTCGTCCGGGATATAGGGCCGAGCCGCCGCTCAAGGCCGAGGAGACCGATGGTCGAGCCGTCGCTCAAGACCACGTGACCGAACCACCGTTCGGGATAAAGGGGGTCGAGGAGACGCTCAATCCCCCGTCGCCAATCCGACGTCCGGTAATCAGGGGTGAAGACCCGCGCAAGGCCCGTAAAACCAATGGTTGAGGTACTCAGGACCATGTACCGAACCGCCGTTCGGGGTTAAGGGCAGGCGACGTCCAACTCCCTGTTACCGACCCGTCGTTTGGTATAAGGGGTCGAGGTCATGCACACGACCTGAAAAGCCATGATGACCGAACCACCGTTCGGGATATGGGGCCGAGCCGCCGCTCGAGGCCCAGAAGACCAATGGTCGAGCCGCCGCTTAAGACCTGGAAAAACAGAATAACCGAACCGCCGTTCGGGATAAAGGTGGTCGAGGAGACGCCCGATTTCCCGTCGCCAATCCGACGTCCGGTAATCAGGGGTGAATACCTGCGCTAGGCCCGTAAAACCAATGGTTGAGGTACTCAGGACCATGTACCGAACCGTCGTTCAGGGTTAAGGGCAGGCGACGTCCAACTCCCTGTTACCGACCCGTCGTTTTGGTATAAGGGGTCGAGGTCACGCACACGACCTGAAAAACCATGATGACCGAACCGCCGTTCGGGATATGGGGCCGAGCCGCCGCTCGAGGCCCAGAAGACCAGTGGTCGAGCCGCCGCTCAAGACCTGGAAAAACAGAATAACCGAACCGCCGTTCGGGATAAAGGGGGTCGAGGAGACGCCCGATTCCCCGTCGCCAATCCGACGTCCGGTAATCAGGGGTGAAGACCCGCGCTAGGCCCGTAAAACCAATGGTTGAGGTACTCAGGACCATGTACCGAACCGCCGTTCGGGGTTAAGGGCAAAGCGCGCCCAACTCCTCACCCGTCGTTTTGGTACAAAGGGTCGAGGTCACGCACACGACCTGAAAAACCATGATGACCGAACCGCCGTTCGGGATATGGGGCCGAGCCGCCGCTCAAGGCCCAGAATACCAATGGTCGAGCCGCCGCTCAAGACCGAAAAATAATCGAACCGCCGTTAGGGATAAAGGGGTCGAGGAGACGCCGATTTCGCCGCCAATCCGACGTCCGGTAATCAGGGGTGAAGACCCGCGCTAGGCCCGTAAAACCAATGGTTGAGGTACTCAGGACCATGTACCGAACCGCCGTTCGGGGTTAAGGGCAGGCGACGTCCAACTCCCTGTTACCGACCCGTCGTTTTGGTATAAGGGGTCGAGGTCACGCACACGACCTGAAAAACCATGATGACCGAACCGCCGTTCGGGATATGGGGCCGAGCCGCCGCTCAAGGCCCAGAATACCAGTGGTCGAGCCGCCGCTCAAGACCTAGAAGACCGATATCGCCGAACCGCCGTTTGGGATATGGGGCCGAGCCGCCGCTCAAGGCCCAGAATACCAGTGGTCGAGCCGCCGCTCAAGACCTAGAAAACTGAACCGCCGCCGTGCCGCTTCGAAAGACGGCTCGCGATAGTGCGGTTGCTGGAATCGAGGAGCCGCTGGCGTGCGGGGTAAGTCTCTTACCTGGGCGGTGGACACGTCACCTCTTCATTAATATGACGCCGGCGCTTCGACTGCCCGATGTGATGCTATTGGGCGGTGTGGCGGTGTCATGCTGTCGCCTGCCTCGGGAGGCGAAAGGGTCGAGGCCCCCCTTTCTATAAATAGCGAGCTCCGCACAGCCCCTGCTGCAGCAATGGCTTCTGTATGAGGGAGGTCAGCTCGTGGGGAGCTTCTCCAATGAGCGCACCGGTTGCCGATCTGTTGCGATGTTTACCCCTTGAGGTTGCAGCTCGAGAGGTCCATGAAGATTAAGTTGCATGGCCTGCTCAACTCAGTGAGAAGTCTGTAAGATATTGCAAAGGAGTAACAACAATCGGAGCATCGCTTCTGTTGGCCGAGCAGCATGGCTCGGGTAGTTTTTGGCCGGGCAGCTGCTTGGTGCAGCTATAATACATGCAGTGAAGTGCCGAAAGTGGGTGGCCGAGCGTCACAGCTCGGGCGTTTTGCTGAGCAGCTGCTTGGTGCAACTGCTAATCATGCAGCGAAGGGCTGACATGGTGGCCGAGCACTGTAGCTCGGGATTCTGCTGCTGAGCAGCGCACTCAGGCTCAGATTTGGCCGAGCTGCTGCGTGAGGCAGCGACGAAACATGCATGAAGGGTTGCCGAGCATCGCTGCTCGGGCTTTGGGCGAGCAGCTGCTTGGTGCAGCTGCAAAACATGCAGCAAAGTGCTGAACGTGTGTGCCGAGCACTGTGGCTCGGGCTTCGGCTGCCGAGCAGCGCACTCGAGCTCAGTTTTGGCCGAGCGGCTGCGGGAGGCAACGACGCAGCAACGTGTTGCCGAGCATCGCAGCTCGGACTTCCGCTGCCGAGCAGCGCACTCGGTGCAACTGCTAACCATGCAGCGAAGGGCTGACATGGTTGCCGAGCACTGTAGCTCGGGCTTCGGCTGCCGAGCAGCGCACTCGAGCTCAGTTTTGGCCGAGCGGCTGCGGGAGGCAGCGACGTAGCAACGTGTTGCCGAGCATCGCAGCTCGGACTTCCGCTGCCGAGCAGCGCACTCGGTGCAACTGCTAACCATGCAGCGAAGGGCTGACATGGTTGCCGAGCACTGTAGCTCGGGCTTCGGCTGCCGAGCAGCACACTCGGGCTCAATTTTGGCCGAGCGGCTGCATGGGGCAGCGATGCAGCATGCAGCGAGGGATTGCCGAGCACCACAGCTCAGGCTTTCGCCGCCGAGCAGCTACAAACCACGCAGCAAAATGCTGAACGTGGGTGCCGAGCACCGTGGCTCGGGCTTCGGCTGCCGAGCAGCGCACTCGAGCTCAGTTTTGGCCGAGCGGCTGCGGGAGGCAGCGACGCAGCAACGTGTTGCCGAGCATCGCAGCTCGGGCTTCCGCTGCCGAGCAGCTGCTTGGTGCAGCTGCAAACCACGCAGCGAAATGCTGAACGTGGGTGCCGAGCACTGTAGCTCGGGCTCCGGCTGCCGAGCAGCGCACTCGGGCTTAGTTTTGGCCGAGCTGCTGCATGAGGCAGCGAAGCAGCACGCAGCACGCAGCGAGGGATTGCCGAGCATCGCAGCTCAGGCTTTCGCTGCCGAGCAGCTGCTTGGTGCAGCTGCAAACCACGCAGCGAAATGCTGAACGTGGGTGCCGAGCACTGTAGCTCGGGCTCCGGCTGCCGAGCAGCGCACTCGGGCTTAGTTTTGGCCGAGCTGCTGCATGAGGCAGCGAAGCAGCACGCAGCACGCAGCGAGGGATTGCCGAGCATCGCAGCTCAGGCTTCCGCTGCCGAGCAACTGCTTGGTGCAGCTGCAAACCACGCAACGAAATGCTGAACGTGGGTGCCGAGCACTGTAGCTCGGGCTCCGGCTGCCGAGCAGCGCACTCGGGCTTAGTTTTGGCCGAGCTGCTGCATCAGGTAGCGACGCAGCGATGTTGCCGAGCATCGCAGCTCGGACTTTCGCTGCCGAGCAGCACACTCGGGCTCAGATTTGGCCGAGCGGCTGCATGAGGCAGCGATGAACCATGCAGCGAAGCGCTGAACATGGTTGCCGAGCACTGTAGCTCGGGCTTTGGAGATTAGATGGGGCTGACCTTGCGACAACGGGCCCTCCTTCTAGCGCCAATCTGTTAGGGGAAACAACTTTTTGCCGTGGCCTCGGGGCCGTCGCGGCTGGGTTCGGGTCCGAATGCGCAAGGGTCGCCTCATCGATCTCCGGGCAGGAAGCCGACGTTGGGTCGGGAGAAGCTGATCGTCCGCTCGGCCAGGGCCGGTTCCTTCATCTGGTGGCCAGCTCGCTGCATGCCCCTCGGTTCCTGCACACAGGTCGGGTCGGGGGTTTCCCATCCCGACCCCTCCGATGCTTAAGTCAGTGTCGGAGGGGAGTGAGTAGAGTGTTTCATAGAGAGAGAGGTAGAGAGAGAGAGATCCTTTGGCTGCCGATGTCTCGAGGTCAATGCTGCACCTCTCTGCGATGGGAACTCGGTTCTGCCATGCAGCGATGGGAGCTCGGCTGCTGCCATGCAGCGATGGGAGCTCGGGTGCTGCCATGCAGCGATGGGAGCTCGGCTGCTGCCATGCAGCGTGGGAGCTCTGGTGCTGCCATGCAGCGAGGGGGAAGGTGGCTGCTATGCAGCGAGGGGGAGAGTGGCTAAGAGAGTCTTCTTCCCCTCCTCCTTCTCCTCCTCCTTTTCCTCCTCCTGCTGGTTCATCCCCCACAATAATCAAATAGTTCAGAGCCACTCACCTCTCGGAGTGTTCTTGGGATCAATCCGTCCCCCCTCCTCCAGTCTTACCTGTTCGGCTTAAATAGGTCGGACGGAGGGCATGCTCCCGGCTGTCTGCGGGTGGCGTGCCTCCGGCTGCGTCTGCGGGTGTCGTACGGGCCTGACCTCGCAGGTGGGGTGCCGTGGTCAACCTGGTGGGTAGTTGGGGCGATGCCGAGGAGAGGCGACGTCGGGCGATCAAATCGTGGGATTAATGGAGCGCAGGAGGGGCTATGACGTCATCCGGGAGTACGACCGAAGACCAGATGTCACGTCATTTTTAATACCCCTAACAATATTAAAATTCATTATGAACTGAGAAAATGAATCTGGTAGGGACTGAAGCACAAGATCCACACACAGGTTATCCTCTAGGACCATTCCTAGACCTGTGAGTTTCTCAATCCACTCAATCATCTTAAGGACATGGTTCTGAACCGGTGTCCCCTCAGTCATCCTGGTACGGAAAAGACTCTTTGATATCTCATATCATTGAGTTCTTCCCTATTCCTTAAATAGTTTATGGAGATGCAGGAGTATGGAATTAGCATCCAAATTTTCATACTGTCTCTATAACTCAGAAGTTATAGAGGCCAACATATAATACTGAGCAAAAGCGGAATCATCTATGTACTTAACATAATAAGCGATCTCATCATCGCTTACCCCTTCGTCGGATGTAGGGATCACTGTATCAAGGACATACGTAATTTTCTCCATCATGAGAATGATTCTCAAATTGTGAAGCCAATCCGTATAATTTGGACCAGTGAGGCGGTTGGCATCAAGTATGTCATGTAAAGGATTTGAAAGTGATATTTTTCTGAAATTAAAGATGTAGCAGAAATAAATAACATGTAGACTTTACAAAAATTAAACAATTAAGATAAGGACTTCTATATTAATGCATTCCCACTAATTTTTTACGAGACACACAACATCCTCCGGTATATGAATCAGAGACCCCAGCGGATCTCTAGTGGAGATCGGGATCCAATTGGCGTCTTAACATAACCTCGAGGGACTCAACCAATCACGTTAAGCCTGTAAAGGTAGGCAACTCTTGTCAATCACAACTCCTTATGATTCCCGTCCTGTTCAACCTCCAAACCATCATAGCCTCGAGGGACTCGACCAACCATGATGTTCAGTTAAGTCATCACCATCGTTATAAGATGAGTCTGATTCGGTGATATACTCTCGAGGGACTCGACCAAGCATACCATGTCTTCAGGTCACCGGTGACATCTCTATGTCATAGATAAGATAGCGAAATACGATATAGGTGAGTCTCGAGGGACTTGACCAACTCAACCTACACCGGGAATCGGTTCCTACCTATAACGATAGAAGGCCACATGTGTCAATCTAATTACCTCACATTTATCGACTTAATATTATTAATAGAGGAGATTTTTCATTTGGTCTCCTAACATAATGTGTCACACACATATATATTTAATATATATATCTACATCGCATGCAAATATATATACATATCTAGTAGGTGTATAACCAATCACACATCACATGAGCAATCACACCAGATGATCATGGACCACATCCTAATGTGATTAGGCACGAGCTAGTGGGCCCAATCACTCACATCAAGATCTATGTGTGCTTCGACGCATCTCCATGCTATATGATCGTCCATCTCACTTTGTCGGATCCGTCGACATCTCAACGCATCTCCATGCGTCGGATCGTCCATCTCAACCTCGTGGGTCCCGCTATCACTGTATCTCCTCATGTAATTACAACATAATTATAGGCACGTAGGCCCGATAATAAATGAGAAAAAAATAAAGACTCACAGGCCCCAATAATAATAATCACATGTACACACATCACATAATATACCCATGATCATCTGTCCACATCATACATCACATGTATATATTATTTTATAGGACTACTAGATAAAAAAATAATAGTTAATTAAACTATTTAATTAACATATTTATTTTTCTGAAATCAGGGATATAGAGAGATTTTTTGAGTTCCCAAGGGTATTTTGGTCATTCGACCAAAAGGATAAAATTGGTATTTTTGAAATTGTGAGGGGTATTTTGGTAATTCGATCAAAAGGGTCTGAAATTTCAAGGGACAAAACCATCTTTTGCCTTAAAACCCTAACTCCTCTCCCTATCTTGCTTCATTGCAGTTGCGACCGCGTAGGGAGGGTGGCGGTGCGGCGCTTGCCGTGCTTGTGGGCGGCGCCACCGCTGCATGCAGGTGTAGCGCCCACAGGCGGCGCCGACCCCTACGGGTAGGCCGTCGACGCAAGCAGCCTACTTGCGGACCCCAGCATGTCGATCGACATCTGCACGCAGCCGCCATCGGTTGTTGCCTATTTAGCGCAAAGAATAGCACGTCGCCTTTTTGCACCAATAATTTTGGCATCAAAAGCAGATCCAAAGCACAATACACGTAGTTTAAGATTCGATCTTTGCACGAACAACCTGACTCTGATACTACTGTTGGAAAATCCTTTTGGGGAGCGACATCTCATGCGCAGTGGAAGAACAAAAACAAATCCCTCAGATTTTTCATAGAAAATTTCCGTCGTCGTGCAAAGATCAGTGTATCAAAATAAATCCGTGAAAACTACATGTGTAAAAGAAAGTACCTAGGGAGATCGTATATCCTTGAATCCTTACAGATCTGTAGGATAGGATGAAGGAGGTCAAGTATCCTCCTCTCTAGCGGTATCCACACGGTAGGGACTACGACGATGCACCTCTCTAGGGAGAGGAGAATAGAAGGTGGCTACCAAATGAAACCCTCAGCCTATAGAGCTTTGGTTCCCTCCTATTTATAGAGGCCCCTTGTCAACCCTAATAGATCTTGCCCTGTTGGGTATTGGATCTCCATCCAATTACCAAAGCCTCTTGGATTAGTGGGTCTCTACTCAATAATATCTTATTAGCAATTATTAGATCTTATCTTAGGATCCAATAATTCAGGGGGCTTATTGGATATCCAATAAGATAGGGGGTTCAGCGGATATCTCATATCCGAACCTCTACTCATCGCAACACCTACCATATGTGTGAGACCCTCCAGGCCCAATATCGAGCTAGCCATGAGTGATACTTGTTAGAACTCCTTCTAACTTAGTGAATTATTATTTCTATAATAATTCACCCAACTCATCGCGGATGTACCAAGCCACTACGCTGTAGCCCCCAAACGATACAGGAGAATCCAATCCTTTGGACCTATTTGTCCTCATTTACCATGTATCTATAGTCCCTCTTCCATCTAATATCCCAGAGACCTTATACCGGGCATGGTGCTATCAAGCCCATACGATCTCTCCTCGAGTCTTGCTCTTGTCGGATTCTCCCGGAGAACTCTTTCTCTCTCAATCCGAATAACCTTGACCAAAGATTTGTTCGAGCACGAATACATGGGATATTCCTCTCATGATACCGAGAGTGGATAATCCTCTATTGACACTCAATAGCCCTCGTAAGGTTGGCTACTACTCTCAATAACCGATTGTACTAGAACTGGAACTTTCCAAACCTATAAGTCCGATATCAAAGAGTGGAGTACTCATATAGGACATCCTTGGTGTCTCAAGTCTAAGGATTAGATATACTACTGGGACTATGAAATCATTATCTGACGTGAGGTATCAATAACCATATAGCATTCTTTAGGCGGATCAATCAGTGAACTCATTCCCCAATGAGCACCTGCACTGTACCCTTAGTGTCCCCACACGAGTAGCTATGAGACCAGCCACCTCTATCATATGGACGGGTATACAGCACACTAGTCTATCTGGTTATCTTGATGTCCTTCTCGAGTAACCTATGACTAGGATAATTTAGGGTCTGTGTTTAAAGGTGAATCGGTCTCATTATCATGATCTCATCACGATCCGATTCCCATTGCACAGATCCAAGGACATCAGAACATATGCAACATGCAAGATAAAGTGATAAAATGCCTAATAATATGCAAAGAGAAAAAGTGCATGTCAAGTCACAAGTGCCATCACTCATGTGATTGGCTTGCAGGGTACATATGACTAGCAAACCCTATCACGATCACTTATAATAGATCTCGGCATCCCATACAATTTTATAATATTCTCTATAAGGATTCGAGCAATACTAGAAGTAGTGTAGGGATTACGAATAGTATAAAAGGGAGCATACTTTGTAAGGCAATCAACCACGGCAAGAATTGCATCCTTAAGCAATTTAAGTATGTACACCACGGCTCCAATACACTCTGTGATCTGATAGGGCCCATAAAAACATGGCGATAGTTTCATAGAGGCTTGTGTATTGATGGAGTGTTGCTTGTATGGCTATAGGTGAAGATAAACCCAATCTCCTATTGAAAATTCTCTTTCACTTCGTCGTATATCAGCATGCTACTTCATTCTAGCTTGAGTGATAGAGAGATTATACTTTAGCAGCTATAGGAGTTTGTCCCTATCAATTAAATCTTGGTCAACATGATCTACCTTGGCTGAGCCAATTATATACTTTGGGATCACAAGGGTCGGCTGACCATACAATGCTTCATATGGGGTATATTTTGTAGATGAATGATACGTAGTATTATACCACCATTCAGCCCAAGGAAGCCATTTCATCCACTCCTTTGGTCAGTCACTAGCGAAACATCGAAGGTACATCTCTAAACACCTATTCACCATCTCTGTTTGGCTGTTAGTTTGTGGATGATATGCTATGCTCATCTTGAGTTTGGTGCCTTGCAATTGAAATAACTTGGTCGAAAATTTACTAGTGAAGACCCTGTTATGATCACTTACAATGGACCTTGGCATCTCATGCAGTTTAATAATATTTTCTATGAAAATCTGAGTAATACTAGTAGTAGTGTAGGGATTTCACATAGTACAAAATCTGAGCATATTTCGTAAGTCGATCAACCACCACGAGGATTGTGCTTTTACCTTTGGAAGGTGGCAGCCCTTTGATAAAGTCCATGGAGATATCAGTCCACATCGAGCTCGGTATGGGTAGTGGTTGTAATTTCCCTGGACTTGCCACTATTTTACCATTTTATTGTTGACATACATCACATTATGTCATGTATTCAGAAATAAATTTTTTCATCCCTCTCCAATAAAAATTTTGCTTCACTCTTTTGTAGGTTCTTAGAAATCAGGAGTGCCCTACTAAAGGTGTGGAGTGCATTTCATGTAGAATGACTTTGATACAAGGGGAGTCAGGTATAAGTACAATACGACCTTTGTAGCATAGATCCCTCGAATCCCAAGTATAGTGAGCTATTACGCTTGGATCCTCCTCTAATTTTTTAATGATGTTACTAGTCTCTGGATCATTCTTCCATTCCTCCCTAATGTCCTTGAGGAAGCTAGTGGTAGGAAGACAGATGGCTGAAAATTCAACTTGCTCAAGTAGCCATGAGAGTACATCTGCAACAATATTTTCTTTCCTCTTTTTGTAAATAATTTTATAATCAAATCTTAGAAGTTTGGTTACCCATTTTTGCTACTCCGGGGATGATATCTTATACTCTAAAAAGTATTTGAGACTTCTATGGTCAGTTTTAATATGAAATCGTTAACCAGTCAGGTAGGGTCTCCACTTCATTACTATATACACAATGGTGAGCATCTCCTTATCAATCTTCTCAATTTCATCTTTCTAAAGGTGAGGATAGTGGTATGACTGAGTGTTCAGTGGTGATTTGCCTAGAAGAATTAGAATTCGATGGTCATGTTGCCGAGTAGGAGGAAGACCACACGGTTCAACAAAAACATTGTCAAATTTAGTAAGTAATTGGGCAAGATTTTGATCTTCAATTTCTATTTTCTTCCCCTCTAGTTGCTACTAGAGATGCATCAAAAAGCCACTATTTATCTTGTGTAAAACTTTCTCCATTTGTTGGATCGAAACGGTGGTTACGTTACTTTCGCGCTTCCCACGTAGGGTGATGACCTATTTGCCTTTGCAGTAGAATTTCATAATTAATTTGGAAAAGTTCTAAGAGATGTCACCTAGCATCATTAGCCAATCTATTCCTAGCATGGCCTCATAATCATCAATTAGTAGAAGGAAGAAGTCGGCGATAATTTCTTGGTCTTGCAGTAATAGTTTCACATGCGGACATCTTTGGTCGTACTTTAGGATTTGGCCATCAGTGACCTTTATGTTGAACTTGCTGCAACCTTCGATATGGAGCGCTATTCAAGCAACAACCTTTATTTAAAAAGTTATTAGTGCTGCCCGTATCAATAAGAACAGTGATTGATTATTATTTGAGAAGGCCTCCAACTTTTATCGTTTGTAGATTTGAGTAGCTGGCTAACACGTGTACCATAAAGTTAGTCAGTTGTGGCTCTTCTTCTACATCTTCTTCTTTATGTTCAAGGCTCTCTTCTAGCTATTCAATGACCTTTTTTTCCACTGGTTCAACCATAAGAAGTCTCCCTTTTTTACGACGATGCTCGCGGCTCCACGGCTCATCGCAATGCCAATATAACCCCTTTATATATCGCTCCCAAAGCTCTTCTCTTATCAACTTTTTTGGTGCAGGGGTTTGGTTGGTAGTAGGGGAGGCTGAGGGCTTCGATATTGCTGGTCAGGGAGTGACCCTAGTCCTCCGGGCTTCATGGTTCAATCACTCCTTTTGAAGTTGTGCGAAAGATATGGCTACCATAAGCATGTACGGTTGTCGCACTTTAACTTCTCCTTGGATATCTAGCTTTAAGCCCTCAATAAATGTCCACAATAGCTCTTTTTTAGACCAATCATGAGTTTGATTAGATAACCTTTCAAACCTGATTTGATACTCTTGGATGGTTGAGGTTTATTGGATCTTTGCTAGTTGTCCGTCGATGTTCTCATAATCGGTTGGTTCAAAGTGGATCAGTAGTCCTTCTTTGAATTGTCATCATAAGAGGACTCTATGAGTGTGTTCAAACCAATCAAACCATTGTATGGCATCCCCTTCAAGATGTATAGTCACAATTTCCATCTTAGATGCATATGCGATTTTATGGTACCAAAAATATCGCTCTGCGCACGAGATCCAACCAATTGGGTCTCCTTCTTCCCATCTAGAGAAGTCCACCCTCATACGTGGATTGTAGGGATTGGTCATAGAGCCTCTCCTCTCCTGGAAGTCATCTCTTTGGTCATAGCTCTCTCATTGATATGATTTCTTCGGACTCGGTGGTCGACCCAAATTGAGTTCGGCAAAGAGAGTTTGAATCTTATCCTCCATTCGCTTCTCAAAGGCTTCGAATTTAGCATTGATTATCTCCTCAGATGCCATAGTATATGCCTCTAGATCTATATGTTAAGATCTCTCTTTTATTGTTGGGTTAAAGGAATGTATTGGTTGAGAGAAGTGGTGGCCGAATGGGTTGGTGGATTGGTGGATGTAGGCTACGGTTTAGGCTTATTTTGGGTGCGGTTTGGGACTCCGGTTTGATGGAGTTTTGGGGCTGTGATAGTAGTGGATGAAGGATAGGAAAGAGAGTTTTAGATCTATGGTAGATGGCAGCAACGATTTGACTGAAATTAGTGGAAGTTGCTATAGATATGTGCTGTCTTGTAAGAGTAGAATTATCGTTGAAGAAACAGCAGTTTCTCGATGAAATTTCTAGCAAAAACCTGAGATTTGAGGAGGAGATTTGATAGCAAAATCTTGGTTTAGATAACAGAAATGATGACAAATTGGATTAAGAAAATTTTGGCAGCATAATAGCAAAGAAATCGATGCAAGTTGCGATAGCAAATTTCTCATCGAAAAATTCCAACAGTTTGCGATGAAAATTTACAGCAACACAAGAACATTTCAAAGATGAATTCCATGATAGATCAATCACAGATGAAAGCCAAGATGATCTATGAAGTATACAAAAAATTTTGTTCAAAAAGGATAGCAAATAGATCTGTTTAAAGGCAGCAATATGTGGTTGAAATTTTCTGCAGCAATCCTTCGTTCGTAGAGATGATAACTTTTATGATGTAAGGAATTCGCAATAAGGAATAGATAGCAAGATTTCTTTTTGGTATTTTGAATGAAAAATTATAGTAGCAAAAGGTGTTAGTGATAGAAGAATACCAAATCTCTGATGCAATTGAAGGTAACGACGGTAGATTGATTTGATCTACGACAGAAGATGATGGTGGAGACAACGACGTCAAGAGCAATTATGGGAATTGCTTGGTTGATGGTGGGAAGCAGGGATAGCAAAAAAACCCAGCAAGATCGTTGCTCTGATACCAGATGATAGAACCCTAGAGGAATTCTATGTAGATTGATTTTTGAGGGGGATCAACCCTTGGAATGCTATAGGGGTTCCACCCTCCAAGTAGTCAGCTTGGTGGCAGTAATTATAGATTGATCTTTCTTATTCGAAAGAGGTGGAGCCTACATGCTTATATAGGACTCAAAACCCTAGCTCTAGTGGCTGCTTCCTAAGTAAAATACCCTTTTTGCCCTCAACCCTAATCAACCGGCCTAGTAAAGGGGGACGGTGGCTAGGAAGCCCAAAGGCCCAACTATAAACCCTAGTCATTCTTCTTTATAGAATAGATATGGCTAGGTGGGATTTATTATAATATCACAGGATTTTTATTAGCTACTACTTGGTTGAGTAGGACCTAACTCTGCTAGGGTTCTATCAGATATACCCAAGATATTCCACCTTCTGTTGAAGAAAGCTACACTTTGATTTTTTGACAAAAAGAACATGTTCTCGTAAAATCATCAAAATAAGTTGTAAGTGTTGAAAATGACTTTCAAGAGAAAAACTATAGATAAGGATATCGTCGAAGAAAACCAACATAAACTTATGAAGATAACTTTAGAAAATATCATTCATAAGGCTTTGGAAGGTGGAGGGAGCATTGGTGATACCAAAGGGCATTACTAGAAATTCATAGTGGCCGTTGTGCATTCGAAAGGCGATTTTTGGTATGTCTTTTCGCACACTCGTATTTGACGATACCCGGATCGAAGGTTCAACTTTGTGAAGACTCATGCTCCCTTTAATTCATCAAGCAATTCATCTACTACTGGAATAGGGTACTTGTTCTTAACGATTATGCCATTGAGAGCTCCATAATCAATGCACATTCGCCATGTTCCGTTCTTCTTTCGTATGAGAAGCACCGGTGAACAGTAGGGGCTACAACTTAGCCGAATAACTTTTGTTTCAAACATCTCTTTTACAATCCTTTCTCTTTCATCCTTTTGGAGATTTGGATACTAATATGGCTGAGTATTTGCTGGAGGTTTGCCTGAAAGAATTAGTATACGATGATCATACTGATGGGTAGGAAGTAGGCTATGCGGTGCGTCAAATATATCTGAAAATTTAGCAAGCAAGGGAAGTAGGTTTGGGTCTTCAAATTTGGTTGGCTCTCCCTTAGATTGCTGCTCAAGTTATACTAAAAAGCTACTGCATGCTTTGTGCAAAACTTTCTCCATTCATTGTGTGCAAATCATCGTTACGATGACCCCACGTTTCCCACGTAGTATCACCTGCTTCCCCTTATTGTAAAATTTCATAATTAGTTTCAAAAAATTTCAGAAAATATTACCTAATGTCATTAGCCATTCGATGTCGAGCATAACCTCATAATCATTAAGAGGGAGGAGGAAGAAATATGCAATTATCTCTTGGTCCTATAGCAATAGTTTTACCCACGGGCACCTACGATCACACCTCAAAATTCATCCGTCGACAACCTTAACGTCAAACCTATTACAATTCTCAATAGGTAAGGTCATCCAGAGAGCAACCTTATTATTCATAAAATTATTAGTGCTCCCAGTGTCAATAAGAATAGGGATCGGTTGTTGCTTCAGAAGTCCTCCCACTTTCATCGTTTGCGGGTTCATGTAACCGATAAGGGCATGCATCGTAATATCAACCAGCTATTGTTCTTCATCCGTGACCTCTTCCTCATGCTTCTAGACCTCCTCCTTCATCTCTTCAAGAGGTTCAATCAGTAGGAGGCGGCCCCTTTTGTAGCGATGATCGCGGTTTTATGGCTCGTCGCAATGCCAACAAAAACCCTTTGCTGATCGTTCATGTAGTTCTTCTCTTGCAATTTTTTTGGCAGCAAAGGATGACTAGAAGTAGAAGGAGGTCTATATGCCATGGGCCTAGGAGAGGTTCTCATCCTCCGAGCATCTTGGTTGAGTCGTTCTTCTTGTATTCAAATGAAAGAAATCGCAGCCATCACGGTACGAGGCTACCGTGCCTTAACCTTCCCTTTTATCTCTGGCTTGAGTCCTTCGATGAATGTTCTTAACAATTGATAGTCAATCCAATCACAAGCAATATAGGATAACTTCTCAAACCTAGTTTGGTACTCTTGAATCATAGAGGTTTGTCGAATCTTTGCGAGTTGGCTATCAATATTTTCATACTCCGTAGGTCCAAAATGGTTCAGCAATGCGTTCTTAAATTGATTCCACGTTGGAGCCTCATAATTGTATTTCAGCCAATTGTACCATTGAATAGCATCTCTTTCAAGGTGGATGATAGCAATTTCCACCATAGCATCATTCGACGTTCAATAGTAGCGAAAGAAACGTTCGGCACACGAAATCCACCCCACCGGGTCTCCTTCCCATCGTGAGAAGTCCATCCTCATGCATGGCTGAAGTATGTCTGAGGGCTATCCCTCCTTCTCTGGAGGCCCCTCTGAACTCTCTCCTCACTGAAATTTGATTGGACTCGGTGGTTGTCCAATTCTGAATTCTGCAAACAAAGCGCGCAATTTGTCCTCCAAGCACGATTCAAGCCATGATTCAATCTGAGGTTCCAATGCTTCAAATTTGGCATAAATTAGATCTTGAGAATCTATAGTATATTCCTATAGATCAGAGATGTCCTTGTCTTTTTTCTATTAATAGGTTAATGCCATGGAGCGGTGGAAGGTTCGGACAATAGATCGATGATAGAAGGGTTCGGTTGTAATGGCTTACTATTTTGGGCTATAGTTTTTGACACTATTAAGGTTATAAAAATAGGTTATGATGGCTACATCTTAAAGCTAGAGGGATGCCCTAAAGACATGTAAGTTGGTGGCAGTAAGGTGGCTAGGGTTTGGTAGGTTACAGAGAAGAAAAAGGACAAAAGTGTAGCACTAGATTTTTCATCGAAAAAATTCCAACAGTAAAGATGCAATTTTTTCCAGCAATTCTCAATAGAGATTCAAGTAAAACTAAAATGAAATATACTTTTAAGGAGAGGTAATGCTATTAAAAATTTTGTAGAAGGAAACAATAGCAAGAGGTTTGGCAAAATTAAGGATCACGGAAAGGTATTGCGATAGATTTTTACGTCTAAAGTGTAGCAGTTTGGATATAAAAGATCAATGGTTTATATTGAAAATTTTTTGACAAAACTAAAGGAAAAGATAAGAAAGTACCAGAGCATAAGTGGAAGTCGAGGAAGAATAAAGTAAGCACGGGAAGTAAATCAAGAAAGAAGTTGACTTAAAACTTGTATAACTGCTTAAGTAAGGATAAAAACTGTGCACGAACGCCCCAATAAAGACAGACAATTAACACTACACATTAAATTACATTAGGGACATATGAAACACACCATATTGAACTAAGTAGTCAAAGGATGGAGCTAAGCTAGGGAAGCAGTAGCGGAAGAATTGATTCCCTGATTGCCTAGTTGCTTGAAAGCTCAGTTATAAAGTAAGAACTTCCATAATATAAGTAAGCAACCGGAACTGACAGAGCGTAGGCGAAGCGGTATAAAAAGTGCTTTTTGCTAACTTGAAGACATGTTCATATGATCTTATGGCAAATTGTTAGGAAGTGTTAAAGCCATTGTAAAAATTTCATAGAGATTTGGATAGAAAAAATGCAGTAGCAAGATCAAATAGACAATGTTATGCGGTTGGAATTCTGTAGTGCATCTTTCATCGTAGAGATGAAAACTTTACGAAGAAAAGTTTATGTAGCAATATAGGAACAATTTTTTTAGATTTTTTGAATAAGGATAACTAAATTGCAGCAATAGTAAGGTAGGAAACTAGAACCTATTACAATTCACGAGGAGATCAAATGATGATCCGCGGTGGTGGAAATGATGGTAGAATTCGACGATGATCTTTTAACCAATTATAGGAATTGCTTTGGGCAACTATGGAGGGTTGATGGATGGCTCTGGAAGGATAGCGAGACACCAAGAACCTAGCTCTGATACCAAGTGTTAGAACCCTTGCGGATTCTAAGCTTGGGTTTGATCTCTTTAGGGGATCGACCTCCTTAGAACTCTATAGGGGTTCCTTCCTCTAAGTTGCTGCTCAAAGGCTGCTAAAAGGATTGATCTATTTATGAAGAAAGAGGGTGAATACATGGCTATTTATAGGGCTTCTAAATTCAAACTCCTAATAGGACTCCTACTCAAGACCCCTACTTCTAATCAACTCCTAATGCTTCTCTAAGAAGCAACCTCCAAACTAATCCTAACCTAGCTGGCCTCTTCACCTCTTTAATAGGGGTTGGCTAGATAGAATTTACATGAATGCCCTTAGGATTTACATGTTTGCCCCATTCAATGAAACTAAATTAGAACTCTCCTAGCTAGAGTCCTAACACTATTCCTCTTGTCCCTGGATGATCTTCTAGGTGTCATTGGTCTACAAATGTTGATAATGAAGGAACAAATGTAAAAGGGTAGAAATATTTCATGAATTCAAGGGAAGGATTTCAAAAAATACAGAAATATTTCATGAATTCAAGGGAAGGATTTCAAAGAATACCTTTGGGGTGATCTCCTTAGAACTTGAGATTGATCCTAGAATTGATGGAGTAGAGAGCCATTCTTGGTTTTCCAGAGGAGGAGGATCAAGAATGGAGGGGGCATAGGAGAGGGTTTTTGAGAGGTGAAGCAAGTGATGGGGTCGATTCTACCACCGGCCCTAAAGTCCCTTTATATAAGGCACTTCTCGGGCAGTGCCACTATCAGCTGGGCGGTGCCACCACCTAGGAACAGAATGTCCTAGTAGTGCTACCGCCAGTTCACTGCTGGCACATTCACTTAGGCAATTTGGGGCAGCAATGCTTTGATCATTTGATCACTTTAACCTCTATTTTATAGAGATTGTAATATTGAATGTTCGACTTAATTATCATGTATTTGATTAAGCGAAACAATATCATTTAAATCACTCTAATCCCTTATTGTTTATGAAGTTATTTTTCTTAAGAAAGATGACTTATGAAACCCTTTTACCAGAAATTTGATCATATAAGGAAATGTCATGATCATCAAAAGATATCAAAGATATTTTCCTTAGGAGGATCAAGGGAGAACAATAAATAAGAAATTGATGACTTGAATAATAAGAGAAGAGTTTAGACAAATATTTTTGAGAGTCACGAAAGCTTGAGTATTAACATAGTGAAATCTAGATCATCATCAAAATCATTCTTCAAGAGGTCTAACAAAGTCAATTTACCTAGTGTCCCTTAGTCTTAATACTAGTGTATTTTGGCATTGTTATTCATGGTGGAAGGTTATGGATCATCACATTTCAATCATTATGCAATCAATGATCTTTTATTGTTTAAGCTAATGAGCTTGATTATGATCATGCATCATTGAGGTACCATTTCTTGCTCCTAGCTAGTAATGGTAAAGATGTTTATAAAGAAGGATGATTTTTAGATACCCATTTGACCTTGGGTGCCTAAAAAATTGATCTACTTAACTTATCATTTTGGATGGAGTTCTTTACAATTTCTTTAGGAACTTAAATCAATTTATGTGGACTATATTTCCTAAATGAACATTTATAAGTAAAATGTCCAGCTTTGCAACAAAATTTGCATTTGGTGTGAGGTGATACATGCAAGGTAGGGCTTCTAACAAAGGTGGTTAAATTTCGGTGAGAGCCACTCGCAAATCCTATTCCACCTCTTCTATTAACGTGACCCTTAGTGGCAATGATCATGTTTAAGGACTTACTACCAATCTTAAACTTTTCTAGAGTTTCTTTGAGTAGCAAGTTTTCCTTCTCAAGTGCCTCTAAGTGTTCACACTTAGTGTATGGAGGCAATGAGGGAGTGTCATACTTAAGTTTTTTAAATTCATTATTTAAAAGGGCATGCTCCTTTTTCAACAAATTATACTTCTTACTAATCAATCTACATTCATCGAATAAATCATAAAAAGCATTCACAAGTTCATTGAATGTTAAATTTTCATCTAATAAACTACTTACCTCTTCTTCAATTTCCAATAGTGCATAGTTGGTGATCTCCTTGTTATTTTGTTCCTCGTCTTCGGAGCCGCTCAAATCATCCCACATTGCCTTAAGCCCCTTCTTCTTCTTTGGTGTTTTCTTCATCACTTGGGGACATTCGCTTTTGAAATATCTCGACTTCTTGCATTCCTAGTATATGACTTGTTCTTTCTTGAGTTCAACTTTATTTTTAGTATCATTTTTAGATTTATTTCTTTTAATAATTTTTTTAAACTTTCTTGTCAAGAGTGCCAAGCCATCATCATAGTCCTCATCACATGAACTTTCTTTCAAGTGGTCTTCATGAGTTTTTGTTCTTTGGAAGGTTATTCTTAAGCTCTTCATGAGTATTGCAAGTCATCTCATAGGTCATTAATGACTCGATAAGTTCTTTGAGTGAGAAATTATTCAACTCCTTGGCCTCTTAAATGGCCGTTACTTTAGAGTCCCAACTCTTTGGAAGGGATCTCAATATTTTATTAACAAGTTCAAAGTTAGAAAAACTTTTACCAAGCGTTTTAGTCCATTGATGATGTCTTCAATGGACTCACTTAGTTTTATCCGAAACAATTCATAAGCATAAACTAAAAGATTTATTTTGGATTCCTTTACTCCACTAATTCCTTCATGTGTGACTTCGAGTGTGTGCCAAATATCAAAGCCATTTCATAAATAAAAACTCGATTGAACTAATTCTTATCTAAAGCATAAAATAATGCATTCATAGCCTTGGCATTTAAATAGAAAGTCTTCTTCTCCAACTCATTCCAATCATTCATTGGAAGAGAAAACTTTTAAAAATTATTTTTGATAATGTTCCATAGTTCAAAATCCATAGAAATAAAAAAAATTATTATCCAAGTTTTTCAATATATGTAATTCGTCCTTTGAACATGGGTGGACGTGTGATTAAGTGACCCTCATGGTTGCTAGCAAATACTAATTCTCTTGGGTTTAAAACCAAAATGAGAGTGACCTTGCTTAGATACCAATTGTTAGGATAAAAAACGACACTAAGAGGGCGCGGGGGGCAGTGGGGAGGGGGGGGGGGTTTGAATTAGTGCAATGAATAAAATCGATTCGCTTAAGCAATTTTGGAAAACTTCATACATTGAAAATATTTTATTTATAAACACAAGTTTCAGAAGGACGTTTAACTTGAATGAGAACGTAAGTGAGTAGAGTAGAGGAGATTGGGCAGTTGCAATGAAGTAATAGAATGTAGTGAAAATAAAATACGCACCAAGAAGAGAACTTAACAATTTTATAGTGGTTCAGTCGTCCGACCTACGTCCACTCCTAAAACCTCCTCCGATGAGGTTATCAGCTTCCACTATTAATCTTTTTGGAAGGGCAAAGATTAATCACCCCTTTATAGAACTTTTACAAGTGGCTCACTCTCCTTTTACAAACTTTTACACTTAGAAATGGTGGAGGTGAACTCTCAATTTTTACAAGCTATTTCACTATAGTTTCGGTTCACTTTTGATCACTTCTTAGTGTGGAAATAATTAAGAAGTAAGGGGTATTTATACACCTCAATTGGCTTCTAAAATATAACCAAAAAAGGTCCCATCTCGGGTTTCTATAGTCATGACGATACCACCGCCTGACCTTGGCAGTACTATCGCTAGTTGACTCTGACACTAGGTGGTACCACCATCCAGTCTGACAGTACTACCACCAGACAGAGTCTTGGGTACTGGAATGGTGTGGTACCATCGCCTGACTGGTGGTACCACTGCTTGACTGGCTGTACCATCGCTTGGCAATTATTAATTACCGACGATACCACCGTCTAGTCTGGGCGGTACCAACGCCCAGGCTTTTGGGTGACTGAGCCCTATGTAGTTCCATCGCCCTAGTCTGGCAGTGCCACCGCCAGACAAGGTTCAACAACTTGGTTGGGCCTTGCACAAACTTGTCCAATTTCGAGCCCAATTAGCTCCTAACAGGGTTGGTGGGATTACCTCCCTAACCAAACTCTAATTACATGCTAACTATGATATTTAAGATATATTCTAAACAAAACATGTCCAATATGTCTAGGTTTCTTTCGGCGAGCTTCTAGCGAACTTCCGATGGACTTCCAATGAACTCTCGGCAATGTTCTAGCGGACTCCCGGTAAGCTCCTGGACTTCACGACAATCTTCTTGGCGAGTTCCACAAGCTCTTTTGGCAATCTTCGATCTTCTCGGCGAGCTCTAGCAAAGTTTTGATGAACTTCCTGGTGAACTTCCAATGAACACTTCGGTAAGCTCCCGACGCATTCTCAACCAATTCTAGCAACACTCCCGATGAACTCTCGGACTCTCAACAAATCGATCGAACTTGACTCCGGCACTTCGTTTTCCTTTATGGCTTTATCGCTATCATAGTTAATCCTATACACTTTTTTCAATATATAGATTAAATCAATAATTAATCAATTGATTGCATCATCAAAATCTGAGATTCAATAATCGAGTTATTAGTAACCTATTAAATGACTTGTATGATATATGATGAACATGAGAATAACTTTCCAAAGACCAAGAAGGATATTGCCCTAAGAACCAAAGAAGACTACTTGGGTGAAAACTCAAGTGACGATGATGATGATAATGGTGACTTGGCACTCCTCATAAGAAAATTTAAAAAATTCATAAAAAGAAATAAAATAAATCTTATAAAACAAGATTCTAAGAATTAAAACGAACTAAAAAAGGACACAATCATCTGTCATGAATGCAAGAAGCTGAAGTACTTCAAAAGTAAGTATCCACAACTAATGAAGAAGATGCTAGCATAAAAGAAGAAGAAAGCACTCAAGGTGACTTGGACAAATTAAGTATATCTGAAGATGAAGAACAAACCAACAAAGATGAAGTGGCAAACTACGCATTAATGACTTTTGGCAATGAGGTATGTGACTCAAACGAATCATTTTTATCTTCTGATAAATTGCTTAATACCTTTTATGATTTATATGATGAATTTAAGTTAGTTGATAAAAAATATAAATTACTAAAAATGGATTATGGTTCTCTCTCTAGTAAATTTAGAAAATTAAAAAATAAACATGATAATTGCATGTTAACCTCTTATACTAAATGTGAAAAGTCAAACTTAGTTAAAAATGAAAATATGGTATTACAACAAATATTAAAAAATTTTAAAATTAGAAATAAATCATTAAATATGATCTTTGCTAACAAAGGTTATATACATAAAAAAGAAGGAATCGATTTTATAAGTATTGAATCTTGAATTTTGATGATGAAGTTAATTGATAGATTATTTGATCTAATCTATATTATTAAGAAAAGTGTGCTGGATTAACTACAAAAGTGATGAAGACGTAAAGCAAAATGACATGCTGGAGTTAAGTGCGATCAAATCATTGGAAGTTTGAGAGTCCACCGGAAGTCCAAAGATTCATCCGAAGCATTGCCGAAACTTGCAAAGAATGAATCGGGAGCTTACCGATGGGTTGTCAGAAGTTTGCTGGAAGGTTCGTCAGAAGTTTATGGAGCTCACCGAGAAAGATCGGAACTTGCCAAGGTCATTGTAAAGTTTGGAAGCATGCCGAAAGTCCGCCAGAAGATGTCCGAGGATTCATCGGAAGTTCGCCAGAAGCTCACCGAAAGAAGTCTTAATGTGCCGGATCATGTTTTGCTTAGAATATATTTTCAATTTCATAGTTAGCACGTAATTAGGGTTATGATTAAGTGTTAATCCTTTAACCCTGGTAGGGGCCAATTTGGCCTATAAATTAACTGGGTTGGACTGAATTCAAGGCCCATGCAAAAGTGCTGAACTTTGTCTAGTGGTGGCATCACTAGACTGGGGTGGTGGAACTGCCCAACGACTAGTTTTCTAAGACCACTTGTCGGTGATACCGCTTGGTAGTTATTAACTACCAAGTGGTACCCCCTATCAAGCGATGGTACCGCCCCTTCATAGAGCCTGAGACCTTATTGAGCGGTAGTACCGTCAGACTAGGCAATAGTACCGCCTAGTGTTAGGTACTACTAGTGTCAGGCGATGGTACTACTAGTGTCAGGCGATGGTACCGCCAACACTCGAAAATCCGAGATAGGACCTCTTTTGGCTCCAATTCTAAAGCCAATTGAGCCTATAAATACCCCTTACTTCTTAGCTAGTAAAACATATTGAGAAGTGATAAGAATTGAGCCAAAACACTAGTGAAATAGCCTTAAAAAGCTTGAGAGTTCACCTTCCGAATTCTCACTTGTAAAAATTCTGTAAAAGGGTGCGAGCCACTTTTAAAGCTCTGTAAGACGGGTGTTTGATTCTTCCCCTTCAAGAAGGATTGATAGTGGAAGCTGGGAACCTCATTTGAGGGGGTTTCGAAAGTGGACATAGGTCAATTGACTGAATCACTATAAATCGTTGCGTTCTTCTCTTGGTGTGTAAGTTTTAATTATTGCATTTGCTAATTATAGGTGCTCTACAAGCCAATCACGTGAGTGATGACACCTATAATACGCTATGTCAATCTCTTTGCTTATGATTATTGATATTTTTTCACATTATCTGGATGTATATTGTGATGTCCTTGGATCTGTGCAATGGGAATCAGATCGTGATGAGATCACGATAATGAGATTGATTTACCTTTAAACACAGACCCTAAATAATTCAAGTCATAGGTTACTCGAGAGGGACATCGAGATAACTAAATAGACTAGTATGCTGTATACTCATCCATATGATGGAGGTAGCTGGTTTCATAGCTACTTATGTGGGGACACTAAGGATATAGTGCAGGTGCTCATTAGAGAATGAGTTCACTAATTGATCCGCTTATAGAATGTTGGATGGTTATTAATACCTCACATCAGACAATAATTCCGTAATCCCAATAGTGTATCTGGTCCTTAGACTTGAGACACTAAGGATGTCCTGTATGAGTACTCCACTCTTTGATATCGGACTTATAGGTTTGGAAGTTCTAGATCGGTACAACCGATTCTTGGAAATGATAGCCAACCTTACGAAGGCAATTAAGTGTCAATAGAGGATAATCCACTCATGGTATAATGAGAGGAATATCTCATGTATTCTTGCTCAAGCAAATCCCTAGCCAGGGTCATTCAGATTGAGTGAGAAAGAGTTCTCTCAAAGAATCCGATTAGAGCGAGACTCGATTGGAAACCGTATGAGCCTAACAGCGCCATACCCAATATACAGTCTCTAGGATATTAGATGGATGAAGGACTATAGATATATAGTAATTGAGGATAGATAGGTCCAAAGGATTGGATTCCCCTGTATCATCTGGGGACTACGGCGTAGTGGCCTAGTACGTCTGTAATCGATGAGTCGAGTGAATTATTATGGAGATAATAATTCACTAAGTCAGAAGGACTTTTGATAGGTATAACTCACAACCAACTCGATATTGGACCTAGAGGGTCACATACATATGGTAGGTATTACAATGAGTAGAGATTCAAATATGAGATATCCGCCGGAGCCCCTACCTTATTGGATATCCAATAAGCCTATATATTATTGGATCCCATGGATGAGATCCAATAAGAGCTAGATTATTAGGTAGAGACCCATTAATCTAAGAGGCTTCAGTAATTGGATGGAGATCTAATACCCAATAGGGCAGGATCCATTAGGATTTATAGGGGGTCTCTATAAATAGGAGTGAACCAAAGGTCTATAGGCTAGGGTTTTTTTGGTAGCCACCTCCTGTTCTCCTCTCCCCAAGAGAGGAGCATCATTATAGTCTTTGCCGTGTAGATACCACTAGAGAGGAGGATTCTTGACCTCCTTCATCCTCACCCATGGATCTTTAAGAACTCAGGGATATACGATCTCCTTAGCTACTTTCTTTTTACACATAGAGTTTTTGGATTCACGGATTTATTTTTGACATGATCTTCACAAGACGATGGAACCTTTCATGGAAATCCAGGATTTTTGTTTTCTATTCTTTCGCTGCGCATGAGATGTCGCCCCCTGGATTAGCCAACAACATTCAATTCTTTACTTCACTACACTCATTCATTCTTTCCTTCTTTACTCTCTTATGTATTCACTCGAATCAATCTTCTTTGTCGAAATCATTTTCATCGAACAAAACTTCTCAACGCATAATGTTTTACCGGAATCAGTTTAAATCATCAATTCTTATCCGTTGCACTAATTCACCCCCCCCCCTCTTAGTACCGCTCTTGATCCTAATAATTGGTATCAGAGCAAGGTCACTCTCATTCTGGTTTAAAATCCAAGAGAGATAGTATTTGCTAACATGCAAGAGGGTCATTCAATCACACATCTATCCATGTTCAATGGGTCTGATTACATCTATTAAAAGACTTATATAAGAATTTTTCTTTTTTCTATGGATTTTAAACTTTGGAACATTGTTGAAAACGGCTTCCAAAAGTCTTCTCTTCCGATGAGCGATTGGAATGAGTCAGAAAAGAAGACTTTCACTCTTAATGCCAAGGCTATGAATGCCTTGTTTTGTGCTCTAAACAAAAATAAATTTAATTATGTTTTAATTTACGAATCAGTTTTTGATATTTGGCATACTCTTGAAATCACTCACGAAGGAACTAGTCAAGTGAAAGAGTCCAAAATCAATCTTCTAGTGCATTCTTATGAGTTATTTCAAATGAAACCAAGTGAGTCCATTGGAGACATGTACACCCGTTTAACGGATATCGTTAATGGACTAAAAGCACTTGGAAAAAGTTTTTCTAATTTTTAACTTATAATTAAAAATTTAAGATCCCTTCTAAAGAGTTGGGATCCTAAAGTGATGGCCATTCAAGAGGCCAAGGACTTAAAGAACTATCCTCTTGAAGAACTAATTGGGTTTTTAATGACCTTTGAAATGACTTGCAACACTCATGATGAGCTTGAGAACTCCCTTCCAAAGAACAGGAAGGATATGATATTGAGAACACAAGAAGACCACTTAAAAGAATCTTTAAGTGATGAGGACTATAATGACGAACTTGTACTCTTGACTCAAAAATTTTAAAAATTTATAAGAAGAAATAAATTTAAAAATGACTCTAAAAATAAACTTGAACCCAAGAAGGAACAAGTGATTTGCTATGAATGCAAGAAACCAGGGCATTTCAAAAGAGAATGCCCCCAAGCAAAGAAGAAGCAACCAAAAAAGAACAAGGCTCTAAAGACAACATGGGATGACTCAAGTTGCTCCGAAGACAAAGAAGCAACCAATAAGGTGGTCGCTAACTTCACTTTAATAGCTAGTGGAGAAGAAGCAAGTGATTTATTTAATGAAAATTTAATTTTCGATGAGCTTTCAAATGCATTTCATGAATTGTTTGATGAATGTAGAATTATTAGCAAAAAGTTTAGTTTGTTGAAAAAGGAGCATGCTCTCTTAGTTGATAAATTTAAAACTCTTAAACACAACACTCCTTCTTTGCCTCCATGCTCTAAGTGTGAATACTTAGAGCATTTGAGAAAGGTAACTTACTACTTAAAGAAATCTAAGATAAATTTAAAGTTGATAGCAAGTTTTTAGACATGATCCTTGCTAATAAGGGTCAAGTTCATAAAAGAAGTGGAATCAGATTTGTGAGTGGATCTCATCGAAATCTAACTACTTTCATTAAAGGATCTACATTGCATGACCACATACTAAGTGCAACTTTTGTTGCAATCCTGAACATATTGCTTACAAATGTCTATTTAAGAAACTTAGGTCACATAAATTGATATGGGTTTCTAAGGGGATAGTAAATATTTCAATACAAAATGATAAGATACGTAGATTAATTTTTGAGGCATCCAAGTTCAAATGGGTTCTTAAAAATCATCCTCTTTTGTAGACACATTCACCCTCACAAACTAGGAGCAAGAGATGGTACCTTAATAGTGGATGCTCAAGGCACATGATCGGAGATCCATCTTAATTTTCTAAGCTCACTAGCCAAGACGAAGGGTATGTCACCTTTTGAGACAATAACAAGGGTAAAATCATTAGCAAGGGAACCATAGGTAATAAATTAAACTTTTTAATTGATGATGTGTTGTTAGTAGATGGTTTAAAATATAATCTTTTGAGCATTAGTCAATTGTGTGATAAAGGATACATCGTAAAATTTGAATCTAATGCTTGCATTATTGAAAAATTATAAAGCAATACATCTATGATTGCCCTAAAACAAAATAATGTCTACACTATTAATATTGATGAACTTAGTAATGAAATGTGCTTTTCGATTTTGAATGATGATGCTTGGCTTTAGCATAGGAGATTAGGCTATGCAAACATGAAACTAATCTCCAAAATCACATCTAGAGAACTAGTAAGAGGCATTCCTAATGTTAAGTTTGTTAAAGACAAAGTGTATGATACTTGTCAACTAGGAAAATAAATAAAAAGTAGTTTCAAATCGAAGAATCAAATAAGCACCTATAGACCATTGTAATTGATCCATATGGACTTATTTGGACCAATTAACATAACAAGCCTAAAAGGTAGCAAATACGCTTTTATAATCGTAGATGACTATAGTAGATGCACTTGGACATATTTCTTAGCACACAAAAGTGATTGTTTTAAGTGTTTCTCAAAGTTTTGCAAACTTGTTCAAAATGAAAAAGGTTTTATGATTTCATCAATTCAGAGTGATCATGATAGTGAATTTCAAAACCGTGATTTTCAAAACTTTTGTGAATCTAATGGTTACAACCATAATTTCTCTATTCCAAGGAATCCTCAACAAAATAGGGTAGCAGAAAGAAAAAATAGGAATTTATAAGAAATGGCAAGAACCAAGTTGAATTAATATAGTTTACCCAAATACTTTTAGGTCGAAACCGTTAATATGATTTACTATATCATGAACAAGATTCTAGTAAGTCCATCTTTTTCTAAAACTCCTTATGAATTAAGGAATAACAAAAAACCAAACGTTTTATATTTTAAAGTTTTTGAATGTAAATTTTTATATTGAATGAAAAAGATGCCTTAGGAAAGTTTGATGCAAAATCCGATGAAGGCATTTTTCTAGGTTATTCTTCTATTTCTAAGGTATTTCGTATTTTTAATAAAAGAACTTTGGTTATAGAAGAATCTATTCATGTTGTTTTCAATGAAGTTTTTGAATTTAAGAAAAATGATTTTGATGATGATCTTGATTTTAATGGTTTGAATTTAAATGAAACCTCTCCTCCAAATAGCAACTTGGATGCATCTTCTTCTGAAACATCCTTACCTAAGGAATGGATGAATATAGATGCTCATCCTAAGGAGCTAATTATAGGAGAAACATCAAAAGGAGTTCAAACTCATTCTTCTTTTAAGAGTTTTTATGCAAACGTCGCTTTTCTTTCTCAAATTGAATCTAATTGTATTGACGAAGCCTTGAAAGATGATTCTTGAGTTATTGCAATGTAAGAGGAATTGAACTAATTTGAGAGGAATGAGATATGGAAGCTTGTTCCTAGAACTAGTGACCATTTAGTTATTGGTACTAAATGAGTCTTTAGAAACAAGCAAGATGAATTTAGTATTGTGGTTAAAACAAGGCTAGATTAGTTGCTAAAGGTTTCAACTAAGAAGAAGGTATCAATTACGAAGAAACTTTCGTTCTTGTGGCAAGATTAGAAGTCATAAGGATGCTCCTTGCCTATGCTAGTAGTAATGATTTTAATCTATTTCAAATGAATGTTAAAAAAACGTTCTTAAATGACTTCATTTTTTAAGAAGTATATGTTGAACAACCTGTTGAATCTCGGATTTTGATGATGAAACTAATTGAGTGTGATTTGTGGTCTAACTGCGTGTTGAGTTACGCAGGTCTATTATCGATCAGGATTAGACAATTGACGCTAGAGGAATTGACGTCGCGCCGGAGGTGATCACGTCAAGATATTGGATGTCGAGCCAGAGGTTCGGTCGACTATTGGCAGGAGGCTTCGTACGTCGGGCATCGGGCCAAGAAGTGTGGAGTTGTGCCATGGATATCGAGGTTGCGGAGGTCAACCGTCGATTGGGCAAGAAGCCGCTAGAGAGGGCGATGTGCCGAAGGATCGGACGAAGCGTCAACCAATGATGTGTCGGGCAACTGAATGTCAATTCACGTTGTAATAATTGTCTAGATCGAAGTAGAGTATTTATTGTTTGTGTGCAGGAGTAACTACGAAAGGGATGAAGACGTAAAGCGAAACCAAGGGCCAAAGTCAAGTGCGATGGATCGTTGGGAGTTCGAGAGTTTAACGGAAGTCCGAAGATTCGTCCAAAGTTCACGGAGCTTGCCAAGAAAGATCGGAGCTTGCCAAAGAAGCTCGGGGGAACTCGCCAAAATCATCGTGGAGTCCGAGAGGTTGTCGGGAGTCCGCAGGATGGTTTCCGAGGGATCGTCAGAAGATCGCCGGAAGTTCGCTGGAAGCTCGCTGGAAGAAGACTTGACTTGCGGACTTTGTAATAGCTCAAGAATGTCTTTAATTTCGTAGTTAGCACATCAATTTGGGTTAGGATTAGGGGTTAATCTTTTAACCCAGGTAGGGGCTAACCAGGCCCTTACTGGGCCTTGAACAAGGCCCATTCAGCTTTGCTGAATGGGCTAGGCGGTAGCACCGCCTATGCCAGGCAGTAGCACCGCCTGTGCCAGGTGGTAGCACCGCCTGGCAGCCGTGTGCTGGGCGGTGCTACCGCCCAGCCTGGAGCGGTAGTACCGCCTGGCCACTTTGGTCAGCGGCGGTAGTACCGCCTGCTCCAGGCGGTAGCACCGCCTGTACAGTGTCAGTCTGGCGACTGACAGGCGGTAGTACCGCCCAGACCCGGGAATTTCAAATTTGATTTCAAATTTGGAGCCCAATTTTGAATCCATTTTGGATCTATAAATACCCCCCCTTTCTCAGCTGAAAGGGCACCCTTTTGAGAGTTAGAATCTTAGTTTTAAGTCTTTGAAAAGTCTTATTCTTGCTAAGTGTTCACCTCATTCTTCTTGTGAAATCTTGTAAGAGTGTGAACCACTTGTAAAGGGTTGTAAGAGGGGTATTTGATCCTTCCCCTTCAAAGGATTTGGTAGTGGAAGAAGGGAGCCTCATCGGAGAAGGCTTCGGAAGTGGATGTAGGTCACTTTGACCGAACCACTATACATCGCTGCGTCTTGATTGTGTAAGTGTTTAAATTTCTGTTTTATCTCTTTACTTTGCTGCAAGCCTTTACTTTACTTACTCCACTTCCTTTTCATCTTCGTACGCATGCTTTAAAGTTAAACGCAATCTTTCCGGGTTCAAACGAAATGTTGCTTTCATCGTACGAAGTTTCCAAAGGTTGTTTTAAATCGCTGAAAAAAATCTATTGTTTTATCTGCTGCACTAATTCACCCCCCCTCTTAGTGCCGCTCGATCCTTAACACAACCTCCCGGATTTAAAAACTCTCTTTTTCCTAATCATATATTAAAATTGACTAAGGCTCTCTATGGTTTAAAATAAGCCCCAAGGGCTTAGTATAAGAGACTTAGCTCTTTTCTTATTCAAAATAATTTCTCTAAAGGCAAGGTCGATACTACATTATTTATTAAAAATTTTAAAAATAATTTTTTTATTGTTCAAATTTATGTTGATGATATTATCTTTGGTTCTACAAATGAATCGCTACGTGAATCATTTGCCAAGTGTATGAGCCAAGAGTTTGAAATATGTCTAATGGGTAAACTAACCTTTTTTTTAGGATTACAAATCAAACAACTTAGTGATGGTATATTTCTTAGTTAAACCAAATATGCTTTAGAATTGTTAAAATGGTTGAATATGGATGGTTCAAAGGCCATCAATTTCCTATAAGTACCTCTTTGCCTCTATACTCTAAGTACGAACACTTAGAGGTACTTGAGAAAGAGAACTTACTACTTAAAGAAATCTAAGATAAATTTAAGATTGGTAGCAAGTCTTTGGACATGATCCTTGCTAATAAGGGTCAAGTTCATAAAAAAAGTGGAATCGGATTTGTGAGTGGATCTCACCGAAATCCAATCACTTTCGTTAAAGGACCTACATTGCATGTATCACCTCACACAAAGTGCAACTTTTATTGCAAACCCAGACATGTTGCTTACAAATGTCCGTTTAAGAAACTTAGTCCACATAAGTTGATATGGGTTCCTAAAGGGACCATAAGGAATTCAATGCAAAATAACAAAATAAGTAGATCAAATTTTTAGGCATCCAAGTTTAAGTGGGTATATAAAAACCATCCTCTTTTGTAGACACACTCACATTTACATGCTAAGAGCAAGAGATGGTATCTTGATAGTGGATGCTCAAGGCACATGACCGGAGATCTATCTCAATTCTCTAAGCTCACTAGCCAAGATAAAGGGTATGTCACCTTCGGAGATAACAATAAGAGTAAAATCATTGGCAAGGGAATCATAGGTAACAAATCAAACTTTTTAATTGATGATGTGTTATTAGTAGATGACTTAAAGCATAATCTTTTGAGCAATAGTCAATTATGTGATAAAGGATACTTCATAAGATTTGAATCTAATGTGTGCATTATTGAAAAATCACACAATAACACATCTATGATTGCCGTTAAAAAAAATAATGTTTATACTAATAACATTAATGAACTTAGTAATGAAATGTGCTTTTTGGTTTTGAATGACCATGCTTAGCTTTGGCATAGGAGATTAGGTCATGCAAGCATGAAACTAATCTCTCAAATCACATCTAGAGGACTAGCAAGAGGCATTCCTAATATTAAGTTTGTCAAAGACAAAGTGTGTGATGCTTGTCAACTAAGAAAATAGATAAAAAATAATTTCAAATCAAAGAATCAAATAAGCACCTCTAGACCATTGCAATTGATCCATATGGACTTATGTGGACAAATTGATACAACAAGCCTAGGAGGTAACAAATACGCCCTTATAATTGTAGATGACTATAGTAGATACACTTGGACATACTTCTTGACACAGAAAAGTGATTATTTTAAGTGTTTTTAGAAGTTTTGTAAACTTATTCAAAATGAAAAATGTTTTATGATTTCATCGATTCGGAGTGATCACGATGGTGAATTTCAAAACTATGATTTCCAAAACTTTTGTGAACTAATGAATATAACCATACCTTCTCTACTTCGAGGAATCCTCAACAAAATGTAGTAGAAAAAAAGAATAAGAGTTTACAAGAAATGACAAGAATCATGTTGAATGAACATAGCGTGCCCAAATATTTTTGAGCCGAAGCCATTAATACGATATGCTATGTCATGAATAGGATTCTAGTAAGACCATCACTTTCCAAAACTCCTTATGAATTATGGAATAACAAAAAATCCAACATTTTGTATTTTAAAGTTTCAGTTGTAAATGTTTTATATTGAATGAAAAAGATGCCTTAGGAAAGTTTGATGCAAAATCTGATGAAGGCATTTTTCTTGGTTATTCTTCTATTTCTAAAACTTTTCATATCTTTAATAAAAGAACATTGGTTATAGAAGAACCCATTCATGTTTTCTTTAATGAAGTTTCCAAATTTAAGAAAAATAATTTCGATGATGATTTTAATTTTGATTCTTTGAATTTGAATGAAACCTCTCCTCTAAATAGCAACTTAGATACATCTTCTTCTGAAACTTCCTTATCCAAGGAATGGAATGTTAGGGATTGAGCGGCACTAAGAGGGGGGGGGGGGTGAATTAGTGCATTTAGTGCAGGGGTAAGGAACGATAGATTTTTTAGCGATTAAAACAAGTTTGGAAACTTCGTACGAATGAATGGAGCGTTTCGTTTGAACCCGGAAAGATTGTGTTTTAACTCTAAAGCAAATGTAAGAAGATGAAGAGGAAGTTGAGTAAATAAGGCAGCAAATGAAGAGGGTTTGCAGCAAAGTAAATAGCAAGAACGTAAATGCAAACCAGATTTATAGTGGTTCGGTCATCTGACCTACATCCACTTCTGAAGCCTTCTCTGATGAAGCTCCCAACTTCCACTAGCAAATCCTTTTATAGGGGAAGGACCAAATACCCGTCTTACAACCCTTTTACAAGAGGTTCACACTCTTATAAGTTTTCACAAAGAGAAGGAAATGAGGTGAACACTTAAGCAAATGAAGAATAAGACTTTCCCAAGACTTATTTTCAAAATCTAACTCTCCAAGAGTCACCTTTCAGTTGAGAAAGGGGGGGTATTTATAGATCTAAAATGAATTCAAATTTGGGCTCCAAATTTGAAATCAAATACGCATTGTCGAGGCGGTGTTACGCCATCACCGCAGATCGACATAGCCAGGCTACCACTGGTTTCTATGCGCTGGGTGGTGCTACCGCCCAGCCTGCTGGTTGGGTTTGGGCCAAAAACTTTTGGCCCAACCTTGTCCAAATCAAGGCCCAATGGCCCCTACTTTGGGTTTATAGGATTAACACCTAATCCTAATCCAAATTAATGTACTAACTATGAAATTAAAGACATTCCTAAGCTATTCAAAGTCTGCAAGTCGAGTCTTCTTCCGGTAAGCTTTCAGCGAACTTCCGGTGGTCTTCCGACGATCCCTCGGAAACCATCCTATGGACTCCCAGCAAGCTCTCGGACTCCACGATGATTTTGGCGAGTTCCCCCGAGCTTCTTTGGCTAGCTCCGATCTTTCTTGGCAAGCTCCGTGAACTTCCGACGAACCTTCCGGCGAACTTTTGAAAACCCTTCGGTAAGCTCCCTACTCATTCTCGGCCGGTTCCGACAGTACTCCCAATGAATCTTCGGACTTCCATCGAACACTCGAACTCCCAACGAACCATCGCACTTGACTTTGGCCCTTTGTTTCGCTTTACGTCTTCATCCTTATCGTAGTTACTCCTGCACGAACAAACAACAAACACTCTACTTCGATCTAGATAGTTACTACAACACGAATTGACATTCAGTTGCCTGGCACGTCATTGGTCGGTACTTCGTCCGATCCTTCGGCACATCGCCCTCTCTTGCGGCTTATTGCCTAATTGACGGTTGACCTCCGCAACCCCGATATCCATGGCGCAACTCCGCACTTCTTGGCCCGATGCCCGATGTCCGAAGCCTCCTGCCGATAGTCGACTGAACCTCCGGCTCGACATCCAATATCCTGACGTGATCATCTCTGGCACAACGTCAATCTAATCCTGATCGATAGTAGACCTGTGTAACTCAACACGCAGTTAAACAACAAAACACACTCAATCAAATTTCGAGATTCAACATTCTCCCCCTTTTTGATGATGACAACTAATTGATGACTGACGGAGTTAACCATAACTCCCCGAAGTTTAACCAAACTCCCCCTATCAATATGCCATTGATAGAACTACTGGATTATCCCAAATCCAAGTAACATGTATCATCCATGTAGTGAGAAATATAAATCCATCATGCAAATATATAAAATATTCAAGCATCATTACATTACATGAAGTCATCAATCTACTTCTCCCCCTATGTCATCAACAAAAAGGAGAAGTAACATCATAGCTAGTTTTCAAGGATATGCAAAATTTTTACAACACACTAGCTATTTACAACATCTTGTAATACAACATTAAATCATAGCAAGTTTCAAGTATGGGCAATAAATGATAATTTTTTACTTGCTTCTTGAGATGTGCAAGTTGCACTTTCTTTGCTTCCTTTGTATGTTCTAGCTAGTAAAATTTTTCTTTACGATACACAAGCTAGCAATTAATCTTCTCCCCCTTTGTTTTGTGAAAAAGTGGAGTACAAATAGTCAATGACAAAATAACAACTTTACAACATGAATTTTTAGCATATTAAGTCATGAATTCAAGGGAGTCAAAAATCATGATATGAGAGAAAAAGATGATAAGTAAGCAATCAATAATGGTAAGCAAGCTAACATACTTTGTGACACGCAAGTTAGCTTCCTTTCAATTCTTCTCTTTTTAAACTAGGTTTTGCCTTTGCAAGCCATCAACTTTTTGTTTGTAATGAGCTAGCAAATATGTATAATCACTTTAAACATATATGCTAACTTTTCATTAAAACATAAAAACATAAAGGCATGGCAAGTGTATCATTTCAAATTTTTGAAGTTTTGCATTTTGCTTCTTTTGAGATAGTCAAAATAGCAATATTTGCATCCTTTGAGATAGTAATCCTTAACTTCTTGTGAAATTATGAGGTAGTAATTTTTCTCCCCCTTTGTCTTTGTCAAAAAGAAGGGAGTACTAAATGACTAAAAATTTCAATCATTATACAAGCCATTTTTCATATCAATTATAAATTTACATCAATAAAAATATACATCAATTTGTTCAATTATCACATGATGCAAATAAGACAATAATGCAAAGAAATCATGTCATGAAGGATATCAATATGTAAATTCAAGAAGGATCAAAACCAAAAGATATCATTCATGATTCAAAACTTTCTTTTTAGCAAGATCAAAATTTATAATTATGAATTTTTAATTCAAGATAAATGTCATACAACTAAGAATAATGATATATAAAAGCATATCAATATCAAGGATCAAATCATGATTATAAGTGCTAACATATTTTCTTTTCATTCATTTTTAAGCCATGATAAAAGAATAAATCAATGATTCAAATATTAAGCACATTTCATTTTCATCAAATTTTCAATCATCACATAAGGCATTCAAGGAAGTATTGAAATAATAAAAAAATCAATTTTAGCATATAATGTTTCAATCTTCAATCTTGAGTCATGAAACCAAAAGTCATAAATCAAAAGGTTCATGAATCATTTTGACAAGTCTCCTTTTTAGGAAATAATAAGTGGAAGTCTTAGGAGATCAAACACAAGATCTTGATTCATACATAAGAATTTTTACCAAGATCACATTTCATAAGAATCAAGACATGAATTCATAAAAATTCAAGTATTGAATTCTGAGAAATCAAAAGACAAGTTACATTTCATTTAGAGAATTTTCTTTTGATAAAACGGAAGGAGAATGGTAAACGATCTTGATTTATATAGAACTTCAAGTTATAGTTGTCAAGATCATGATTTCAATAAAAATTTTTTATAGCAAAATGAAATCTTTTTAGAACTTGATTCAAGCATTAAATATGTCTTAACAAGTCATAATTCCAAAAGATTCAAGAATCATTAAAAGAAAAATCATTCAAGCTCAATTCATCAACTTAAGACTCATAATCAAATTATTATTTTTGAGATTCATAACATGAATAAAGTCATTACCATATCATCAAGATCTCATTCGTAATTCTAGTGATTTACAAAATATCATTAATAAATTTATCACTTGTCTTTCATCAAAAATCGAAAACTTTAGAGATGGAAAGATTTCAAGAAACATGCATTTTTATTTCATATGAGCATGATTCATATTTAAAACGTATCTTATGTCATAAACACAAATCAAGCATTTTTTAAATCTAAAATCATCCTCAAAAATCACATTCAAAAAATTCATACATGAGAAGCATAGATTTATTGAAGAATCGAAAAGATAGAGGATTGCATTTCGTTCTTGTAAATTTATGTTCATATGATTTGCTTCTTATAAGCATGCCTTTGCCTTAAAATAAAATGTCAACATTCAAGATGGAAAGGTAAATTTCGTCATAATGATCATTAAGTCAAATCACATTAAGTATGTGGTATTTTTTAAAAGATTTGATTCAAAAAGATTTACATGGATTCATCAAAATCGAAAGTCAAACTTTATCATAAAAATTGTCAAGGCAAAAATACAACATATTATTCCAAGACATGAGATTCAATTTATCATGATAATATGTTTCATGTTTCAAAAGATGAGTATCAAATTTTAAAACCGAAACATGAGTTTATCATCAAGATATAATGCCTTTAAATACTCATGATATCATAAAATCATTAAGCATGACAACCAACTATCATTATCAATGATGATTATATAAGGTATGTCCAATTATTTATATGAAAGTCATCATTGTATTACTTTGAAATACAAGTTGTCATTTAGCCCATTAAGTAAAGCATCATGATAGTGTATTTTCTTATTTTTAAGAGTTTCAATTTACGTGATTTGATCTTTCATAAGAATGATCAATGTCATGCATCATATTTAAACATGAGAGCATCATCATATTTAGAAATGAAATATAAAACATCAAGATACACATGCATGGATTAATTCTAGGCAATATCACAAATCATGCAAATATCATTCATAATTTTTACTTTTCAAAAATACTAGGAAGGAAATAGCATAAAAAAAAATCCTACCAACTATTTCAAGCAACTCATGAAAGGATCATGTAATTTCAAAGTAAGGTAAGAACAACTTGGGTGAGTTTCTTACCTCATTGTCGAAAACCATCAAAACCCATTTCGGCTCTTCTTTACTTGATTCTTTTTTGCAACCCTTCTTCTTCTTCTTTGGCCTCTTTCTCTATTCAAGTTCATTTATGCTTTTTAATTTTTGTTTAATGAACTTGTTAACATTCATTGTTATGTGTTCAATGTCCTCATTGTCCTCATCACTTGAATCATCACTCAAGTGGCATTCATTTGTCCGAAATGCCAAATCCTTCTTGTTTTTTAGAAGGTGGTTCATATGTTCATCATGTTCCAAATGTTCGAAGAAACTCATTTCATATGTCATTAGTGAACCGATTAGTTCTCCTAATGAAAAATCATTTAAATTTTTAGTTTCTTGTATTGCGGTTACTTTTGGATCCCAACTCTTTAGGAGGGATCTTAAAATCTTGTTTACTAAATCAAAACTTGAAAAAGATTTACCAAGACTTTTCAAACTATTGATGACATCCGTGAAACGGGTGTACATATCGTCGATAGTTTCGCTTGGTGTCATTCGGAAGAGCTCAAAATCATGCAACAAGAGGTTTACTTTCGAGTCTTTAACTCTACTAGTTCCCTCATGTGTGATTTCAAGAGTTCACCAAATATCAAAAGCCGTTTCATACATAGAAATCCGATTGAACTCGTACTTGTCCAAAGCGCAAAATAAGGCATTCACAGCCTTTGCGTTTAAAGAAAATGATTTCTTCTCTAAGTCCGACCATTCGTTCATTGGTTTAGAGGGAAGTTGAAAGCCACTTTCGATGATGTTCCACAAATATAAATTCATTGAAAGCATGAAAACTCTCATTCGAGTTTTCCAATATGTGTAGTCCGAACCGCTAAAGAACGGTGGACGAAAAACCGAAAAGCCCTCTTGAAAACCATTTAGAGCCATTTCTCACGGGTGTAAATCCGAAAGAGAAAGAACGTGGCTCTGATACTAATTGTTAGAGATCGAGCGACACTAAGAGGGGGGGGGGTGAATTAGTGCAGGGGTAAGGAACGATAGATTTTTCAGCGATTAAAACAAGTTTGGAAACTTCGTACGAATGAATGCAGTGTTTCGTTTGAACCTGGAAAGATTGCATTTTAACTTTAAAGCATATGTAAGAAGATGAAGAGGAAGTTGAGTAAATAAGGCAGCAAATGAAGAGGGTTTGCAACAAAGTAAATAGCAAGAACGTAAATGCAAACCAGATTTATAGTGGTTCGGTCATCCGACCTACATCCACTTCCGAAGCCTTCTCCGATGAGGCTCCCAACTTCCACTAGCAAATCCTTTTATAGGGGAAGGACCAAATACCCCTCTTACAACCCTTTTACAAGAGGTTCACACTCTTACAAGTTTTCACAAAGAGAAGGAAATGAGGTGAACACTTAAGCAAATGAAGAACAAGACTTTCCTAAGACTTATTTTCAAAATCTAACTCTCCAAGGGTCACCTTTCAGCTAAGAAAGAGGGGGCATTTATAGATCCAAAATGAATTCAAATTTGGGCTTCAGATTTTAAATCAAATTGGAGTTTCCCGGTACTAGGCGGTGCTACCGCTTGTCAGTCTGGCAAACTGACACAGCCAGGCGATGCTACCGCCCCAGCCAGGCGGTGCTATCGCTTGGGCCATGCGGTGCTACCGCCTCAGCCAGGCGGTGCTACCGCCTGGGTTTCCATGTGCTGGGCGGTGCTACCGCCTAGCTTGCTAGTTGGGTTTGGGCCAAAAACTTTTGGCCCAACCTTGTCCAAATCAAGGCCCAATGGCCCTTACTTTGGGTTTATAGGATTAACACCTAATCCTAACCCAAATTAATGTGCTAACTACAAAATTAAAGACATTCCTAAGCTATTACAAAGTCCGCAAGTCGAGTCTTCTTCCGACGAGCTTCCGGCGAACTTCCGACGGTCTTCCGATGATCCCTCGGAAACCATCCTACGGACTCCCGGCAAGCTCTCGGACTCCATGATGATTTTGGCGAGTTCCCCCAAGCTTCTTTGGCAAGCTCCGATCTTTCTTGGCAAGCTCCGCGAACTTTTGACGAACCTTCCGGCAAACTTCCAAAAACCCTTCGGCAAGCTCCCTACTCATTCTCGGCTAGTTCCGGCAGCACTCCCAACGAATCTTCGGACTTTCATCGAACACTCAAACTCCCAACGATCCATCGCACTTGACTTCGTCCCTTTGTTTTGCTTTACATCTTCATCCTTATCGTAGTTACTCCTGCATAAACAAACAACAAACACTCTACTTCGATCTAGACAGTTACTACAACACGAATTGACATTCAGTTGCCCGGCACATCATTGGTCGGTACTTCGTCCGATCCTTCGGCACATCGCCCTCTTTTGCGGCTTATTGCCCAATCGACGGTTGACCTCCGCAACCCCGATATCTATGGCACAACTCCGCACTTCTTGGCCCGATGCCCGACGTCCGAAGCCTCTTGCCGATAGTCGACCGAACCTCGGGCTCGACATCCAATATCCTGACGTGATCACCTCCGGTGCAACGTTAATCTAATCCTGATCGATAATAGACCTGCGTAACTCAACACGCAGTTAAACAACAAAACACACTCAATCAAAATCCGAGATTCAACATGGAAATATGTAGATGCTCATCCTAAGGAGCTAATTATAGGAGACACATAAAAAGGAGTTCAAACTCGTTCTTCTCTTAAAAAATTTTATGCCAACGCCGCTTTTCCTTTTTAAATTGAACCTAAATGCATTGATGAGGCCTTGAAAGATGATTTGTGGGTCATCAGAATGCAAGAAGAATTGAACCAATTTGAGAGAAATAAGGTGTGGAAGCTTGTTCCTAGACTTGATGACCATTTAGTTATTGGTACTAAATGGGTCTTTAGAAACAAGCAAGATAAATTTGGTATCATGGTTAGAAACAAGGCTAGATTAGTGGTCAAAGGTTTTAACCAAGAAGAAGGTATCGATTATGAAGAAACCTTCACTCCCGTGACAAGATAAGAAGCCATAAGGATGCTCCTTGTCTATGCTAGTAGTAATAATTTTAAGCTATTTCAAATGGATGTTAAAAGCACTTTCTTAAATGATTTTATTTCTGAAGAAGTATATGTTAAACAACCACCCGGATTTGTGAACTCTCTTTTTCCTAATCATGTGTTTAAATTGACTAAGGCTCTCTATAGACTAAAACTAGGCCCAAGGGCTTGGTATGAGAGACTTAGCTCTTTTCTTATTCAAAATAATTTCTCTAAAGGCAAGGTCGATACTACATTGTTTATTAAAAATTTTAAAAATAATTTTCTTACTGTTCAAATTTATGTTGATGATATTATCTTTGGTTCTACAAATAAATTGTTATGTGAATCATTTGCCAAGAGTATGAGCCAAGAGTTTGAAATGAGTCTAATAGGTGAACTGACATTCTTTTCAGGATTATAAATCAAACAAATTAGTGATAGTATATTTCTTAGTCAAACCAAATATGTATTAGAATTATTAAAATAGTTTAATATGGATGGTTCAAAGGCCATCAATATCCTATGAGTACCTCGACCAAGTTAGACATTGACGAAAGTGGAGAAAGTTTTGATCAAAAAATATATAGGGGAATAATAGGTAGTTTACTATACCTCACCGTAATTAGACCAGATATCATATTTAGTGTAGGACTTTGTACTAGATTTCAAGTTAATCCTAAGTTATCTCATCTTAAAACCGTTAAAAGAATCCTTAGATATACTAAAAGAACTCCTAACCTAAGATTATGGTATCTAAAATCTGAAAGCTTTGATTTAATAACTTATGCGGATGTAGATTTTGCCGGATATAGAATAGATAGTAAAAGCACATTCGGAACATGTCAATTTTTAGGACATGCACTTATTTCTTAGACTCCAAGAAATAAAACTTGGTTGCACTATCTACAGCCGAAGTCGAATACATAGTCGTAAGTGCATGTTGTGCACAAGTCGTTTGGATGAAAAATACATTAGAAGATTATGAATTCATTTAAAGAATATTCCCATAAAATGTGATAACACAAGTGTTATATGTTTAAGTAAAAATCCCATTCAACACTCTAGAACTAAACATATTGACATTAGGTATCACTTTATATAAGATCATGTCAATAACAATGATGTTACTCTAGAATTTATTGATACAAAACACCAATTAGTAGATATCTTCACAAAACCTTTAAATGAAGAACAATTTGACTTCATTAGAAGGGAATTAGGCATACTAAATTATCCCAATACATGAGTTTGTTGTATGTATTTTCTAGTATTTTTCGATTTTGTATCATCTTTTCGGTTTTCATGAACCTATTTTGATCCTTCACCTATCTTGATATTATCTTTTCCAATTTTGTATTATCTTGTGCCATCTTTTCGATGGAGCTTTCATATTTATGTTGGATTGATTCTCTTGCTTCATCGATTAATGATTTTTAGTATCATATACATTTGATGATTCATGTTCAATGACTTTGTGAATTTGATTCTATTGATCTTATCCTCCCTCAACTTTCAATGGCATGAATGAATGGCTTTCATGATTGACTTTTCATGGTATCATGGATATTTTCATAAGATTTTGATGAAAAATAAAAGTTTGATAAAATCTTGACCAAATTGCTTTCATAGATCACCGAATTCTTCTCTTTATACATATCTTTGTATCATGAAAAGAAAAGCTTCTATGAATGCTCTCCTAAAATCAATTTGGATTTCATTCACTTCTCTAAATGCAAATTTAATGATCTAACTCTTGTATAAATCTTTACGTCATGAGCTTTTATCAATTTTTTATGACATGATTGGTTGTTTTCCACTTTATAAATTTTTCATGAAAATGCTGAGTTAGCTTTTATCATGATATAAATTTTTGATCATTCGAACGAATTGCCTCTTGATATCTCAATTCTTCTTGAATGGACTTTCTTAACTCTTACCATGAGTTTTTATGAAGTTTTATACTTAAATGATCTTTTCTACCTCACGAATTTTACTTGGCAGAAATACGGACATTAATGATTTTTTAATATATTTTTATTTATGTCATGAGCTCTTGATAGAAAGTAGAAATTTTTTTGAATTTTTGCTTCAATGATCTATCTTTTCTACTTTACGAATTTATTTCTATGGCATGAATTTTTAATAGAATGAACGAATTGCTTTTTGTTATTCTTGAATGAATTCTTCTTGATGGATTTATCCTTCTCTTTTTGCCATCTTCACAAAAAGTTCTATCACAACATTTGGTATCAATGGCCCATTTCCTTTTTGTTGATGACAAAGGGGGAGAAATGTGGTAAATTGATGACAGTGGTATGATTTGTATCATTAAATGCTTTGAATGCCTTGAAAATTGATAACATGCTTCATATCGTAAAATAGATAAATTACAATGCTATGTATCATATGCATCGCAAATGGATGAAATGTATCGTATGCATTGCAAATGTTTCATGTATGAAAATTTTCTATGATCATTATCGTATCATGCTTGAATTTGGTATCTTGCCTTGATACGATAAGCTATCATTAGCTATCATATGGTTTCATTCTTGGATCTTTGAATGATGTATCATCAATTGATATCATGCCTTAGATTTGTAAATTCTTATTTGATATCATTTAATTCTTATTAAATTTCAAAATTAAAATTTATATCGTTTGTTGAGATGATGATTTTCTATCATCATTGTACATTACACATCAAAATGGATGTCATGCCTTGACATCATTTTCGTATTGTAAAAAATATGAAATATTATATTTTGGTTGAAATATCATACTTGTTGAGCATGTCGATAAGTTTGAATGTATGTAACATATCGGTTTGAGCTTGAATTCAAAGGGTTGAATTCAAGTATTTCTTTTCTCAAATATGACATGTAGATAGGGGGAGGAAAGGTTAACTCTGTCATCAATTAATTATCATCATCAAAAAGGGGGAGATTGTTGAATCTCGGATTTTGATGATGAAGTCAATTAATAGATTATTTGATCTAATCCATATTATTAAGAAAAGTGTACAGGATTAAATATAATAGTGATAAAGACGTAAAGAAAAATGACGTGTCAGAGTCAAGTGCGATTGAATCATTAGAAGTTCGAGAGTCTGCTAGAAGTCCAAAAATTCATTGGAAGTGTTGCCAGAACTGGCCAAGAAAGAATCGGGGGCTTGCCGATGGGTTGTCGGAAGTTTGTCAGAAGGTTCGTCAGAAGTTCATGGAGCTTACCGAGAAAGATTGGAGCTGGCCAAAGGAGACTCATCGAAACTTGCCAAGGTCGTCATAAAGTCTAGGAGCCTGCTAGAAGTTCACCGGAAGATGTCCGAGGATTTATTGGAAGTTTGTCAGAAGTTTGTTGGAAGCTCACCGGAAGAAGTCTTGATGTGCCAGATCATGTTTTGCTTAGAATATGTTTTCAATTTCGTAGTTAGCATGTAATTAGGGTTAAAATTAGGTGTTAATCCTTTAACACTGGTAGGGGCCAACTAGGCCTGTAAATTAATTGGATTGGGCCGGATTCAAGGCCCATCCAGAAGTGCTGGACCTTGTTTAGTGGTGGAATTGCCTAGGGACTAGTTTTCCAAGACCATTAGACGGTGGTACCACCCAGGTTTAATGGGGTACTTGCTCAGTAGTTATTAATTGTCAAGCGATGGTATTGCTTGTCAGGCGGTGGTACCACACCTTCACAGAGCCCGAGACCCTATCAGGCGGTAGTACCACCAGACTAGGTGGTAGTACTACCAGATTGGGCAGTAGTACTACCTAGTGTTAGGGTTAACTGGTTATGGTACCGCCAGCACCCGGAAATCCAAGATGAGACCTCTTTTGGCTCCAATACTAAAGCCAATTGAGCCTCCTATAAATATCCCTTACTTCTCAGCTAGTAAAGCACATTGAGAAGTGATAAGAATTGAGCCAAAACTCTAGTGAAATAGCCTCAAAAAATTTGAGTGTTCACCTCCCAAATTCTCACTTGTAAAAATTCTATGAAAGGGTGTGAGCCACTTGTAAAGTTCTATAAGAGGGGTGTTTAATCCTTCCCCTTCAAGAAGGATTGATAGTAGAAGCTGAAAACCTCAGCGAAGGAGGTTTCAGAAGTGGACGTAGGTCACTTGATCGAATCACTATAAATCGTTGTATTCTTCTCTTGGTGTGTAAGTATTAATTGTTGCATTCAATTCTTTACTTTACTGTACTCATTCATTCTCTCCTTCTCTACTCTCTTGTGTATTCACTCGAATCAATCTTCTTTATCGAAATCATTTTCATCGAATAAAACTTCTCAATGCACAATGTTTTACTAGAATCGGTTTAAATCATCAATTTTTATCTACTGCACTAATTCACCCCCTGCCCCCCTCCTCTTAGTGTCACTCTTGATCCTAACAGTAAGTAGTAACATTCAACAAAAGCCTATTATATTTGTTAAAAGATCCACATTACATATTTTCCCTAATATTAAATATAATTTTTATGATAGATGTGGTCATTATGCCTATAAAAGTTTATTTAAAAAATATAGCTCATATAAATTAGTTTGGGTTCCTAAATGAATAATAAATAACTCAATGCCAATAGTTAAAATAGGTAGATCTATTCATGAGGGATCCAAAGTTAAATGAGCACTTAAATGTAAATCTCCTTTTGTTATAGAAGTGTCTACAATTAAAAACTAGGAGCAAGAGTTGATATCTTGATAGTGGATGCTCAAGACATACGACCAGAGATCTAACACATTTCTCGAAGCTCATTAGCCAAGATGAAGGAAATGTCACCTTCGGAGATAACAAGGGACAAATTATTGGCAAAGGAAATATAAATAATAAGTCAAACTTTTTAATTAAATATGTTTTATTAGTAGATGGTTTAAAATACAAACTACTAAGCATTAGTCAATTGTGTGATAAGAGATATAAAATCAAATTTGAATCTAATGCTTGCATTATAGAGATACCACACAAAAATAAATCTATGAATGCCTTGAGAATTAATAATATGTATACTATTGATCTTGATGATTTTTATGATGAAACTTGCTTTTCGATTTTAAATGATAATGCATGGCTTTGGATATAGGAGATTAGGCCATGCAAGCATGAAATTAATTTCACAAATTACAACTAAAGAACTCATAACAGTTATGTCTAGAATTAAGTTTATCAAAGATAAAGTTTGTGATACATGCCAATTAGGTAAACAAATAAAGAATAGGTTTAAATCTAATAATCAAGGAAGCATCTCTGTACCACTATAATTAATCCATATGAATTTATTTGGACCAATTGATACCATAAGTTTAGGATGAAGTAAGTATGATTTTGTAATTGTTGATGATTATAGTAGATATACTTGGACATACTTCTAGGCATATAAAAGTGATTGCTTTAAATGTTTTATGAAGTTTTGCAAATAAGTTCAAAATAAAAAGTGTTTTATGGTTTCTTCTATTCATAGTGATCATGGTGGTAAATTTAAAAACCATGATTTTCAAGATTTTTATGATTTAAATAGGTATAACTATAATTTCTCTATTCCAAGAAATCCACAACAAAATAAAGTTATTGAGAGAAAAAATAGGAGTTTATAAGAGATTACAAGAACTATGCTTAATGAACATAGCTTACTAAAATATTTTTTAGTCGAAGTCATTAACATGACGTGCTATATCATAAATAGGGTTCTCATAAGACCTATCCAATCTAAAACTCCCTATGAACTGTGGAACAATAAAAGACCCAATATTTCATATTCTAAAGTTTTTTGTTCTAAATGTTTTATTTTAAATGAAAAGAATGTCTTAGGAAAATTTGATGTAAAATTCGATGAAGGTATTTTTCTAGGAGATTCCTCTATTTCTATGGCTTATCAAGTTTTTAATAAAAAAACCTTGCTTATCGAAGAATTTATTCATATTATTTTTAATAAGTTTTCCAAATTTAAAAAAATAATTTTGATAATGATTTTGATTTTGATACTTTGAATTTAAGTGAAAATTCTCCTCTCTCAAGCAATTTGGATGCATCTACTTATTAGAATCAATACAACACTAGGAGGGTGGGGGTGTGAATTAGTGTAGCGATAAAAATACATTTACATCGATTTTGAAAATTTTTTATTTTACAAGAATTATATTGGCAAAGTGTTTTGCTTCAAAAACAATTATAGAAGGAAGAAGGGTAGTAAAGGTAGTATGCAACAAAAGTAATCAGCAAGAAGGAAAGTGCTCAGCAAGGAAAGAATACACCGATTTATAGTAGTTTGATCGTTCGACCTACATCTACTCTCGATACCTACTCCGTCAAGGTCATCGGCTTCCACTATTGATCTTTCTTTAGTGGGCAAAGATTAATCACCCCTTTATAGATCTCTTCTCCTTTTAACATTCAGGAGTAAACCTCTTTACAAATTGCTCACTCTCCTTATACAACTATCTAAGGCTAGAACTGGTGGAGGTGAACTCTTAAAGTTACAAGCTGTGATTTCACTATAGTCCCACAAGCAGAGAAGTGTGGGGTATTTATAGGCCTCAATTGGCTTAAAAAATAGAGCCAAAAAAGATCTTATCCTGGAATTTCATGGTATTGGTGGTACCACCGCCAATAGTCTCCGACACTAGACAGTACCACCGCTCAATCTAGTGGTACTATCGCCATACAAAGTCTCGGCTACTAGACCTAAGCGATACCACCACCTGGTAGTTAATAACTGCCAGTGGTACCACCGCCCATACACTTGGGAGACTGAGCCCTAAGCGGTTCCATCGCTAGACAAGGTCTAGGATACTATTTGGGCCAATAGTCCAGCCCAAACCAGTTTGGATTTGGGCCCAATTGGCCCCTAACTAAGTTAGTGGGATTGCCTTCTAATCTTAACTCAAATTATACTCTAACTATGATAATTAAGATATTTAACTAAGTAGATTAAGTTTGGTAGGTCAAAAGTTCTTCCGATGAGCTTCCGACGGACTTCCAATGGACTCTTAGTAATCTTCCAACACACTCCTAGCAAGCTCTTGAACTCTCAACGATCTTCTTGGCAAGCTCTGATGAGCTTCTCAGTGAGCTCTTGACAAACCTCTCGATGTGCTTCGGCAAACTTTTAACAAACTTCTCGATGAACTTTTCGGCGAGCTCCCAACGAACTTCTCAGCAAACTCCGGCAACACTCCCGACGAGCTCCTTAGTGAACTCCTGATGAACTCTTGGATTCTTGATGAATCATTCGATCTTTGACTTCGGCATAGTATCTGCTTTATACCTTATTCATTATCATAGTTAATCATGTACACTTTTCTCAACATATGGATTAGATCAATAATTTATCAATTGATTTCATCATCAAAATCTGAGATTCAACAATCTCCCCCTTTTGATGATGACAACCAATTGATGATGAAGTTAATCTTAACTCCCCCTATCTATATGCCATACTTGAGAAAAGATAAACTTGAAATCACAACCTTTGAATTCAAGCTTTAACCGATAAGTTTCATGCATTGTGCATTAATATAGTTCCAAATTATCAATATGCACGATATGATACTAGAAGCATGATACTAAGCATGATCATGATTCTTCTTTTCAAGCACGATACCAAGCATTCATCATAATACCAAAATTTATCATTATAATAAACATGATGCCAAAGCATGATAAACATTCATCATTTCAAGTATGATGCTATGCATGATACCAATTTCAAGTATGATAGTAAGCACGATACCAAATTCTAAGCATGATAAATATTCATCATTTCAAGTATGATACTAAGCACGATACCAATTTCTAAGCATGATAAACATTCATCATTTCAAGTATGATACTATGCATGATACATTTCAAGCACAATACTAATTTCTCCCCCTTTGTCATCAATAAAAAGGAAATGGGCAGTCATCTTTACATCATTTCATGCGAGCAAGTTTTACACCATTATGATAGCAAGATAGTAACTTTTCCATTGCGATAACAAAAAGGAAATGTGCAAACTAGCACTACTCTTACTAGCACTTCTCTTTAGCTTTGAAGTAGGAAAACTAGCAAAGATGAAAAATAAGTGAAAGTATCCACAATATAACAACTTTACTAGTACTTTTCTTTGGATGAGTAGGGTTCATCTTGAAAAGAGAAGGGAGGATTTCATTCATCAAGAAAAACTGAGCTATCAAAAATCCATGAATCATTTATCACAAAAAAAGGAATTCATTCAAGCTATCGAAAATCCATAAAACCTCTACTTTCATAGAGAGCTAATAGATTCATTATAAAAAAATGTGTATTGTCAAGAGTCATGAATTGAATCCCTAATTTTGTAGATAGATAGAAGAGGGGTTCATAGTAAGTAATCATCGCACAAAAATTCACACAAAAATCACACAAAAATCAAGTGTACCAATAAGTCCATGAATAAAACTTCTTCTTTCATAAGTATAGGGGATTGTAAAAAAAAAATCATCAAGTGATAGAGCAAGGATATAAAAAATCTATGAATGAGATAAGAGGAAGAAGATAGGAAATAAACTCGATAAAAGCTCTATTTATGAAAAAAAATAAAAAAAGTCCGAAAGAATATATACAAGAAACTCATGCATTCGGAAGATTTAACATTCCTAATTCTCTTCTAATGAAATCAAATTGTTCCTCATTTAAAGGTTTTGCAAAAATATCAGCTAATTGATGTTTCATATCAATAAATTCAAAGGTTACATCATGGTTATTAACATGATCCCTTATAAAGTGAAGCCTAATATCAATATGCTTGGTTCTAGAGTGTTGATTGAGATTTTTTGTTAAGTATATTGCACTAGTGTTATCACATTTTATACAAATATTCTTTAAGTGAATTCCATAATCTTCTAATGTGTTTTTCATCTATATAATTTGTGCACAACAAGCACTTGTTGCTATATATTCAGCTTCAGTTATATATAGTGCAATCAAATTTTGTTTCTTGGAAGACCAAGAGATAAGTTCATGACCTAAAAATTGACTGTTAGGATCTGAGCGGCACAAAGATGGGAAGGGGGGGGGGGTGGTTGAATTAATGCAATGGATTAAAACTTGTATACTAGAAATCAATTTCGGAGATAGTTGGTTCGTAAGGAAATTTTGATTTGACGTAATAAGTTTCAACTAAGATAGTTCGAGTGAATGTAAATGAGAGTAGGGAGAAGAAGACCGAACAATTTGTAGCTAAGTAAAGGTAAGATGTAGAAATTTAAAAGCTCACACATTCAAAGTACACAGTGATGTATAGTGGTTTGGTCAAATGACCTACGTCTACTTCCGAAGCCTCCTTCGATGAGGCTCGCAACTTCCACTATTAAACTTCTTTGAAGGGGAAGGACCAAACACCCCTCTTATAAACTTTTACAAGTGGTTCACACTCTTACAGATTTTTACAAGGAAAAAGAGGGAGGTGAACACTCAAGCTATTAAAATAAGATTTTTCTATAGCTTTGACTCAGTTTTCAACTTCTCAAAAGGTGCTTTACCAACAGAGCCAAGAGGGGTATTTATAAACTTAGTTGGCTTTCAAAAATTGAGTAAAAAAGAGTCACATCCTGGATTTTCGGGTACTAGCAATACCACCACTTGGCACTAGTGGTACCACTGCTTGTTCACCCTGCTCTGTTAGTGTATTGCGCGGTACCACCGCCCAGACTGGTGGTATCACCGCCTGACAGAGTCCTCGGGCTCTATGGACTGGTGGTTCCACCACCTAACAGAGTCCTCGGGTTTTGTGGACTGACGGTACCATCGCTTGACATAGTCCTCGGGCTCTGTGGACTGACGATACCATCGCTTGTCAGGTGGTACCATCATTGGCAAGTAATAACTACTAGTGGTAACACCACTGACCTAAGGTGGTACCACCACCTAGACCATCTGGGAAGTTGTTCCCGAGGTGGTGCTATCGCCCCAGTCTGGTGGTGCCACCACCAGACCTAGTCCAAAACTTCTGAATGGGCCCTGAATTTGGTCCAATTCAGTTTAAACAAGGCCCAATTGGCCCCTACCAGAGTTAAATAGGATTATTACCTAATCCTTACCCTAATTACATGCCAAATATGAAATTTAGACATAATTCTAAGTAAAGACTAAATTGGCAACTTCAAGATTTCTTCAGCGAGCTTCCGGCAAACTTCCAATGCACCCTCGAATTTCTTCTAGCGGACTCCCAACAGGCTCCCGAACTTGTGATGAGTTTGACGAATCTTTGGCAGGCTTTTGAACCTTCTCGGTGAACTCTGCAAACCTCCAATGATCTTTCCAGTGAACTTCCGAAACCTTCGGCAAGTCCCCGATTCTTTCTCGGTTGGTTCCGGCAGCACTTCTGACGATCCTTCGGACTTCCGGTGGACTCTCAAACTCTCAACAACTTGACTCCGATAATTTGCCATATTATGAGAAAGAAAATACCTAAATTCAATTTCCTTGAATTTAAGCCAAAACCAATAAGTTCCATTTGTTAAAATTATCATCATGCTTCACAAGCATGATCTTTCATCCATAAATATGAAACTTCGTATTTTACATAATGTCAAGGCATAACACCTATTTTTAAGTTGAATGATAGACATTTATCATTTCGACAAGAGAAACCAATTCTAATTTGAAATACAACATGGATCAAATGATATCGATACAAATGCAATGCATGATATCATTAAGCGATACATCATCAAATGAGATGATAAATTTTCATATCAATGAAGGATACTAATTTATTAAACATGATATGATACAATCTCTAAAAACTTTCATATGCGATACATGTGGTACATTGTGATATGCTTTGCATTGCTTTTAAAGACATCAACCAATTTTCAATTATAAAGCATGGCAAAGGCAATCATATTGCAATTTAAAGCATATAAGATATTTGTCATTTCATCATATTGCAATACACAACATATAAGTCATTGCGATTCGATATGATACACATAAGTCATTTATTTGTCATATTCTTCTCAATACGATGCATGCAAGACATTTTATCAAGTCATTTGCACATGTCATCAATTTATTTGCACATTCTTCTCTCCCTTTGTCATCAACAAAAAGGAGGTGAAGTAGTCATCATAAGGTATCATATCACATGAAAAAAAAGGTGTAAGAGTGGCCATCGATAAATCCGAAAATGTTTTGATCATCATTTTAATTCATGTTCATGAAATCTGAAAAATGATCAATCATCATTTTATCAAGCTATGAAAGATTCACACATGAAAGGCTTAAGATTGTAATTTAAAAATCCAAGAATAAAATTATAAAGTGGAAGGATAGATCATTAAAGCCATTCATCAAACATCTCATATCAATTTTAAGGTAAAATCCATGAGAAAGAGATGTCAAAACATGAGGTGAAACATATCAACACCAAAAATTTCATAGAAAGATTCAACATTGGCATTCTTATAGAAAACATAAGGTGAAAGATACTAAGTCTTACAAGCTCAAATTGTAGAGATTAGCAAAAAATCTGAAATGAATATTTAGGAGCTTAATTTTTAAAGCAAATTTCATGATATTAATTTATGCACATGTTAAGCTTCATATGAAATACAAGTTATGAAATACAAGGTATAAAATCAATTCTACAACATCATTAAGATCCATCATTAAGAACAACATCATGATACTAAATCATCCAAAATATTACAACATTATGAAGGCTTCATCAAGATTAAAAATATTATGATAAAAAATGATAGCTCTATTAAAATATTTACGATCGAAGAATAAAAATAAGAGCTTCATTAATGAATGATATAAAGATGTCATCAAAGATTTGAAAAGATAAAATCAAGGTGAGACTATCAAAAGATAAAATCAAGGATCGGTCCTTCTAGGCTGCCTAATCCATATTCTATTTCTAAAAATGCACATAAGTCTCTTAAGTAGATTTCTGTTAATGGTATTATATCTATCTACTTTTATCACTTCTTCGTCGGGTGGTATTCTTATATTATATGCATGTAACATTCTAGTGATTAATCCCCCATATAGTAATATTAAGTCTTTAGATACTATTTTCATCATATTTTACCGGATCAAGTATCCAAAATAGTTATTTTGCCCAATCATTATCCAGTACATGGTACCTAAATCAATTTGACTAATCTCATCATGGTGATATTGTTTAGGAATAAGGAAACTTATGATGATGTGATGAAGGATCTTAGAGCTAAAAGGTAATAAGTGCTCACAACTTTTAGGGACTATAGCTAGGTTGAGATTTCCGAAAATGATCCCTAAAGACTTGGAATAGGTTACTCCGATTGCATCCATATCCCATTGCCCTCTAAAGTAGCAGCCTCTATCCTTTTCGGAGATTCTGATTAGGTCACATATTGTGCTATCCATAATTCGAATTTGGTTTCTTAAATGGTGGGTTGACATATTATCATTATCATCTAAGCTCAAGTTAGCATAAAACAGCCTAACTAATCTAGGGTAAATTGGTTCGTTGATTTGCAATAAGGGCAAGATATCCAATTCGGCAAATCATCTAATGGGCTCTAGGTTTCTAAGTTCACCTAAATCAACATATTTTCCCTTGTGTATGGTTCTGGTTTCAAGATTATGGTACCTAAGGGCTATTTCATTTGTGCTAAAGAGGGATTGGGAATCTCCTTCCCTCCTCTTCCCTTTGTCCCTAGATGATCTCCTAGGAGCCATTTATCTAAATATGATGATAGAACAAAAAAATTTTAAGGAAGTAGCCATGCATTGAGAAAACAAAGAGGGAGAATCAAATATTTCCTTGGATGAGGTTACTTGAGAAGTGAAGGTCTTGATCCAAGATTCAAGGGGATGGAAGCCTCTCTTGGTCTTCTTGAGAGGGAAGATGAAGTTTAGAGAGGGTGGGAGCTGATTTTGGAAGCAGCCTAAAGACTTAGGGGTGGTTCCACCATCGGCCCTAAGTCCCTTTTATAAAAGGGGGCTCTCGAGCGGTGGCACCGCCAATTGAGCGATGCCACTACCTGGGAACAGAATGCCCAGGCGGTGCTAGCGCCAGCCCTAGTAGTGCCACTACTGGCACCCTAACTTAGGAATTTTTGGAGGACTTCAACACTTTGTTTTTGATCAATTTGCTTTGTTGTGTTTTTTTTTATTTATCTTATAGATGTCTAATTTGATCATTATGTGTTTGATTAAAATAGGATGATGTCTTGCATTACTTCCAATCTCATGTTAATCATATGGTAAATATATTTTTATAAGTACAATAACTCATGTTGTAATCAAGAGACGTCAGCAACTTTTGAATCGAGAGAATGGTAACACAAATATAGGAACTCTCAAATATGATAAATGAAAGAAGATTTGCGAAGATTTCAAAGACTCATGCATCAAAATCGATAATGATCAATTTGTAAAATCATAAAGAAGGTAAAACTCGATCAAAAGATATCTTCATCATATTAAACATCTGAGATATAAAGATCAAGGGAAGCAATTTTTATGTCATCAATTATTGATTTATTTACATCACTCATCATATATAAATTTGAAATGGGTAAAGGATTCTCAAAGATGATTCAAGGAATACATCACTAGGATTATATCCGAAAGGTATTTTAAGAAGAATATATTGTAATTGTAAACATCAAGCGTGAACGTGTTTTATGTGTTGGGAGAATCAAGTATTTTCAAGCAAGTCATGAATTTTATAAAGTTGTGATTTCAAGAATTTGAAGTCATGAATCATTTTGAGGAATTCATCAACTCTAAATTCATCATTACAATTATATATGTGGATTTTTAAAATGAGTCAATCTACATTGATGTTCAAGAAGAAAAAAAATATCACATTATTTTAAAATAAAGGAATTCAAATTGTAAGATGACATAATTGTTTCTATTAGGGATCGAGCGGCACTAAGAGGGGGGGAGGGGTGAATTAGTGCAGCGGATTAAAAGCGTACTCTTGAAACCGATTTTGCAAAAACACACGTTCGTAGGAAGATCTCGATTTGGCGAAAGAGAACTTGAAAGTAATTGCTTGCGTAAAGAAAATAACTATGAACTAAATAACTTGCAGCAAAGTAAAGAAATGCTTCAAGAATGTAAACACTCACACATTCATGGACACAAAGATGTATAGTGGTTCGATCAAATGACCTACATCCACTCTTGAAGCCTTTACGATGAGGCTCCGCTCTTCCACTAGCAATTCCTTTGAAGGGGAAGGATCAAACACCCCTTTTACAACCCTTTACAAGATGTTCACACTTGTACAAGATCTCTCAAGAAAAGGAAGAAGGTGAACACTAGTAAAAGCAAGACTTTACAACACACTTCAAGAACTCAAGACTTAGAAATTTTTGCACAAAAGGGAGCCCAATCAGCCGGGAAAGGGAGGTGTATTTATAGAGCTGAAGTGGATCCAAAATTGGGCTCCAAATTTGAAAGCAATTTGGAGTTCCAATGTCTGATGGTTAGAGGCGGTGCCACCACTTTGCGGAAGGTGGTGCCACACTGCCCATGACGTTTGTTGGATGACGTGCATGTATGCACACGCGACCGTTCTCACGCTGGTAGGGATGGCCCCAGCTATCGGGCGGCGATCGCTGCAGCAGCGGCGGGCGGTCTTTCCGCCCGACGATGATTCCACCGCTTTGCCACAATGTAGCTTCACATTAGCAAGAAGATGCACGACTCTGGTTCGGTTTGGACCAAAATTTTGGCCCAAACTCATCCTAATCAAGGCCCAATGGGCCCCCACTTTGGGTTATCTAATCCTAACCCAAAATATGTGCTAACTATGAATTTTAAAGACGTTTCCTAAGCTATTACAAAGTCCATAAGTCAAGTCTTCTTCCGTCGAGCTTCCGGCGAACTTCTGGCGGTCTTCCGATGATCCCTCGGAAACCATCCTGTGGACTCCCGGCAAGCTCTCGGACTCCACGATGATTTTGGCAAGTTCCCCCGAGCTTCTTTGGCAAGCTTCGATCTTTCTTGTCAAGCTCCGTGAACTTCCGACGAACCTCCCGACGAGCTTCTAAAAACCCTTCGGTAAGCTCCCTACTTGTTCTTGGCGATTCGGCAGCACTCCCAATGAATCTTCAGGCTTCCGTCAAACTCTCGAACTCCCAACGATCCATCGCACTTGACTTCGGCCCTTGATTTTGCTTTACGTCTTCATCCCTTTCGTAGTTACTCCTGCACAAACAAACTTGATATCCATGGCGCAACTCCGCACTTCTTGGCCCGATGCCCGACGTACGAAGCCTCCTGCCGATAGTCGACCGAACCTCTGGCTCGACACCCAATATCCTGATCGATAGTAGACCTGCGTAACTCAACACGCAGTTAGACAATAAATCACACTCAATTAGTTTCATCATCAAAATCCGAGATTCAACAATTTCTACTGAAATCAATTTTCAAGAGACTTAATGGAAGTTATGGTACATAATGTATAACACTCAAGGATTTTTTATTGCTTGAGCAAGTGAGCTTGATTATGATCAAGAATTATATTACTACCCACTCCTAGCTTGTGTGGGTGAGTGTGTCTACAAAAGAGGATGGTTTTTAGGTACCCATTTAAACTTGGGTGCCTCAAAAATTGATCTACTAAACTTGTTATTGATCATTGAGTTCTTAATCGTTCCTTTAGGAACCTATATCAACCTATGTGGGCTAAGTTTCTTGTACGGACATTTGTAAGCAATATGTCCAGATTTACAATAAAAATTACATTTCAAGCGAGATGATACATGTAGTGTAGATCCTTTAATGAAGGTGGTTTGAGTTCGTTGAGATCCACTCACGAATCCAATTCCACTTCTATTTCGAACATGACCCTTTTTTGTAAGGATCATGTTTAGGCTCTTGCTATTGACTTTAAACTTATTTAGGGTCTCCTTAAGTAGCAGATTTTATTTTTAATTACCTCTAAGTGTTCACACTTAGAGCATGGGGGTAAAGAGGGAGTTTGAAGACTATCAAGCTTCTCTTGTAATAAATCATGCTCCTTCTTTAATAAATTGAACTTCTTTCTATTATTTCTACACTCATCAAATAATTCATGAAAAGCAATTGAAAGTTTATCGAAAGATAAATTTTCATTAATTAACTCATATACCTCATCTCCTAGAGCCAATGTAAAGTTGGCCTCCTCTTTGTTATTTGCTTCTTCATCTTCAGAGCCACTTGAGTCATCCCACGTCACATTTAGAGCTTTCTTCCTCTTTGGTAGCTTCTTCTTGGGTTAGGGGCATTCACTTTTGAAGTGCCCCGGCTTCTTGCATTCGTAATATATGACTTGATCCTTCTTTGGTTCAAGTTTATTTTTAGTGTCATTTTTTAATTTATTCTTTCTTATAAATTTTTTGAATTTTCGAGTTAGGAGTGAAAGTTCATCATCAAGGTCCTTATCACTTGAAACTTCTTTCAAGTGGTTTTCTTATGTTTTCAATGTCATATCCTTCCTATTCTTTGGAAGGGGGTTTTCTAGCTCATCATGAGCATGACATGTCATTTCGTAGGTCATCAAAGATCGAATGAGTTCTTCAAGAGGAAAATTTTTAAGGTCCTTGGACTCTTGAATGGCCGTAACTTTCGGATCCCAACTCTTTAGAAGGGATCTTAAAATTTTTGTTACAAGTTTGAATTTAGAAAAACCTTTACCAAGTGCTTTGAGTCCATTGACGACATCCGTGAAACGGGTGTACATGTCTCCGATAGACTCACTTGGTTTCATTCAAAAAAGTTTATAAGTATGCACAAGAAGGTTGATTTTGGACTCTTTCACTCGGCTAGTACCTTCATGAGTGATTTCAAGAGTATGCCAAATATCAAAAGCCGATTCACAAATCAAAATGCGATTAAACTCATTTTTATCAAGTGCACAAAATAAGGAATTCATAGCCTTTACATTTAAAGCAAAAACCTTCTTCTCTAATTCATTCCATTCACTCATCGGAATAGAAGATTTTTGAAATCCATTTTCGACGATATTCCAAAGCTCAAAATCCATGAAAATCAAAAAAATCTTCTTACAAGTCTTCCAATAGGTGTAATCCAACCCATTAAACATAGGCAGACGTATAATGGAATGACCCTCTTGCATGCTAGAATAAGCCATCTCTCTTGAGTTTTAAACTAAATGAGAGTGACCAAGCTCTGATATCAATTGTTAGGATCTGAGCAGCACTAAAGAGGGGGGGGAGGGGGTGAATTAGTGCAGCGGATTAAAACTTGTAAACTTGAAACCAATTTCAGAGATAGTTGGTTCGTAAGGAAATTTCGATTCGACGAAAGAAGTTTCAGCTAAAATAGTTTGAGTGAATGTAAATGAGAGTAGGGAGAAGAAGACCGAATGATTTGCAGCTAAGTAAAGGTAAGATGCAGAAATTTAAAAGCTCACACATTCAAAGTACGCAACGATATATAATGGTTCGGTCAAATGACCTACGTCCACTTCTGAAGCCTCCTTCGATGAGGCTTCCAACTTCCACTATCAAACTTCTTTGCAGGGGAAGGACCAAACACCCATCTTACAAACTTTTACAAGTGGTTCACACTCTTACAGATTTTTACAAGGAAAAAGAGAGAGGTGAACACTCAAGCTATTAAAACAAGATTTTGTTATAGCTTTGACTCAGTTTTTAACTTCTCAAAAGGTGCTTTACCAGCAAAGAAAAGAGGGGTATTTATAGACTTAGTTGGCTTTCAAAAATAAAGCCAACAAGAGTCACATCTTGGATTTTCAGGTACTGGCGGTACTACCGCCTGTTTACCCAATTTTGTTAGTGTACTGGGTGATACCACAGCTTGACAAAGTCCTCGGGCTCTATGGACTAGCGGTACCACCGTCGACAAGTAATAACTGCCGGCGGTATCATCACTGACCTAGGGTGGTACCACCGCCCAGACCATCTAGGAAGTTGTTCCCAGGGCAGTGCCACCGCCAAACCTGGTCCAGAAATTTTGAATGGGCCCTGAATCCAGCCCAATTCAGTTTAGACAAGGCCTAGTTGGCCCCTACCAGGGTTATTACCTAATCCTTACCCTAATTACGTGCCAACTATGAAATTTAGACATAATTCTAAGTAAAGACTAAACTGACAACTTCAAGTTTTCTTCCGACGAGCTTTCGGCGAAATTCCGGTAGACTTCCGATACACCCCCATATTTCTTTTGACGAACTCCCAACAAACTCCCGGACTTGTGGCGAGTTCGACGAATCTTTGGCAGGCTTCCGAACCTTCTTAGTGAACTCTGTGAACTTCTGACAATCTTTTCGGCGAACTTCGGAAACCTTCGGCAAGTCCCCGATTCTTTCTCGATTGGTTCCGGTAGCACTTCCGACGATCCTTCGGACTTCCGATGGACTTTCAAACTACATGACTCCGGTAATTTTCTTTATGTCTTCGTACTATCATAGTTAATCCTGCACATTTATCTCAATAATATGGATTAGATCAAATAACCTATCAATTGATTTCATCATCAAAATCCAAGATTCAACATTGACATGTTCCGAATGTATTTTTTTCTATCTATTCTACATCTAGCAAAATCAGCATCAGCATAAGTAGTTAATTTAAAGTTTTTTGAGTTTGGATACCATTATCCTAGATTAGGAGTTCCATTTAGGTATCTAAGAATCCTTTTAACTGCTTTAAAATGAGATAGCTTAGGATTATATTGAAATCTAGCACAAAGTCCAATACTAAACATAATGTCTGGTCTAGTTGTAGTGAGGTATAGTAAACTTCCTATCATACCCCTATAAATTTTTTGATCAAAGCTTTCTCCACTATCATCTATATCTAGCTTAGTGGAAATACTCATTGGTGTATTGATAGTTTTTGAACTATCCATATTGAATCATTTTAGCAATTCGAATGCATATTTAGTTTGACTAAGAAAAAATTCATCACTAAGTTGTTTGATTTGTAAACCTAACAAAAAGATAAGTTCACCTATAAAGCTCATTTTAAACTCTTGGCTCATACTTTTGGTAAATGATTCGCATAAGAACTTATTCGTAGAACTATAAACAATGTCATCAACATAAATTTAAACAACAAGAAAATTATTTTCAGAATTTTTATAAAATATGATATCAACGTTGCCTTTTAAGAAATTATTTTGGATAAGAAAAAAACTAAATCTCTCATACCAAGCCCTTGGGGTTTGTTTTAATCCATAGAGAGCCTTAGTTAACTAACACATGATTAGAAAAAAGTACATTCTTAAATCCGGGTGGTTGTTCAACATAAATTTCTTTAGAAATAAAGCTATTTAAAAAAGTACTTTTGACATTTATTTGAAATAACTTAAAATTATTATAACAAGCATAGGCAAGGAGCATCCTTATGGCTTCTAACCTTGCCAAAGGAGCAAAGGTTTCTTTATAATCTAGCCTTATTTCTAACCACGATACTAAATTCATCTTACTTGTTTCTAAACACCCATTTAGTACTAATCACTAAATGGTCATTAGGTCTAGGAACAAGCTTTCAAACTTCATTTCTCTCAAATTGATTCAATTCTTCTCGTATTGCATTTAGGTTCAATTTGAGAGAAAAATAATGTTAGCATAAAAATTTTTAAAGAAAGAGCGGGTTTGAACACCTTTTGATGTGTCTCATATTATTAGCTCCTTAGGATAAGCATCTACATACTTTCATTCCTTAGGTAAGGATATTTTGGAAGAAGATACATCCAAGTTACTAGTGGGAGGAGAGGTTTCATTCAAATTTAAAGTATCAAAATCAAGGCCATTATCAAAATTATTTTTCTTAAATTTGAAAACTTTATTAAAAATAACATGAATAGATTTTTCTATAACTAAAGTTCTTTTATTAAAGACACGAAAAGCTTTAGAAGTAGAAGAATAACCAAGTAAATCTTTTTCATTTAAGATAAAACATTTACAAATGAAAATTTTAAAATATGAAACATTAGGTCTTTTGTTGTTCTACAATTCATAAGGAGTTTTGGAAAGTAATGCTCTTACTAGAACCTTATTCATGACATAGTATTTGGGTATGCTATGTTCGTTTTTTGTTTAACATGGTTCTTATCATTTCTTGTAAGCTCCTATTTTTTCTTACAACTACTCCATTTTGTTGTAGGTTTCTTAGAGTACAAAAGTTGTGGTTGTACCCATTCGATTCACAAAAGTTTTAGAAATCATGATTTTGAAACTCACCACCGTGATCACTATGAATCAATGAAATCATAAAGCCTTTTTCATTTTAAATAATTTTATAAAATTTTAAAAAATACTTAAAATAATCATTTTTGTATGCCAAGAAATATGTCTAAGTGTATCTACTATAATCTATTAGGATCTAGAGTGGCACTAAGAGAAGGGGGGGGGGGGGGAGTGAATTAGTGCAGTGGATAAAAATCGTAAATTCAAAATGATTTTAAAAATTATTGTGCGTTGAGAATTTTCGGTACGACGAAAATGATTTCAACAAGGTGATTCGAGTGAATACTACAGAAAGTAGAAAGGAGGAGATCGAGAGATTACAGCTAAGTAAAGATTGAAATGCAGCAATTTAAAACTCACACATCAAGAGAAGTATGCAGTGATGTATAGTCGTTCAGTCAAATGACCTACGTCTACTTCCGAAACCTCCTTCGATGAGGTTCCCAACTTCCACTATCAATTCTTCTTAAAGGAGAAAGACCAAGCACCCCTCTTACAAACTTTTACAAGTGGTTCACACTCTTTTACAAAACTTTTACAAATGAGACATGGAGGTGAACACTCAAGCTATCAAACATAATTTTACTAGAGCTATGACTCAGTTTTTATCACTTCTCAATATACTTAGCCAATTGAGAAGGGGTATTTATAGACTCAATTAGCTTTAGAATTAGAGTAAAAAAGAGTCACATCCTGGATTTTTGGGTACTAGTGGTACCACCACTTGGCATTGGCAATACCATCGTCAATTAACCCTGCTCTATCAGTTTACTAGGCGGTACCACCATCTAGTCTAGTGATACTACTATTTGATAGGGTCCTCAGACTCTATGGAGGGGTGGTACCACCACTTGTTAAGCGGTACCATCGCTGACCTGGGGTAGTACCACTACTCAGACCACTTGGGAACCAGTTCTCGAGGCGGTGCCTCCGCCCTAGTCTGGCAGTGCCACCACCAAACATGGTCTAGCACTACTGAATGGGCCTTGAATCCGACCCAATTTAGTCCAATTAAGGCCTAGTTGGCCCCTACTAGAGTTAATTAGGATTCTCACATAATCTTAACCCTAATTACATGCTAACTATAAAATTTAAAATATATTCTAAGCAAAAATGTAGGCTGGCATATCAGGTCTTCCTCTGGTGAGCTTCCGGATAGTCTTCCGGTGGACTCCCAGCATGCTCCCGGACATTTTAGTGAGTTCTGATGAATCTTTTAGCAAGCTTCCAAACTTTCTCGGTGAGCTCCGCGAACCTTCGATGAACCTTCTGGTGAACTTCTGAAACCTTCAACAAGTCCCCAATTCATTCTTGGCCAGTTCTGGCAGCACCTTCGATGATCTTTCGAACTTCCGACGGATTCTCGAACTTCAATGTACTTGACTTCGGTAATTTGCTTTATGTCTTCATTACTATCGTAGTTAATCCTGTACACTTATGTCAATAATATGGACTAGATCAAATAACCTATCAATTGACTTCATCATCAAAATATGAGATTCAATAATCTCCCCCTTTTTGATGATGATAATCAATTGATGACGGAGTTAACCTTAACTCCCCCTATCTATATACTATATTTTAAGAAAGGAAACACTTGAATTCAACTCAAATTCATGCCGAAACCGATAAGTTGCATTCATTGAACTTATTGTCATGCTCAACAAGCATGATCTTTCATCCATAAATACAAAACTTTATATTTTTCACAATCGAAAATGATGTCAAGGCATGACACCCATTTTCTAGTTTAATGTTGAATGATGATAGACATTTATCACTTCGACAAATGATACTTATTATAATTTTAAAATATAGCAAGGATCAAATGATATCGAAATAAAATACACAAATCCAAATCATGATATCATTTTACGATACATCATCAAATGAAATGATAACATATCATATCAATGAAAGATATTAAATTTAAACATGATATGATAACGATCTTACAAAAATTAGCATGCATAAGCTATTTGCGATGCGTGCGATGCATTCCAATACAATTGCGATATGCTACATATAACTACGATATATTGCGATGCTTTTAAGGATAGCATTCAATTTTTGACACAAAGCATGGCAAATGTGATACATTGCAATACGATACATCAAGTTATCACAATTGTGATACATTACAATATGATACATATAAGGCATTTATCATTCCATCAAGTCATCAATTCAACTAGCCATATTTTTCTCCTCCTTTGTCATCAACAAAAAAGAAGGGCCTTGATACCAAATATTATGATAGAGCTTAAAAAATGGCAAATAAAGAGAAGGATAAATCCATAAAGACAAGTGATTCATGCATTCTTATTGAAAATTCATGTCTATAAAATCGTAAGATAGATCATTGAACTCATGTCCAAAATTTATTGAAAGTTCATACCCAAAATGCACAAGAATTTCTAAGAGCTCATGAAAGATTTATACATGAAAAATCAAGAGTTAATTCTCTTTAATAATTCTTGAAGTATAAAAGTAAATCATTCAAGCCGTTAAAAAGCTTACAAGAATCATTTCTACCAATTGAAATTAGTGAGGCAGAAAAGAGATCATTTGAATATAAAATTTATAAAACTCATGATAAGAATTATGAGTGTTTATTCAAGAAGGATTAAGATGAAAAGTTCAAGAGGCAGTTTGATTGAAAATTCAAGCATAAAATCGTAAAGTGAAAAGATAGATCATTAAAGCTAAGACATTCTATTAGGACTCTAGCTAGGAGAGTCCTAATTTAGTTTCATTGAAGGGGGCAAACATATAAATCCTAAGGGCATTCATGTAAATCCTATCTAGTCAACCCTAATTAAAGAGGTGAAAAGGCCAGCTAAGTTAGGATTAGTTTGGAGATTGCTTCTTAGAGAAGCATTAGGAGTTGATTAGAAGTAGGGATCTTGAGTAGGAGTCCTATTAGGAGTTAGGGTTTAGAAGCCTTATAAATAGCCATGTATTCACCCTCTTTTCTTCATGAATAGATCAATCTTTTTAGCAGCCTTTGAGCAACAACTTGGAGGAAGGAACCCCTATAGAGTTCCAAGGAGGCCGAACTCCTAAAGAGATCAACCCCAAGCTTAGAATCTGCAAGGGTTCTAACACTTGGTATTATAGTAACATTCTTGGCATCTCGCTACCCTTCCACAGTCATCCATCAGCCCTCCACAACCACCCAAACCAATTCCCACAATTGCTTAAAAGATCATCGTCGAATTCCGCTATCATCTCCACCACCACGAATCATCCTTTGATCTCCCCATGAATTGCAATAGGTTCTGGTTTCCTACCTTACTGTTGTTGCAATTTAGCTATCCTTATTCAAAAAATCTAAAAAAATTATTCCTATATTGCTGCATAAACATTTTGTCGCAAAGTTTTCATCTCTACGAAGAAAGATGCATTGTAGAATTCTAGCCACATAGCACTGTTTGTTTGATCTTGCTATTATGTTTTTTCTATCCAAATCTCTACAAAAATTTTATTGAATCTCAAATTTTGATGATGAAACCAATTGATTATATTTTGGTAACCTAATTGCGTTTTGAGTCACGTAGGAATACTCTCGATCAGGATTAGACAATTGACACAAGAAAAATTGATGTTGCGACGGAGGAAATCATGTCAGGAGATTGGACATTGAGTCGGAGGTCCGGTCGATGATCGGAAGAAGGCTTTGGACAAAGAAATCGGGCATCAGGCCAAGAGGAGTGGAGTTGCACCAAGGAGATCAGGGCTGCGGAGGTCAACTACTGATTAGGTAATAAGCCACAAGAAGTGTCAGATGAAGTGTCAGATGAAGTGTCAGATGAAGCACCGATAGACCAAGGATGTGCCGGGCAACTAATTATGATTCGCATTGTAATAATTGTCTAGATCAGAGTAGGATTAGCTTAATTGGGTTATAATTGGGCCAATCCAGTTAGGGGCCAACTAGACCTACATTGGGGTTGTGTTGGGCCGAATGAAAGGCACAAACAGTGCTCATGTGCCACGTCAAGCGATAGCATCGCTAGGGTTAGCGGTGGCACCACTAGAAGGCTTAGGCTTTTAGATTGAGTTTGGGCGGTGGTACCGCCCAATATTAGTATACCTAAGCGATGGTACCGCCCAGTACACTGACATGTCAGTGTGCTCAGGCGATGGTACCACCCAATACACTAGTAGAACCAAAGTGCACTAGCGGTGGTACCACCAGTGATAGGCGGTGGTATTGTTAGAACCCGATAGACCCAGGATGGGATGGTTTTTGGCTCTAAGTTTAAATCCAACTAGAGCCTATAAATACCCCTCCCATCCCTAGGTTGAAAAAACAAGCACATACACTTTAAAAGTAAAAAAACACTATTTAAATCTTTCTAGAATTCCCCTCCTATAGTACTCACTTGTATTCAAGTTAAAGAGATAAGCGAGTGCTTGTAAGGGTTATCTCTTGAGCCGATAAAAAAGAGAGGTATTATAAGGGAGTTCGTCTTCGCCCATTAGAAGGAAGACAATTAGTGAAAAAGCTGGTTGCCTCAAGAGAAGAGGAATCAAGAGTGGACGTAGGTCGTATGACTGAACCACTATAAAAATCAGGTTTGCAATTACTTATTGTTCTTTATATTTCTACAAACCTTATTTATTTGCTGCTCCACTTCCTTGTCTCCTTCTTACGAATCACTTCAAGTTTAAAGCATCCTTCATTGTGGATTTAATCGAAACAAAATTTTTATCGTATGAAGTTTTAAATCACCAAAATTTATTGTTCTTAACTGCTACACTAATTCACCCCCCCCCCCATCTTAGTGCCACTCTAGATCTCAACAGTTAGTATCAGAGCCTCATTGTTTCTCTTTTAGATTTACACTCGTAAGATATGGCTCTTCACGACTTTCAAGAGGGTTTTTCGATCGTTCGTTCTTCGTTCATTAATTGGTCGGACTACACTTTTTGAAAAACTCGAATGAGAGTTTTCTTGCTTTCTATGAATTTGGATTTATGGAACATCATTGAAAATGGATTTCAACTTTCTGCTAAACCGATGAACGAATGATCGAATTTAGAGAGAAAATCTTTTTCTTTAAATATAATGGTTATGAATGCCTTACTTTGCGCTTTAGACAAAATCAAATTTAATCATGTTTCTTCTTGCGAATCGATCTTCGATATTTGACACACACTTGAAATCACACACGAGGGCACTAATAGAGTTAAAGACTCGAAAGTAAACCTCTTGATGCATGATTTTGAGCTTTTCTGAATGGCACCAAGCGAGACTATCGGCAACATATACACCCATTTCACGGATATCGTTAATAGTTTGAAAAGTCTTAGTAAATATTTTTTAAATTTTGAACTCACTAATAAGATCTTAAGATTCCTTTCAAAAAAGTGGGATCCTAAAGTAATGGCAATACAAGAAACTAAAGATCTAAATGATTATCTATTGGAAGAACTAATTGGGTCATTAATGATCTATGAGATGATATTCTTGAAACACAATGAACATGATGGACACATGAACCACTTTCCAAAGAATAGGAAGGATTTAAAATTTTGAACTATGGAATATCACTTGAGAGAAAGCTCATGTGATGAGGACGATGATGATGAGAACTTTGAACTTTTGACAATGAACTTCAAAAAATTTATAAAATAAAAATTAAAGAACAAAAATGAACTTGAACGTAAGAAGAGCCTAAAGAATAAGAAGACCTACAAGGATGAATCAAGAACAACCGAAGGCGAAATGGCAAATTGTGCTTAGATGGGCTTCGACTACAAGGTAAGTAACTCACCCGAAATGTTATTACATTATTTTAAAATTACATGATCTTTTCATGAGTTGCTTGGTTTAGTTAGTAGAAAATAAAAAATATATATTTTCAAAAATTATATCATGCTTTTCTTTCTAGTAATTTTTGAAAATTAAAAATATGAATGATGATTGTATGATTTGTGATAATGTTTGTACACCTAATATGATTAATCCATGCATGTGTATCTTGATGTTTTAATTTGCTTTTCATTTCTAAATATGATACTTGACGATTTTATATCATGCATGAGTTTTTTAAAGTAATGTTGATTTGAAACTCTATGTTTTGGATTAATATGTTTTTGATCTAATCATTTTCATGATGAATTAAGATGATGTTTTTATGAAAAATTAAGTTGATGTAATGCATGTACACCTAACAAAATTAATTTCATGAAATCATGTTTGATAATGTAATGTTAAACAATTTGGTTTTATGCATAAGGATTTGAAGTAATAATCTTATGTTATGGGTTGATGTGTTTTTGGGCTTAATCACTTTCATGACTATTTTTTTTGGATAACATGGTTTTTGGCATTGAAGATTATGACAAAACTTGTGAATCAGATTTATACGATGATGCTTTCGGTTCTAAATATGATGCTTGGCTCTTGCATGAAAAATCTAAACATGCTCACTCAAATTGAAACATATAAAAAGAAAGAGGACTTGAGCACGCTTACATGTAATCCATCTATGTTGCTCTTAATAAAATTCCCGAATAGAAGATTTTGATGATAATTTCCAAGTTATACGATGATGGCTTTCATATGTAAAACTTGAGCACACTTACAACTTAAAATGAAACACATCATCATGATGAATCATGTTTTTGTTGGAAGATGTCGTATGCTTAATGTGTTATATTTAGACTTGATGGTTTTCATAATGAAAATTGTTTTTCAAATTTGTCAACTGATTCATGGTTTTGGCAAAAACTTAAGCATGACTCCTGATTTTTTTTTACACTAAGTTAGAATCATATAAGATGGTAAACATCTTGTTATAGCTAACAACAATGAAAGAAAGAGCTTTAGAATTAAAATGATTTTGATGATGTTTTAAAAAATCATGGTTGATAACGATATAAATGAAAATGTATGCGTATCTTGATGGTTTTGTATTGGTTTTTGGTTTTAAACATGATGCACATCTTCTATACTAAAAACAATTCGCATGAAATTAAAATATATAAAAATGGAAAAATGCATTATCATGATGTTTTATGTTTGATAGGTTTTGTCTTGATGGTTTTGATGACAAAACATATATTTTGGAATTTATACGACAATGGTTTGAACATTATTGTATGAAATCAATTGCATGAAATGAAAATGTATTTTTGATCTTATTGAGGTTAATGAATTCATTTCATGAATCTTGTGAATCTCTTAAAAATAATCAAGATGAATGTTTTGAAAATTAATATATATATATCATGTTCTTGGTCTCAATGATTTCTCTTGAAACTTGCTTTTCGGATCTATACGATGATAAAAGAATGCTTACATGAAATAAATCATATAAAGGAAAGGCATGTTTCTTAAAATTCTTCTATCTCTAAAGTTTTTGATTTTGATGAATCCTTTGGGGTTCTATCATCTGGTATCAAAGCAGCGATCTTGTTGCTTTTGCTGCCATCCCTACCACCCACCATCAACTAAGCAATTCCCACAATTACTCTTAATGTCGCCGTCTCCACCATCATCTTTTACCATAGATCAAATTAATCTACTGTCGTCACCTCCAATTGCATCAGAAATCTGGTATTCTACTATCACAAATACCTTTTGTTGCTGTTATTTTTTATTCAAAATACCAAAAAGAAGTATTGCTATTTATCCTTTGTTGTGAATACTTTTCATCGTAAAAGTCATCATCTTTGCGAACGAAGGATTGCTGCAAAAAATTTCAGCCACATATTACTACCTTTAAACCGATCTATTTGCTATCCTTTTTGAACGAAACTTCTTGTGCACTTCATAGATCATCTTAGCTTTCATTTGTGATTAATCTTTTGTGGAATTCATCTCTGAAATGTTTCTATGTTGCTGCAAATTTTCGTTACAAACTGTTGAAATTTTTCGATGAGAATTCTACCATCACAACTTGCACCAATTTTCTTGCTATTATGCTGCCAAAATTTTCTTGAACCAAATTGTCATCATCACTGTATCTAAACCAAGAGTTTCTATCAAATTCTCTCCTCAAATCTCAAGATTTTTGATGAAAATTTCATCGAGAAACCGCTGTTTCTTTGATGACAATTCTGCTCTTATGAGACAGCACATATCTGTAGCAACTTTTACCGATTTATTATCAAAATTTTCTTAATCTAATTTGTCATCATTGCTATTATCTAAATTAAAAATTTGCTATCAAATCCTCTCCTCAAAACTTGGGGTTTTTGCTGAAAATTTCATCGAGAAACTGCTATTTCTTCGACGACAATTCTGCTCTTACGAGATAGCATATATATGTAGCAACTTCTACCAATTTCTATCAAAACTTTGCTGCCATCTACCACAGATCTAAAACCCTCTTTCCAACCTTCATCCACTACTATCACAGCCTAAAACTCCATCAAATCGCACTCCTAAACTGCACCTAAAACAACCACAAAACAAGCCTAAACCGTAGCCTACATCCACCAATCCACTAACCCTTTTGGCCATCACTTCTCTCAACCGATATATGCCTTTAACCCAGCAACAAAAGAGAGATCTTAATATTATAGATTTGGAGGCATATGCTATGGCATCTGAGGAGGCAATCAATGTTAAATTCAAAGCCTTCGAGACGTGAATAAAGGATAAGATTCGGACTCTCTTTGCCGAACTCAGTTTGGGCCGATCATCGAGCCCGAAGAAATCACATCAAGGAGAGAGCTCTAACCGAAGAGATGGCTTCCAAGAGAGAGGAGGCTCTATAACCAATCCCTACTATCCATGCATGTGGGTAGACTTCCCTAGATGGGAAGAAGGAGACCCGATTGGTTAGATCTCGTACGTGGAGCGATATTTTCAATACCACAAAACCGTGGATGCATCTATGGTGGAAATTACAGCTATACATCTTGAAGGGGATGCCATACAATGGTTTAATTGGTTTAAATATACTCATGGAGTCCTCTCATGGTGATAATTCAAAGAAGGACTGCTGATCCTCTTCGGACCAATCGATTACGAGAACATTGACGGACAACTAGCAAAGATCCGACAAACCTCCACCATTTAGGAGTATCAAACTAGATTTAAAAGGTTATCTAATCAAACTCATGATTGGTCTAAAAAACAACTATTGGGGACTTTTATTGAGGGCTTGAAGTTGGAGATCTGGGGAGAAGTTAAAGCGCGACAACCGTACACGCTTATGGCAGCCATCTCCTTCACACGTCTTCAAAAGGAGCGATTGAACCATGAAGCCTGGAGGACTAGGGTCATTTCCCGACCAGCAATACCGAAGCTCTTAACCTCTCCTACTATCGGTTAAGCCTCTACACCAAAAAAGTTGATAAGAGAAGAGCTTTGGGAACGATCTGCAAAGGGGTTATGCCGGTATTGCGACGAGCCATGGAGCCACGAGCATCATTGTAAAAAAAGGAGACTTCTTGTGATTGAACCAGCAGAAGAAGAGGTCATTGAATAGATAGAAGAAAGCCTTGAACAGGAAAAAGAAGATGTGAAAGAAGAGCCACAATCGATCGACTTTATGGTACACACGCTAGCCGGCTACTCAAACCTGCAAACGATGAAAGTTGGAGGCTTTCTCAAACAACAATCGATCACTGTTCTCATCGACACGTGCAGCACTAATAACTTTCTAAATAGTAAGGTAGTTGCTCAGATGGCAATCCATATCAAAGGTTGCAGCAAGTTCAATGTAAAGGTCGCCGACGGCCGAATCCTAAAGTGCGACCAAAGATGCCCACAGGTGAAAATATTACTGCAAGACCAAGAAATTGTCATCGACTTCTTCCGCCTACCAATTGATGATTACAAGGCTATGCTGGGTATAGAATAACTAACAATTCTAGGTGATGTCTCTTGAAACTTTTTCAAATTAATTATGAAATTCTACTGCAAAGGCAAACAGGTCATCCTACACGGGAAGTGCGGAAGTAACGTAACCACCGTTTCGACCCAACGAATGGAGAAAATTTCATACAAGATAAATGATGACTTTTTTATGCATCTCCAATAGCAACTAGAGGAGAAAAAAAATAGAATTGAAGATCAAAATCTCGCCCAATTGTTCGTTGAATTTAATGATGTTTTTGTTGAACCGCGCGATCTTCCCTCTACTCGACAACATGACCACTGAATTCTAATTCTTTCGGGCAAACCACCAGCAAACGCTTGACTGTATCACTATCCTCACCTCTAGAAGGATGAAATTAAAAAGATTGTAAAGGAGATACTTGAAACAAGGGTGATTCAGCCAAGCTGCAACCCCTATTCCCAACTGGTGCTACTTGTACACAAGAAGGACGGAACTTGGCAAATGTGCATCAACTACCGAACTCTAAATAGCATCACCATCAAGGATAAGTACCCAATAATAGTGGTGGATGAACTTCTTGATGAGTTATAAAGAGCTCAAGTCTTCACAAAGTTGGACCTTCGATCCGATTACCACCAAATTCGGGTATGTGAAGACGACATTCCAAAAATTGTTTCCGTACACATAACGACCATTATGAATTCTTGGTAATGCCTTTTGGACTCACTAATGCTCCTTCAACCTTTCAAAGTCTCATGAATAATATTTTTCAGATCTTTCTTTGTAAATTTGTACTAGTATTTTTCGATGATATTCTCATTTACAGCCCTTCTCTTGAGACTCACTTTCAGCACTTACGGTTTGTTCTGACGATCCTTCAGGAGAATAATCTTTTTGCTAAGCTATTAAAGTGTAACTTTCTTCAACAAAAAGTAAAGTACCTTGGGCATATAATATCAAAAGGAGTGAAAGTAGACTCAACAAAAATTGAAGTAATGCAGGGCTGGTCGAAACCTACAAACGTGAAATTGTTGCATGGGTTCCTTGGACTAACGGGCTACTCCCGAAAATTCATGAAGGACTATGGGAAGATCAATGGCCCCCTCACTTCTCTACTGAAAAAAGACACATTCCAATGGTTAGACAAAGCCTCCGCTACCTTCGACAAACTTAAGGCAGCCATGATGACGACACCGGTGCTAGTGCTACTAGATTTCAGCTTACCCTTCATCATTGAGGTTGACGCATCTGGAGTCAGAATTGGAGTTGTTCTCATGCAAGATGGTCGACCACTTGCATACACTAGCAAGGTGTTGTCTCCCTTTCATCAAAAAATATCTATCTATGATAAGGAGATGCTTGCCATTGTGCACACAGTCACAAAGTGGTGACCCTACTTAACGACCGGCAATTTCAGATTAAAACTAACCATAGAAGCCTCAACTACTTTTTGGAGCAGAAGATATCCCCAGAGCAGCAAAAATGGGTAACCAAACTTCTAGGATTTGATTACAAAATTATTTACAAAAAGGGGAAAGAAAACATTGTTACAGATGCACTCTCACGACTGCTTGAGCAAGCAGAAATTTCAGCCATCTCTCCTCCTACCACCGGCTTCCTCAAGGATATTAGGGAGGAATGGAAGACGAATCCAGAGACCAGCGACATCATCAAAAAATTGGAGGAGGATCCAAGCGCAATAGCTCACTATACTTGAGATTTGAAGGATTTACGCTATAAAGGTCGTATTGTGCTTATACCCAACTCCCCTTATATCAAAGTCATTCTGCACAAAATGCACTCCACACCTTTAGTAGGGAACTCTAGATTTCTGAGAACCTATAAAAGAGTAAAGCAAAATTTTTATTAGAGAGGGATGAAAAAAATCATTTCTGAATACATGGAACAATGTGATGTATGTCAACAATAAAAGGGTGATGTTGAATCTCGAATTTTGATGATGAAACTAATTGAGTATGTTTGGTTGTTTAACTGCGTATTGAGTTACGTAGGTCTGCTATCGATCAAGATTAGATAGTTGACGCTGGAGGAATTGACGTTGCACCGAAGGTGATCACGTCAGGATATTAGATGTCTAGCTGGAGGTTCAGTCGACAATCAGCTGAAGGCTTCGTACGTCGGGCATCAGGCCAAGAAGAGCGTGTTGCGCCAAGGATATCGGGGTTGCGGAGGTCAATCGCCGATTGGGCAACAGACCGCATGAGAGGACGATGTGCCGAAGGATCGGACGAAGTGTCGACCAATGATGTGCCGGGCAACTGAATGTCAATTCGTGTTGTAGTAACTGTCTAGATCAAAGTAGGGTGTTTGGTGTTTGTTTGTGCAGGAGTAACTACGATAAGGATGAAGATGTAAAGCGAAACAAAGGGCCGAAGTCAAGTGTGATGGATCATTGGGAGTTCGAGTGTTCGATGAAAGTCCGAAGATTTGTTGGGAGTGCTGCCGGAACCAGCCGAGAACGAGTAGGGAGCTTGCCGAAGGGTTTTCGGAAGTTCACTGGAAGGTTCGTCGGAAGTTCGCGGAGCTTGCCAAGAAAGATCGAAGCTTGCCAAAGCAGCTCGGGGGAACTCGCCAAAATCATCGTGGAGTCCGAGAGCTTGCCAGGAGTCTGCAGGATGGTTTCCGAGGGATTGTCGGAAGACCGCCGGAAGTTCGCCGGAAGCTCGCTGGAAGAAGACTCGACTTGCGGACTTTGTAATAGCTTAGGAATATCTTTAATATCATAGTTAGCACATTAATTTGGGTTAGGATTAGGTGTTAATCCTATAAACCCAAAGTAGGGGCCATTGGGCCTTGATTTGGACTAGGTTGGGCCAAAAGTTTTTGGCCCAAACCCAACTTGATGAAGCTGAAGGCGATGCTTCGCCCAGCGACCACGTCTTTGGCGTGTATGCTTACCATGCCGCTGACTAGGTAGCACTAGGCTGGTGCATCTTTACCACACATGTGTCGATCTGCGGGCCCGGCGAGCGTGAGGCGATCATGGCGGCGGATGGTATGACATGAAACTCTAATTTGATTTCAAATTTGGAGCCCAAATTTGAATCACTTTGAGGCCTATAAATACCCCTCATATTCTTGGATGAAAGAAGGCTAGAACTGAAAAATAGAATGGGGAAAACTCTCTTGAAAGTGTTCAAAATCTTCCCTCTTAGTTTGAAGTGTGTTCTAGTCCAAGAGAGGGTGAAAGGCTTTGTAAGGGTTATCTCTTAAGCCCATCAAAAGGAGAGGAGTTGTAAGGGAGTTCATCCTCGCCCATTGGAAGGAGGATAGCTAGTGGAAGGCCGGTGGCCTCAAGCAAGAGGAATTGGATGTGGACGTAGGTCGGATGACCGAACAATTATAAAAATCTGGTTTGCATTTACGTTCTTGCTATTTACTTTGCTGCAAATCCTTTCCACTTGCTGTCTTATTTACTCAACTTCATCTTCATCTTATTACGTACACTTTAAAGTTAAAATGCAATATTTCCGGGTTCAAATGAAACGTTGCTTTCATCGTACGAAGTTTCCGAAGCTTGTTTTAAATCGCTTAAAATCTATCGTTTTATCCGCTGCACTAATTCACCCCCCCCCCTCGTAGTGCCGCTCAATCCCTAACAATTGGTATCAGAGCCACGTTCTTTCTCTTTCGGATTTACACTCGTGAGAAATGGCTCTAAATAATTTTCAAGAGGGCTTTTTGATTTTTCGTCCATCGTTCTTTAACGGTTCAGACTACACATATTGGAAAACTCGAATGAGAGTTTTCATACTTTCAATGAATTTGGATTTGTGGAACATCATCGAAAATGGCTTTCAACCTTTCTCTAAATCGACGAAAGAATAGTCAGATTTGGAGAAAAGGTCTTTTTCCTTGAATGTAAAGGCTATGAATGTCTTATTTTGCGCTTTAGATAAAAATGAGTTCAACCGGATTTCTACGTGCAAAACGGCTTTTGACATTTGGCGAACTCTTGAAATCACGCACGAAGGAATGAGTAGAGTCAAAGACTCGAAAGTTAATATTTTGATGCACGATTTTGAGATTTTTCGAATGGCACCAAGTGAGACTATCGATGACATGTTCTCCCATTTCTCGGATGTCATCAATAGTCTAAAAGCTCTTGATAAATGTTTTTCAGATTTTGAACTCGTAAACATGATTTTAAGATCTCTTCCAAAAAGTTGGGATCTGATAACAACCGCAATACAAGAAACAAAAGATCTAAATAACTATCCTATTGATGAACTTATTGGGTCTTTAATGGCCTATGAAATGAGTTTCTTGGAATGTTTTGAACTCAATGAACACATGGACCACCTTCTAAAGAACAAGAAGGATTTGGAACTCCGAACTATGAAATGCCACTTGAGTGATGACTCAAGTGATGAGGACAATGAAGAGGACATTGAACTTTCAATGAATCTTAATAAGTTCATTAAACAAAAATCTAAAATGAACAATGAACTTGAACAGAGGATGAGGCCGAAGAAGAAGAAGAAGACTTGCAAAGAAGAATCAAGGAAAGAAGAAGCAAACTATGCTTTAATGGGCTTCGTCAATGAGGTAACTTAACTCCCTTGAGTTGTTATGAAATTACATGATGTTTTTCTTGAGTGCTTAACTTAGTTAGTAGGAAATAAAATTTTATTTTATGCTTTTTCTTTCTAGGATTTTTGAAAAGTAAATTTTTTGATGAATGATGATAATGATTGTACACCTATTATGATTAATCCACGCATGTGTATCTTAATGTTTTTATTGCTTTTCATGATGCTTGACGATTTTATATCATGCATGAGCTTTTGAAGTAATAAAGTGTCATATTGTGATGATGAAACTTATTTTTTAAATTTATAAATAGATGCATGATTTTGGCAAAAATTTGAACATGGCCTTTTAATATAAAAATTGAAAGTGTGCTATCATTTTTATGTATTTGGTCTTGACGGTTTTATGACTAAGCTTGTGTTTTATTTTGATACATGTTTTCATAAAAATTTTGAATATGCTCACATCAAATTGCTTAAAATGAAAATATTTTTTTATATTCTATTGAGATGAATGAATTCATGTTTTGAGTCTTGTGAATCTCATGAAAATAAACATGATGAATATTTTTTAAAAAAAATGTGCTTCATGTTTTCGGTCTTAATGATTTCTCTTGAAACTTGCTCTTTGGACCTATATGAAAAACATGAGTATACTCATATGAACATCAAATCACTTGAAATGGAACACAAAAAAATGAGAAATTGCACTATCATGATGCTTTATGTGTAATGCTTTTGATCTTAATGGGCTAAATGACAACTTATATTTCAAAGTAATACAATGATGACTTTCATATAAATAATTGGACATACCTTATGTAATCATCATTGATAAAGATAGTTGGTTGTCATGCTTAATGATTTTATGATATCATGAGTATTTAAAAACATTATATCTTGATAACAAACTCATGTTTTGGTCTTAAATTTGATACTCATTTTAGAAACATGAGCACACTTGTATGAAACCAACAACTTAAAAAGAAGATATTTTTCCTATCTTATCGAGATTAATGATTTCATGATATTTTGTGAATCTTGAAATTAATTTTGATGATTCGATTATGAGTTCCAAGTTAATAATTTGATTTGATTGAGCTTAAACTACATTATGATCTTGATAACTTGAGTCTTTCAAGATCTCTCACTTCATACCATGATTCTCCCATGTTGTTGAAGAAAAATCCAAATGAATCATAAATTATTTTCTCTTAACCTATTGATACTCAACTTGAGAAAATATGTTTTGAAGATTGAAACATTGCATGCATAATTTGACTTTTCTCCTATGTTTCAATACACATGACTTGATGATTAAAACATTAATGCATGTTTCTTGAAATTTTTCCATCTCTAAAGTTTTTGATTTTTGATGAAAGATAAGTGATAAATTCATTTATGATATTTTGTAAATCACTAGAATTACAAATGAGATTTTGATGATACAGTAATGACTTTATTCTTGTTATGAATCTCAAAAATAATAATTTGATTATGAGTCTTGAGTTGATGAATTGAGCTTGAATGATTTTTTTAATGATTCTTGAATCTTTTGGAATTATGACTTATTAAGACATATTTAATACTTGAATCAAGTTCTAAAAGATTTTATTTTGCTATAAAGAAATTTTATTGAAATCATGATCTTGACGACTATAACTTGAAGTTCTTTATAAATCAAGATCGTTTACCATGCTCCTTCCGTTTTATCAAAAGAAAATTCTTTAAATGAAATGTAACTTGTCTTTTGATTTCTCAGAATTCAATACTTGAATTTTATGAATTCGTGTCTTGATTCTTATGAAATGTGATCTTAGTAAAAATTCTTATGTATGAATCAAGATCTTGTGTTTGATCTCCTAAGACTTCCACTTGTTATTTCCTAAAAAGGAGACTTGTCAAAATGATTCATGAACCTTTTGATTTATGACTTTTGGATTCATGACTCAAGATTGAAGATTGAAACATTATATGCTAAAAAATTTTATTGTTTCAATACTTCCTTGAATGCCTTATGTGATGATTGAAAATTTGATGAAAAAGAAATGTGCTTAATATTTGAATCATTGATTTATTCTTTTATCATGGCTTAAAAATGAATGAAAAGAAAATATGTTAGCACTTATAATCATGATTTGATCCTTGATATTGATATGCTTTTATATATCATGATTCTTAGTTGTATGACATTTATCTTGAATTAAAAATTAATAAATATGAATTTTGATCTTGCTAAAAAGAAAGTTATGAATCATGAATGATATCTTTTGGTTTTGATCCTTGTTGAATTTACATATTGATATCCTTCATGACATGATTTCTTTGCATTGTTGTCTTATTTGCATCATGTGATGATTGAACAAATTGATGTATATTTTTATTGATGCAAATTTATAATTGATATGAAAAATAGCTTGTATAATGATTGAAATTTTTAGCCATTTAGTCCTCCCTTCTTTTTGACAAAGACAAAGGGGGAGAAAAATTGCTACCTTGTAATTTCACAAGAAGTTAAGGATTGCTATCTCAAAGGATGCAAATATTGCTATCTTGACTATCTCAAAAGAAGCAAAATACAAAACTTCGAAAATTTGGAATGTTAAACTTGTCATACCTTTATGTTTGTATATTTAATGAAAAGTTAGCATATATGTTTAAAGTGATTATACATAATTGCTAGCTCATTGCAAACAAAAAGTTGATAGCTTGCAAAGGCAAAACCTAGTTAGAAAAGAGAAGAATTGAAAGGAAGCTAACTTGCATGTCGCAAAATATGTTAGCTTGCTTATCATTATTGATTACTTACTTATCATCTTTTTCTCTCATATCATGATTTTTGACTCCCTTGAATTCATGACTTAATATGCTGAAAATTCATGTTGTGAAGTTGTTATTTTGTCATTGACTATTTGTACTCCACTTTTTGGCAAAACAAAGGGGGAGAAGATTAATTGCTAGCTTGTGTATCGTAGAGAAAAATTTTGCTAGCTAGAACATGTAAAGGAAGCAAAGAAAGTGCAACTTGCACATCTCAAGAAGCAAGTAAAAATTATCATTTTTTGCCCATCCTTGAAACTTGCTATGATTTGATGTTGTATTACAAGATGTTGTAAATAGCTAGTGAGTTGTAAAAATTTGCATATCTTTTAAACTAGCCATAAAGCTACTTCTCCTTTTTGTTGATGACATAGGGGGAGAAGTAGATTGATGACTTCATGCAATGTAATGATGCTTGAATATTTTATATATTTGCATGATGGACTTATATTTCTCACTACATGAATGATACATGTTGCTTGGATTTGAGATAATCCAAGTGTTTCTATCAATGGCATATTGATAGGGGGAGTTTTTTAAACTCCAGGGAGTTATGGTTAACTTCGTTAGTCATCAATTAGTTGTCATCATAAAAAAGGGAGAGATTGGTGAATCTCGGATTTTGATGATGAAACTAATTGAGTGTGTTTTGTTGTTTAACTACATGTTGAGTTACGCAGGTCTACTATCGATCAGGATTAGACAGTTGACGCTGGAGGAATTGACATTGCACCGGAGGTGATCACGTCAGGACATTAGATGTCGAGCCAGAGGTTCGGTCGACAATCGGCTGAAGGCTTTGTACGTTGGGCATCGGGCCAAGAAGAGCGTGTTGCGCCAAGGATATCGGGGTTGCGGAGGTCAATTGTCGATTGGGCAATGGACCGCATGAGAGGATGATGTGCCGAAGGATCGGATGAAGCATCGACCAATGATGTGACGGGCAACTGAATGTCAATTCGTGTTGTAGTAACTGTCTAGATCGAAGTAGGGTATTTGGTGTTTGTTTGTGCAGGAGTAACTATGATAAGGATGAAGACGTAAAGCGAAACAAAGGGCCGAAGTCAAGTGCGATGGATCATTGGGAGTTCGAGTGTTCGATGGAAGTCCGAAGATTCGTTGGGAGTGCTGCCGGAACCGGCCGAGAACGAGTAGGGAGCTTGCCGAAGGGTTTTCGGAAGTTCACCGGAAGGTTCGTCGGAAGTTCGCGGAGCTTGCCAAGAAAGATCGGAGCTTGCCAAAGCAGCTCAGGGGAACTCGCCAAAATCATCGTGGAGTCTGAGAGCTTACCGAGAGTCCGCGGGATGGTTTCCAAGGGATCGTTGGAAGACCGTCGGAAGTTCGTCGGAAGCTCACCGGAAGAAGACTCGACTTGCGGGCTTTTTAATAGCTTAGGAATGTCTTTAATTTAGTAGTTAGTACATTATTTTGGGTTAGGATTAGGTGTTAATCCTATAAACCCAAAGTAGGGGCCATTGGGCCTTGATTTGGATAAGGTTGGGCTAAAAGTTTTTGGCCCAAACCCAACTAGCAGGATGGGCGGTAGCACCGCCCAACAGCAACGTGCTGGGTAGTAGCACCGCCCAGCGCATGGAAAGCCAGGCGGTAGCACCACCTGGCTGAGGCGGTAGCACCGCCTGGCTGGGGTGGTAGCACCGCTTGGCTGTGTTAGTCTGCCAGAGTGACAGGCAGTAGCATCGCCTCTTACAAGCGGTAGCACCGCCCAGCACCGGGAAACTCCAATTTGATTTCAAATTTGGAGCCCAAATTTGAATCACTTTGAGGCCTATAAATACCCCTCACATTCGTGGATGAAAGAAGGTTAGAACTGAAAAATAGAAGGGGAAAAACTCTCTTGAAAGTGTTCAAAATCTTCCCTCTTGGTTTGAAGTGTGTTCTAGTCTAAGAGAGGGTGAAAGGCTTTGTAACGGTTATCTTCTAAGCTCATCAAAAGGAGAGGAGTTGTAAGGGAGTTCATCCTCGCCCATTAGAAGTAGGATAGCTAGTGGAAAGCCGGTGGCCTCAAGCAAGAGGAATCGGGAGTGGACGTAGGTCGGATGACCGAACCACTATAAAAATCTGGTTTGCATTTACGTTCTTGCTATTTACTTTGCTGCAAATCCTTTCCACTTGCTGTCTTATTTACTCAACTTCATCTTCATCTTATTACATTCGCTTTAAAGTTAAAACGCAATCTTTCCGGGTTCAAACGAAACGTTGCTTTCATCATACGAAGTTTCCGAAGCTTGTTTTAAATTGCTTAAAATCTATCATTTTATCCGCTGCACTAATTCACACCCCTCCCCCCCTCTTAGTGCCGCTCGATCCCTAATAGGTGAAACAGTGGCGAGTCTAGGGAAACTATAACCACTATCCATACCGGAGTCGATATGGATAGACATCTCCATAGACTTCATCGAAGGGCTGCCACCTTCCAAAAGTAAAAGCACAATTCTCGTGGTGGTTGATCAACTCATGAAATATGCTCATTTTTGTGTTATACGAAATCCCTACACTACTACTAGTATTGCTCAGATTTACACAAAAAATATTATTAAACTGCATGGGATGCCAAAATCCATTGTAAGTGATCGTGATAAGGTCTTCACTAGTAAATTTTGGACCGAGTTATTTAAATTGTAGGGCACCAAACTTAAGATGAGCATAGTATATCATCAACAAACTAACGGCCAAACAGAGGTGGTGAATAGGTGTTTAGAGACATACCTTCGGTGTTTCGCCAGTGACCGACCAAAGGAGTGGACAAAATGACTCCCTTGGGCCAAATGGTGGTATAATACTACGTTTCATTCATCTACAAAATATACCCCATATGAAGCATTATATGGTCGGTCGGCCCTTATAATCCCAAAGTATGTAATTGGCTCGACCAACGTAGATTAGGTCGACTAAGATTTAATTGATAGGGACAAAATTATACAACTACTAAAGGATAATATCTCTACCATTCAAGCTAGAATGAAGCAATAAGCTAATACACAATAAAGCGAAAAAGAATTTTCAATAGGAGATTGGGTTTATCTTTGCCTACAACCATACAAGCAACTCTCCATCAATACACAAGCCTCCATAAAGCTATCTCCACATTTTTATAGGTCATATTAGATCGCAGAGCACATTGGAGTCGTGGCGTACAAACTTAAATTACCTAAGGATGTCAAAATTTATCCTATTTTCCACGTGTCATGCCTGAAGCCCAAGTTGGGAGAACATGAGACACCCTAGATCTAATTGCCCAACACCACTGATGATGGAGATATTCAAGCCCAACCACAAGCCATCCTCGATCACAAAATCGTGATGCATTTTTTACGTCCCTCTACTAAAGTACTAGTGCATTGGAATAATTTACCACTCGAAGACGCCATATGAGAATCATATAAGGAGCTAAAGACCTGGTTCCCTAAGTTTATGGAACCTTAACCTTGAGAATAAAGCTGATTTGAAGAGGACGAGCTTGATATGACCCTAGTATGGTTGGGTCCTACTCAACCAAGAAGTAATTAATAAAAACCCTATGAGAGTGTAATAAACCCCCACCTAGCCGCCTCTATCCTATAAGGAAGAGTGGCTAGGATTTACATTTAAGCCTTTGAGCTTCTTAGCCGCCGCCCCCTTTTACTGGGCCGATCGACTAAGGTTAAGGGCAAATGGGTAGTTCACTTAGGAAGCAGCCCCTAGGGCTATGGTTTGGAGCCCTATATAAGCATGTAGCCTCCATCTCTTTGGAAAAACAAGATTCATTTATAATTGCATCCACTAGGCCGACTACTAGGAGGGTGGAGCCCCTATAGTATTCTAAGGGTTAATCCCCCTCAAAGATCAATCTACATAGAATTCCTCTAGGATTCTATCATGAACCTTCTAAATGAATCATGAAATTGATGATTTGATAATAAGTTTTTATCAAAAATCTATTTATCATTTTGAATCTCTAAAAAGTTGATGATGTGATAATAACTTTATTCATGAATCTCAAAAATGATTTTGATTTGATTATGAGTTTCGAGTTGACAAATTAATTTGAATGAGATCTTTTGGTTCAAGCGAATCATGACTCTCTTTTGATTTCTTGACTTGAAATATTTTTTATGCGAATCAAAATACTTTTCCTCTATGACTCCTTCAGTCTATTATTTGCTAAAGAGGAAAACAATCCAAGTCTTGATATCTCGATAGTTGATACTTGAAATTATTTCTTATGATTCATGATGAATTTAGATATACTATGCATAAATCAAGTTGTTCTTTTGACTTGATATTGATATTGATTGTATATCCTTTATCATGAATTTAAAATTGATGCTAAAGAAAATATTTGTAAATCATAATCTTAACTTCTCGAACTTATAACTTGAGGTTTTCCTTATATGAATCAATATTTCTCACAATGCATTCTTGTATAATTCTTTTATTTTATAAAAATGATTTGTCAAATGAATCAAGTCTTTGATTTTTCTTGACATGATTTTTTTATATGGCTTGTATAATGATTGATATTTTTAGCCATTGAGTCCTCCCTTCTTTTTGACAAAAACAAAGGGGGAGTTAGCTTGCTAGCTTGTGTATCATAAGAGAAAGAAATATTGCTAGCTAGAACTTGCCAAGAAAGGTAAAGGTTTCACTTCTCAAAAGAGAAGAAAGAAATTACATAATTGCACATTCTTCTTTAATTTGTTAGTGATGTAATTTTTACAAAAAAAATTGCTTGCTAGCAAAGGAAAGCTATTTGCATCTCTCAAAAGAAGAACAAACAAAGTGCTATCTTACCTATCGTGAGAAATGAAGTTGACATTTCAAGAAGCAAGTGATGAATTGCTATGCTTGGACATCCTTCAAAAAAACTTGCTATAATTGAATATTATAAATCTAGCTTATATGTTGACTTGCATATCTTTTAAAATAGCTAGAGCAACTTCTCCTTTTTGTTGATGACAAAGGGGGAGAAGTAGATTGATGATTTCATGCAACATATGATGTATTGAATATTTTTATATTTGCATGATATTTTTGATAACATATGATGAATGTTACTTAGATTTGGTATACTCCAAGGGTCCTATCAATATAGTATATTGATAGGAAGAGTTTGGTTAAACTCTGAGAGTTAAAGTTAACTCCATCATCAATTAGTTATCATCATAAAAAAATGGGGAGATTGTTGAATCTCAGATTTTGATGATGAAACTAATTGATTATGTTTTAGTAATCTAATTGGATTTTACGTCATGCAGGTATACTCTCGATCAGGATTAGACAATTAATGCAGGAAAAATTGATGTTGTGCTGGAGGAAATTGCTACTTATAGGTGCCCTACAAGACAATCACATGAGTGATGGCACCTGTTGTTGAATCTCGAATTTTGATGATAAAATTAATTGTTTGTGTTCTGATTTTCTAACTACATTTTGAGTTATGCAGGTCTACTCTCGATCAAGATTAGACAATTGACACAGGAAGAATCGATGTTATGCCAAAGGAAATCATGTTCGGAGATTGGACGTCGAGCTGGAGGTCTGGTTGACGATCGGTAGAAGGCTTCAAACAAAGAAATCAGGCAACGGGCCAAGAGTAGTGGAGTTGCGCCAAGGAGATCAGGGCTACGGAGGTTAGCTACTGATTGATCAATAAACTATAAGAGAGGACGATGCGTCGAAGTATCAGACGAAGCGCCGATAGGCTAATGACGTGCCAAGTGATATTTCGATTCACGTTGTAATAATTGTCTAGATTGAAGTAAGATTAAGTCAAAATTGAGTTATTTTAGGTAAATTAATACCAACTCAATTAAAGATCAATTGGGCCTAAATTGGGACTAATTTGGGCTCATTGGGAGGCCCATTTAGTGGCCCAAAAGTTGTCATAGACGGTGGCACCACCAAATTGGTGGTAGAACCGCCTATGAGCTAGAAAATTGAAAAAACATACGTTTCCAAGTTGCAAGAAGTGGCACTACCCAGCATAAAAGCTATAGTAGTGGCACCACTCCAGGCTAACGGTAGTACCACTAGTGTCAAGGTCAGACTGGTAGTGGTACCACCAGTGTCAGGCAGTGGTACCATCGGCACCCGGGAATCCGAGGTAATTCAAATTTAAACTTCAAATTTGAATCACCTTGAGGCCTATAGATACCCCTCTTATCAATGGTTAAAAAACATAAAATCTAAGAAAGAAAAAGGGAAAACTCTGTTGTAATATTGTCAAAATCTTCCCTCTAAGCTTTAAGTGTGATATAGTCTAAGAGAAGAGTGAGAGGCTTTGTAAGGGTTACCTCCTAAGCTCATCAAAAGGAGAGTGCTGTAAGGGAGTTGGTCTTCGCCCTTGGAAGAAAGACAACTAGTGAAAAAGCCGGTGGCCTCAAAAGAAGAGGAATCAGGAGTGGACGCAGGTTGTATGACCGAACCACTATAAAAATCTGGTTTGCATTTACTTATTGCTTTTATCTTTCTGCAAACCATTTTATTTAGCTACCCTACTTCCTGATCAATATCTTCTTCATCTCTAAACTCTCTCAAGTTAATTACATTTCCGATACGTTTCAATCGAAATCAGTTTTAGTCGAAACGAGGTTTTCAACAAACGAAGTTTCCGAAATCCGTTGTAATCGCCAAAATTTATCGCTCTTAACCGTTGCACTAATTCACCCCCCCCCCCTCTTAATGCCGCTCTAGATCCTAATAATTGGTATCGGAGCCTCATTATTTCTCTTCTCTTCCGGTTCACACCCTTGAGAAATGGCTCTTTATAGCTTTCAAGAGGGTTTTTCGATTATTCGTCCTTCGTTCTTTAACATATCAGACTACACTTATTGAAAACTCGAATGAGAGTTTTCTTGCTTTCTATGAATTTGGATTTATGGAACGTCATTGAAAGTGGATTTCAATTGCCCTCTAAACTAACAAACGAATGGTTGAATTTAGAGAGAAAATATTTTTCTTTAAATGTAAAGGCTATGAATGCCTTATTTTGTACTTTAGATAAAAAAGAGTTCAATCGGATTTCTACATGTGAAATGGCTTTTGATATTTGGTGGACACTTGAAATCACTCACGAGGGAACTAGTAAAGTCAAAGACTCAAAAACAAACCTCTTATTGCATGATTTTGAGCTCTTTCGAATGACATCAAGTGAGTCTATCGGTGGCATGTACACTCGTTTCACCGATGACATCAATAGCTTGAAAAGTCTTGATAAATGTTTTTCGAATTTTTGAGCTCACTGATAAGATCTCAAGATCCCTTTCAAAAAGGTGGGATCCTAAAGTAATGGCGAGACAAGAAACTAAAAATCTAAATGAATTTTTATTGGAAGAACTAATCGGGTCATTAATGACCTATGAAATGAGTTTCTTTGACCCCGATGAACACATGAACCACCTTCCAAAGAACAGGAAGGATTTGGAACTCCGGACTATAAAATGTCACTTGAGTGATGACTCAAGTGATGAGGACAATAAAGAGGACATTGAACTTATAATCAATTTTAATAAGTTCATTAAACAAAAATCTAAAATAAAAAATAAACTTGAATGGAGGAAGAGGTCAAAGAAGTGGAAGGCACCCAAGGGCGAATCAAGTAAAGAAGAGGCAAATTAGGCTTTGACAGGTTTTAACAACGAGGTAAGTAACTTACCCGAAATACTTTTACCTTATTTTAAAATTAAATGACTTTTTCATGAGTGCTTAATTTAGTTGGTTGGAAATAAAAAAATTATTTTCAAAAATTATATTATGCTTTTCTTTCTAGTATTTTTGAAAAGTAAAAATTATGAATGATAATTGCTTAATTTGTGATAATGCATAAATTCCATGTATGCTTTTCGTATCAGATTTTAGTTTAAACTCAATGCATATCTATTTATGTTATTCTTGAAAGTGTCTTAATGATAATTGCATCTCATGCTTGTACACCTAACAAGATAAAATCAATGAATATCTATCTTGATGATTTTACATTTTAAAACTATGCATGATGAGTGAATCTTATGTGTTAATGCTTGGCTTTAATATAAAAATTTTAAAGATACTTTATGGTATTATGCTTGATCTTTAAATTTTTGTATCATTCTTAATGAGGAAATGAAGTACTGAAAATTGAAATCTTATATTTTGAAATAATGTGTATGATGAATCCATGAATCTTAATGGTTTTGATGATATTGTCGGTTTTAAATATGATGCATGACATTTTCATATGAAAATTTTGAACATTCCTATGAAAGATCACATCACTTAAATTGAAACACATAAAAATGAGAAAATGCACTATCATGTTGATTTATGTGTGATGCATTTGATCTTAATGGGTTTGAAGACAATACTCATGTTTTGGATTTAAACTTGATACTCATCTTTTAAAACATGAGTACACTTATATAAAACAAATAACTTAAAATAAAACACATTATGTATGATGAGTGACTCTCATATTTTGAACTAATGTGTATTTGATCTTAATCATTTTTATGATGAATTTTTATATGACGTGTTATATCTTTGACTTTAAAAAAACTTGAAGGATTTTGCCTTTACGTCTTGAACTTTCATGATTGTCTCAATTTAACATTAAAATACAAATGCATGCTTATTTGAAGTAAATCATAAAAAGTAAATGCATTATTCTTGAAAATTTTTCTATCTCTAAAGTTTTCGGTTTTGATGAATCCATGTGAATCTCTTAAATCGAATCTTTTAGAAAATGCCACATGCTTAATGTGATTCGATTTAATGATCTTTATGATAAAATTTGTCTTTTCATCTTGAATGTTGACATTTATTTTTATTAAGGGTAAAAGCATGATTATAAGAAGCAAATCACATATAAAAGTGAAAGGCAATCCTCTATCTCAATCTTTTTGATTTTTTTATAGGAAATTCATGAATCCATGCTTGTCATATATGAATTTATTGAATGTGATTTTGAGGATGATTCCGGATTTGACAAATGCTTGATTCATATTTATAACATAGGATATATTTTAAATATGAATCATGCTTCAATTATATTGAATGCTTCAATCATGTTCTTTCTCCCTTAATTCATTTTGTTCTCCTATACATCTTTTTAGTCACTAAAGAGGAGAACCTTCTAAATGAATCATGAAATTGATGATTTTATCAATAATCTATTTGTCATTATGAATCTCTTATGAATGAGATTTTGATGATGTGTTAAAAAAATCACTTAAAAAAAGAAAATGTCTTTCCCAAATTATTGAGATCAATGATTTCATGATATCTTATGCATCTCATAAATTATGAAAGTGATTTTGATGATTTGATTATGAGTTTGGAGTTGATAAATTGAACTAGAATGAGTTTTATCTATATCGTGATCTTGATAACTTTTTTTTAAGATCTCTTACTCCATACTCTTTTATGATTCTCCCATGTTATTGAAGAAAAATACAAATGAATCATAAATTATTTTCTTTTGACTTTTCGATACTCAACTTGAGAGAATGTACTTTGATGAGTGAGACATTGTATGCGTAATTTTATTTTTCTCCTACATTTCAATACTTATTTCTACACATGACTCGATGATTGAAATATTAATACAAACGTTTGATATATCAGTTGTCATGGTTTGAATATCGAAGTAAAAGAAATTTTATTCTTCTTGATATCTTTTATGAATTTGAATATGATTAGTAAATTATTCTTGGCTCTTCTTTTGATCTATAAGAATCATGACTTTTTGAGATATTTGTAATGTTTAAATCAAGATCTAAAAGATTTTACTTTGCTATAAAGAAATTTTTTTGAAATCATGATCTTGACAATTATAACATGAAGTTCTCTCGATTATCAAAAGAAAATTTTTCAAATAAAATGTAATTTGCCTTTTGATTTCTCAAAATTGAAAACTTGAATTTTTATGAATTCATGATATTGATATCTTGATAATTAAAATTTTGTACATAATGTGATCTTGGTATCATGATACTTGGAATTTGTTTTTGTAAAATCTTGTTGAGAATTTTTATGCATGAATGAAGTTGTTCTCTTTGCCATTTACTTTATGATAAATCAAAGAATCATAACTTGATCTATGAGAATGATATGTTTTTATGTATCATGATTCTTGGTTGTATGCCCTTTATCATAAATTGAAAATTGATGCTAAAGAAAATTTTTGTGAATAATGATTTTGATTTCTTTGAACTATTTGTTTAGAATTTGTTTTTAAAATCATGATCTTGATCTTGCTAAAAAGAATAATTATGAATCATGAATGATATCTTTTGATATTGATCTTTGTTAATGATTTGATTGAAAGATTAATGTAAAACTTTCATTGATGCAAATTTAGAATTGATATGAAAAGTTGATCTTGCAAATCTTGCAATCCTCCACTTCTTTTTGACTTTGATAAAGGGGGAGAAGGGTTTTGCTAGCTTGCATATTGCAAATGAATGTAAAATTCCTAGTATGCAAAGAAAGCAAAACTTGCTAGCTTGCTCTTCTAAAAAGAGAAGAAAGAAATTGCATGCATATTGCAAAGGAAGCAAAGAAAGTGTAACTTGCACATCTCAAGAAGCGAATGAAAAATTACTATCTTGCCTATCTTTAGAAAGAAAAATACAAACTTGCACATCTTTGAAAACTATTAGCTTGCATGTTCAAAGTGATTTGCAAATCTTTAGCTTGAAAATTGAACTAAAAAATCTTGCTAGTATAATTATAAAACTTGCATATTTTTAAACAAGCCAAGTTGCTACTTCTCCTTTTTGTTGATGACATAGGGGGAGAAGTAGATTGATGACTTCATGTAATGTAACATTGATTAAAAATTTTATATATTTGCATGATGCTTTTGTTGACACGAATTTGATACATGTTACTTGGATTTGGGATAATCCAAGTGTTCTATCAATGGCATATTGATAAGGGGAGTTTGTTTAAACTATGGGGAGTTAGGTTAACTTCGTCAGCCATCAATTAGTTGTCATCGTCAAAAAGGGGGAAATTGTTGAATCTCGGATTTTGATGATGAAACTAATTGATCATATTTTGGTTATATAACTACATTTTGAGTTATGCAGGTCTACTCTTGATTAGGATTAGATAATTTACATAGGAAGAATCGATGTTATGTCAAAGGAAATCACGTCAGGAGATTGGACGTCGAGTCGGAGGTCCAGTTGACGATCGGCTAAAGGCTTCAGATAAAAAATCAGGCATCCGGCCAAGAGGAGTGGAGTTGCACCAAAGAGATTAGGGCTACAGTGGTTAGCTAGTGATTGGGCAACAAACTGCAAGAGACGACAATGCACCGAAGTGTCAGACGAAGCACCGATAGGCCAATGACATGCCGGGTGACATTTCGATTCATGTTGTAATAATTGCCTAAATCGAAGTAGGATTGAGCCAAAATTGAGTTAGATTTAGGTAAAATAATACCAACTCAATTAGGAGCCAATTGGGCCTAAATTGAGACTAATTTGTGCTCATTGGGAGACCCATTCAGTGGCCCAAAAGTTGTTATAGGCAATGGCACCACCAAATTGGCAGTAGAACCGTCTATAAACTTAAAAAGTGAAAAAGTGTACTTTTCCAAGCTACAAGCGGTAGCACCGCCTAGCATAAAAGCTATAGTGGTGGTACTACTCTAGGCTGGAGGTAGTACCACCAGTGTTAGGGTCAGACTAGTGGTGGTACTACCAGTGTCAGGCGGTGGTACCACCAACACTAGGGAATCCGACGTAATTCAAATTTAAGCTCCAAATTTGAATCACCTTGAGGCTTATAAATACCCCTCTCATCCATGGTTGAAAAACACATAAAACCTGAGAAAGAAAAAGGGAAAACTCTATTGTAATAGTGTCAAAATCTTTCCTCTGAACTTTAAGTGTAATATAGTCCAAGAGAGAGGTGAGAGGCTTTGTAAGGTTTACCTCCTAAGCCTATCAAAAGGAGAGTGTTGTAAGGGAGTTGGTCTTCGCCCTTGGAAGGAAGACAACTAGTGGAAAAGCTGGTGGCCTTAAAAGAAGAGGAATCAGGAGTGGACGTGAGTCGTATGACCGAACCACTATAAAAATTTGGTTTGTGTTTACTTATTGCTTTTATCTTTATACAAATCATTTTATTTGACTGCCCTACTTCCTTATCACTGTCTTTCTTCATCTCTAAACTCTCTTAAGTTAATTACGTTTCCGATACGCTTCAATCGAAATTGGTTTTAGTTGAAATGAGGTTTTCAATGTATAAAATTTTTAAAATCCATTTTAATCGCCCAAATTTATCATTCTTAACCACTGCACTAATTCACCCCCCCTCTTAGTGCCGCTTTAGATCCTAACACCTATAACACACTACATCAATCTCTTTGCTTATGCTTATTGACATTTTCTCACATTATTTGGATACATATTGTGATTTCCTTGGATCTATGTAATGGGAATTGGATCGTAATGAGATCACGACAATGAGATAGATTCACCTTTAAACACAGACTCTAAATAATCTCGGTCATAGGTTACTCAAGTGGGATATCGAGATAACCAAATAGACTGGTGCGTTGTATATCCATCTATATGATGGAGGTGGCTGGTCTCATAGCTACTCATGTGGAGACACTAAGGATACAGTACAGGTGCTCATTGGAGAATGAGTTCACTGATTGATCCACTTACGGAATACTGGATGGTTATTGATACCTCACGTAAGATAGTGATTCCATAGTCCCAGTAGTGTATCTGGTCCTTAGACTTGAGACACCAAGGATGTCCTATATGAGTACTTCACTCTTTGATACCGGACTTATAGGTTTGGAAGTTCTAGATCTAGTACAACTGGTTATTGGGAGTGGTAGCCAACCTTATGAGGGCTATTGAGTGTCAATAGAGGATCATCCACTCTCGGTATCATGAGAGGAATATTCCATATATTCTTGCTCAAACAAATCCTTAGCCAAGGTTATTCGAATTGAGAGAGAAAGAGTTTTCCGGGAGAATTCGATTAGAGTGAGACTAAAGGAAAGACCATAAGGGTCTGACAACACCATGCACAATATAGAGTCTATGGGATATTAGATGGATAAGGAATTATAGATACAGGGTAACTAAGGATAGATAGGTCCAAATGATTGGATTCCCCTATATCGTTTGGGGACAACGGCGTAGTGGCATAGTATGTCCGCAGTCGATGAGTCGGGTGAATTATTATAGAGATAATAATTCATTAAGTTAGAAGGAGTTCTGACAAGTATGACTCACGACCAGCTCAATATTGGGCCTAGAGGATCACACACATATAATAGGTGTCGCGATGAGTAGAGGTTCGGATATGAGATATCCACCGAAGCCCCTAACTTATTGGATATCCGTTAAGCCCCTGAATTATTGTATCATAAGATGAGATCCAATAAGAGCTAATAAGAGATTATTGGGTAAAGACCCACTAATCCAAGAGACTTCGGTAATTGGATGGAGATCCAATATCCAACAAGGCAAGATCCATTAGGGTTAAGTTAACAAGGGGCCTATATAAATAGGAGGAAACCAAAGGTCCATAGGTTGGGGTTTTTCTTGGTAGCCACCTTTTATTCTCCTTTCCCCAAGAGAGGAGCATTGTTGTAGTCCCTACCGTATAGAATATCGCTAGAGAGGAGAACATTTGAACTCCTTCATCCAGTCCTACAGATCTGCAAGGATTCAAGAATATATAATCTTCCTAGGTACTTTCTTTTTATACACGCAATTTTCAGATTCACGGATTTATTTTTGATGCACCAATCTTTGCACGACAACGAAACCTTTCATGGAAATTTAGGATATTTTGTTTTTATGTTCTTCCGCTACGCATGAGATGTCGCCCTTTGGATTTCCTAACAGAGGTATCAGTGCCAAGTTGTTCATGCGAAAATCAAATTTTAACTACGTGTGTGTGATTTAAAGAGGCTTTTGATGTTAAAATTATTGACGCAACATCAAGAAAGGGGCAGCAACTATTGCTACCCTCGTAGAATGGCCAAAGGTTGCTTGTAGCCTTGGCCGCCGTCGACGGTCTACATGCAGCCGGTCGGTGGTCTGCAGGCCATAGACAAGCAGCGGCTGTTGGCTACCTACGAAGGCGGCCTGTCCGTGCGCAGGCACTGTGCCCGCACGCAAGGATGCAGGGAAAGCGACGCACACAAGGGGCAACGTGCCCGTGGGTGAGCCGCCTACAGCCACGCCGGGAGGAGCGCCCGCTCGTGGGCAGGGGCAATGCTCGCTTGCGGCGCCGATGGGGCCCACACGGGCTGCGAGCGACCACCATCGCGAGCACACCACTCGTAGTTGTGTCACCCAGCCAGTTGGTGACCCAACCACAGGGATGCGCAACCATAAGGATGGCGCTTGCGTGAGCGACGACCGCTGGCGGATAGACCGCTAACGGGCGTTACACTCGTAGGCAAGAGTGGCACGCCCACCCGCAATGGCCGCCACCGGTAGGGTGGCGGCGGCCACATCGCAAGCAAAGTTAGGGATTAGGGTTTTCAACCAAAAGATAATTTTGCCCCTTGAAATTTTAAAAATTTTAATTTCTTTCCCATATGGCTAAATGACCATAATACCCTTCAAAATTTAGGAAATTCCTTGCATAACCCTGATTTCAAAAAAAATATTAGTTAATTAAAAGGTTTAATTAACTATTATTATTTATCTAGTAGTTATATATAATAACATATACAAAGGTCGTATTTTGCTTATACCCAACTCCCCTTGCATCAAAGTCATTCTGCACAAAATGCACTCCACACCTTCAGTAGGACACTCTAGATTTCTGAGAACCTACAAAAGAGTGAAGCAAAATTTTTATTGGAGATAGATGAAAAAAATCATTTCTGAATACGTGGAACAATATGATGTATGTCAATAATAAAAGGGTGAAACAGTGGCGAGTCCAGGGAAACTACAACCACTACCCATACTGGACTCGATATGGACTGACATCTCCATAGACTTCATTGAAGGGCTGCCACCTTCCAAAGGTAAAAGCACAATCCTCGTGGTGGTTGATCGACTCATGAAATATGCTTATTTTTGTGCTGTGCGAAATCCCTATACTACTACTAGAATTGCTCAGATTTTCACATAAAATATTTTTAAACTACATAGGATGCAAAGGTCCATTGTAAGTGATCATGACAATGTCTTCACTCGTAAATTTTGGATCGAGTTATTTCAATTGTAGGGCACCAAACTCAAGATGAGCACAACATATCATCCACAAACTAATGGCCAAATAGAGGTGGTGAATAGGTGTTTAGAGATGTACCTTCGGTGTTTCGCTAGTGATTGACCAAAGGAGTGGACAAAAGGACTCCTCGGAGCCGAATGGTGGTACAATACTACATATCATTCATCTACAAAATATACCCCATATGAAGCATTGTATGATCAGCCAGCCCTTGTGATCCAAGCGCAATAGCTCACTATACTTGGGATTCGAGGGATCTATGCTACAAAGGTCATATTATGCTTATACCCAACTCCCCTTGCATCAAAGTCATTCTGCACAAAATGCACTCCACACCTTCAGTAGGGCACTCTGGATTTCTAAGTACCTACAAAAGAGTGAAGCAAAATTTTTATTGGAGAGGGATGAAAAAAATCATTTCTGAATACGTGGAACAATGTGATGTATGTCAACAATAAAAGGGTGAAACAGTGGTGAGTCCAGGGAAACTACAACCACTGCCCATACTAGACTCGATATGGACTAGCATCTCCATAGACTTCATCGAAGGGCTGCCACCTTCCATAGGTAAAAGCACAATCCTTGTGGTGGTTGATCGACTTATGAAATATGTTTATTTTTGTGCTGTGCGAAATCCCTACACTACTACTAGTATTGCTCAGATTTTCATAAAAAATATTATTAAACTATATGGGATGCCAAGGTCCATTGTAAGTGATCATTACAAGGTCTTCACTAGTAAAATTTAGATTGAGTTATTTCAGTTGTAGGGCACCAAACTCAAGATGAGCACAGCATATTATCCACAAACTAACGGCCAAACGGAGGTGGTGAATAGGTTTTTAGAGATGTACCTTCGGTGTTTCGCTAGTGATTGACCAAAGGAGTGTACAAAATGGCTTCCTTGGGCTGAATGGTGGTATAACACTACGTATTATTCATCTACAAAATATGCCCCATATGAAGCATTGTATGGTCAACCAGCCCTTGTGATCCAAGACCAATAGCTCACTATACTTGGTATTCGAGGGATCTACGCTATAAAGGTCGTATTGTGCTTATACCAAACTCCCCTTGCATCAAAGTCATTCTGCACAAAATGCACTCCACACCTTCAGTAGAGCACTCTGGATTTCTGAGAACCTACAAAAGAATAAAGTAAAATTTTTATTGGAGAAGGATGAAAAAAATCATTTTTGAATATGTGGAACAATGTGATGTATGTCAATAATAAAAGGGTGAAACAGTAGTGAGTCCAAGGAAACTACAACCACTACCCATACTGGACTCGATATGGACTAACATCTCCATAAACTTCATCGAAGGGCTGCCACCTTCCAAAGGTAAAAGCACAATCCTTGTGGTGGTTGATCGACTCATGAAATATGCTCATTTTTGTGCTATGCGAAATCCCTACACTACTACTGGTATTGCTCAGATTTTCATAAAAAATATTATTAAACTGCATGGGATGCCAAGGTCCATTGTAAGTGATCGTGACAAGGTCTTCACTAGTAAATTTTGGACTGAGTTATTTCAATTGTAGGGCACCAAACTCAAGATGAGCACAGCATATTATCCACAAACAAACGGCCAAACAGAGATGGTGAATAGGTGTTTAGAGATGTACCTTTGGTGTTTCGCTAGTGACTGACCAAAGGAGTGGACAAAATGGCTTCCCTGGGCCAAATGGTGGTATAATACTACGTATTATTCATCTACAAAATATGCCCCATATGAAGCATTGTATGGTCAGCCGGCCCTTGTGATCCAAGACCAATAGCTCACTATACTTGGTATTCGAGGGATCTACGCTACAAAGGTCTTATTGTGCTTATACCAAACTCCCCTTGCATCAAAGTCATTCTGCACAAAATGCACTCCACACCTTCAGTGGAGCACTCTGGATTTCTGAGAACCTACAAAAGAGTAAAGCAAAATTTTTATTGGAGAAGGATGAAAAAAATCATTTTTGAATATGTGGAACAATGTGATGTATGTCAATAATAAAAGGGTGAAACAGTGGTGAGTCCAAGGAAACTACAACCACTACCTATACCGGACTCGATATGGACTAACATCTCCATACACTTCATCGAAGGGCTGCCACCTTCCAAAGGTAAAGGCACAATCCTTGTGGTGGTTAATCGACTCATGAAATATGCTCATTTTTGTGCTATGCGAAATCTCTACACTACTACTAGTATTGCTCAGATTTTTATAAAAAATATTATTAAACTGCATGGGATGCCAAGGTCCATTGTAAGTGATCATGACAAGGTCTTCACTAGTAAATTTTGGACTGAGTTATTTCAGTTGTAGGGCACCAAACTCAAGATAAGCATAGCATATCATCCATAAACTAACGGCCAAATAGAGGTAGTGAATAGGTGTTTAGAGATGTACCTTCAGTATTTCGCTAGTGACCGACCAAAGGAGTGGACAAAATGGCTCCCTTGGGCTGAATGGTGGTATAATACTACGTATCATTCATCTACAAAATATACCCCATATGAAGCATTGTATAGTCGACCGGCCCTTGTGATCCCAAAGTATGTAATTGGCTCAGCCAAAGTAGATTAGGTCAACTAAGATTTAATTGACAGGGACAAACTCCTACAACTACTAAAGGATAATCTCTCTACCGTTCAAGCCAGAATGAAGTAATAAGCCGATACACACTAAAGCAAAAAAGAATTTTCAATAAGAGATTGGGTTTATCTTCGCCTACAACCATACAAGCAACTCTCCATCAATACACAAGCCACCATAAAGCTATCTCCATATTTTTATAGGCCATATTAGATCACAGAGCACATTGGAGCCGTGACCTATAGACTTAAATTACCTAAGGATGTCAAAATTTATCCTGTTTTCCACGTGTCATGCCTGAAGCCCAAGTTGAGAAAACATGAGATATCCTAGATCCAACTGCCCAACACCACTGATGATAGAGATATTCAAGCCCAACCACAAGCCATCCTCGACCGTAAAATTGTGATACGTTTTTGACGTCCCTGTACTAAAGTACTAGTGCATTGGAATAATTTATCACTCGAAGACGCTACATAGGAATCATATGAGGAGTTGAAGACCTGATTCCCTAAGTTCATGGAATCTCAACCTTGAGAACAACGCTGATTTGATGAGGGCGAGCTTGATATGACCCTAGCACGGTTAGGTCCTACTCAACCAAGAAGTAATTAATAAAAACCCTATGCGAGTGTAATAAACCCCCACCTAGCCGCCTCTATCCTATAAGGAAGAGTGGCTAGGGTTTACATTTAGGCCTTTGAGCTTCTTAGCCATCGCCCCCTTTTATTGGGTCAATCGGCTAAGGTTGATGGTAAAATAGGTAGTTCACTTAGGACGAAGCCCCTAGGGCTATGGTTTGGAGCCCTATATAAGCATGTAGTCTCCATCTCTTTGGAATAATAAGATTCATTTATAATTGCAGCCACTAGGCCGACTAATAAGAGGGTGGAACCCCTATAGCATTCTAAGGGTTGATCCCCCTCAAAGATCAATCTACATAGAATTCCTCTAGGATTCTATCAAGAACCTTCCAAATGAATCATGAAATTGATGATTTGATAATAATTTTTTATCGAAAATCTATTGATCATTTTGAATCTCTAAAGAGTTGATGATGTGATAATAACTTTATTCATGAATCTCAAAAATGATTTTGATTTGATTATGAGTTTCGAGTTGACAAATTAATTTGAATAAGATCTTTTGGTTCAAGCGAATCATGACTCTCTTTTGATTTCTTGACTTGAAATATTTTTTATGCGAATCAAAATACTTTTTCTCTATGACTCCTTTAGTCTATCATTTGCTAAAGTCGAAAATAATTCAAGTCTTGATATCTCGATAGTTGATACTTAAAATTATTTCTTATGATTCATGATGAATTTAGATCTACTATGCATAAATCAAGTTGTTCTTTTGACTTGATTTGATATTGGTTGTATATCCTTTATCATGAATTTAAAATCGATGCTAAAGAAAATATTTGTAAATCATAATCTTGACTTATCGAACTTATAACTTGAGGTTTTCCTTATATGAATCAAGATTTCACATAATGCATTCTTCTATAATTCTTTTATTTTATAAAAATGATTTGTCAAATGAATCAAGTCCATGATTTTTCTTGACATGATTTCTTTATATGGCTTGTATAATGATTGATATTTTTAGCCATTGAGTCCTCCCTTCTTTTTGACAAAAACAAAGGGGGAGTTAGCTTACTAGCTTGTGTATCATAAAAGAAAGAAATATTGCTAGCTAGAACTTGCCAAGAAAGGCAAAGGTTTCACTACTCAAAAGAGAAGAAAAAAATTACAAACTTGCACATTCTTCTTTAATTTGTTAGTGATGTAATTTTTACAAAAAAAATTGCTTGCTAGCAAAGGAAAGCTATTTGCACCTCTTAAAAGAAGAACAAACAAAGTGCTATCTTACCTATCGTGAGAAACGAAGTTGACATTTCAAGAAGCAAGTGATGAATTGCTATGCTTGGACATCCTTAAAACAAACTTGCTATAATTGAATATTGTATATCTAGCTTATATGTTAACTTGCATATCTTTTAAAATAGCTAGAGCAACGTCTCCTTTTTGTTGATGACAAAGGGGGAGAAGTAGATTGATGATTTAATGCAACATATGATGTATTAAATATTTTTATATTTGCATGTTGTTTTTGATAACATATGATGAATGCTACTTGGATTTGGTATACTCCAAGGGTCCTATCAATATGGTATATTGATTGGGAGAGTTTGGTTAAACTCTGAGAGTTAAGGTTAACTCTATCATCAATTAGTTGTCATCATAAAAAATGGGGAGATTGTTGAATCTCGAATTTTGATGATGAAACTAATTGATTATGTTTTGGTAATCTAATTATGTTTTGCGCCATGCAGGTATACTCTCGATTAGGATTAGATAATTAATGCAGGAAAAATTGATGTTGTGCTGGAGGAAATTGCGACTTATAGGTGCCCTACAAGCCAATCACATGAGTGATGGCACTTGTTGTTGAATCTCGGATTTTGATGATGAAATTAATTGATCATATTTTGATTATCGAACTACGTTTTGAGTTATGTAGGTCTACTCTCGATCAAGATTAGATAATTGACGAAGGAAGAATCGATGTTATGCCAGAGAAAATCACGTTAGGAGATTGGACATCGAGCCAGAGGTCCAGTTGACGATCGGTAGAAGGCTTCAGACAAAGAAATCAGGAAATGGGCCAAGAGTAGCAGAGTTGTGCTAAGGAGATCAGGGCTGCGGAGGTTAGTGACTGATTAGGCAATAAACCGTAAGAGAGGATGATGTGCCGAAGTGTCAGATGAAGCGCCGATAGGCTAATGACGTGCCAGGCGATATTTCAATTTGCGTTGTAATAATTGTCTAAATCGAAGTAAGATTGAGTCAAAATTGAGTTGGTTATAGGTGAATTAATACCAACTCCATTAGAGACCAATTGGGCCTAAATTGGGACTCATTTGGGCTCATTGGGAGGCCCATTCAGTGGCCCAAAAGTTTTCATAGACAGTGGCACCACCAAATTGGTGGTAAAACCGCCTATGAGCTAGAAAATTGAAAAAGCGTACATTTCCAGGTTGCAAGCAGTGGCACCGCCCAGCATAAAAGCTACAGTAGTGGTACCACTCCAGGCTGGCAGTAGTATCGCCAATGTCAGGGTCAGACTAGTGGTCGTACCACTAGTGTCAGGTGGTGGTACCACCGGCACCCGGAAATCTGAGGTAATTTAAATTTAGGCTCCAAATTTGAATCACCTTAAGGCCTATAGATACCCATCTCATCCATGGTTGAAAAACACACAAAATCTAAGAAAGAAAAAGGGAAAACTCTGTTGTAATATTGTCAAAATCTTCCCTCTAAGCTTTAAGTGTAATATAATCTAAGAGAAGAGTGAGAGGCTTTATAAGGGTTACCTCCTAAGCTCATCAAAAGGAGAGTGTTGTAAGGGAGTTGGTCTTCGCCTTTGAAGAAAGACAACTAGTGAAAAAGCCAGTGGCCTTAAAAGAAGAGGAATCGGGAGTGGACGTAGGTTGTATGACCGAACCACTATAAAAATCTACTTTGCATTTACTTATTGCTTTTATCTTTCTGCAAACCATTTTATTTGGCTACCCTACTTCCATATCACTATCTTCTTCATCTCTAAACTCTCTCAAGTTAATTACATTTCCGATACGCTTCAATCGAAATTGGTTTTAGTCGAAACGAGGTTTTCAACATACGAAGTTTTCGAAATCCGTTGTAATCGCCAAAATTTATCGCTCTTAACCGCTGCACTAATTCACCCCCCCTCTTAATGCCACTCTAGATTCCAATAATTGGTATCGGAGCCTTGTTGTTTCTCTTTTAGTTTCACACTCATGAGAAATGGCTCTTCATGACTTTTAAAGAGAGTTTTTCGATTGTTCGTCCTCTGTTCTTTAACAGATCAAACTACACTTATTGGAAAACTTGAATGAGAGTTTTCTTGCTTTCTATGAAATTGGATTTATGAAACGTCATTGAAAATGGATTTCAACTTCCCTCTAAACTAACGAACGAATGGTTGAATTTAGAGAGAAAATATTTTTCTTTAAATGCAAAGGCTATGAATGCCTTATTTTGTACTTTAGATAAAAAAGAGTTCAATCAGATTTCTACGTGCGAAACGGCTTTTGATATTTGGCGGACACTTGAAATCACGCACGAGGGAACTAGTAAAGTCAAAGTCTCAAAATTAAACCTCTTATTGCATGATTTTCAGCTCTTACGAATGACATCAAGTGAGTCTATCGGCGACATGTACACTTGTTTCACGGATGTCGTCAATAGCTTGAAAAGTCTTGGTAAATATTTTTCAAATTTTTAACTCACTGATAAGATCTTAAGATCCCTTCCAAAAAGGTGAGATCCTAAAGTAATGGTGAGACAAGAAACTAAAAATCTAAATGAATTTTCATTAGAAGAACTAATCGGGTCATTAATGACCTATGAAATGAGTTTCTATGAACGCGATAAACACATGAACCACCTTCCCAAAAACAGGAAGGATTTAGAACTCCGGACTATAAAATGTCACTTGAGTGATGACTCAAGTGATGAGGACAATGAAGAGGACATTGAACTTTTAATCAATTTTAATAAGTTCATTAAATAAAAATCTAAAATAAAAAATGAAATTGAATGGAGGAAGAGACCAAAGAAGAGAAAGGCACTCAAGGGTGAATCAAGTAAAGAAGAGGCAAATTAGGCTTTGACGAGTTTTAACAACGAGGTAAGTAACTTACCCGAAATACTTTTACCTTATTTTGAAATTACATGACTTTTTCATGAGTGCTTAATTTAGTTGGTAGGAAATAAAAAAATTATTTAAAAAAATTATATTATGCTTTTCTCTCTAGTATTTTTGAAAAGTAAAAATTATGAATGATAATTGCTTAATTTGTGATAATGCATAAATTCCATGTATGCTTTCCGTATCGGATTTTAGTCTTAAACTTAATGCATATCTATTTATGTTATTCTTGAAAGTGTCTTAATAATAATTGCATCTCATGCTTGTACACCTAACAAGATAAAATCAATGAACATCTATCTTGATGATTTTATATTTTAAAACTATGCATGATGAGCGAATCTTATGTGTTAATGCTTGGCTTTCATATAAAAATTTTGAAGATGCTTTATGGTATTATGCTTGATCTTTAAATTTTTGTATCATTCTTAATGAGGAAATAAAGTAATGAAAATTGAAATCTCATATTTTGAAATAATGTGTATGATGAATCTATGAATCTTAATGATTTTGATGATGTTTTCAGTTTTAAATATGATGCATGACATATTCATATGAAAATTTTGAACATTCCTATGAAAGATCACATCACTTAAATTGAAACACATAAAAATGAGAAAATGCACTATCATGATGATTTATGTGTGATGCATTTGATCTTAATGGGTTTGATGACAATACACATGTTTTGGATTTAAACTTGATACTCATCTTTTAAAACATGAGCACACTTATATGAAACAAATAACTTAAAATAAAACACATTATCTATGATGAGTGACTCTCACATTTTGAACTAATATGTATTTGGTCTTAATCGTTTTTATGATGAATTTTTATATGACGTGTTATATCTTTTGACTTTAAAAAACTTGATGGATTTTGCCTTTACGTCTTGAACTTTCATGATTATCTCAATTTGACATTAAAATACAAAGACATACTTATTTGAAGTAAATCATAAAAAGAAAATGGATTATTCTTGAAAATTTTTCAATCTCTAAAGTTTTCGGTTTTGATGAATCCATATGAATCTCTTGAATTGAATCTTTTGGGAAATGCCACATGCTTAATGTGATTCGATTTAATGATCTTTATGATGAAATTTATCTTTTCATCTTTAATGTTGACATTTATTTTTATTAAGGGCAAAAGCATGATTATAAGAAGCAAATCACATATAAAAACAAAACGCAATCCTCTATCTCAATCTTATTGATTTTTCTATAGGAAATTCTTGAATCCATGCTTGTCATGTATGAATTTATTGAATGTGATTTTGAGGATGATTCCAGATTTGACAAATGCTTGATTCATATTTATAACGTAGGATACATTTTAAATATGAATCATACTTCAATCATGTTGAATACTTCAATCATGTTCTATCTCCCTCAATTCATTTTGTTCTCCTATATATCTTTTTAGTCACTAAAGAGGAGAACCTTCCAAATGAATCATGAAATTGATGATTTTATCAATAATCTATTTGTCATTATGAATCTCTTATGCATGAGATTTTGATGATGTGTAAAAAAAATCACTTAAAAAAAGAAAATGCCTTTCCCATCTTATTGAGATCAATGATTTCATGATATCTTATGCATCTCGTAAATTATGAAAGTGATTTTGATGATTTGATTATGAGTTTGGAGTTGATAAATTGAACTAGAATGAGTTTTATCTATATCGTGATCTTGATAACTTTTTTTTAAGATATCTTACTCCATACTCTTTTATGATTCTCCCATGTTATTGAAGAAAAATGCAAATGAATCATAAATTGTTTTCTCTTGACTTTTTGATACTCAACTTGAGAGAATGTACTATGATGAGTGAGACATTGTATGCATAATTTTATTTTTCTCCTACATTTCAATACTTATTTTTACACATGACTCGATGATTAAAATATTAATGCAAACGTTTGATATATCACTTGTCATGGTTTGAATATCGAAGTAAAAGAAATTTTATTCTTCTTGATATCTTTTATGAATTTGAATATGATTTGTTTATGATTCTTGACTCTTCTCTTGATCTATAGGAATCATGACTTTTTGATATATTTGTAATGTTTAAATCAAGATCTAAAAATTTCACTTTGCTATAAAGAAATTTTATTGAAATCATGATTTTGACAATTATAACATGAAGTTCTCTCGGTTATCAAAAGAAAATTTTTCAAATAAAATGCAATTTGCCTTTTGATTTCTCAAAATTTAAAACTTGAATTTTTATGAATTTATGAAATTGATATCTTGATAATTAAACTTTTGTATATAATGTGATCTTGGTATCATGATACTTGGAATTTGTTTTTGTAAAATCTTGATGAGAATTTTTATGCATGAATGAAGTTGTTCTCTTTGCTATTTGCTTTATGATGAATCAAAGAATCATAACTTGATCTATGAGAATGATATGTTTTTATGTATCATAATTCTTGGTTGTATGCCCTTTATCATGAATTGAAAATTGATGCTAAAGAAAATCTTTGTGAATCATGATTTTGATTCTTCGAACTATGTGTTTAGAATTTGTTTTTAAAATCATGATCTTGATCTTGCTAAAAAGAATAATTATGAATCATGAATGATATCTTTTGATATTGATCTTTGTTCATGATTTGATTGAAAGATTAATGTAAAACTTTCGTTGATGCAAATTTAGAATTGATATGAAAAGTTGATCTTGCAAATCTTGCATTCCTCCACTTCTTTTTGACTTTGATAAAGGGGGAGAAGACTTTTGCTAGCTTGTATATCGCAAATGAATGCAAAATTCCTAGCATGCAAAGAAAGCAAAACTTGCTAGCTTGCTCCTTTAAAAAGAGAAGAAAGAAATTGCATGCATATCGCAAAGGAAGCAAAGAAAGTGTAACTTGCACATCTCAAGAAGCGAATGAAAAATTGCTATCTTGTCTATCTTTAGAAAGAAAAATACAAACTTGCACATCTTTGAAAACTATTAGCTTGCATGTTCAAAGTGATTTGCAAATCTTTAGCTTGAAAATTGAACTAAAAAATCTTGCTAGTATAATTATAAAACTTGCATATTTTTTAAATAAGCCAAGATGCTACTTCTCCTTTTTGTTAATGCAATAGGGGGAGAAGTAGATTGATGACTTCATGCAATGTAATATTGATTAAATATTTTATATATTTGCACGATGCTTTTGTTGACATGAATTTGATACATGTTACTTGGATTTGGGATAATCCAAGTGTTCTATCAATGGCATATTGATAGGGGGAGTTTGTTTAAACTCTAGGTTGTTAGGTTAACTCTGTCAGACATCAATTAGTTGTCATCATCAAAAAGGGAGAGATTGTTGAATCTCGAATTTTGATGATGAAACTAATTGATCATGTTTTAGTTATCTAACTACATTTTGAGTTATACAGGTCTACTCTTGATCAGGATTAGATAATTGACATAGGAAGAATCGATGTTATGCCAAATGAAATCACGTCAAGAGATTGGACGTCGAGCCAGAGGTCCAGTTGATGATCGGCAGAAGTTTTCAGACAAAAAATCAGGCATCGGGCCAAGAGGAGCGGAGTTACACCAAGGAGATTGGAGCAGCAATGGTTAGCTACTGATTGGGCAACAAACTGCAAGAGAGGATGATGTGCCGAAGTGTCAGACGAAGCACCGATAGGCCATTGACATGTCGGGCGACATTTCGATTCGTGTTGTAATAATTATCTAGATCAAAGTAGGATTGAGCCAAAATTGAGTTAGTTTTAGGTGAAATAATACCAACTCAATTAGGAGCCAATTGGGACTAATTTGGGCTCATTGGGAAGCCCATTCAGTGGCCCAAAAGTTGTTAAAGGTGATGGCACCACCAAATTGGTAGTAGAACCGCTTATAAGCTAGAAAAGTGAAAAAGCGTACTTTTCCAAGCTACAGGCAGTTGCACCACCCAGCATAAAAGCTGTAGTGATGGTACTACTCTAGGCTGGAGGTAGTACGCCAGTGTTAGGGTCAGACTAGCGGTGGTACTGCCAGTGTCAGGCGGTGGTACCGCCAGCAATCAAGAATCCGAGGTAATTCAAATTTGAGCTCCAAATTTGAATCACCTTGAGGCCTATAACTACCCCTCTTATCCATGGTTGAAAAACACATAAAACTTGAGAAAAAAAGAGAAAACTCTATTGTAATAGTGTCAAAATCTTTCCTCTAAGCTTTAAGTGTGATATAGTCCAAGAGAGGGGTGATAGGCTTTATAAGGGTTATCTCCTAAGCCCATCAAAAGGAGAGTGCTGTAAGGGAGTTGGTCTTCGCCCTTGGAAGGAAGACAACTAGTAGAAAAGTCGGTGGCCTTAAAAGAAGAGGAATCGAGAGTGGACATAGGTCGTATGACCGAACCATTATAAAAATTTGGTTTGCGTTTACTTATTGCTTTTATCTTTCTACAAATCATTTAATTTACTGCCCTACTTCCTTATCACTGTCTTTCTTCATCTCTAAACTCTCTCAAGTTAATTACATTTCCGATACGCTTCAATCGAAATCGGTTTTAGTTAAAACGAGGTTTTCAATGTATGAAGTTTACAAAATCCATTTTAATCGCCTAAATTTATTATTCTTAACCATTGCACAAATTCAACCCCCCCCCCTCTTAGTGTCGCTTTAGATCCCAACACCTATAACACGCTACATCAATCTCTTTGCTTATGCTTATTGGTATTTTCTCACATTATTTGGATGCATGGAGATAATAATTCACTAAGTTAGAAGAAGTTCTGACAAGTATGACTCATGACTAGCTCGATATTGGGCCTAGAGGATCACACACATATGATAGGTATTGCGATGAGTAGAGGTTCAGATATGAGATATCCGCCGAAGCCCCTAACTTATTGGATATCCGTTAAGCCCCTGAATTATTGTATCATAAGATGAGATCCAATAAGAGCTAATAAGAGATTATTGGATAGAGACCCACTAATCTAAGAGTCTTCGGTAATTGGATGGAGATCCAATATCCAACAAGGCAAGATCCATTAGGGTTAAGTTGACAAGGGGCCTCTATAAATAGAAAGAAACCAAAGGCCCATAGGTTGAGGTTTTTCTTGGTAGCCACCTTTTATTCTCCTTTCCCCAAAAGAGGAGCATTGTTGTAGTCCCTGTCATATGGATTATCGCTAGAGAGGAGAACATTTGAACTCCTTCATCCAGTCCTACAGATATGCAAGGATTCAAGGATATATAATCTCCCTAGGTACTTTCTTTTTATACACGTAATTTTCAGATTCATGGATTTGTTTTTGATGTACCAATCTTTGCACAACAATGAAACCATTCATGGAAATTTAGGATGTTTTGTTTTTATGTTCTTCCGCTGCGCATGAGATGTCGCCCCTTGGATTTCATAACAGTGGTCTCAGTGCCAAGTTGTTTGTGTGAAAATTAGATTTTAACTACGTGTGTGTGATTTAGAGAGGCTTTTGATGTTAAAATTATTGACGCAACATCAAGAAAGGGGCAGCAACTATTGCTACCCTCGCAGAACGGCCAAAGGTTGCTTGCAGCCTTGGCCATCGCCGGCGGTCTACATGTAGCCAGTCGATGGGCTGTAGGCCACAGACAAGTAGCGGCTACAGGCTGCCTGCGAAGGCGGCCTGTTTGCGCGCAGGCACTGTGCCTGCCCGTAGGGACGTAGGGCAGGCAACGTTCCCACGGGTGAGCTACCCACAGCCACGTCGGGAGGAGCGCCCACCCGCAGGCAAGGGCAATGCTCGCTTGCGGCGCTGATGGCGCCCATAAGGGCTGCAAGCGACTGCCGTCGTGGGCACACCGCTCGTAGCTGCATTGCCCAGCCAATGGGCGAGTCAACCATAGGGATGCACGACCACAAGGATGGCGCTTGCATGTGTGACGATTGCTGGCGGATAGACCGCCAATAGGCGTTGCGCTCGCAGGCAAGGGCAGCGTGCCCACCCGTAATGGCCGCCGTCGGTAGGGTAGCGGTGGCCACAATACAAACAAAGCTAGGGATTAGGGTTTTCAGCCAAAAGATAGTTTTGCCCCTCGAAATTTTAGAAATTTCAATTTCTATCCCATATGACTGAATGACCATAATACCCTTCGAAATTTAAGAAATTTCTTGCATAACCTTGATTTCAAAAAAATATTAGTTAATTAAAAGGTTTAATTAATTATTATTATTTATCTAGTAGTTATATATAATAATATATATATGTGATGTATGATGTGGACAGATGATCATGGACCGTATGATATAATGTGTGTACATATGATTATTATTATTGGGGCCAGCGAGCCTCTATTTTTCTCATTTATTATTTAGCTTGTGTGCTTGTAATTATATTGTAATTACACGAGGAGGCACAATGGCAGTGGGACTCACGAGGTCGAGACGGACGATCCGACGCATGGAGATGAGTTGAGATGCCAACGGAATTAACGAAGTAAGATGGACGATCACAAGGCATGGAGATGTGTTGAAGCACACATATATCTTGATGTGATTGATTGGGCCCACTGGCTCAGGCTTGATTACATTAGAATGTGGTCCATGATCATCTGGTGTAATTGCTCATGTGATGTGTGATTGGTTATACACCTACTAGATATGTATATATATTTACATGTGATATAGAAATATATTAAATATATGTGTGTTACATTATATTAGGAGACCAATTCAAAAATCCTCTCTATTAATAATATTAAGTTGGTAAACATGAGGAAATTAGATTGACTCACGTGGCTTTCCATCATTATAGGTAAGAACCGATTGTCGGTATTGGTTGAGTTGGTCGAGTCCCTCGAGACTCATCTATATCACGATTTGCTATCTTATCTATGATATAGAGATGTCACCGGTGGCCTGAGGATAAAGTATGCTTGGTCGAGTCCCTTAAGGGTATATCATCAAATCAGACTCATCATGTAACGATGGTGATGACTTTATTGAATCTCGAATTTTGATGATAAAATCAATTGATAAGTTTGTTATCTAATCTATGCTTTGAGATAAGTGATGCAAGACTAACCTTAATTAAAAGAGGTAAAATAATTAAAGTAAGAAGAATCAAGTGTTGGGCCGAAGACAAAGTTCGGGCATCAGGTCGGAAGAATCGAACAATGCGCCGAGAACGGATGTTATAGGAGTCAACATGTCGGTGGATTAAGCACTTCACCGAAGGTTCAGATGATGCATCGGAAGTTCACTGGAAGATCACTGGAAGGTCGCTAGAAGTTCACCGAGAGAACCAATGACATGTCGGATAACTTAGATTCATAGCTTATAGTTATTTATGTCTTAATGGTCGAAGGTTAGGTCAAAATTGACTTGGTTTTGAGTGAAATCATACCAACTCAATTAGGAGCCAATTGAGCCTAAATTAGGACTAATTTGGGCTCATTGAGAGGCCCATTCAGTAGCCCAAACGTTGCTATAGGCGGTGGCACCGCCAAACTAGTGGTAGAATCGCCTATAAGCTGGAAAAGTGAAAAAGCACACTTTTCCAGGCTGTAAGCAGTGGTACCACCCAATTTGGGCAATGGTACTGCCCAACAGTAAAGCTACAGTGGTGGTACCACTCCACGCTGGTGGTAGCATTGCCAGAACCTTTATTTTTGAGGTTCTGTAGGCAGTTGCACCACTCAATACAGGCGGTAGTACCGCCCATACCTGAAAGACCCGAAAATTTGAATTTTGGCTTCATTTTTGGAGCCATTTAGGGCTCACAAATGCCCCACTCATCCTTGCAAGGATGACACAAGAAAAATTAAGTTAAAACTTGGTGATTCAAGTTGTAATCTTGAAAAAGTCTTGAGTGTTCTCTCCCTCCTCTTAAAAAGTTTAGAAGTTTGCCTAAGGGAGATGTGAGACTTGTAGAGGTTATCTCCTAAACCTTTGAAAAAGAGAAAGAGTTGTAAAAGGGTGGTTGATCTACACCCATTAAAAGAAGATCATTAGTGAAAGTCAGTGACCTCAACGAAGGAGGAATCGGGAGTGAACGTAGGTCAGAGAATCAGGAGTGCATTTCTTTTCTTGTAATTTACATTTATGCAAATCCATAAACTTATTGCAATCACTCAAATCCTTCTCTTTCACTTATCAATCTCTTTAAGTTAAAATGTAATCGAAGTTGGTTTTCATCGAAATATGATTCTTCTCGAACGAAGTTTTTCAAAATCACACAAATCAACATTTTCAACCGCTGCACTAATTCACCCCCCCCCCCCCTCTTAGTGCTGTTCTAGATCCTAACAATTGGTATTAGAGCTTGGTTACTCTCATTTGGTTTAAAACCCAAGAGAGATGGCTTATACCGGCATGCAAGAGGGTCATTCCATTACACGTCCGCCTATATTTAATGGGTCAAATTACACTTATTGGAAGACTCGTATGAAGATTTTTCAATTTCATGGATTTTGAACTTTGGAATATCATTGAAAATGGATTTCAAAAATCTTCTCTTCCGATGAACAAATGGAATGAATCGAAGATGAAGGTTTTTGCTCTAAATGCAAAGGCTATGAATGCCTTGTTTTGTGTACTTGATAAAAATGAGTTTAATCATATTTCGATTTGTGAATTGGCCTTTGATATTTGGCATAATCTTGAAATCACTCATGAAGGCACTAGCCGAGTGAAAAAGTCCAAAATCAATCTCTTGGTGCATTCATATGAATTATTTCGAATGAAACCAAGTGAGTCCATCGGAGACATGTACACCCGTTTCACGGATGTCGTCAATAGACTCAAAGCATTTGGTAAAAATTTTTCTAATTTCGAACTTGTAACTAAAATTTTAAGATCCCTTCCAAAGAGTTGGTATCCAAAAGTTATGGCCATTCAAGAGGCCAAGGACCTTAAAACTTTTCCTCTCGAACAACTCATTGGGTCTTTAATGACCTACGAAATGACATGTCATGCTCATGATAAGATAGAGAACCCCCTTCTAAAGAATAGAAAGGATATGATATTGAGAACACAAGAAGACCACTTGAAGGAATCTTCAAGTGATGAGGACCTTGATGATGAACTTACACTCTTAACTTGAAAATTCAAAAAATTTATAAGAAAGAATAAATTTAAAAATGATACTAAAAATAAACTTGAACCCAAAAAGGACTAAGTTATTTGTTACGAATGTAAGAAGCTGGGCCACTTCAAAAGTGAATGCCCCTAAGCCAAGAAGAAGCAACCAAAGAAGAAGAAAGCTTTAAAGGCGACATGGGATTACTCAAGTGGCTCCAAAGATGAAGAAGCAAACAACAAAGAGGAGGCCAACTTCACGCTAATGGCTTTAGGAGATGAGGTATGTGAGTTATTTAATGAAGATTTATCTTTCAACGAACTTTCAATCACTTTTCATGAATTATTTGATGAGTGTAGATCTATTAGTAAAAAGTTTAATTTATTAAAGAAGGAGCATGCTTTATTACTAAATAAACTTGAATGTCTTGAACTTGATACTCCCTCTCTACCTTCATGTTCTAAGTATAAACACTTAGAAGTAATCAAAAATGAGAACTTGCTACTTAAAGAGACCCTAAAAAAATTTAAGGTCAGTAGCAAGGGCTTAGACATGATCCTTGTAAACAAGGGTCACGTCGAAAAAAGAAGTGGAATTGGATTCGTGAGTGGATCTCTCTGAACTCAAACCACTTTCTTTAAAGGACCCACATTATATGTATCATCTTATTTAAAATGCAACTTTTGTTACAAATCTGGACATGTTGCCTACAAATATCCGTATAAGAATCTTAGCCCACAAAGGTTAATATGGGTTCCTAAAAGAATATTGAGGAACTCAATGAACAATGACACATTTAGTAGATCAATTTTTGAGGCATCCAAGTTCAAATGAGTATCTAAAAACCATCCTCTTTTGTAGACACATTCACCCACACAAGCCAGGAGCAAAAGATGATACCTTGATTGTGGAAGCTCAAGGCACATGACCGGAGATCCATCTCAATTCTCTAAGCTTACTAGTCAAGATGAAGGGTATGTCATCTTCAGAGACAACAACAAGGGTAAAATCATTGGCAAGGGAACTATAGGTAACAAATCAAGTTTTTCAATTGATAATATATTATTGGTAGATGGTTTAAAGTACAATCTTTTGAGCATTAGTCAATTATGTGATAAATGATATATTGTAAAATTTGAATCTAATGCTTGCATTATTGAAAAACCACACAACAACACATCTATGATTGCACTAAAATAAAATAATGTCTACACCATAAATATTGATGATTTTAGCAATGAAATGTGTCTTTTAGTTTTGAATGATGATGCTTGGCTTTGGCGTAGGAAATTGGGTCATACAAGCATGAAACTAATCTCTCAAATCACATCTAAAGGACTTATAAGAGGCATTCCCAATGTTAAGTTCATTAAAGACAAAGTATATGATGCATATCAACTAGGAAAGCAAATAAAAACTAGCTTCAAACCAAAGAATCAAATAAGCAACTCTAGACCATTACAATTGATCCATATGGATTTATTTAGACAAATTGACACAATGAGTTTAGGAGGTAGCAAATATGCATTTGTCATTGTAGATGATTTTAATAGATATACTTGGACCTATTTCTTGGCTCACAAAAGTGATTGTTTTAAATGTTTTTCTAAATTATGTAAACTTGTTTAAAACGAAAAGGGTTTCATGATTTCATCGATTCGAAGTGATCATGGTGATGAATTTCAAAACCATGACTTTCAAAATTTTTGTGAATCTAATGGATATAAGCACAACTTCTCTACTCCGAGGAATTCTCAACAAAATGGAGTAGTAGAAAGAAAGAATAGAAATTTACAAGAAATGACAAGAACATATTAAATGAACATAGTTTACCCAAGTACTTTTGGGCCGAAGCTGTTAATACAACTTGCTATGTCATGAATAGGGTTCTAGTAAGACCATCTCTATCCAAAACCCATTATGAATTGTAGAATAATAAAAAACCAAATATTTCTTATTTTATCTTGAATGAAAAGGATGCCTTAGGAAAATTCGATGCTAAATCTGATGAAGGCATCTTTCTTGGTTACTCTTCTATTTCTAAAGCCTTTAATGTTTTCAACAAAAGAACCTTGGTTATAGAAGAGTCTATTAATGTAGTTTTTAATGAAGTTTCCAAATTTAAGAAAAATGATTTTGTTGATGATCTTGGTTTTGATGGTTTGAATTTGAATGAACCCTCTCCTTAAAATAGCAACTTGGATGTATCTTCTTCCTAAATTTCCTTACCTAAGGAATGGAAGAATGTAGATGCCCATCCAAAGGAGCTAATTATAGGAGATACATCAAAAGGGGTTCAAACTCATTCCTCTTTTAAGAATTTTTGTGCCAACACCACTTTCCTTTCTCAAATCGAACCTAAGTGCATTGACGAAGCCTTGAAAGGTGATTCTTAGGTTATCTCAATGCAAGAGGAATTGAACCAATTTGAGAGGAATGAGGTGTGGAAGCTTATTCCTAGACCAAGTGACCATTTAGTTATAGGTACTAAATGGGTATTTAGAAACAAGCAAGATGAATTTGGTATCGTGGTTAGAAACAAGGCTAGATTAGTGGCCAAAGGTTTCAACCAAGAAGAAGGTATCGATTACGAAGAGACCTTCGCTCTTGTGGCAAGATTAGAAGCCATTAGGATGCTCCTTGCCTATGCTAGTAGTAATAATTTTAAATTATTTCAAATGGATGTCAAAAGTGCTTTCTTAAATGGTTTTATTTCCGAAGAAGTGTTTGTTAAACAACCACCCGATTTTGAAAACTCTCTTTTTCCTAATCATGTGTTTAAATTGACTAAGGCTCTCTATGAGTTAAAACAAGCCGCAAGGGCTTGGTATGAGAGGCTTAGTTCTTTTCTTATTTCAAATAATTTCATTAAAGGCAAGGTCGATACTACATTGTTCATTAAACATTCTGAAAATAATTTTCTTATTGTTCAAATTTATGTTGATGATATTATCTTTACTTCTATAAATGAATCGTTATGTGAATCATTTGCGAAGTATATGAGCCAAGAGTTTGAAATGAGTCTAATGGGTGAACTAACCTTCTTTTTAGGATTACAAACTAAACAACTTAGTGATGATATATTTCTTAGTCAAACCAAATATGCTTTAAATTTCTTAAAATGATTTAATATGAATGGTTCAAAATCCATCAACACTCCTATGGGTACCTCCACTAAGTTAGACATGGATGAAAGTAGAAAAAGTTTCTGATTAAAAAACATATAGGGGAATGATAGATAGTTTACTTTACCTCACCGTAACTAGACCGAATAACATGTTTAGTATAGGACTTTGTGCTAGATTTCAAGGTAATCTTAAGTTATCTCATCTTAAAGCTGTTAAACGAATCCTTAGATATCTTGAAGGAACTCCTAATCTAGGATTAAGGTATCCAAAATTTGATAACTTTGATTTAATAGCTTATGCGGATGTCGACTTTGATGGATGTAGAATAGATAGAAAAAGCATATTCGGAACATATCAATTTTTAGGACATACACTTGTTTCTTGGTCTTCCAAGAAACAAAACTCGGTTGCACTATCTACGGCCGAAGCCGAATACATAGCCGCAAGTGCATATTGTGCATAAGTTATTTAGATAAAAAATTCATTAGAAGATTATGGAATTTATTTAAAGAATATTTTCATAAAATGTGATAACACAAGTGCTATTTGTTTAACCAAAAATCCTATTCAATACTCTAGAACTAAGCATATTAACATTAGATATCACTTTATACGAGTTCATATCAATAATAATGATGTCATTTTAGAATTTATTGATACAAAACACCAATTAGCATATATCTTCACAAAACCCCCAAAAGAAGAATAATTGGACTTCATTAGAAGAGAATTAGGCATGCTAAATTGTCCTAATGCATGAAGATATTGTATATTCCTTTTTCAAAAATTTTCAACCTCGGTTTACATAATCTCAACTTGATATTATTTTTGAATTTTGGATGACATCTTTTCGATATCATATTTTGAATGAAGCTCTCATTTTTATCCGTCAATCATAACATTTTGATTATCCTCCTTCTTCGATTGATGAAGATCATGCCTTTTGTTGAAGTATTAAAATTGGTTTTATACTCCTTCTACCTCTATTGGAATGATTAAATGAATTTCATGATTTTCGTATCATTTGAAGCTTAATGTTAGGAAATTTTTGCATAATGATTAAGCTTTCAAGAGTTTATTATACTCTCTATCGACTTTATTCTTAACTCTTGATCTTTTATGAGTTGATTGCTTTTTCTTTTCCTCCATCTCATGAGAATGCCATGTTGAATCTCTCTCAATGAAACTTTTAATGTTGATGTGCTGTACTTCGTTAATGCTAAGTTGAACTTTTTCATGAACTTTATCATGATCTTTCTACTAGTTATATGTGCCCTGCAAGCCAATCACATAAGTGATGGTACTTGTGACTTGATATACACTCTTTCTCTTTGCTTATTATTAGGTATTTTATCACTTTATCTTGCATGTTACATATATTGTGATGTCCTTGGATCTAGCAATAGGAATCAGATCAAGATGAGATCATGATAATGAGACCGATTCACCTTTAAACACAGACCCTAAATAATCTTGGTCATAGGTTACTCGAGAGAGATATCGAGATAACCGGATAGACTGGTATGTTGTATACCCATCCACATGTTGGAGGTGGCTGGTTTCATAGCTACGTGTGTGGGGACACTAAGGGTACAGTGCAAGTGCTCATTGGGGAATGAGTTCATTGATTAATCCATCTACGGAATGTTGGATGGTTATTGATACCTCACGTTAGATAGCGATTCCGTAGACCTAGTAGTGTATCTGATCCTTAGACTTGAGACACCAAGGATGTCTTGTATAAGTACTCCACTCTTTGATACTAGACTTATAGGTTTGGAAAGTTCCAAATCTAGTACAACGGATTATTGGGAGTGGTAGCCAACCTTACGAGGGCTATTGAGTGTCAATAGAGGATCATCCACTCTCGGTATCATGAGAGGAATATCCCATGTATTCTTGCTCGAATAAATCCTTAGCCAAGGTTATTCAGATTGAGAGAGAAAGAGTTCTCCGGGAGAATCCGACAAGAGCAAGACTCGAGGAGAGACCGAATGTGCCTGTCAGCATCATGCCCGGTATAGGGTCTCTGGGATATTAGATGGATGAGGGACTATAGATACATGATAACTGAGGACAGATAGGTCCAAAGGATTAGATTCCCCTGTATTGTCTGGGGGTTGCGGCATAGTGGCCTAGTACGTCCGTAGTCGATAAGTTGGGTGAATTATTATAAAGATAATAATTCACTAAGTCAGAAGGAGTTTTGACAAGTATGACTCACGGCCAGCTCGATATTGGACCTGGAGGGTCACACACATATGGTAGGTGTTGTGATAAGTAGAGGTTCAAATATGAGATATCCGCTGGAGCCCCTAACTTATTAGATATCCATTAAGCCCTTGAATTATTGGATCCTCAGATAAGATCCAATAATTGCTAATAAGAGATTATTAGGTAGAGACCCACTAATCCAAGAGGCTTGGGTAATTGGATGGAGATCCAATACCCAACAGGGCAAGATCCATTAGGGTTTACAAGGGGCCTCTATAAATAGGAGGGAACCAAAGCTCTATAGGCTGGGTGTTTCTTTTGGTAGCCACCTTCTGTTCTCCTCTCCCCATAGAGGAGCATCGTCATAGTCCCTGCCATATGGATACCTCAAGAGAGGTGAATGCTTGACCTCATTCATCCTTCCTATAGATCTGTTGGGATTCAGGGATATATGATCTCCCTAGATTTTTTCTGTTACACATGCAGTTTTCGTAGATTTGTTTTGACGCACCGATCTTCGCATGATGACGGAACCTTTCTATGGGAAATATGGGGTGTTTTATTTTTGTTCTTCCACTATGCATGAGATGTTGCTCCCTAGAAGGATTTCCCAACAGTGGTATCAGAGCCAGGTTGTTCGTGCGAAGATCAGATCTTAAACTACATGTGTTGTGTTTTAGTTCTACTTTTGACACCAAAATTATGGGTGCAAAAGGCGAGGAAGGGCAGCAACTGTTGCTACCCTTGCTACGCTCACACAACGGTGAAGAGGCTGCTTGCAGCCTTACTGCCTGCACCGGCAGTGGCTGCGGCTGCGGGCACAAGGCTTTCAGGCAGGTGGCCGTCGGCCTACCCACAACAGAAGTCCCTGTGGGGCAACCTGTCCGCAAGGGTGGGCGGCGCCCGCCGGGGCAACGCTGCCTGCAGTGGCCTGCGGGTGCTGCCGTATGGGTAGAAGAGCTCGCAGGGTGGCACGTGCCCACTATGGCAGCCTCACTCGTAGGGGCGACCGGTGCCTGGGGCACAGAGCTCGCAGGAGCCCCCGCCTACGGGCGACCAGTTCACAGCAACGCCCGCCTAAGGGCACCCAGCTGTAGCGATGCCCGCAGGGGCATGCGCTCGCAAGGGCGACGCCATCGAGAGGCGGTGCTTGCCTACAAGGGGTAGCGTTGCTCGTGGGTGAGCCGCCCGCAGGCAAAGGTCGACGCATTCGCCGCGCAATGGCTGCAGCCGACAAGGTGGCGGTTGCCATATCACAGTAAAGCAGTGAGAGGGGTTAGGGTTTTGGGCTAAAGATGTTTTACCCTTGAGAATTTATGAAATTCCAATCTTATCCCTTGTAGCCGAATGACTAAAATACCCTTGGGAATTCAAAAAATTCCCTCTATGTCCCTGATTTCAGAAAAATATATATGTTAATTAAATAGTTTAATTAACTATTATTTTTATCTAGTAGTCTTATAAAATAATATATACATATGATGTATGATATGGATAGATGATAATGGACCTGAGATGTATGTACATATGATTATTATTATTAGGGCCTGCGAGCCTCTATTTTTCTCATTTATTATCGGGCCTGCGTACCTGTAATTATGTTGTAATTACATGAGGAGGTGCAGCGGTAGTAGGACCCACGAGGCCAATACAGACGATCCGACGCATGAAGATGCATTGAGATACCGACAAAATCAACGAAGCAAGAAGGACGATCACAGCGTATGAAGATGCGCCTAAGCACACATAGATCTTGATGTGAGTGATTGGGCCCACTGGCTCAGGCCTGATCACATTAGAATGTGGTCCATGATCATTTGGTGTGATTGCTCATGTGATATGTGATTGGTTATACACCTACTAGATATATATATATATATATATATATATATATATATATATATATATATATATATATATATATATATATAATTTACATGCGATGTAGATATATATATTAAATATGTATATGTGTGACACATTATATTAGGAGACCAAATCAAAAATCCTCTCTATTAATAATATTAAGTCAGTAAACGTGAGGCAATTAGATTGACCCACGTGGCCTTCCATTATTATAGGTAGGAATCGATTCCTAGTGTAGATTGAGTTGGTCGAGTCCCTCGAGACTCACCTATATCACGTTTCGCTATCTTATCTATGATATAGAGATATCACTGGTGACTTGAGGACATGGTATACTTGGTCGAGTCCCTCGAGAGTATATCACCAAATCAGTCTCATCTTATAACGATGGTGATAACTTAACCGAACATCATGGTTGGTCGAGTGATAGAACCCCAAAGGAATTCTATGGAGATTGATCTTTGAGGGGGATCAACCCTTGGAATGCTATAGGGGTTCCACCCTCCAAGTAGACTAGTGGCTGCAATTATAGATTGATCTTTCTTATTCTAAAGAGGTGGAGGCTACAAGTCTATATAGAGCTCTAAACCCTAGCCCTAAAGGCTGCTTCCTAAGTGAACTACCTAATTTACCCTCAACTTTAGTCGATCGGCCCAGTAACAAGAGGGGCGGCAGCTAAGAGGTCCAATAGCTCAAATATAAACCCTAGCCTCTCTTCTTTATAGGATAGAGGTGGCTAGGTGGGATTTATTACACTCACAGGGTTTTTATTAGCTGTTACTTGGTTGAGTAGGACCCAACCCTACTAGGGTCCTATCAATCCCGCCCTCTTCCAATCAGCCTTGTCCTCAAGGCTGAGGTTCCATGAATTCAGGGAACCGGATCTTCAGCTACTCATATGATTCCCATGTGGTATCTTCGGGTGGTAAATTATTCCAATGCACTAGTACTTCAATAGAGGGACGTCGGCGACGCATGATAATTCTGTGGTCGAGAATGGCTTGCGATTGGGCTTGGATATATCCATCATTAGTGGTATTGGGTAGTTGAATCTGGGGTGACTCGTGTTCTCCCAACTTAGGCTTCAAACATGACATGTGGAAGACAGGGTGAATTTTGGCATCCTCAAGCAATTTAAGTCTATATGCCACAGCTCCAATACACTCTACGATCTGATAGGCCCCATAAAAACATGGAGATAACTTCATGGAGGCTTGTGTGTTGATGGATAGTTGCTTGTATGGTTGTAGGCGAAGATAAACCTAGTCTCCTACTAAAAATTCTCTTTTACTTTTTCGTGTGTTAGCTTGCTGCTTTATTCTAACTTGAGCGGTAGAGAGATTATCCTTTAGCAGCTGTAGGAGTTTGTCCCTGTCAATTAAATCTTGGTCGACCTGATCTACCTTGGCCGAGCCAATTACATACTTTGGAATCACAAGAGCCGACCGACCATATAATGCTTCATATGAGGTACATTTTGTAGATGAATGATATGTAGTATTGTACCACCATTCGGCCCAGGGGAGCCATTTCGTCCACTCCTTTGGCTGATCACTGGCAAAACACCGAAGGTATGTCTCTAAACACCTATTCACCACTTCTGTTTGGCCGTTAGTTTATGGATAATATGCTGTGCTCATCTTGAGTTTGGTATCCTGCAACTGAAATAACTCAGTCTAAAATTTACTAGTGAAGATCCTGTCACGATCACTTACAATGGACCTTGGCATCCCATGCAGTTTAACAATATTTTCTATGAAAATCTGAGCAATACTAACAGCAGTATAGGGATTTCACATAGCACAAAATAAGCATATTTCGTAAGTCGATCAACCACCATAAGGATTGTGCTTTTACCTTTGGAAGGTGGCAACCCTTCGATGAAGTCCATGGAGATGTCAGTCCACACTGAGTCTGGTATTGGGTATTGGTTGTAGTTTCCCTGGACTTGCCACTGTTTCACCATTTTGCTGTTAACATACATCACATTGTGCTACGTATTCAGAAATAATTTTTTTCATCCCTCTCCAATAAAAGTTTTGCTTCACTCTTTTGTAGGTTCTTAGAAATCCGAAGTGCCCTGTTGAAGGTATAGAGTGCATTTCGTACAGAATGACTTTAATGCAAGGGAAGTTTGGTATAAGCACAATACGACCTTTGTAGCGTAGATCCCTCGAATCCCAAGTATAGTGAGCTATTGCGCTTGGATCCTCTAATTTTTTTATGATGTTGCTGGTTTCTGGATCCTTCTTCCATTCCTCCCTAATGTCCTCAAGGAAGCTGGTGGTAGGAAGAGAGATGGCTGATAATTCAGCTTACTCAAGTAGCCGTGAGAGCGCATCTGCAACAACATTTTCTTTCCCCTTTTTGTAAATAATTTCATAATCAAATCCTAGAAGTTTGGTTACCCATTTTTGCTGCTCTGGGGATGATATCTTCTGCTCCAAAAAGTACTTAAGGCTTCTATGGTCGATTTTAAACTGAAATCGTTGGCCAATCAGGTAGGGTTTCCACTTTGTTACTGCTTGCACAATGGCGAGCATCTCCTTATCATAGATAAATATTTTTTTATGGGAGAGAGACAACGCCTTGCTAGTGTATGTGAGTGGTCGACCATCTTGCATGAGAATGGCTCCAATTCCAACTCTAGATGCATCAGCCTCAATGATGAAGGGTCGGCTAAAATCTGGTAGCGCTAGCACCGGTGTCATCGTCACGGATGCCTTAAGCCTATCAAAGGCAATGGAAGCTTTCTTTGACCATTGGAAGACATCTTTTTTTAGTAGAGAAGTGAGGGGGGCACTAATCTTCCCATAGTCCTTCACGAATTTTTGGTAGTAGCCCGTTAGTCCAAGGAACCCACGTAGCAATTGCTAGTTATAGGTGCCCTACAAGCCAATCACATGAGTGATTGCACTTGTAACATGCTGCGTCAATCTCTTTACTTATGATTATTGGCATTATCTCACATTATCTAGATGTATATTGTGATGTCCTTGGATCTATGCAATAGGAATTGGATCGTGATGAGATTACAATAATGAGACTGATTCACCTTTAAATACAGAACCTAAATTATCTTGGTCATAGGTTACTCGAGAAGGACATCGAGATAACCGGATACACTGGAGTGCTGTATACCCGTTAATATGATGGAGGTAGCTGGTCTCATAACTACTCGTGTGGGGACACTAAGGGTACAGTGCAGGTGCTCATTTGAGAATGAGTTCACTGATTAATCCGCCTACGGAATACTGGATGGTTATTGATACCTCACGTCAGATAGCGATTTCGTAATCCCAGTAGTGTATTTGGTCCTTAGACTTGAGACACCAAGGATGTCCTGAATGAGTACTCCACTCTTTGATACCAGACTTATAGGTTTGGAAAGCTCCATATCTAGTACAGCCGGTCATTAGGAGTGGTAGCCAACCTTACGAGGGCTATTGAGTGTCAATAGAGAATCATTCGCTCTCGGTATCATGAGAGGAATATCTCATGTATTCTTGCTCGAACAAATCCTTGGCCAAGGTTATTCGGATTGAGAGAGAAAGAGTTCTCCGGGAGAATCCGACAAGAGCAAGACTCGAGGAGAGACCATATGGGCCTTACAGTACCATGCTCGATATAGGGTCTCTAGGATATTAGATGGATGAGGGACTATAGATACATGGTAACTGAGGACAGATAGGTCCAAAGGATTGGATTCTCCTGTATCATCTGGGGGCCGCGGCATAGTGGCCTGGTACGTCCGCAGTCGATGAGTTGGGTGAATTATTATAGAGATAATAATTCACTAAGTCAGAAGGAGTTCTGATAAGTATGACTCACGGCCAGCTCAATATTGGGCCTAGAGGGTCACACACATATGGTAGGTGTTGCGACGAGTAGAGGTTCGGATATGAGATATCCGCTGAACCCCCTATCTTATTGGATATCCATTAAGCCCCTGAATTATTGCATCCTGAGATGAGATCCAATAATTGCTAATAAAAGATTATTAGGTAGAAACCCACTAATCCAAGAGGCTTGGGTAATTGGATGAAGATCCAATACCCAATAGGGCAAAAGATCCATTAGGGTTTTTCAGGAGGCCTCTATAAATAGGAGGGAACCAGAGTTCTATAGGCTGAGGGTTTTTGGTAGCCATATCTTGTTCTTCTCTCCCCAAAGAGAGAGGTGCATCGTCGTAATCCCTGCTGTGTGGATACTGCTCGAGAGGAGGATGCTTGACCTCCTTCATCATCTCCCACAGATCTGTAGGAATTCAGGGATATACGATCTCCCTAGGTATCTTTCTTTAACACATGCAGTTTTCATGGATTTGTTTTGACACACCGATCTTCGCATGATGACAGAAACTTTCTACGGGAAATCTAGGGTTTTGTTTTCTATTCTTCCACTACGCATGAGATGTCGCCCCCCCTTGCGTGGATTTCCCAACAGTGGTATCAGAGCCAAGTTGTTCGTGCAAAGATCAAATCTTAAACTGCGTGTGTTATGTTTTTAATCTGCTTCTGACGCCAAAATCGTTGGCGCGAAGAGGGAGAAAGGACAACAATTGTTGCTGCCCGTTCGTGCAGCAACCGCGCTGCGGCCTTGCTGCTGCCTGACGATGGCCGTGAGCTACTGCAGGCAGCCCAACTGCGGCGGTGACCTACTGGGCCAGCCGCGGCGCTTGTGGCGCTTCGCCCAAGGGCAGCGGCACGAGCAGCACCCGAAGCGCCGGCGGCGCTACGCCCGCCGGGCGGCCCAGCGCCCGTGCCGCGAGCAGCCATGAGCGCCGGCGGCGCTGCGCGCGTGAAGCGATGGCGACGCCGCCTCCCTCCCAGCGCAAGGGGCGGCACCGCCCGCGGCTAGCCCGCAAAGGACAGCGCTGCTTGTGGGCGATCTACCCGCAGATGTGGGTGCACCCGCAAGGGGCAGTGCCGCCCATGGACAGATCACCTACGGGCGTTGCGCCTGCGAGCAAGGGCGGCGCACCCGGCCCTGCCGGCGGCGGCAACGCTACAGACGAGGGATTAGGGTTTTTCTGGGTAAAAGATGATTTTGCCCTTCGAAATTCCAGGAATTCTAGATTCTATCCCTTTTGACAAAATTACCAAAATACCTTTTGGTCAAATTATCGAAATACCCCTGGGAATTCAAAAAAATTCCCTCTATATCTCTGATTTTAGAAAATTAAATATGTTAATTAAATAGTTTAATTAACTATTATTTTTTTATCTAGTAGTTCTATAAAATAACATATACATGTGATGTATGATGTGGACAGATGATCATGAACTTGTGATGTGATGTGTATACATGTGATTATTATTATTGGGGCCTACGAGCTTCTATTTTTCTTGTTTATTATCGTGCCTGCGTGCTTGTAATTATATTGTAATTACATGAGGAGGCGCACTGGTAGCGTGACTCACGAGGTCGAGACGGACGATCCGACGCATGGAGATGCGTTGAGATGCTGACGAATCCGACGAAGCGAGATGGACGATCACAAGGTATAGAGATGCGCCGAAGTACACATAGATCTTGATGTGAGTGATTGGTCCCACTGGCTCGGGCCTGATCACATTAGGATATGGTCCATGATCATCTAGTGTGATTGTTCATGTTATGTGTGATTAGTTATATACCTACTAGATATATATATATATATATTTGCATGTGATGTAGATATATATATTAAATACGTATGTGTGTGACACATTATGTTAGGAGATTAAATAAAAAAATCCTCTCCATTAATAATATTAAGTCGGTAAACGTGACGCAATTAGATTGACTCATGTGGCCTTCCATCGTTATAGCTAGGAGTCGATTCCCGGTGTAGGTTGAGTTGGTCGAGTCCCTCGAGACTCACCTATATCGCGTCTCGCCATCTTATCTACGACATAGAAATGTCAGAGGTGACCTGAGGACATGGTATGCTTGGTCGAGTCCCTTGAGAGTATATCACCTAATCAGACTCATCTGGTAACGATGTTAATGACTTAACCGAACATCATGGTTGGTCGAGTCCCTCGAGGCCATGGTGGTTCAGAGGCCGAACAAGATGGGAATCATAAGGAGTTGTGATTGGCAAGAGTTGCCTACCTTTACGGAATTAACGTGATTGGTTGAGTCCCTCGAGGTTACGCTAAGACGCCGATTGGATCCTAATCCCCACTAAAGATCCGTCGGGGGTCTCCGATTCACATACCGGAGGGTGTTGTGTGTCTCGTGAAAAATTAGTGAGAATACATTAAGATAGAGTCCTTATCTTAATTGTTTAAATTTCTGTGAAGTCTGCATGTTATTTATTTCTGCTACATCTTTTATTTCAGAAAAATGTCACTTTCAAATCCTTTACGTGGCATACTTGATGCCAACCGCCTCACTGGTCCAAATTATATGGATTGGCTTCGCAATCTGAGAATTATTCTCACGGCGGAGAAAATCGCGTATGTCCTTGATATAGTGATCCCTACGCCCGACAAAAGGGTAAGCGAGGATGAGATCGCTCGTTATGTGAAGTACTTAGATGATTCCACTCTTGCTCAGTGTTATATGTTGGCCTCTATGACTACTGAGTTACAAAGACAACATGAAAATATGGATGCTAATTCTATACACTTACATCTCCATAAACTGTTTAAGGAACAGGGAAGAACTCAGCGATATGAGATATCAAAGAGTCTTTTCCGTGCTAGGATGACTAAGGGGACACTAGTTCAGAACCATGTCCTTAAGATGATTGAGTAGATCAAAAAACTCATAGGTCTAGGAATGGTCCTAGAGGATAACCTGTGTGTGGATCTTGTACTTCAGTCCCTACCAGATTCCTTTTCTCAGTTCATAATGAATTTTAATATGAACAAACTTGAGGTGACCCTCCCAGAGCTTCTCAATATGTTGAGAGAAGTAGAGAGCACCTTCAAAAAAGGGAAGCCGGTTCTCTACATTGGTGAGACCAGAAAGAAAAGGAAGACTGAGAAGACTCTTAAGAAGGGCAAGGGCAAGGGCAAAATGGGTAAGGCAAAGGTTGCCAAGAAAGACCCAACAAAGGATAAAGGCTAGTGCTTCCACTACGGCAAAGATGAGCACTGGAAGAGGAACTACAAAGAGTACCTTATAGAAAGGGTGAAACAGAAGCTTGGAGAAGCTTCAGGTACATTCATGATCAATCTCCATTTGTTAGAATCTTATGATAACACATGGGTATTAGATACCGGGAGTGCTTATCATATCTGCAATTCGTTGCAGGTTCTGGCAGGACTCAAGAGATTGAACAAAGGCAAGATGGACCTTAAGATGGGCAATGGAGCAAAAGTTGCTGCAGTGGCTATTGGCAAGGTCACCTTACATCTGCCTGGTGAAGCTATTATTACATTAAATGCATGCTATTATGTTCCTTCTAAAACATTATTTCCATTTCATGTTTGACAGTTATTGTATATAAATTAGTTTTTGAGAACAATGGTTATTCAATAATATTAGATGATCAGATCATCATGAAAGGAACATTGCATAATGGTTTATTTATACTAGATACAGCTCTATATATCATGAGTGTAAGAGAGTCTAAGAGGAAATGAGAAGTGGAGAACTAGACAGAAAGAGTATTAAAACCCTTCGATTAGATCGAGGAGGTGAGTACTAGAGTACAGAGTTCACTCAGTTCCTCAAAGACCATGGGATTTTATCCCAATGGACACCTCCTTATACACCACAGCTTAATGGTGTATCAGAAAGGAGGAATCGCACACTGTTAGACATGGTGCGTTCCATGATGTGTTTTGCCGACCTACCCGTCTCATTCTGGGGATAAGCCCTAAGACCACAGCTTACCTTCTGAACAGAATTCCAACTAAATCAGTGATGTCTACTCCATATGAGATATAGAATGGGAAGAAGCTTGATCTTAAAGTTGTTAAGATTTAGGGCTGCCCTGCCCACGTTAAGAGACACGACCCTGATAAGTTGGAATCTAGGATGGAACGGTGCAAGTTCGTGGAATACCCCAAAGAAACTTGTGGGTATTATTTCTATCACCCTGAGGACCGAAAGGTCTTTGTAGCCAAAAGAGCAGTGTTCTTTGAGAAGGAACATATTCTTAGTGGAGAAAGTGGAAGCACTATCACCTTTTTGGTATTATATGTGGATGACATCCTGATCATTGGGAATGATGTAGGAATGCTCTCCATAGTAAAGACTTGGTTATCTAGGCACTTCTCCATGAAGGACTTAGGGGAAGCATCCTGCATATTGGGGATACGGATCTATAGAGATAGATCCAAGAGGATGCTTGGCTTGTCCCGATCCAGGTACATAGACACCATTATCAAAAGGTTTGGCATGGAAAATTCCAAGAGAGGTCTCATACCAATGAGACATGGAATATCACTTTCTATGAATATGTCCCCAAAGACTCATGAAGAAAGGGCACACATGGATATGATGCCATATGCATCAGCGCTAGGATCTATCATATATGCTATGCTATGTACCAAGCCTGATATAGCGTATGCTCTGAGTGTCATGAGCATATATCAGGCAGATCCAGGCTTGGAGCACTGAAAAATAGTAAAATGTATCATTAAGTACTTGAGAAGGACTAAGGATCTTTTACTGGTATATGGAGGTAGTAGCCTCAAGGTTGAGGGCTACGCGGACTCAAGCTTCCAGTCTGATATCAATGATAGCAAGTCTAATTCAGGGTATATATTCACCCTGAATGGAGGAGCAGTATGCTGGAAGAGTTCCAAGCAAGACACTATTGCTGACTCAGCCACAGAGGCGGAATACATTGCTGCGGAAGAGGCAGCAAAGGAGGGAGTCTGGATGAAGAGGTTCATCATAGACCTAGAGTCATTTCGAGCAGCGAGGATATGATTCCCTTAAATTGTGACAAATATGGGACGATTACTCAAATAAGGGAACCCAGGTCTCATCAGAAGTGTTCTGAGGAGTTTCCAACTTATTAGAGAGATTATGGCCTGAAAAGATGTAGCAATGGAAAGAGTTCCATCCGAAGATAACATTGCAGATCCACTAACAAAGCCACTGACTCAGATTGTTTTTTAGCATCACAGAGGTCTGATAGGGATCAGACATGTTGGTGATTGGCTTTAGGTCAAGTGGGAGATTGCTAGTTATAGGTTCCCTACAAGCCAATCACATGATTGATTGCACCTGTAACATGCTGCGTCAATCTCTTTACTTATGATTATTGGCATTATCTCACATTATCTAGATGTATATTGTGATGTTCTTAGATCTGTGCAATGGGAATTGGATCGTGATGAGATTACAATAATGAGACCGATTCACCTTTAAACACAGATCCTAAATTATCCTGGTCATAGGTTACTCGAGAAGGACATCGAAATAACCGGATAGACTGGTGTGCTATATACCTGTTCATATGATGGAGGTAGTTGGTCTCATAGCTACTCGTGTGGGGACACTAAGGGTACAATGTAGGTGCTCATTGGAGATCTGTCTACGGAATGCTGGATGGTTATCGATACCTTACGTTAGACAGTGATTTCGTAGTCCCAGTAGTGTATCTGGTCCTTAGACTTGAGACACCAAGGATGTCCTGTATGAGTATTCTACTCTTTGATACCGGACTTATAGGTTTAGAAAGCTCCATATCTTGTGCAGTTGGTCATTGGGAGTGGTAGCCAACCTTACGAGGGTTATTGAGTGTCAATAGAGGATCATCCACTCTCGGTATGATGAGAGGAATATCTCATGTGTTCTTGCTTGAACAAATCCTTGACCAAGGTTATTCGGATTGAGAGAGAAAAAGTCCTCCGGGAGAATCCGACAAGAGCAAGACTCGAGGAGAGACCGTATGGGCCTGACAGTACCATGCTCCATATAGGGTCTCTAGGATATTAGATGGATGAGGGACTATAGATACATGGTAACTGAGGACAGATAGGTCCAAAGGATTGGATTCCCCTGTATCATCTGGGGGCCATGGCATAGTGGCCTGGTACGTCCGTAGTCGATGAGTTGGGTGAATTATTATAGAGATAATAATTCACTGAGTCAGAAGGAGTTCTGACAAGTATGACTCATGGCCAGCTCGATATTGGGCCTAGAGGGTCACACACATTTAGTAGGTGTTGCGACGAGTAAAGGTTCGGATATGAGATATCCGCTGAACCCCTTATCTTATTGGATATTCATTAAGCCCCTGAATTATTGCAGTTTTCATGAATTTGTTTTGATGCACCAATCTTCGCATGATGATGGAAACTTTCTATGGGAAATCTCAGGTTTTGTTTTCTATTCTTCCGCTATGCATGAGATGTCGCTCCCCTTAAAGGATTTCCCAATAGCAATTTCATATTTGTAGGTTTCGGCCAGCCTTGCATTGCTTCGATTTTTGTTAGGTCTACGACCACTCCTTCTTTTGATATTATATACCCAAGGTACTCTACTTTTTGCTGGAGAAAGCTACACTTTGATAGCTTAACAAAAAGAGTATTCTCCCGAAGGATCGTCAGAACAATTTGCAAGTGCTGAAAGTGAGTCTCAAGAGAAGGGCTGTAAATGAGAATATAATCGAAAAATACCAGCATAAACTTTTGAAGAAAGCTCTAAAAAATATCGTTCATGAGACTATGAAAGGTTGAAGGAGCATTAGTGAGTCCAAAGGGCATTACCAAGAATTCATAATGGCCGTTATGATTGTAGAAAACAGTTTTTGGGATGTAGCCTTCACATACCCGAATTTGGTGGTAACCGGATCGGAGATCCAACTTCGTGAAGACTTGAGCTCCTTTTAATTCATCAAGAAGTTCATCCACTACTAGTATTGGGTACTTATCCTTGACAGTGATGTCATTTAGAGCTCGGTAGTCGATGCACATCTGCCAAGTTCCGTCTTTCTTGTGCACAAGTAGCACCGGTGAGGAGTAGGGGCTATAGCTTGGTCGAATCACCCCTGTTTCGAGCATTTCCTTCACGATCTTCTCAATTTCATCCTTTTGGAGGTGAGGATAGCGGTAAGGTCGAGTGTTTGCTAGTGGTTTGCCCGGAAGGATTAGAATTTGGTGGTCATGTTGCCGAGTAGGAGGAAGACCGCGCAGTTCAGCAAAAACATCGTCAAATTCAACAAGCATTTGGGTGAGATTTTGATCTTTAATTTCTGTTTTCTTCCTCTCTGGTTGTTGCTAGAGATGTATAAGAAAGCTACAATTTATCTTATGTAAAACTTTCTCCATTCGTTGGATTGAAATGGTGATTACATTGCTTCCGCGCTTCCCGCGTAGGGTGACCTGTTTGCCTTTGCAGTAGAATTTCATAATCAATTTAGAAAAATTCCAAGAGATGTCACCTAGCGTCGTCAGCCATTCTATGGCCAGCACAGCCTCATAATCATCAATTGGTAGGAGGAAGAAGTTGACAATAATTTCTTGGTTCTGCAGCAATAGTTTCACTTGCGGGCATCTTTGGTCGCATTTTAGGATTCGGCCGTCGGCGACCTTTACATCGAACTTGCTACAACCTTCGATGTAGAGCACCACCCAAGCAGCAACCTTACTATTTAGAAAGTTATTAGTGCTGCCCGTATCGATGAGAATGGTGATCGGTTGTTGTTTGAGCAGGCCTCCAAATTTTATCGTTTGCGGATTTGAGTAGCCGGCTAGCGCATGTACCATAAAGTCAGTCAATTGTGGCCCTTCTTCCATATCTTCTTCCTCATGTTCAAGACTCTCTTCTGGCTATTCACTAATCTCTTCTTCTACTGGTTCAATCACAAGAAGTCTCCCTTTTTTACAGCGATGCTCATGGCTCTACGGCTCGTCACAATGCCAACATAACCCCTTGGCAGATCGGTCTCGAAGCTCTTCTTATCAACCTTTTTGGTGCAGGAGCTCGACTGATAGTAGGGGGGGTTGAGGGTTTCGATATTGCTGGTCGGGGAGCGACCCTATTCCTCCGGGATTCGTGGTTCAATCGCTCCTCCTGAAGTCATGCGAAAGAGATGGCTGCCATAAGCGTGTACGATTGTTGTGCTTTAACTTCTCCCCTAATCTCTGGCTTCAAGCCCTCAATAAATGTTCCCAATAACTATTTTTCAGACTAATCATGAGTTTGATTAGATAACCTTTCAAACCTGGTTTGATACTCCTCAATGGTGGAGGTTTGTCAGATTTTTACTAGTTGTCTGTCGATGTTCTCGTAATCGGTTGGTTCGAAGCGGATCAGTAGTCCTTCTTTGAATTATCGCCATGAGAGGACTCCATGAGTGTGTTCAAACTAATCAAACCATTGTATGGCATCCCCTTCAAGATGTATAGCCATAATTTCTACCATAGATGCATCTGCGGTTTTGTGGTACCAAAAATATCGCTCCGTACGCGAGATTCAACCAATCGGGTCTCCTTCTTCCCATCTAGGGAAGTCTACCCTCATGTGTGGATAGTGGGGATTGGTCATAGAGCCTCCCCTCTCTTGGAGGTCATCTCTTCGATCAGAGCTCTCTCCTTGATATGATTTCTTTGGGCTCGGTGGTCGACCCAAACTGAGTTCGGCAAAGAGAGTCTGAATCTTCTCCTCCATTCATGTCTCGAAGGCTTCGAATTTAGCATTAATTGCCTCCTTGGATGCCATAGCATATGTCTCCAAATTTGTAATATTAAGATCTCTTTTTTATTATCGAGTTAAAGGCATGTATTGGTTGAGAGAAGCGGTGGCTAAAAGGGTTGGTGGATTGGTGGATGTAGGCTGCGGTTTAGGCTTGTTTTATGGCTGTTTTGGGCACAGTTTGGGGCTGCGGTTTGATGGAGTTTTGGGCTGTGATGGTAGTGGATGAAGGTTAGGGAAGAGGATTTTAGATCTGTGGTAGATTGCAGCAATGATTTGACAAAAATTAGTGGAAATTGCTGCTGATATGCGCTGTCTTGTAAGAGCAGAATTATCGTCGAAGAAATAGTGGTTTCTCGATGAAATTTTTAGCAAAAACTCAGGGGTTTGAGGAGAGGGTTTGATGGTAGAATCTTAGTTTAAATAACAGCAAGGATGACAAATTGGATCAAGAAATTTCTTCAGCATAACAGTAAGGAAATCGGTGCAAGTTGCGATAGCAGAATTCTCGTCGAAAAATTTCAGCAGGTTGCGATGAGAGATTGCAGCAACACACGAATTTTTTTTAAGATGAATTCTATGATAGATCAATCTCGGATGGGAGCCAAGATGATCTATGAGGTGCACAAGAAATTTCGTTCAAAAAGGATAACAATTAGATCGGTTAAAGGCAGCAACACGCGGTTGAAATTTTCTACAGCAATCCTTCATTTGCAAAGATGGTAACTTTTACGACGCAAGGAATTTGCAGGCAAGGAATAGATATAAAAACTTCTTTTTGGTATTTTAGATGAAAAATTACAGCAGCAAAGGGTATTGGTGGTAGAAAAATATCAAATCTTTAATGCAATTGGAGGTGGCGACAATAGATTGAATTGATCTACGTCAGGAGATGACGGTGGAGACGATGACGTCAAGAGCAATTGTGGGAATTGCTTGGCTTATGGTGGGCGATAGGGATGGCAGCAAAAGCAGCAAGATCGCTGCTCTGATATCAGATGATAGAACCCCAGAGGAATTCTATGGAGATTGATCTTTGAGGGGGGTCAACCCTTGGAACGCTATAGGGGTTCCATCCTCCAAGTAGCCTGGTGGCTGCAATTGTAGATTGATCTTTCTTATTCCAAAGAGGTGGAGGCTATAAACTTATATAGAGATCTAAACCCTAGCCCTAGGAGCTACTTCCAAAGTGAACTACCCAATTTACCCTCAACTTTAGCCGACCGACCCAGTAACAAGGGGGGCGGCAGCTAAGAGGCCCAATAGCCCAAATATAAACCCTAGCCTCTCTTCTTTATAAGATAGAGGCGGCTAGGTGGGATTTATTACACTCATAGGGTTTTTATTAGCTACTACTTAGTTGAGTAGGACCTAACCCTACTAGGGTCCTATCATCAAGTCCCTTGAGGCCATGGTGGTTCGAAGGCCGAACAGGACAGGAATCACAAGGAGTGGTGATTGGCAAGAATTGCCTACCTTTATGGGCTTAACGTGATTGGTCGAGTCCCTCGTGATTGGATCCCAATCCCCACTAGAGATCCGTCGGGGGTCTCTGATTCACATACCGGAGGGTGTTGTGTATCTCACAAAAAATTAGTGAAAATATATTAAGATAGAAGTCCTTATCTTAATTGTTTAAATTTTGCAAAGTCTATATGTTATTTATTTCTACTACATCTTTAATTTCAGAAAAATATCACTTTCAAATCCTTTACATAGCATACTTGATGCCAACTGCCTCACTGGTCCAAATTATATGGATTGGCTTCGTAATCTAAAAATTATTCTCACGACGGAGAAAATCGCGTACGTCCTTGATACAGATCGCTCGACGAAGGGGCAAGCGAGGATGAGATCGCTCATTATGTGAAGTACATAGATGATTCCGCTCTTGCTTAGCGTTATATGTTGGCCTCTATGACTATTAAGTTACAGAGACAGCATGAAAATATGGATGCTAATTTCATACTCCTACATCTCCGCAAACTGTTTAAGGAATAAGGAAGAACTCAGCGATATGAGATATCAAAGAGTCTTTTCCGTGCTAGGATGACTGAAGGGACACCAGTTCAGAACCATATCCTTAAGATGATTAAGTGGATCGAGAAACTCATAGGTCTAGGAATGGTCCTAGAGGATAACCTGTGTGTGGATCTTGTGCTTCAGTCCCTACCGGATTCTTTTTCTCAATTCATAATGAATTTTAATATGAACAAACTTGAGGTGACCCTCTCAGAGCTCCTCAATATGTTGAGAGAAGTAGAGAGCACCATTATGAAAGAGAAGCCGATTCTCTATGCTGGTGAGACTAAAAAGAAAAGGAAGGCTAAGAAGTCCCTTAAGAAGGGCAAGGGCAAGAGTAAAATAGGTAAGGCAAAGGTTGCCAAGAAAGACCCAGCAAAGGATAAAGGCTAGTGCTTCTACTACGACAAAGATGGGCACTGGAAGAGGAACTACAAAGAGTACTTTATAGAGAGGGTGAAACAGAAGCTTGGAGAAGCTTTAGGTACATTCATGATCAGTCTCCATTTATCAGAATCTTATGATAACACATGGGTATTGGATACCGGGAGTGCTTATCATATCTGTAATTCGTTGAGGGTTCTGGCAGAACCTAGGAGATTGAACAGAGGCGAGATGGACCTTAAGATGGGCAATGGAGCAATGGTTGCTATAGTTGTTGTTGGCAAGGTCACCTTATATCTGCTTGGTGGAGCTATTATTGCATTAGATGCATACTATTATGTTCCTTCTATTATCAAAAATATTATTTTCATTTCATGTTTGACAGTTAGTGGATATAAATTAGTTTTTGAGAACAATGGTTGTTCAGTAATATTAGATGATGAGATCATCACGAGAAGAATATTGCATAATGGTTTATTTATGCTAGATATAGCTCCACATATCATGAGTGTAAGTGAGTCTAAGAGGAAACGAGAAGAGGTGAACAATGCATATCTATGAGATTGTAGGCTAGGTCATATCCACGAGGGAAGGATTCAAAAGTTGCTGAAGAATGGATCTTTAGATCCATTTGACTATGAGTTATATGCGACTTGTGAACCTTACCTTCGGGAAAAGATGACCAACTCTCCATTTAGTGAAATTGAAGAGAGAGCCATTGAGTTACTAGAACTCATACATAGTGATGTATACGGTCCTATGTCGACTCATGCCATAGGTGGTTACTCCTACTTCATTACTTTCACTAATGATTTCTCAAGATATGAATACTGTACTTGATGAAGTACAAGTCTAAGGCTTTTGAGAAATTCAAGGAATATAAAAATGAAGTGAAAAACCAAACAGGAAAGAGTATTAAAACCCTTTAATCAGATCGAGGAGGTGAGTACTTGAGTACAGAGTTCACCCAATTCCTCAAAGACCATGGGATTTTATCCCAATAGACACCTCCTTATATACCACAGCTTAATGGTGTATCAGAAAAGAGGAATCGCACACTGTTAGACTTGGTGCATTCCATGATAGGTTTCGCCGACCTACCCATCTCATTCTGGAGATATGCCCTAGAGATCGCAGTTTACCTTCTGAATAGAATTCCAACTAAGTTAGTGATGTCTACTCCATATGAGATATGGAATGGGAAGAAGCCCGATCTTAAGGTTATTAAGATTTGGGGCTGCCCTACCTATGTCAAGAGACATAACCCCAACAAATTGGAATCCAGGTTGGAATGGTGCAAGTTCATGGGATACCCCAAGGAAACTTGTGGGTATAATTCCTATCACCCTGAAGACCAAAAGGTCTTTATAGCCAAGAGAGCAGTATTCCTTGAGAAGGAACAATTCTTGGTAGAGATAGTGGGAGCTTGATAGAGTTGAGCGATGTTGGAGGACCTAGCTAATCAACTAGAGTTTGTTCAGGTACCTAGCACACAAGTTTCAACTTTATGTAGGTCTAGTAGAGCATCTCATCCTCTTGAGAGATATGTGGGACATATCAAAGGAGAGGATGTTGAGGATATTGATCCTCAGACCTACGAGGAGGCTATTATCAGCATAGACTTCGAGAAATGGCAAGAAGCCATGAATTCAGAAATAGATTCCATGTACTCCAACAAGGTTTGGAACCTAGGTGATGCACCCGATGGTATTGTACCCATTGGCTACAAGTGGATCTTCAAAAAGAAGATTGGAGTAGATGGAAAGGTAGAGACCTATAAAGCAAGGCTAGTGGCTAAGGGGTATCGTTAGAGGCAAGGTGTTGACTATGACAAAACTTTCTCACTTGTAGCCATGCTAAAATCCATTCGAATTCTATTAGCTATTGCAGCACACTATGATTATGAGATCTGGTAGATGGACGTCAAAACTGTATTCCTCAATAGCAACCTTGAGGAGGAGGTGTATATGATACAGTCTGTGGGATTCGTGTCCAAGGATAACCCAGATAAGGTGTGCAGGTTGCTTAGGTCCATTTATGGACCGAAGCAAGCTTCCAAAGTTGGAACATAAGATTTGATAAGGTGATCAGATCTTATGACTTCGTTAAGAATGAAGATGAGCCTTGTGTATACAGGAAAGTAAGTGAGAGCATTATCACCTTTTTGGTATTATATGTGGATGATATCCTGATCATTGGGAATAATGTAGGAATGTTCCCCATAGTAAAGACTTGGTTATCTAGGCACTTCTCCATGAAGGACTTAGGGGAAGCATCCTGTATATTGGGGATACGGATCTATAGAGATAGATCCAAGAGGATGCTTGGCTTATCCCAGTCCAAGTACATAGACGCCATTGTCAAAAGGTTTGGCATGGAAACTTTCAAGAGATGTCTCATACCAATTAGACATATAATATCACTTTCTAGGAGTATGCCCCAAAGACTCCTGAAAAAATGGCACACATGGATATGATACCATATTCCTTAGTGATAGGATCTATCATGTATGTTATGCTATGTACTAGGCCTGATATAGTGCATGCTCTGAGTGTCACGAGCAGATATCAGGCAGATCTAGACTTGGAGCACTAGAAAGTAATAAAATATATCCTTAAGTACTTGAGAAGGACTAAGGATCTTTTACTGGTATATGGAGGAAGTAGCCTTAGGGTTGAGGGCTACACGGACTCGAGCTTCTAGTCCGATGTCGATGAAAGCAAATCTAATTCAAGGTATGTGTTCACCCTGAATGGAGGAGTAGTATGCTGGAAGAATTCCAAGCAAGATACTACTACTGACTTGACCATAGAGGCAGAATACATTACTGTGGTAGAGGCAACAAACGAGAGAGTCTGGATGAAGATGTTCATCATAGATTTGGGAGTCATGTCGAGCAGTGAGGAGCTAATTCCCTTATATTATGATAAATACGGGGTGATTATGCAAATAAGGGAACCCGGGTCTCATTAGAAGTGTTCTGAGGAGGTTCTAGCTTATTAGAGAGATTGTGGCTCGAAAAGATATAGTAGTGGAAAGAGTTCTATCCGAAGATAACATTGCAAATCCACTAACAAAGCCATTGACTCAAATTATCTTTGAACGTCACAGAGGTCTGATGGGAATCAGACATGTTGGTGATTGGCTTTAGGTCAAGTTGGAGATTGCTAGTCATATGTGCCCTGCAAGCTAATCACATGAGTGATGGCACTTATGACTTGATATGCACTCTTTCTCTTTGCTTATTATTTGATATTTTATCACTTTATCTTATGTGTTGTATATATTGTGATGTCCTTGGATCTGGCAATAGGAATCGGATCGTGATGAGTTCACGATAATGAGACCAATTCACCTTTAAACATAGACCCTAAATAATCTTGGTCATAGGTTACTCGAGAGGGACATCGAGATAACCGGATAGACTGATGTGCTATATACCCATCCATATGATGGAGGTGGCTAGTCTCATAGCTACTCATGTGGGGATACTAAGGGTACAGTGCAAGTGCTCATTGGGGAATGAGTTCATTGATTGATCCGTCTACGGAATGCTAGATGGTTATTGATACCTTATATCAGACAGCGATTCCGTAGTCCCAATAGTGTATTTTGTCTTTAGACTTGAGACACCAAGGATGTCCTGTATAAGTACTCCACTCTTTGATACCAAACTTATAGGTTTAGAAAGTTCCAGATCTAGTACAACCGGTTATTGGGAGTGGTAGCCAACTTTACGAGGGCTATTGAGTGTTAATAAAGGATCATCCGCTCTCAGTATCATGAGAGGAATATCCCATGTATTTTTGCTTGAACAAATCCTTAGCCAAGGTTATTCGGATTGAGTGAGAAAGAGTTCTCTAGGAGAATCCGACAAGTGCAAGACTCGAGGAGAGACCGTATGGGCCTGACAGCATCATGCCCGGTATAGGGTCTCTGGGATATTAGATGGATGAGGAACTATAGATACATGATAACTAAGGATAGATAGGTCCATAGGATTAGATTCCTCTGTATCGTCTGGGGGCTGCGGCGTAGTGGCCTAGTACATCTGCAATCGATGAGTTGGATGAATTATTATAGAGATAATAATTCACTAAGTCAGAAGGAGTTTTGATAAGTTTGACTCACGGCTAGCTCAATATTGGGCCTAGAAGGTCACACACATATAGTAGGTGTTGCGACGAGTTGAGGTTCGGATATGAGATATCCATTGGAGCCCCTAACTTTTTGGATATCCATTAAGCCCCTAAATTATTAGATCCTCAGATAAGATCCAATAATTGCCAATAAGAGATTATTTGGTAGAGACCCATTAATCTAAGAGACTTAGCTAATTAGATGGAGATTCAATACCCAACAGGGCAAGATCCATTAGGGTTTACAAGGGGCCTCTATAAATAGGAGGGAACCAAAGCTCTATAGGCTGGGGACTTCTTTTGGTAGCCACCTTCTATTCTCCTCTCCCTAGAGAGGAGCTTCGTCGTAGTCCCTGCTATGTGGATACTGCTAGAGAGGAGGATGCTTGACCTCCTTCATCCTTTTTATAGATCTGTAGGGATTCAAGGATATACGATCTCCCTAGGTATTTTCTTTTACACTTGCAATTTTCGCAGATTTGTTTGGATGCATAGATCTTCGTACAACGATGGAACCTTTCGACGAGAAATCTGGGGTGTTTTGTTTTTATTCTTCCACTACGCATGAGATGTCGCTCCTTCGAAGGATTTCCCAACTCTTTCTCTCACGAATTTTTTTTTACATGAGCTCTTATTAGTATATTTGATGAATGACTAAATGTTTCATGAATGACTTCAATGATCTATATTTCCAATTTATAATTTTATGTTTGAATTTTCAAAATTGTATCTTGAACCTCTTTCATGTATGAATCCTTTATAACTTGATCATTTTCTAGATTTCATAAATATGTATGAATCAAATCATTTTTTGGATTTATCCATCTCAGATTATATATTTTGCATTATGTTCAACTCGATTTCTAAGCAAATATTTGCCTCATGTATCATATATTTTTGATATATTGGATAAATGATATGCATCATGATAACTTATGATGACTATTTTTTTTTAATTCACCTCTGATGACAAAGGGGGAGAAGTAAGTAATGATGAATAATTGAAAATCTTAATGTTTTGGTATCATATGTTATACCTAATGTGATGTTGATTTATTGTCATTGTGCATATTGTACTTCGATGATTTGAAATTATGATGCACAATGTATGAAATCTTTATACAATATGTTATATATGATCAAAATTATTTTACTTAAATTCAAAGGTTATTATTTCTTTTGAATTCAAGTTTATCTTATTTCGATATGGCATATAGATAGGGGGAGTTGAGTTTAACTCCATCAATTGGTTGTCATCATCAAAAAGGGGGAGATTGTTGAATCTCGAATTTGATTATGAAATCAATTAATAAATTTATTATCTAATCTATGCTTTGAGATAAGTGATACAGGACTAACCTTGATCAAAAGAGGCAAAACTATTAAAGCAAGAAGAATCAAGTATTGGGCCGGAGTCAAAGTTCGGGCATCAGGTCGGAAGAATCGGACAATGCGCCGAGAACGGATGTTGCAGGAGTCAACATGCCAATGGATCGGGCACTTCACCGAAGGTTCAGACGATGCATTGGAAGTTCATCGTAAGGTCACCGGATGTTCACCAGGAGAACCAATGACATGTCGGATAACTTAGATTCGTAGCTTGTAGTTGTTTATGTCTTAATGGTCGAAGGTTAGGTCAAAATTGAGTTGGTTTTGGGTGAAATCATACCAACTCAATTACGGACTAATCGAGCATAAATTGGGACTGATTTTGGCTCATTGAGAGGCCTATTCAGTGGCCCAAATATTATTGTAGGCGGTGGCATCGCCAAACTAGCGATAGAACCACCTACGAGTTGGAAAAGTGAAAAAGCAAACTTTTCCAGGTTGTAGATGGTAGTACCGCCTAGTCTGGGTGGTGGTACCACCCAATAGTAAAGCTGCAATAGTGGTACCACTCCAAACTAGTGGTAGTACCGCCAGAACCTCTGTTTATGAGGTTCTACGGGCGGTGGCACTGCCAAATGTAGGCGGTAGTACCACTCATACCCGTAAGACCCAGATATTTGAATTTTGGCTTCGTTTTTTGAACTATTTGAGGCCTATAAATACCCCACTCATCCCTGCAAGGATTACACAAGAAAAATTAAGCTAAAACTCTAGTAAATCAAGTTGTAATCTTGAAAAAGTCTTGAGGGTTCTCTCCCTTCTCTTGAAATGTTTAGAAATTTGTCTAAGGGAGGTGTGAGACTTGTGTTGGGAAATCTTATGGGGCGACATCTCATGCACAGCGGAAAAATAAAAAATAAAACCATAGATTTCCCATAGAATGGTTTCGTCATCTTGTGAAGATCGGTGCATAAAAACAAATCCATAAAAACTACATGTGTAAAAGAAAGTACCTAGGGAGATTGTATATCCCTAAATTCCTGCAGATCTGTAGGAAGGATGAAGGAGGTCAAGTGTCCTCCTCTCTAGCGGAATCAACATGGTAGGTACTGCAATGATGCACCTCTCTAGGGAGAGGAGAATAGGAGGTGGCCACCAAAAAGAACTTCTCAGCCTATAGAGCTTTGATTCCCTCCTATTTATAGAGGTCTCCTGTAAACCCTAATGGATCTTGCCCTGTTGGGTATTGGATCTCCATCCAATTACCCAAGCCTCTTGGATTAGTGGGTCTCTACCCAATAATCTCTTATTAGCAATTATTGGATCTCATCTTAGGATTCAATAATTCAGGGGCTTAATGGATATCCAATAAGATACGGGCTCTAGCGGATATCTCATATCTGAACCTTTACTCGTCGCAACACCTACCATATGTATGTGATCCTCTAGGCCCAATATCGAACTGGCTGTGAGTCATACTTGTCAGAACTCCTTCTGACTTAGTGAATTATTATCTCTATAATAATTCACCCAACTCATCGACTACAGACGTACTAGGCCACTACGCTGCAGCCCCCAGACAATACAGGGGAATCAAATCCTTTGGACCTATATGTCCTCAGTTACCATATATCTATAGTCCTTCATCCATCTAATATCCTAGAGACCCTATGCTAGGCATGGTGCTGTCAGGCTCATACGGTCTCTCCTCGAGTCTTGCTCTTATCGGATTCTCTCGGAGAACTCTTTCTCTCTCAATCTGCCTTAGCCAAGGATTTGTTCGAGCAAGAATACCTGAGATATTCCTCTCATGATACCGAGAGCGGATGATCCTCTATTGACACTCAATAGCCTTCGTAAGGTTGGCTACCACTCCCAATAACCGACCATATTAAATCTGAAACTTTCCAAACCTAGAAGTCTGGTATCAAAGAGTAGAGTACTCATATAGGACATCCTTGGTGTCTCAAGTCTAAGGACTAGATACACTACTGGGACTATGGAATCGCTGTCTGATGTTAGGTATCAATAACCATCCAACATTCCGTAGGCGGATCAATCAGTGAACTCATTCCTCAATGAGCACCTGTACTGTACCATTAGTGTCCCCATATGAGTAGCTATGAGACTAGCCACCTTCATCATATGGATGGGTATACAGAACACCAGTCTATCCGGTTGTCTCGATGTCCCTCTCAAGTAACCTCTGACCAAGATTATTTAGGATTTGTGTTTAAAGGTGAATCGGTCTCATTATCATGATCTCATCACAATCCAATTCCCATTGCACAGATCCAAGGACATCACAATATATGCAACATGCAGGATAAAGTGATAAAATACCTAATAATAAGCAAAGAGAAAGAGTGCATATCAAGTCACAAGTGTCATCACTCATGTGATTGGATTACAAAGTACATATGACTAGCAATCTCCCACTTAACCTAAAGCCAAGCACTAACATATCTGATCCCCATCAGACCTCTATGATGCTCAAAGATAATTTGAGTCAATGGCTTTGTCAATAGATCTGTAATATTATCTTCGGATGGAACTCTTTCCACTACTATATCTTTTTAGGCCACGATCTCTCTAATAAGCTAGAACCTCCTCAGAATACTTCTGATGAGACCCGGGTTCCCTTATTTGAGTAATCACCCTGTAGTTGTCACAATATAAGGGAATCAGCTCCTCATTGCTCGGGATGACTCCCAAATCTGTGATGAACTTCTTCATCTAGACTCTCCTTTGCTACCTCTGTCGCAGCAATGTATTCCGCCTCTATGGTCGAGTTAGTAGTAGTGTCTTACTTGGTACTCTTCAAGCATACTACTCCTCTATTCAAGGTGAACACATACTGTGAATTAGACTTGCTATCATCGACATCGGATTGGAAGCTCAAGTCTGTGTAGCCCTCAACCCTAAGGCTACTACCTCCATATACTAGTAAAAGATCCTTAGTCTTTCTCAAGGGCTTAAGGATACATTTTACTATTTCCTAGTGCTCCAAGCCTAGATCTACTTGAAACTTGCTCGTGACACTCAGAGCATGTGCTATATCAGGCCTAGTACATAGCATAGCATACATGATAGATCCTATTACTGAGGCATATGGTATCATATCCATGTGTGCCCTTTCTTCAGGAGTTTTTGGGGATAAACTCCTAGAAAGTAATATTCCATGTCTCATTGGTATGAGACCTCTCTTAGAATTTTTTATGCCAAATATTTTGACAATGGTGTCTATGGACCTGGACTAGGATAAGCCAAGCATTCTCTTGGATCTATCTCTATAGATCCATATCCCCAATATGCAGGATGCTTCCCCTAAGTCCTTCATGGAGAAGTACCTAGATAGCCAAGCCTTTACTATGGAGAGCATTCCAACACTATTTCCTATTAATACTCAATAGTCCTCGTAAGGTTGGCTACCACTGTAACATCCCTCATTTTTGAAAAAATATAAAAGGACTTATTAGTAAATATGAGGATTTCTTATAATAATCCTTTAGCACTAAATATTTTTATATTGAAAGTTTTGTGTTAGGGACCAAAATGTAAATATTAATAATTATATAGGATTTATGAAAGATTGGTATTCAGTTTAAAAAAAAAAGAAAAAAGAAAGAAAGAAAAAGAGAGGACAAGTGGCATTAGCTAACATAAGAATGAGCCACTTGTGTTAATTATGTGGATGACACATGTTTTCCTCATACATGCTTGCCACCTATCCTTACATTAGCCAAAACTTAAGCAAATAGATGAGGAGTTAAGGAAAACTTAACATGGGAAGCTTGCTGCTAATGTAGAGGAGAAGGAGAAGGAATTGAAGGAGAAGAAGAACTTTTGTCTTAGCTCAAGGTTTTGCATCAACTCTCCATAGTTGGGAATCAAACTTTTGTAAGGCAAGTGTTCTAACCCCATCCTAGAGATAAATTTTGATCCTTGTTTTCATCTTGATTCTAAGAAAATTGGGAGATTGTGGCTTCATGTAAGAAATCTATGCCATTTATACATCAAATGTTGGACCTGGAATTTTTTGGATTGTTGACCTTTCAGTACTCTTGTGGCCATAACTTTTTGCACCAAATTTTGATTGAGGAAAAACCTTCTTCATACGAAAGAAAACTTATAGAGCTTTCATTAGATATAAAAAATGAAAGATTTGGAGTAAATTTACCTATCCAAATATATGAATGAAAAGATCTTATATATTCGATGAAACAGATACTACAGCTCCTAACCTTCTGTTACTAAATGGCTTATAACTTTGATGAAAATTCTGAATTATTCAAATCATGATTCTTTAGAAACTAGATTCATATATCTTTCTTTTGAAACCTAATTTGGAAATTTTGAAGTATGTTTGCCCTCTAAAACATCTGTTTAAATTAATTCTACCAATTCTGCAAAACAGATATGATCAATTCTGACCTTTCTTTACTCTATTTATTGTAACTTCTTGTTAGGAACTCAAAAATTTACAAATATGAGTTTATCTGAAAATAGTTTGATACATCTTTCCAATGAAACCTATTATGAGTGAATTGGGGCATATTTGGTCACTTAAACAATTCAGGAAATATACCTTTCAAATTCTACTAGAATCAAGTTCTTTTGTTGTTGTTGTCTATTCATGTTTCATCCTATTGGAAACTGATTTAGCTTAATTCTTCTTCCATTGAGCTTTATATTAATCCTTTGAAATTCTTGTATTATTCATCCTGAAATTGTTTGTATACCTAAAATCTATTATGTAACGTTTATGTTTGCATTATCTTGTTTCGTAAAGGCACACGTATATTTTTGTTGTTCCGCATGTGCTTCCGATATATGCCAATGTTATTATTTGTACTATCCTTTTGTACTCTGGTGTCTTGTGGAATAATGTGAACTTTTACCAAAAATGGTAAAGGGAGTTATGCTTAAAGCCCGCGATTGCTCTACCGGCCCCATTGACTTCACTAAGATGTGGGTAGATGGAGCTCCCAGACGTGGGAGACTAATGTTTGGTGGTCATCCAGAAATGGATGAATCACGTTATGAATGTGGTCCCATAGTACCCTCTATGTTTTTTTGATATGATATCCAAGGCTTTGCTTACGAGATTATATTTATGCTTTGGATAAAAAAAAATGGAATGCATGCTACATCAAAAATGACATACAAGCTTGTGTTTGTTATTCAGTTCACTTGTTATACTTTGAAGTGCTTTGTATGTCATTGTTATGCTCCCAAACACTCTTACGCCTTTGATATGTGCCTAAATGCTTCTTTTGCTAATGAAATGCTCCAATTTTCTTTCTCCTATTGTTATGTATAATGCTGGTTTCAAATGAGATAACCCTTTGTGATTTTATATCAAATGTGATGCTTTTCATTGAACCCTTATAGCTATGCTTTTGTATTTTGATATCAAGCCTGCTTGAACTGCTCCTATCGCCATGGATATGTTAGTCGCTTGCTGAGCTCTTTATGCTCACCCCGTTACTATATATAAATTTTTCAGGTTAGCTTGTCATGTACGGAAAAGCTAGAATTGGGTTGAAGCAAAGAAAGGCTAGAAGATTTTTGGGCTAAGTTTTTGTTATATAGTATACTTTACTTCTGATGAAATGTTAAGGATATGTTGATACTTATGTGTTGTAAAAGTTTAAATGACCGCTCATGTTGATGGAATGATAAGTTTAAATAGCATAAGGATATGAACTTGCGGTAAATATTATTTTTGTGATTGTATATATTTCTATGATTATGGACTTGTGTTGTAGTTGATGTTTAGTTGAGTTAGCTTTGGATTTTATGAATTTCTGAGGGAAGTGGAGTATGATTTTATGAAATGTACAGGTTGATGAATTGTGAATATTGATTTGAATGGTTCTTAGTATCCTCAAATTGTTAGAATGGATCCTGGATTGAATGTTGATGAATTATATTATTATGGATTTAAGACAGGATCACACCTGAATGTGATGATTTGGGAGGCGTGACAGAAGTGGTATCAGAGCATGATTTGAGGATTTCTAAGAAATTTGATATGCTAGATGCATAATAAATTTTGAGGTCTAGTGATTTCTATTTAGAGACTAATCAAAAGTTTTCTTTTGTTGTTTTTAGGAAGCAAGGACGACAAGGTTGTTGAATCTCGGATTTTGATGATGAAACTAATTGAGTGTGTTTTGTTGTCTAACTGCGTTTTGAGTTACGCAGGTCTACTATCGATTAGGTTTAGACAGTTGACACTGGAGGAATTGACGTTGCGCCGGAGGTGATCACGTCAGGATATTGGATGTCGAGCTGGAGGTTCAGTCGACTATCGGCAGGAGGCTTCGTACGTCGGGCATCGGACCAAGAAGTGCGGAGTTGCGCTATGGATATCGGGGTTGCGGAGGTCAACTGCCGATTGGGCAACAAGCCGCTAGAGAGGGTGATGTGGCGAAGGATCGGACGGTTACCACCAATGATGTGACAGCAACCGAATATCAATTCTCATTGTAATAACCGCTCAGATCGAAGTAGAGTGTTTGTTGTTTGTGTGCAGGAGTAACTACGATAAGGATGAAGACGTAAAGCGAAACAAAGGGTCGAAGTCAAGTGTGATGGATCGTTGGGAGTTCGAGAGTTTGACGGAAGTCCGAAGATTCGTTGGGAGTGCTGTTGGAACTGGCCGAGAATGAGTAGGAAGCTTACCGAAGGGTTTTCGGAAGTTCGCCGGGAGGTTCGTCGGAAGTTCGTGGAGCTTACCAAGAAAGATCGGAGCTTGCCAAAGAAGCTCGGGGGAACTCGCCAAGATCATCATGGAGTCCGAGAGCTTACCGGGAGTCCGCAGGATGGTTTCTGAGGGATCGTCGGAAGACCGCCGGAAGTTCGCCGGAAGCTCGACGGAAGAAGACTTGACTTGCGGACTTTGTAATAGCTTAGGAATGTCTTTAATTTCATAGTTAGTACATTAATTTGGGTTAGGATTAGAGGTTAATCCTTTAACCCGAAGTAGGGGCCATTGGGCCTTAGTTTGGGCCAAAGTTTTTGGCCCAAACAGCACCAACGCATGCTATGTGCATGCTAAATGCATGGTACTGTAGCATGGCACTATAGCATGGCACTATTCCGGTAGCAGCACCACTGCGCAGAGTAGCGTAGCACCGCTGCAGCGGCGGTAGCACCGCCGTCAGCGAGAACCGCTGGGTGTGTCATGCCAAGATCGACAAGACTGAAAAACTCAAAAGATTCAAATTTTTGGCTCCAAGTTTGGGCTCCAAATTTGAATCACTTTGAGGCTTATAAATACTCCTTCCTTTTCAGCTGAAAAAGATAGAACCCTTTTGAGAGTTAGAATCTTGGTTTTGAGCTTTTGAAAAGTCTTGTTCTTGCTAAGTGTTCACCTCCTTCTTCTCCTTGAGAAATCTTGTAAGAGTGTGAACCACTTGTAAAGGGTTGTAAGAGGGGTATTTGGTCCTTCCCCTTCAAAGGATTTGATAGTGGAAGAAGGGAGCCTCATCGGAGAAGGCTTCGGAAGTGGATGTAGGTCACTTTGACCGAACCACTATACATCGCTGCATCTTGATTGTGTGAGTGTTTAAATTTCTGTTTTACTTTGCTGCAAGCCTTTACTTTACTTGCTCCACTTCCTTTTTATCTTTGTACGCATGCTTCAAAGTTAGAACGCAAAAATCGGTTTCAAATGAAACGTTGCTTTCATCGTACGAAGTTTCCGAAGCTTGTTTTAAATCGCTGAAAAATCCATCGTTTTATCCGCTGCACTAATTCACCCCCCCTCTTAGTGCCGCTCGATCCCTAACAAAGGTCATCTGGTTCTCCTGTTGCATCTACTTCCGATTAATTAAGTGGAATTATGAAAACTATGGAGGCTATGACACAAGTGATGCAACAACAAGTCCGACAAGGAAGAAATGATGAAGCGGGGACTTCAAACCAGACTGGGTTGGAAATCGAACAATTTAAGAAGCTTAGTCCTCCTAGTTTTAGTGGTGAGCTTGATCCAATGGTAGCAGAACAATGGATGATGCGGATAGAAAAAATATTTGACGTTTTAAGTTGCCCTGATGATAAGAAGGTTTCTCTTGCTTCCTTCATGCTAGAAGGTGAGGCTGAGCACTGGTGGCGAACCATGAAGAGGATTTCTGAAGCTCGACAGGAGCCAATCACTTGGAAGGTATTTACAGAAAAGTTCAATGAAAAATATTTTTCAGATTGTATTAGAGAGCAGAAAGAATTGGAGTTCCTGAATCTCATCCAGAGAAATTTGACAGTAGCCAAATATGAGTCTAAATTCACTGAGCTCTCTAGATTTTCCACGCATATGATTGACGATGAATCTAGAAAAGCAAGAAGGTTTGAAAGGGGACTAAGGCCAGTAATAAGAAGCTGGATATCAACTTTAAAACTCCAGGTATACATTGACGTAGTAGAAAGAGCTTTAATACTTGAAAAAGACTTGGAGGAGATCCAAGAAATCAGGGACAAGAACAGCAAGGATAAGTTTGTTGGTAGAAGTAAGAGAGAAAATGAAGTAGAAAGAAGTAACAAGAGGGTAAAGGCACCTAGATTTGAGAAAGGAAATCTATCACAAAGAACTCTATCGTGTGCAAAATGTGGACGTAATCATGAAACGAGTGAGTGTTTTCGGGTGACTGGAGCCTGTTTTGCCTGTGGAAAGTTGGATCATAAAGTAAAAGACTGCCCACTAAACAAGAAGAAAGAGCCATAGCCCCCTAAGCCAACAGCCCATGCTAGAGTCTATGCTATCACAGAACAAGATTTCAGAGCCTCTAAATCAATGGTTGAAGGTATTCTACATGTTTTAATAGAAATGCAAAAGTTTTGTTTAATCCTGGTTCCAACTTATCTTTTGTTTCACACTATTTTACTTGTCACTTGGGCATTCAACCTAAACCACTGGATTATTTGCTACACGTAACTACTACTGTTGGGGATTCCTTGACTACAAATTTGGTTTATCCATCATGTTTGATTTCTATTGGAGAACATGAACTCTTTGCTGATTTGATACTCTTAGAAATCCAAGGTTTTGATATTATACTGGGCATGGATTGGTTATCTTCCTATCATACTAGTATTGATTGCTATACAAAAATAATTACTTTCTGCATATCAAATCAGCCTATCTTCTACTTTGAGGGTATTAAGCATGATTTGCCTCCTTGCTTAATATCAGCACTTCAAACTCAACGCCTTATGCAGAAAGGATATTTTTGTTATGTTATATATGTAAAGGAGCATTCAGAATAAGAAACTCACCTAAACGAAATTTTCATGGTTAAAGAGTTCCCTGATGTATTCCCGGAGGATTTGCTTGGATTTGTTATTAATTTAGTCCCCGGGACGACCTCAATATCTAAACCTCCTTATAGAATGGCACCACTCAAGCTCGAGGAATTGAAGAAATAAATACAAGAGTTATTAGATAAGGGTTTCATTCGACCCAGCATCTCACCGTGGGGTGCTCCAGTGCTGTTAGTTAAGAAAAAGGATGGGAAGTTGAGGCTTTGTATTGATTATAGACAGTTGAATCAGGTGACCATCAAAAACAAGTATCCCCTACCCAGGATTGATGATTTGTTTGATCAATTGTAGGGTGCACAACTATTCTCCAAGATTGATCTAAGATCAGGTTACTATCAGTTGAAGGTCAAGAAGGAGGATATTCCAAAAACAGCCTTTAGAACTCGATATGGTCACTATGAATTTTTAGTAATGCCTTTTGGCTTGACTAATGCCCCTACAACTTTTATGGAACTGATGAACAGAATATTTCAGCCACTCTTAGATAATTGTGTAATTGTATTCATTGATGACATATTAGTATATTCAAGGAGTAATCAGGAGCATGAGAAACACTTGAGAAATGTATTATCCATACTAAGAGAAAAAAAAGCTGTATGCAATGAATTTTGGTTGAAGGAAATTACTTTCTTAGGCCACGTGATTTCAGGAAAGGGCATATCTATTGATCCAAAGAAGGTGGAAGCAGCAGTTAATTGGGAAGTACCAACAAATGTAATAGAAGTTAGAAGTTTCTTGGGCATGGCAGGTTATTACAGGAGATTTATGGAGGGATTTTCTCAAATTTCTCATCCCCTCACCAAACTGACTCAAAAGAATGTGAAATTTGAATGGAGTAGTGATTGTGAGCAATGTTTCCAAGAATTAAAAAGAAGATTGACTAGTGCCCCTATTCTCACTATTCTGAGTGGTAACGAAGGATTCGTAATTTATACTGATGCTTCAAGAAAGGGTTTTGGATGTGTTTAAATGCAAGAAGGGAAAGTAATTGCTTATGTTTCTTGGCAGCTGAAGAGTTATGAATTGAATTATCCGACTCATGATTTAGAATTGGCAGCAATCATCTTTGCTCTAAAGATTTGGAGACATTACTTGTATGGGCGGACATTTGATATCTTTACTGATCACAAGAGTTTAAAGTACATTTTTACATAGAAAGAGTTAAATATGAGGCAGTGAAGATGGATAGAACTTCTAAAGGATTATGATTGTACCATCCGTTATCACCCAAGTAAAGTAAATATTGTAGCTGATGCACTTAGTAGAAAATCTACAAGTTTTATGGCTGACTTGGTTGTGAAACAATGGAAGCTATTGGAAAGAAATTATCATTCGAATGTAATGAGGAAAGGGCAAGAATCAATAATGTTGATGGCCTCTATCCAAGTGCAAACTGATCTCATTCAACAAATTAAAGAAGGACAACTACGAGATCCATATTCAATATACTTGAGGAATAAAGTTGAAAAGGGATTGAAGTTGAATTTTTAAATTTCAGATGATAGCCTATTGAGATTTGGGGATAGAATATGTATTTCAAATGACCCAGATTTCAAGAACCAAATCTTGAAGGAAGGTCATAATTCAAAGTACATCATGCATCCTGGTAGCACTAAAATGTATAGAGATCTCCAAAATCATTATTGGTGGAAAGACATGAAGAAAGAGATTATAATATATGTTTCAAGGTGTTTGACATGTCAATAAATCAAAGCAAAACACCAGAGACCTGGAGGTTTGTTACAGCCCTTAGATATTCCTGAATGGAAATGGAAATACATTACTATGGACTTTATTTCAGGACTACCCATAACCTCTAAAAAGCATGATGCTATTTGGGCCATTATCGATAGGTTAACCAAATCTGCATATTTCTTACCAATCAATATGACTTATTCCCTTGATAGGCTTGCAAATTTGTATATTGATGAAATAGTAAGACTTCATGATGTCCCAAAGGAGACCATCTCGGACAAAGACTCCAGATTTCTTTCTAGATTATGGAGGAGATTACAAGATTCTATGGGCACCAAAGTAAAGTTTAGCACTGCCTAGCACCCTCAGACTGATGGTCAATCTGAAAGAACTATTCAAGTACTTGAGGATTTTCTTAGAGCCTATGTTATAGATTGGAGAGGTCAATGGATAAAGATATTTCTCTTATTGAGTTCACTTACAATAATAGTTACCATTCGAGCATTCAGACGGCTCCTTATGAAGCATTGTATGGGCGAAAGTGCAGAACGCCTATATGTTGGGAAGAAGTTAGTGATAGAAAGTTGTTAGTACCAGATAAAGTACAAGAGACTACTGAAAAGATTCAAGTTATCAGAAAGAGGCTAAAGACTGCTCAGAGTCGACAAAAGAGCTATGCTGATAACAGAAGACGAGATATCGAGTTCCAAGTAGTAAATTTTGTATCCCTAAAGGTCTCTCCTTCTAAAGGCATTGTAAGATTTGGAAAGAAAGAAAAGTTAAACCCAAGGTTTATTGGACCCTTTGAAATCCTTGAAAGAATTAGCTCTGTCGCTTACAAGATTGCCTTGCCACCATCGTTGTATCATATCCATGATATATTTCATGTTTCAATGCTTAGAAAGTATATACCTGATCTCTCTCATGTCATTGAGTATGAGCCAATTGTGATTGAGAAAGATTTATTTTACAAGGAAGAGCCCATTCAGATTATTGATAAGAAAGAGAAGATCTTAAGAAATAGAATCATTACTCTAGTTAAAGTAATTTGGAAGCACCATTCTACAAATGAAACGACCTGGGAGCTAGAGGATGAAATGAAGAAAGCTTATCCTCATCTTTTCATCGAAAGAGGTATGACTAATTTAGAGGACTAAATTTTCTTTTAAGGAGGGGAGAGTGTAACATCCCTTATTTTTGAAAAAAATTAAAAGGACTTATTAGTAAATATGAGGATTTCTTTTAATAATCCTTTAGCACTAAATATTTTTATATTGAAAGTTTTGTGTTAGGGACCAAAATATAAATATTAATAATTATATAAGATTTATGAAAGATTGGTATTCAGTTTAAAAAAAAATAAAAAAGAAAGAAAGAAAAAGAGAGGACAAGTGGCATTAGCTAACATAAGAATGAGCCACTTGTGTTAATTATGTGGATGACACATGTTTTCCTCATGCATGCTTGTCACCTATCCTTGCATTATCCAAAACTTAGGCAAATAGATGAGGAGTTAAGGAAAACTTAACATGGGAAGCTTGCTGCCAACGTAGAGGAGAAGGAGAAGGAATTGAAGGAGAAGAAGAACTTTTGTCGTAGCTCAAGGTTTTGCATCAATTCTCCATAGTTGGGAATCAAATTTTTGTAAGGCAAGTATTCTAACCCCATCCTAGAGATAAATTTTGATCCTTGTTTTCATCTGCATTCTAAGAAAATTGGGAGATTGTGGCTTCATGTAAGAAATCTATGCCAATTATACATCAAATATTGGACCTAGAATTTTTTGGATTGTTGACCTTTTAGTACTCTTGTGGCCATAAATTTTTGCACCAAATTCTGATTGAAGAAAAACCATTTTCATACGAAAGAAGACTTATAGAGCTTTCATTAGATATAAAAAATAAAAGATTTGGAGTAAATTTACCTATACAAATATATGAATGAAAAGACCTCATGTATTCGGTGAAACAGATACTACAGCTCCTAACCTTCTGTTACTAAATGGCTCATAACTCTCTGATGAAAATTCTGAATTATTCAAAACTTGATTCTTTGGAAACTAGATTCATATATCTTTATTTTGAAACCTAATTTGGAAATTTTGAAGTATGTTTGCGCTCTGAAACAACTGTTTAAATTGATTATACCAATTCTGCAAAACAGATATGATCAATTCTGACCTTTCTTTACTCTATTTGTTGTAACTTCCTGTTAGGAACTCAAAAATTTACAAATCTAAGTTCATCTGAAAATAGTTTGATACAGAGAATTGGAATATATTTGGTCACTCAAACAATTTAGGAAATATACCTTTCGAATTCTGCTAGAATCAAGTTCTTTTGTTATTGTTGCCTATTCATGTTTCATCCTATTGGAAACTAATTTAGCTTAATTCTTCTTCAGTTGAGCTTTATATTAGTCCTTTGCAATTCTTGTATTATTCATCCTAAAATTATTTGTATATCTGAAATCTATTATGTAATATTCATGTTTGCATTTTCTTGTTTCATAAAGGCACACGCATATTTTCGTTGTTCCGCATGTGCTTCCAATATATGCCAATGTTATTGTTTGTACTACCCTTTTGTACCCTGGTGTCTTATGGGATAATGTGAACCTTTGCCAGAAATAGTAAAGGGAGTTATGCTTAGAGCCCGTGATTGCTCTACCGGCCCCGTTGACTTCACTCAGATGTGGGTGGATGGAGCTCCCAAACGTGGGAGACTAATATTTGGTGGTCATCCAGAAATGGATGAATCATGTTATGAATATGGTCCCACAACACCCTCTATGTTTTTTTGATATGATATCCAAAGCTTTGCTTACGAGATTATATTTATGCTTTAGATAAAAAAAATAGAATGCATGCTATATCAAAAATGACATACAAGCTTGTGTTTGTTATTCGGTTCACTTGATATACTTTGAAGTGCTTTGTATGTCATTGTTATGCTCCCAAACACTCTTACGCCTTTAATATGTACCTAAATGCTTCTTTTGCTAATGAAATGCTCCAATTTCCTTTCTCCTATTGTTATGTATAATGCCGGTTTCAAATGAGATAACCCTTTGTGATTTTATATCAAATGAGATGCTTTTCATTGAACACTTGTAGCTATGCTTTTATATTTTGATACCAAGCCTGCTTGAACTACTCCTATCACCATGGATATATTAGTCACTTGCTGAGCACTTTATGCTCACCCTGTTGCTATATATAAATTTTTCAGTTAGCTTGTCACGCACGGAAAAGCTAGAATTGGGTTGAAGTAAAGAATGGCTAGAAGATTTTTGGGCTAATCTTTGTTGGTTGATAGGTTTTTGTTGTTAGTATACTTTACTTCTGATGAAATGTTAAGGATATGTTGATACTTATGTGTTGTAAAAGTTTAAATGACTGCTCAGGTTGATGGAATAATAAGTTTAAATTACATAAGAATATGAACTTGCAGTAAATATTATTTTTGTGATTGTATATATTTCTACGATTATGGACTTGTGTTGTGGTTGATGTCTAGTTGAGTTGGCTTTGGATTTTATGAATCTCCGAGGGAAGTGGAGTATGATTTTATGAAATGCACAGGTTGATGAATTGTGAATATTGATTTGAATAGTTCTTAGTATCCTCAAATTATTAGAATGGATCCTGGATTAAATTGTTGATGAATTATATTATTATGGATTTAAGACGGGATCACACCTCCTGAATGTGATGATTCGGGGGGCATGACAACCACTCCCAATGACCGATTGTACTAGATCTGAAACTTTCCAAACCTATAAGTTTGGTATCAAAGAGTGGAGTACTTATACAGGACATCCTTGGTGTCTCAAGTCTAAGAACCAGATACGCTACTAGGACTACGGAATCGTTGTCTGACATGAGGTATCAATAACTATCCAACATTCCGTAGGCGGATCAATTAGTGAACTCATTCCCTAATGAGCACCTACACTATACCCTTAGTGTCCCCACATAAGTAGCTATGAGACCAGCTACCTCCATCATATGAACGGGTATACAGCATACCAGTTTATCCGGTTATCTCGATATCCTTCTCGAGTAACTTATGACTAGGATAATTTACGATCTGTGTTTAAATGTGAATCGGTCTCATTATCATGATCCCATCACGATTCGATTCCCATTGCACAGATCCAAGGACATCACAGTATATGCAATACGCAAGATAAAGTGATAAAATGCCTAATAATAAGCAAAGAGATAAAGTGCATATCAAGTCACAAGTGCCATCACTCATGTGATTGGCTTGTAGGGCACATATGACTAGCAATCTCTCACTTGACCTAAAGCCAATCACCAACATGTCTAATCCCCATTAGACATCTGTGACGCTCAAAGACAATATGAGTCAATGGCTTTGTCAGTGGATCTACAATGTTATCTTCGGATGGAACTCTTTCCATTACTACATCTTTTCAGGCCATGATCTCTCTAATAAGTTGGAACCTCCTCAGAACACTTCTGATGAGACCCGGGTTCCCTTATTTGCGTAATCACCTTGCAATTATCGCAATATAAGAGAATCGACTCCTCGCAACTCGAGATGACTCCTAGATCTGTGATGAACTTCTTAATCCAAACTCCCTCCTTTGCTGCCTCTACCGCAGCAATGTATTCCGCCTCTATGGTCGAGTCAGTAGTAGTGTATTACTTGGAACTCTTCCAACATACTGCTCCTCCATTCAGGGTGAATACATACACTGAATTAGACTTACTATCATCGATATCAGACTAGAAGCTCGAGTCCGTGTAGCCCTCAACCCTGAGGCTACTACCTCCATATACCAGTAAAAGACTCTTAGTCCTTCTCAAGTACTTAAGGATACTTTTACTGCTTTCTAGTGCTCCAAGCCTGGATCTGCCTGATATCTGCTTGTAACGCTCAGAGCATGCGCTATATCAGGCCTGGTACATAGCAGAGCATACATGATAGATCCTATCGCTGATGCATATGGTATCATATCCATGTATGCCCTTTCTTTAGGAGTCTTTGAGGTCATACTCTTAGAAAGTGATATTTCATGTCTCATTAGTATGAGACCTCTCTTGGAATTTTTCATGCCAAACCTTTTGATAATGGTGTCTATGTACCTAGACTAGGACAAGCCAAGCATCCTCTTGGATCTATCTCTATAGATCCGTATCCCCAATATGCAAGATGCTTCCCCTAAGTCCTTCATGGAGAAGTGCCTCGATAACCAAGTCTTTACTATGGAGAGCATTCCTATATCATTCCCAATGATAAGGATGTCATTCACATATAATACCAAAAAGGTGATAGTGCTCCCACTTACTTTCCTGTACATACAAGGCTCATCTTCATTCTTAACGAAGTCATAAGATCTGATTGCCTCATCAAAACTTATGTTCCAACTTTAGGAAGCTTGCTTCAATCCATAAATAGACTTAAGTAACCTGCACACCTTATTTGGGTTATCCTTGGATACGAATCCCTCAGGCTATATCATATACACCTCCTCCTTGAGATTACCATTGAGGAATGCGGTTTTGACATTCATCTGCCAGATCTCATAATCATAGTGTGCTGCAATAGCCAATAGAATTCGAATGGATTTTAGCATGGCTACAGGTGAGAAAGTTTCGTCATAGTCAACACCTTGCCTTTGACGATTCCCCTTAGCCACTAGCCTTACTTTATAGGTCTCTACCTTTCCATCTACTCCAATCTTCTTTTTGAAGATCCACTTGCAACCAATGAGTACAATACCATTGGGTGCATCAACTAGCTTCCAAAACTTGTTGGAGTACATGGAACCCATTTCTGAATTCATGGCTTCTTGTCATTTCCCAAAGTCTATGCTCATAATAGCCTCCTCGTAGGTCTGAGAATCAATATTCTTAACATCCTCTCTTCTGATATGTCCCACATATCTCTTAGGAGGATGAGATACTCTATCGGACCTACGTAAAGTTGGAACTTGTGTATTAGGTATCTGAACAGATTCTGGAATGATGCTTGAGCTAGGTTCTCCAACCTCGCTCAACTCTATCATGCTCCCACTATCTCCACCAAAAATGTGTTCCTTCTCAAGGAACACTGCTCTCTTGGCTACAAAGACCTTTCGGTCCTTAGGGTGATAGAAATAATACCCACAAGTTTCTTTGGGGTATCCCACGAACTTGCACTGTTCCATCCTAGATTCCAACTTGTCAGGGTTGTGTCTCTTAACATAGGCAGGGCACCGCCAAATCTTAACAACTTTAAGATTGGGCTTCTTCCCATTCCATATCTCATATAGAGTAGACATCACTGATTTAGTTGAAATTCTATTCAAAAGGTAAGCTGCGGTCTCTAAAGCATATCCTCAGAATGAGATGGGTAGGTCGGCGAAACACATCATGGAACACACCATGTCTAACAGTATGCAATTTCTCCTTTCTGATACACCATTAAGCTGTGGTGTATAAGGAGGTGTCCATTGGGATAATATCCCATAGCCTTTGAGGAACTAAGTGAACTCTACACTCAAGTACTCACCTCCTCGATCTGATCGAAGGGTTTTAATACTCTTTCCAGTCTGGTTCTCCACTTCATTTTTATATTCCCTGAATTTCTCAAAAGTCTCAAACTTATACTTCATCAAGTACACATGTCCGTATCTTGAGAAATCATCAGTGAAGGTAATATAGTAGGAGTAACCACCTATGGCATGAGTCGACATGGGACCGCATACATCACTATGTATGAGTTCCAATAACTCAGTATCTCTCTCTCCAGTTCCACTAAATGGAGAGTTGGTCATCTTTCCCGAAGGCAAGGTTCGCAAGTCGCATATGACTCATAGTCAAATGGATCTAAATATCCATTCTTCAATAACTTTTGAATCCTTCCCTCCTGGATGTGACCTAGCCTACAATGCCAAAGATATGCATTATTCACCTCTTCTCGTTTCCTCTTAGACTTGCTTATACTCATGATATGTGGAGTTGTATCTAACATATATAAACCATTATGCATTGTTCCTCTCGTGATAATCTCATCATCTAATATTATTGAACAACCATTGTTCTCAAAAACTAATTTATATCCGATAACTGTCAAACATGAAATGGAAATAATATTTTTGATAATAGAAGGAACATAATAGCATGCATCTAATGCAATAATAGCTCCACCAGGTAGATGTAAGGTGACCTTGCCAATAGCCACTGTAGCAACCTTTGCTCCATTGCCTATCTTAAGGTCCATCTCGCCTCTGTTCAATCTCCTAAGTCCTGCCAAAACCTGCAATGAATTGTAAATATAATAAGCACTCCCAGTATCCAATACCCATGTGTTATCATAAGATTCTGACAAATGGAGACTAATCATGAATGTACCTGAAGCTTCTGCAAGCTTCTGTTTCGCCCTCTCTACAAGGTACTCTTTGTAGTTCCTTTTCCAATGCCCATCTTTGCCGCAGTGGAAGTACTAGCCTTTTTCCTTTGTTGGGTCTTTCTTGGCAACCTTTGTCTTACCTATTTTGCCCTTGCCCTTGCCCTTCTTAATGGTCTTCTCAGCCTTCCTTTTCTTTCTGTTCTCACCAGTATAGAGAACCGGCTTCTCTTTCTTGATGGTGCTCTCTGCTTCTCTCAACATATTGAGGAGCTCTGAGAGGGTCACATCAAGTTTATTCATATTAAAATTCATTATGAACTGAGAAAAGGAATCTGGTAGGGAATGAAGCACAAGATCGACACACAAGTTATCCTCTAGGACCATTCCTAGACTTGTGAGTTTCTCAATCCACTCAATCATTTTAAGGACATGGTTCTGAACCGGTGTTCCCTTAGTCATCCTAGCATGGTAAAGACTCTTTGATATCTCATATCGCTGAGTTCTTCCCTGTTCCTCAAATAGTTTGCAGAGATGTAGGAGTATAGAATTAGCATCCATAATTTCATGTTGTCTCTGTAACTCACTAGTCATAGAGGCCAACATATAACACTGAGCAAGAGTGGAATCATCTAAGTACTTCACATAATGAGCGATCTCATCCTCGCTTACCCCTTCGTCGGGCATAGGGATTACTGTATCAAGGACATACGCGATTTTCTCTGCCGTGAGAACGATTCTCAGATTATGAAGCCAATCCGTATAATTTGGACCAGTGAGGTGGTTGGCATTAAGTATGCCACGTAAAGGATTTGAAAGTGATATTTTTTTGAAATAAAAGATGTAGTAGAAATAAATAACATGCAGACTTCACAGAAATTTAAATAATTAAGATAAGGACTTCTATCTTAATGTATTTTCACTAATTTTTCGTGAGACACGCAACACCCTCCGGTATGTGAATCGGAGACCCCCGACGGATCTCTAGTGGGGATCAGGATCCAATCGACATCTTAACGTAACCTCGAGGGACTCAACCAATCACGTTAAGCCCGTAAAGGTAGGCAACTCTTGCCAATCACAACTCCTTGTGATTCCCATCCTGTTCGACCTCTGAACCCCCATGGCCTCGAGAGACTCGACCAACCATGATATTCAGTTAATTCATTATCATCGTTACCAGATGAGTCTGATTCGATGATATACTCTCGAGGGACTCGACCAAGCATACCATGTCCTCAGGTCACCAATGACATCTCTATGTCGTAGATAAGATAGCAAAACGCGATATAGGTGAGTCTCGAAGGACTCGACCAACTCAACCTATACCGGGAATCGGTTCCTACCTATAACGATGGAATGTCATGTGGGTCAATCTAATTACCTCACGTTTACCGACTTAATATTATTAATAGAGGAGATTTTGGTTTGGTCTCCTAATATAATGTGTCATACACATACATATACGTATTTAATATATATATCTACATCGCATGTAATATATATATATATATATATATATATATATATATAGTAGGTGTATAACTAATCACACATCACATGAGCAATCACACCAGATGATCATGGACCATATCCTAATGTGATCAAGCCCGAGCCAGTAGGCCCAATCACTCACATCAAGATCTATGTGTGCTTCGGCGCATCTCTATGCCCTGTGATCATCCATGTCGCTTCATCGGATCCGTCGGCATCTCAACGCATCTCCATGCATTGGATCGTCCGTCTCGGCCTCGTGAGTCATGCTACCACTATGCATCCTCATGTAATTACAACATAATTACAAGCACGTAGGCCCAACAATAAACAAAAAAAATAGAGGCTCGCAGACCCCAATAATAATAATCACATGTACACACATCACATCACAAGTCCATATGATCATCTATCCACATCATACATCACATGTATATGTTATTTTATAGGACTACTAGACAAAAATAATAGTTAATTAAACTATTTAATTAACATATTTAATTTTCTGAAATCAGGGACATAAAGAAAAATTTTGAATTCCCAGGGGCATTCTGGTCATTTGGCCATAAGGGATAAAATTAGGATTTAAAAAATTCCTAGGGGTATTTTAGTCATTTTATCAAAAGGGATAGAAATCAAAATTTTTAAAATTCCGAGGGGCAAAACTATCTTTTGTCCAAAAATCCTAGTACCTTCCCTTCTATAGAGTTGCGGCCGCTGCTACCCTGCCGACGATGGCCACTACGGCCGGGTGCACCACCCTTGCTCACGGGCACAGGTCTGTCCGTGGGCGATGCTGCCCCTTGCGGGTGCGCCCACATATGCGGGCAGATCAACCGCAGGCGGCGCTGCCCCTTGCGGGTGTAGTGCCTGCCGGCGCCCCTGCCCATGCGGGCGCTTTTGCCCGCAGTCGCAGCGCTCGCAGGCAGCATCGATTCCTGCGGGCAAGCCGATGGTGCAGGCAGCCTGCAGGTGCTACCTACTGGCGGTCCGCAGCTTACCGACCGGTTGCCGCCTGCACGCAGGCCATCGACCACCGGTTGCTGCTTGTGGCTATTGCACGAGCACAACAAGGGCAGCAACAGTTGCTGCCCTTCCTGGCCCTTTTGCGTCAATGATTTTGGTATTAAAAGCAAATCTAAAACATAACACACGTAGTTTAAGATCCGATCTTCGCACGAACAACCTGGCTTTGATACCACTGTTGGGAAATCCACAAGGGGAGCGACATCACATGTGCAGCGGAAGAACAGAAAAACAAAACCCCAGATTTCCCGTAGAAAGTTTTCGTCGTCTTGCGAAGATCGGTGCGTCAAAAATAAATCCGCAAAACTGCACGTGTAAAAGAAGATACCTAGGGAGATCGTATATCCCTGAATTCCTACAGATCTGTAGGAGAGGATGAAGGAGGTCAAGCATCCTCCTCTCTAGCGGTATCCACACAGCAGGGATTGCAACGATGCACCTCTCTCTCTGGGAGAGGAGAACAGGAGGTGGCTACCAAAAGAAACCCTCAGCCTATAGAGATTTGGTTCCCTCCTATTTATAGAGGCCCCTTGAAAACCCTAATGGATCTTTTGCCCTATTGGGTATTGGAACTCCATCCAATTACCTAAGCCTATTGGATTAGTGGGTCTCTACCAATAATCTCTTATTAGCAATTAATGGATCTCATCTTAGAATCTAATAATTCAGGGGTTTAATGGATATCCAATAAGATAGGGGGTTCAGTGGATATCTCATATCTGAACCTCTACTCATCGCAACACCTACAATATGTGTGTGACCCTCTAGGCCCAATATCGACCTGGTCGTGAGTCATACTTGTCAGAACTCCTTCTGATTTAGTGAATTATTATCTCTATAATAATTTACCCAACTCATCGACTGCAGACGTACCAGGCCACTACGCCGCAGCCCCCAAACAATACAGGGGAATCCAATCTTTTAGACCTATCTGTCCTCGGTTACCATGTATCTATAGTCCCTTATCCATCGAATATCCTAGAGACCCTATACTGGGCATGGTGTTGTCAGGCCCATACGGTCTCTCTTCGAGTCTTGCTCTTATCGAATTCTCTCGGAGAACTCTTTCTCTCTCAATCCGAATAACCTTGGCCAAGGATTTGTTCGAGCAAGAACACATGAGATATTCCTCTTATGATACCGAGAGCGGATGATCTTCTATTGACACTCAATAGCTCTCGTAAGGTTGGCTACTACTCCCAATGGTTGGCTATACTAGATCTGAAACTTTTCAAACCTATAAGTTCAGTATCAAAGAGTAGAGTACTCATACAGGACATCCTTGGTATCTCAAGTCTAAAGACCAGATACACTACTGGGACTACGGAATCGCTGTCTGACGTGAGGTATCAATAACCATCTAGCATTACGTAGGTGGATCAATCAGTGAACTCATTCCCCAATGAGCACCTGCACTGCATCCTTAGTATCCCCACACGAGTAGCTATGAGACCAGCAATAACACATGGGATACTCCTCTCATGATACCGAGAGCGGATGATCCTCTATTGACACTCAATAGCCCTCGTAAGGTTGGCTACCACTTCCAATGACCGGCTGTACTAGATCTGAAACTTTCCAAACCTATAAGTTCGGTATCAAAGAGTGGAGTACTTATACAGGACATCCTTGGTGTCTTAAGTCTAAGGACCAGATACACTACTGGGACTACGGAATCACTGTCTGACATGAGGTATCAATAACCATCCAGCATTCCGTAGATGGATCAATCAGTGAAGTCATTCCCCAATGAGCACCTGCACTATACCCTTAGTGTCCCCACACAAGTAGCTATGAGACCAGCTACCTCTATCATATGAACGGGTATACAGCACACCAGTCTATCTAGTTATCTCGATGTCCTTCTCGAGTAACCTATGACCAGGATAATTTAGGGTCTGTGTTTAAAGGTGAATCGATCTCATTATCGTGATCTCATCACGATCCGATTCCCATTGCATAGATCCAAGGACATCACAGTATATGCAACACGCAAGATAAAGTGATAAAACGCCTAATAATAAGCGAAGAGATAAAGTGCATATCAAGTCACAAGTACCATCACTCATGTGATTGGCTTGTAGGGCACATATGACTAACAATGATTAGCCTTTATTTGTCACACTCTTATGATAACATATGGGTATTAGATACCGGTAGTGCTTATCACATCTACAATTCGTTGCAGGTTCTAGTAAGACCTAGGAGATTAGTGAGAAGTGAGATGGACCTCAAGATGGGCAATGGTGCAAAAGTTACTGCAATGGCTATTGGCAAGGTCACCCTACATCTACTTAGTGGAGTTACTATTACATTAGATGTATGTTACTTTGTTCTTTCTATTATCAAAAATGTTATTTTCATTTCATGTTTGATAGTTAGTGTATATAAATTAGTTTTTGAGAATAATGGTTATTCAGTAATATTGGATTATAAGATCATCACTAGAGGAACATTGCATAATGATTTATTTATGTTAGATATTGCTACATATATCATAAATATAAGTGTGTCCAAGAAGAAATGAGATGATGTGAACAATGAATACTTGTGGCACTATAGGCTAGGTCATATCTATGAGAAAATGATTCAAAAGTTGTTGAAGGATAGATACCTAGATCCATTCGACTATGAGTCATGTACAACTTGTAAGCCTTGTCTCCATGAAAAGTTGACCAACTCTTCATTTAGAACTAGAGAGAGCCATTGAGTTGCTATAACTCATATATAGTGATGTATATGGTCCCATGTCAACTCAAGCCATAGGAGGATTATTCTTACTTTATTACATTCACTAATGACTTCTTTAGGTATGGACATGTGTACCTAATGAAGTACAAGTTTGTGGCTTTCGAGAAATTCAAGGAATATAAGAATAAGGTAGAGAACCAAACTAGAAAGAATATCAAGACTATTTGTTCAAATCGAGAAGGTGAGTACTTGAGTATTTTGTTCACCCAGTTCCTTAAGGACCATGAAATTCTATCTTAGTAGACACATACTATATATCTCAGCTCAATAGTGCATCCGAAAAGAGGAATCACACAATATTAGACATTGTGTGGTCCATGATAAGTTTCGCCAATCTACCCATCTCATTCTGGGTATACGCCTTAGGATCTGCTGCTTACCTTCTAAATAGAGTTTCAATTAAGTTAGTAGTGTTGACACCATATGAGATATGAAAAGGAAAGAAGCCTGATCTTAAGGTTGTTAAGATTTAGGCCTACGTTAAGAGATATAACCTTAACAAGTTGAAATGAATGACAAAACGGTGTAAGTTCGTGGGATTCCCCAAGAAAATTTGTGGGTATTATTTCTATCATCCCGAGGACCAAAAGATTTTTGTAGCCAAGAGAGTAGTGTTCCTTGAGAAGGAACACATTCTTGTAGAGATAGTGGGAGCATGATAGAGTTGAGCAAGGTTGGAGAACCTAGCTCAAGTATCATTCCATAACCAGAGTCTATTTAGGTACCTAGCATATAAATTCTAACTTTAATAGATCTGGTAGGGTACCTCATCCTCTTAAGAGAATGTGGACACATCAGAAGAGAGGATATTGCGGATATTGATCCTCAAACCTATGATGAGGCTATTATAAGTATAGACTTTAGGAAGTGACAAGAAGCTATGAATTCTGAAATGGATTCTATATATTCCAACAAGGTTTGGAACCTAATTGATGCACTTAAGGGTATCGTACCCATTGGTTGCAAGTGGATCTTCAAAAAGAAGATCGAAGTAGATGGAAAGGTGGAGACCTATAAAGTAAGGCTGATAGCCAAGGGATATCATTAAAGGTAAGGAGTTGACTATGACGAATCCTTTTTACCTATAGGCATGCTAAAATCCATCCGAATTCTGTTAGCTATTATAACTCATTATGATTATAAGATCTAGTAGATGGACGTAAAAACCTCATTCCTCAATGGCAATCTCGAGGAGGTATATATGATACAACTTGAGGGATTCATGTCTAAAGATATTCCAGATAAGGTATGCAAGTTACTTAAGTCCATCTATGGACTAAAGGAAGCTTTCCAAAGTTAGAACATAAGATTTGATAAGATAAACAAATCTTATGACTTCGTTAAGAACGAAGATGAGCCTTGTGTGTACAAGAAAGTAAGTGAGAGCGCTATCATTGTTGAATCTCAGATTTTGATGATAAAACTAATTGAGAGTGATTTATGATCTAATTGCATTTTGAGATATGCAGGTCTACTATCGATCAGGATTAGATAATTGACGTAGGATGAATCAGTGATGAGTCAGAGGAAATTATGTCAAATGATTGGACGTCAAGCCGGAGGTCTAGTCGACAATCAACAGAAGGCTTTGGACGTCGAGCATCTGGCCAAGAAGAGTCGAGTTGCGCCAAGGAGATCGGGGCTACGAAGGTTAGCTACTGATTGGGCAACAAGCCATAAGAGAGGACGATGCACCGAAGAAATGAATGAAGCACCGATGTGCCAAGGACGTGCCAGGCAATTAATTACAATTCATGTTATAATAATTATCGAGATCAAAGTAGGATTAGCTTAATTGGGTTGTAATTGGGCCAACCCAATTAGGGGCCAACGAGGCCCGTACCTGGATAAGTTTAGGCCAGACTTAAGGCCTAAACAAGGTTACTGAACCCTATCTGGCGATAGCACCGCCAGACTGGAGTGGTGGTACCGCCTAGGTTCATTCTCCCAAGAGGTCTGGGCAGTGGTACCGCCCAGTACATTGATCGTGTTAGTGTGTCAAGCAGTGGTACTGCTAGACTAGGCGGTGGTATCGCCCAGTATACTGATAGAACCAGATTGTCAAGCAGTGGTACTGCCAGTGTCAAGCACTGGTACCGTCAGCACTTGAAAAGCTAGGATGATTCAAATTTAGGCTCCAAATTTGAATCACCTTGAGGCCTATAAATACCCCTCTCATTCATAGTTGAGATATATACTAGAACTGAGAAAGAAAAAGGAAAACACTGCCGTAATAGTGTCAAATTTCTTCCTCTAATTCTAAAGTATGATCTAGCCTCAGAGAGAGTTGAGAGGCCTTGTAAGTATTATCTCCTAAGCCCGTCAAAAGGAGAGTACTGTAAAAGAGAGTCAATCCTCACCCGTTGGAAGGAGGATACCTAGTAGAAAATTGATCGCCTCAAGAGAAGAGGAATCAGGATTGGACGTAGGTCGTATGACCAAACTACTATAAAATTGATTTGCGTTTACTTATTGTTCTTTACATTTCTGCAAACCTATTTCCTTTACTTGTTCACTGCCCTCCTTCTCTTAATGCTTTCAAGCTAAACAGTTTTCGATATGCTTTAATTAAAATCAGTTTTATCATACGAAGTTTCCAAAAGCATTGTTTTAAATCATCAAAAATTTATCGTTCTTAACCGCTACACTAATTCACCCCCCCCCCTCTTAGTGCCACTCTAGATCCCAATAATTGGTATCAAAGCCTCATTATTTCTCTTTCAGATTCATACCCACGAGAAATGGCTCTTCACGACTTTCAAGAGGGTTTTTTGATTGTTCGTCTCCTATTCTTTAATAGTTCGGACTACACATATTGGAAAACTCGAATGAGAGTTTTCTTAATTTCTCTCAATTTAAACTTATGAAATATTATTGAATACGACTTTCGACTTTCTTCTCAACTGACGAATGAATGGTCAGATTTAGAGAAAAAAATCTTTTTCTTTAAATGCTAAGGCTGTGAATGTCTTATTTTACGCTTTGGACAAAAATGAGTTTAATCGGATTTTTATATGTGAAACGGCTTTTGATATTTGGCAGACACTTAAAATCATGCACGAGAGAACTAGTAGAGTCAAAGACTCGAAAGTAAATAATTTTTTGCATGATTTTAAGCTTTTTTGAATGCAACCAAGCGAGACTATATGCAACATGTACACCCATTTCACGGATATCGTCAATAGTCTAAAAGCTCTTGGTAAATCTTTTTTAGATTTTGATCTCATAAATAAAATTTTAAGATCCCTTCCAAAAAGGTGAGATTCTAAAATAACGGCCATACAAGAAGCTAAAAATTTAAATGACTTATCTATTGAAGAACTCATTGGGTCTTTAATGACTTATGAGATGACATTCTTGGAACACAATGAATATGATGAACATATGAACCACCTTCCAAAGAATAGGAAGGATTTGAAACTCTGGACTATAAAATGCGACTTGAGTGATGACTCAAGTGATGAAGACAATGAAGAGGACATTGAACTTTTAATCAATTTTAATAAGTTTGTTAACAAAAATCTAAAATAAAAAATGAAATTGAATGGAGGAAGAAGTCAAAGAAGAGGAAGGCACCCAAGGACGAATCACGAACTTCCAAAGGCGAAATGGCCAATTGCGCTTTGATGGGCTTCGACTACAAGGTAAGCAACTTAACTCCCTTGATTTATTTTGAAATTACATGAAGTTTTTCTTGAGTGCTTAACTTAGTTAGTTGGATTTTTTTTCTCATGCTTTTTTTGTGTTTTTGGAAATAAAAAATTATTTTCAAAAATTCTATCATGCTTCTTTTTAGCATTTTTTAAAAAAATTAAAAAAAAGAATTTATTCATGAAAATCATATTGTTAAAGTTTCATGTATGTTATGACTCAAAATTTTGAATGATGTATGCAAAATTATGGATGATAATTACATGATGTGTGATAATACAATTTCATGCATATGATTTCTGTCTCGGTTTTTCGTTTCAATCTCGATGTATGGTTTTGACATAATAAATCAATTAGCATGATTATACACCTAATAGCGTTAATTCATGATTGTGTATCTTGTTTTTCATGCTTAATGATATTATGCATGAGAATTTGAAATAATGATATCCTATGTTTTGGAATGATGCCTTGATGGTTTTGACAAAACTTGTGAATCAGATTTATACAATGATGCTTTCGGCTCTAAACATTATGCTTGACACCTTCATAACATTTCTTGAACATACATAACCTAAAATGAAACACGTAAAAAAATAAAATAAAATGTATGATCGTGATGAATTCATGTTGATCTTGGTTTCAAAACAAGATGCATTGTTTGTTACACAAAAATTAAACATCATGATAATGACATGTTTCATGATAATGCTTGTGATTAAAGATAGAAACAAGCAAATTAATGATTTCACTTTCAACATAATGCATGGCTTTTTACATAAAAATTAAAAATGTGCTATCATTTTTTATGTATTTGGTCTTGACGGTTTTATGATGAAACTTATGTCTCATTTTTTTTTATGTTGAAACATATTTTCATAAAAGACTTGAGCATACCTTATGAAATCATCCTTGATAATGATGAAATGAAAATATTAAAAGGATGTTATCATACTTGAAAGTTATGGAATTATACTTAATGATTTGTTTTATGAAATTTACCTTTTTTAAATGTTGACAACTCTTTTTAAGACAAAGGCATGCTTAAATGAATTTAACCAAAAATGGAAAATGCTTATTCCTTGAAATGTTTTCTATCCATAGAGTTTTCGATTTTTTCATAAAAGACAAGTGATGAATTAATTTATGATATTTTATGAATCACTTGAATTATGAATAAGATTTTAATGATTTTTATGAGGATTTCAGATTTGACAATTGCTTGATTCATATTTATGACTTAAGATATATTTTAAATATAAATCATGCTTCAATTATGTTCTATCTTCCTTAATTTATTTTGTTCTCTTTTGTTTACCAAAGAGGAGAACCTTCTAAATGAATTATGAAATTGATGATTTGATAATAAGTGTTTATCAAAAATCTATTTATCATTTTGCAATCTCTAAAAAGTTGATAATCATTTCATTCATGTTATGAATCTCGCAAATAATTTTGATTTGATTATGAGTTTCGAGTTGACAAAATGAGCTTGAATGATTTTATGACTCCTCTCTTGATCACTTGAAATCATGACTTTGAATTCTTGACTTGAGATATTTTTGTGAATCAAAATATTTTCCTCTATGATTGCTTCTTTTTATCATTTACCAAAGAGAAGAACAATCCAAGTTTATGTCAATTTATGAATCTCATAAACTATGTTAATGATTTTGATGATTCAAACTTGAATGAGCTTTATCACAATCCAAGTCTTGATATCTTGATATTTGATACTTAGAATTCCTATGCATGAATCAAGTGATTTTGCATTCAAATGAATCACTTAACGACATTTACGATTGTGATAAATTTTATCCTTTAAATGTGATCTTTTTGGCTTGAAATACTTTTTGAAATTTTTGATATGATTTTTCTTTGCCTTGTATGCCTTATGTGATGATTGAAAATTGATATAAAAGAAATTTGCTTAATGATTGAGTCATTGATTTATTCTTTTTATCATGGCTTGAAAATGAATGTAAAGAAAATATGTTTAGAATTTATTTTAAAATCATGATCTTGATCTTGCAAAAAATTACAATGAATGATATCTCTTGATCTTGATCTTTCTAAAAACCTGATTTCTTGGCTATGTATGCATCATGTGATAACTAATATATATTTTGATGCAAATGTATTTGAAAGAGGATGTAAAGAAAATCTTTGTATTTGATCCTCCCTTTCTTTTGGACTTTGACAAAGGAGGAGAAGGGTTTTGCTAGCTTGCATATTGCAAATAAATGTAAAATTCCTAGCATGCAAAAGAAGCAAAACTTGTAAGCTTGCACTTCTCAAAAGGAGAAGAAAGATCTTGCCTATCAAAATAAGCAAAAAGTGTAAAACTTAGAAAATTTGCAATCTTACACTTGCTATACCTCTATGCTTATATGTTGTAATAAAAATTTAGCTTGCATTGCTAGCTCATTGCAAACAAAGTGCAATCTTGCACATCTCAACAAGCAAGTAAAAATTGTTATGCTTAAATTTAAAAACTTACCATGATTGAATGTGGTAAATCTAGCTTATATGAGTTGACTTGTATATCCTTAAAAATAGCTAAAGCTACTTCTTTTTGTTGATGACATAGGGGGAGAAGTGGATTGATAACTTCATGCATTTTAATGATAGTTTGAAATATTTGCATGATGGTTTGATGTTTTTAAATGACAAGTTACTTGGATTTGTTGAAATCCAAGGGTCCTATCAATATGGCATATTGATAAGGGAAGTTTGTTTAAACTCCGGGGAGTTAAGGTTAACTCTGTCATCAATTAGTTATCATCATCAAAAAGTGAGAGATTGTTAAATCTTGGATTTTGATGATGAAACTAATTAAGAGTGATTTATGATCTAACTGCATTTTGAGATATGCAAGTCTACTCTCGATCAGGATTAGATAATTGACACAGGATAAATCAACATTGAGCTGGAGAAAATCACGTCAGATGATTGGACGTCGAGCCGGAGGTCCGGTCGACAATCGATAGAAGGCTTCAGACATCGAGCATCAAGCCAAGAAGTGCGGAGTTGCGCCAAGAGATCGCGGCTACGGAGGTCAGTTACCGATTGGGCAATAAGCAGCAAGAGAGGATGATGCGCCGAAGAAACGGACGAAGTGCTGATGTGCCAAGGACGTACTGGGCAACTAATTACGATTCGCATTATAATAATTATTGAGATCAGAATAGATTAGCTTAATTGGGTTGTAATTGGGCCAACCTAATTAGGGGCCAACTGGGCTCGGCCCCTACCTGAACAAGTTTGGGCTGGACTCAAGGCCCAAACAGGGTTGCTGAACCTTGTCTGGTGGTAGCACTGCCAGACTGGGGCGGTGGTACCACTTGGGTTCATTCTCCCAAGAGGTTTGGGTGGTGGTACCACCCAGACTGGGCGATGGTACCGCCCTGGCATAGAGTGCCTGGGCGGTGGCACCGTTAGTTAGGTGGTGGTACCACTCAGTACATTGACCGTGTTAGTGTGTCAAGCGGTAGTACCACCAGACTGGGTGGTGGTACCATCCAGTACACTAACAGAACCAAAGTGTCCGGTGGTGGTACCACCAATGTCAGGTAGTGGTACCACCAGCACTTGAAAATTCAGGATGATTCAAATTTGGGCTCCCAATTTGAATCACCTTGAGGCCTTTAAATATCCCTCTCATTCATGGTTGAGATATACACTAGAACTGAGAAAGAAAAAGGAAAACGCTACTGTAATAGTGTCAAATTCCTCCCTCTAATTCTAAAGTATAATCTAGCCTTAGAGAGGGTTGAGAGGCCTTGTAAGGGTTGCCTCCTAAGCCCGTCAAAAGGAGAGTGCTATAAATGGGAGTCAATCTTCGCTCGTTAGAAGAAGGATACCTAGTGAAAAGCCGATCACCTCAAGAGAAGAGGAATTAGGAGTGGACGTAGGTCATATGACCAAACCACTATAAAATCGGTTTGCGTTTACTTATTGTTCTTTAAATTTCTGCAAACCTATTTCCTTTACTTGTTCACAACCCTCCTTCTCTTAATGCTTTCAAGCTAAATAGTTTCCGATACGCTTTAATCGAAATCAGTTTTATCATACGAAGTTTCCGAAAGCATTATTTTAAATCACCAAAAATTTATCGTTCTTAACCGCTACACTAATTCACCCCCCCCCCCTCTTAGTGCCACTTTAGATCCCAACAATCACCTTATTGATATTATATGTGGATGATATTTTAATCATTGAGAATGATGTAGGAATACTCTCTACAATAAAGGCTTGGCTATCTAGACACTTCTCTATGAAGGACTTAGGGGAATCATCCTATATCTTGGAGATTCAGATCTATAGAGATAAATCTAAGAGGTTGCTTGGCTTGTCTTAGTTCAAGTACATACACACCATTGTCAAAAGGTTTGACATGAAAAATTCTAAGAGAGATCTTATACTGATGAGACATATGATATCACTTTTTAAGAATATGTCTCCAAAGACTCCCAAAGAAAGGGTAGACATGAATAGAATACCTTATGTCTTGACGATAAAGCAAAAGACTATGCAATGTGTCACATGTGCTATCACTCACATGATTGGCTTGTAGGGCACCTGACTAGCAATCTCCCACTTGACCTAAACTTAATCACCTACATATCTGATCCCCATCAGACCTTTATGATACTAAAAGATAATATGAAATAACGGCTTTGTCAGTAGATCTGCAATGTTATCTTCGGATGAAACTTTTTCTACTATTACATCTCCATGAGCCTCTGATCAGGTGGAACCTCCTCAAAATATGCTTGGACTTTTGATGAGACCTAGGTTCCTTCACTTGAGCAATCATCTCATTGTTGTCACTGTTAGGATCAAGAACGACATTAAGAGAGGGGGGGTGGGGATGAATTAGTGCAGTGGATAAAAATGATCGATTTAAACGATTTCAAAAAACTTTATACAATGAAAATAATTTGTTCAATGAAAACCATTTCGGAAAGACATTTGATTCGAATGAGTTCATGAGTAAAGAAGAGGAGATTGAACATATGCAAAGAAGTAGATTATAGCAAAGTAAACTACACACCAAGAGAAGAACATGCTGATTTTATAGTGGTTCGGTCGTCCGACCTACGTCCATTCCTAATACCTCCTCTGATGAGGTCAACGGCTTCCACTATTGATCTTTCTTGAAGGGCAAAGATCAATCACTCATTTATAGAACTTTTACAAGTGGTTCACTCTCCTTTTACAAACTTTTACACTTAGAGAATGGTGGAGGTGAACTCTCAACTTTTGCAAGCTATTTCACTATAGTTTTGGTTCAATTCTTATCACTTCTTTGTGCTAAACTAGTTGAGAAGTAAGGGGTATTTATAGGCCTCAATTGGCTTCAAAAATATTACCAAAAAAGGTCCCATCCCAGATTTTCAAGGTCTTGGCGGTACTACCGCTAGTTGACCCTGACACTAGGCGGTACCACTGCCCAGTTTGGTGGTACAACCACCAGATAGTCTCGGGTACTGGAATAGGGCGATACCACTGCTTGACTGGCGGTATCACCGCTTGGCAGTTATTAACTATCGATGGTACCACCACCTAGGCTCTTGGAAGACGGAGCCTGGGGTGGCTCCACCGCTAGATAGGGTTTAGCTACTTGGTTGGCCTTGAATTTGACCTAACCTTATCCAATTTTGGGCCTAGCAGGCCCCTAACTGTTGGGAAATCCATCAGGAGAGCGACATCTCATGCACAGCTGAAGAACAGAAAACAAAACACCCCAGATTTCCCGTAAAAAGTTTCCGTCATCATGCGAAGATCGGTATGTCAGAAACAAATCCGCAAAACTGCACATGTAAAAGAAGATACCAAGGGAGATCGTATATCCCTGAATTCCTGTAGATCTATGGGAGAGGATGAAGGAGGTCAAGCATCCTCCTCTCTAACGGTATCCACATGGCAGGGATTACAATGATGCACCTCTTTCTCTGGAGAGAGGAGAATAGGAGGTGGCTATCAGAAGAAACCCTCAGCCTATAGAGCTTTGGTTCCCTCCTATTTATAGAGGCCCCCTGAAAACCCTAATGGATCTTTTACCCTATTGGGTATTGGATCTCCATCCAATTACCCAAGCCTCTTAGATTAGTGGGTCTCTACCCAATAATCTCTTATTAGCAATTATTGGATCTCATCTCAGGATCCAATAATTCAATGGCTTAATGGATATCCAATAAGATAGGGGGTTCAGCGAATATCTCATATCTAAACCTCTACTAATCGTAACACCTACCATATGTGTGTGACCCTCTAGGTCCAATATCGAGCTAGCCGTGAGTCATACTTATCAGAACTCCTTCCGACTTAGTGAATTATTATCTCTATAATAATTCACCCAACTCATCGACTACGGACGTACCAGGCCACTACACAGCGGCCCCCAGACGATACAAGAGAATCTCATCCTTTGGACCTATATGTCCTCAGTTATCATGTATCTATAATCTCTCATCCATCCAATATCCCAAAGACCCTATACCAGGCATGGTGTTGTCAGGCCCATACGGTCTCTCCTCTAGTCTTGCTCTTGTCGGATTCTCCCGAAGAACCCTTTCTCTCTCAATCCAAATAACCTTGGCTAAGGATTTGTTCGAGTAAGCACACATGGGATATTCTTCTTATGATATTGAGAGCGGATGATCCTCTATTAACACTTAATAGCCCTCGTAAGGTTGGCTACCACTTCCAATAACCGACTGTACTAGATCTGGAACTTTCCAAACCTATAAGTCCGGTATCAAAGAGTGGAGTACTCATATAAGACATCCTTGGTGTCTCAAGTCTAAGGACCATATACACTACTGGGACTACGGAATCGTTTATCAGTGAACTCATTCCCCAATGAGCACCTGCACTATACCCTTAGTGTCCCCACACGAGTAGCTATGAGACCAGCTACCTCCATCATATAGACGGGTAAATAGCACACAGTCTATCCGGTTATCTCGATGTCCTTCTCGAGTAACCTATGACCAGGATAATTCAGGATCTATGTTTAAAGGTGAATCGGTCTCATTATCGTGATCTCATCATGATCCGATTCCCATTGTACAGATCCAAGGACATCACAATATATGCAACACGTAAAATAAAGTGATAAACGCCTAATAATAAGCAAAGAGAAAAAGTGCATATCAAGTCACAAGTGCCATCTCTCATGTGATTAGCTTGCAGGGCATATATGACTAGCCCTAACAAGGTTAGTGGGATTACCTCCTAAACTTAACCCTAATTACATGCTAACTATAATAATTAAGACATATTCTAAATAAAACAAGTCCGGTAAGTCTAGGTTTCTTCCAGCGAGCTTCCATTGATGGCGGACTTCTGACAATCTCTCGATAATCTTCCAATTAACTTCCGACAAGTTCTTGAATTTCATGACGATTTTCTTAGTAAGTTCCAACGAGCTTCTTTGGTAAGCTTCGATCTTCTCAGCGAGCTCTAGTGATCTTTCGATGAACTTCTTGGTGAACCTTCGATGAACACTTTGGTAAGCTCTCGATGAATTCACGACCAATTCTGGCAACACTCCCGATGAACCTTCGGACTTCCAATGAACTCTCGGACTCCTAACGAATCGATCGAACTTGACTCTGGCACTTCGTTTTGCTTTATATCTTTATCGCTATCGTAGTTAATCCTACACACTTTTCTCAATATATAGATTAAATCAAATAATTTACCAATTGATTTCATTATCAAAATTCGAGATTCAACAGTCACAATATAAGGGAATCAACTCCTTACTACTCAGCATAATTCCTAAATCTATGATAAACTTCTTTATCTAAACTCTCTCCTTTGTTGCTTCTATTACAGCAATGTACTTCGCCTCTGTGGTTGAGTCAGTAGTAATATCTTGCTTGGAACTCTTTCAACATACTGCTCTTCCATTTAGGGTAAACACATATCCTGAGTTAGACTTGCTATTATCAACATCAGATTAGAAACTCAAGTCCATATAGCTCTTAACCTTGAGGCTACTTTCTCAATATACCAGTAAAAAATCATTAATCCTTCTCAAGTACTTAAGGATACACTTTACTACATTTCAGTATTCTAAACCTAGATCTGCCTGATATCTGCTCATAACACTTAAAGCATGCGATATATTAGGCCTAGTACATAGTAAAGCATATATGATAGATCTGAATCCCCAAGATATAGGATGCTTCCCCTAAGTCCTTTATAGAGAAATGTATAGATAACTAAGCCTTTACTATGGTTAGCATTCCTACATCATTCCCAATGATCAGGATATCATTCACATATAATACCAAAAAAATGATTGAGCTCCCACTTACCTTCCTATATATACAAGGCTCATCTTCATTCTTAATGAAATCATAAGATCTTATTGCTTCATTAAATCTTATGTTCTAACTTCAAGAAGTTTGCTTTAGTCTATAAATGGACTTGAGCAACCAACATACCTTATTTGGACTTTCCTTGAATAAGAATCCCTTAAGCTATATCATATACACCTTCTCTCGAGGTTGCCATTGACGAACGTGGTTTTCACATCCATTTGTCAGATCTCATAATCATAGTGTGCTGTAATAGCCAACATAATTTGGATGGATTTTAGCATAGCTAAGGGTGAGAAGATTTCATCATAGTCAATATTTTACCTTTAATGATACCCCTTGGCCACTAGTCTTGCTTTATAAGTCCCCACCTTTCCATCTATTTCGATCTTTTTCTTGGAGATCCACTTACAACCAATAGATACGATACCCTCAAGTGCATCAACTAAGTTACAAACCTTATTAGAATACATGGAATCTATCTTGAAATTCATGGCTTCTTGCCACTTTCCAAAGTCTATACTTGTAATAGCCTTCTCATAGATCTAAGGATCAATATGCTCAACATCCTCTCTTCTGATATATCCCATATATCTCTCAAGAGGATAGGATACTCTATCAAACCTACATAAAGTCGGAACATATGTGCTAGGTACTTGAACAGACTCGGACTATGGAATAGTGCTTGAGCTAGGTTCTTCAACCTCACTCAACTCTATCACACTTCCACTGTCTCCATCGAGAATGTGTTCCTTCTTAAGGAACACTATCCTCTTGGCTATAAAGACCTTTTGATCCTCGGGATTATAGAAATAACACCCACAAGTTTTCTTAAGGTATCCCATGAGCTTGCACCATTCTATCCTAGATTTCAATTTATTGAGGTTGTGTCTCCTAGCATAGGCAGGGCAGTCCCAAATCTTAACAATATTAAGATCGAACTTCTTCCATTTTCATATCTCATATGGTGTAGATACTACCGACTTAGTTGGAAATCTATTCAGAAGATAAGCTACGGATTCTATGGTGTATCCTAAGAATGAGATAGGTTGGTCGGCAAAACTCGTTATGAACCATACCATGTCTAACAACATACGATTCCTCCTTTCTGATATACTATTGAGCTGAAGTGTATAAGGAGGTGTCCATTGGGATAGAATCCTATGGTCATTAAGGAAGTAGGTAAACTTTATACTCAAGTACTTATCTCCTCGATTTGATCGAAGAGCTTTGATACTCTTTTCAATCTAGTTTTCTACCTTATTCTTATATTCCCTAAATTTCTTGAAGGTTTCAGACTTGTACTTTATCAAGTACACATATCCATACTTAGAGAAGTCATCAGTGAATATAATAAAGTAGGAATAACCTCCTATGGCCTGAGTCGATATTGGACCACATATATCACTATATGTGAGTTCTAATAACTTAGTAGCTCTATCTCCAGTTCTACTAAATGGAGAGTTTGCCAACTTTCCATGAAGGCAGGACTCGTAAGTCGCATATGACTCATAGTCGAATGGATCTAGGTATCCATCCTTCAGCAACTTTTGAATTTTTTTTTCGTGGATGTGACCTAGTCGACAATGCAACAAGTATGTACTGTTCACCTCATCTCGTTTCCTCTTGGACACATTTACATTCATGATATATGGAACAATGTTTAGCATAAATAAATCATTATGTAATATTCCTCTAGTGATGATCTTATCATCCAATATTATTGAACAATTATTGTTCTCAAAATTAATTTATATCCACTAATTATCAAACGTGAAATAAAAATAATATTTTTGATAATAAAAGGAACAAAGTAATATATATCTAATGCAATAGTAGCTCCACCAATCAAATGTTATGTAACCTCGCCAACCGCCACTGTAACAACTTTTACTCCATTGCCTATTTTGAGGTCCATCTTATCTCTCGCTAATCTCCTAGGACTTGCTAGAACCTGCAATGAATTACAGATGTGATAAGCACTGTCGGTATCTAATACCCATGTGTTATCATAAGAATCTGACAAACTAAAACTGATCATGAATATACTTGAAGCTTCTTCAAGCTTTTGTAACGCCTTCTCTACAAGGTACTCTTTGTAGTTCCTCTTTCAGTGCCCATCTTTGTCATAGTGGAAGCACTTGCTTTTGTCCTTTATCAAGTCCTTAACAATATTTGCTTTACCTGGTTTGCCTTTACCCTTACCCTTCTTAAGGGACTTTTCTACCTTCCTTTTCTTTCTAGTCTCACTAGTATATATAACTAGCTTCTCTTTCTTGATGGTACTCTCAGTCTCCCTCAATATATTGAGGAGCACAAGAAGAGTCACCTCAAACTTATTCATGTTAAAATTCATAATGAACTATGAAAAAGAATCTAATAGAGACTGAAGCACAAGATCCACACATAGGTTATCCTCTACCTCTAGGACCATTCCTAGTGTTGAATCTCGGATTTTGATGATGAAACTAATTGATTATGGTTTATTGTTTAACTGTGTTTTGAGTTATGTAGGTCTACTATCGATCAGGATTAGACAGTTGACGCTGGAGGAATTGACGTTGTGCCGGAGGTGATCACGTCAGGATATTGGACGTCGAGCTGGAGGTTCGGTCGATAATCGACAGAAGGCTTCGTACATCGGGCATCGAGCTAAGAAGAGCATGTTGCGCCAAGGATATTGGGGTTGTGGAGGTCAACTACCGATTGGGCAACAGACCACAAAAGAGGACGATGTGTCGAAGGATCGAACGAAGCACCGACCAATGACGTGTTGGGCAACAAATATCAATTCGCGTTGTAATAACTGTCTAGATCGAAGTAGAGTTTTTGTTTGTAAGTATGCAGGATTAACTATGATGACGATGAAGACATAAAGTGAAACAAAGTGCCGAAAGATAAGTGTGATGGATCGTTGGGAGTTCAAGAGTTCGACGGAAGTCCAAAGATTCATTGGGAGTGTTGCCGGAACCAGCCGAGAACGAGTAGGGAGCTTGCCGAAGGGTTTTTGGAAGTTCGCCAAAAGGTTCGTCAGAAGTTCGTGGAGCTTGCCAAGAAAGATCGGAGCTTGCCAAAGAAGCTCGGTGGAACTCGCCAAGATCATCATGAAGTCCGAGAGCTTGCCGGGAGTCCGCAGAATAATTTCTGAGGGTTCGTCGGAAAACCGTCGGAAGTTCGCCGAAAGCTCATCGAAAGAAGTCTTATCTTATGGACTTTGTAATAACTTAGAAAATATCTTTAAAATTCATAGTTAGCACATAATTTGGTTTAGGATTAGGTGTCAATCCTATAAACCAAATTTGGGCCAATTCAGACTTTATTTGGACCGATTTCAATTGAATTTTCGACCGAAACCAGTGCTGAAATGACCTGGGCGGTGGCACCGCCCAATGGCTGAACCAGGTAGTAGAACTGCCTATGCTAGGTGGTGGAACCGCCCACCAACCGAGTGTTGGGTGGTGGTACCACCCAGCCTGGGGCGGTAGCACCACCCAGCGCTAGAAGGCATAGGCGGTAGCACCGCTTGCCTTGGGCGGTGGAACCGCCTGTGCATTGTCAGTCTGACAACTGACAGGCGGTAGCACCGCCCCTGACAAGCGGTAGCACCGCTAGCACCGGGAAACCCAAACTGAATTCAAATTTGGAGCTCAAATTTGAATCCTCTTTGGATCTATAAATACCCCCCCTTTCTCAATTGAAAGAGTAACCCTTTGAGAGTTAGAAATTGAGTAAAAGGCTTGGAAAAGTCTAGTTTTCAATAGCTTGTATTCACCTCCTTCTTTCTCTTTGAAAAATCTGTAAGAGTGTGAACTTCTTTTAAAAGGGTTGTAAGAGGGGTGTTTGGTCCTTCCCCTTCAAAAGGATTTGTTAGTGGAAGTTGGGAGCCTCATCGGAGAAGGCTTCGGAAGTGGATGTAGGTCGGATGACCGAACCACTATAAATCGGTTTGCATTTACTTTCTCACAACTTACTTTGCTGCAAACCATTTTCATTTGTTGCCTTACTCAACTTCCTCTTCATCTTCATGCGTATCATTTTAAGTTTATACGCAATCGAAACGGTTTCAAACGAAATGTTGATTTTTATCATACAAATTTTTTGAACTTGTTTAAATCGTCGAAAATCTATCATTCTTTACCATTGCACTAATTCACACCCCCCCCCTGCCCTTCTTAGTATTGCTCGATCCCTAACAATTGGTATCAGAGCCACGTTATTTCTCATTCGGATTTACACCCGTAAGAAATGGCTCTTCATGGCTTTCAAGAGGGCTTTTTGGTTTTTCATCTACCGTTCTTTAGCAGTTCGGACTACACATATTAGAAAACTTGAATGAGAGTTTTCTTAATTTCTCTTGATTTAAACTTATGGAACATCGTTGAAAATGGATTTCAATTTCCCTCTAAATCGACGAACGAATGGTCGAATTTGGAGAAAAGATCATTTTCTTTAAATGCAAAGGCTATGAATGCCTTATTTTACGCTTTGGATAAGAACGAGTTCAATCGAATTTCTATGTGCGAAATGGCTTTTGACATTTGGCGAACTCTTGAAATCATGCACGAGGGAACTAGTAGAGTTAAAGACTCGAAAGTAAACCTCTTATTGCATAATTTTGAGCTCTTCCGAATGACACCAAGTGAAACTATCGGCGATATGTACACCCATTTCACGGATGGCGTCAATAGTTTGAAAAGTCTTGGTAAATCTTTTTCAAGTTTTGTTTAGTAAACAAGATTTTAAGATCCCTTCAAAAAGAGTGGGATCCAAAAGTAACGGCAATACAAGAAGCTAAAAATTTAAATGACTTATCTCTTGAAGAACTCATTGGGTCTTTAATGACTTATGGAATGGCTTTCTTGGAACACAATGAACTCGATAAACACATGGATCACCTTCCAAAGAACAAGAAGGATTTGGCACTTCGGACTATGAAATGCCACTTGAGTGATGACTCAAGTGATGAGGACAATGAGAACTTTGAACTTCGAATACTAAATCTTAATAAGTTCATTAAACAAGAATCTAAAAATAACAATGAACTTGAATGAAGGAAGAGGCCAAAGAAGAAGAAGAAGGCTTGTAAAGAAGAATCAAATAAAGAAGAGGCGAAATGGGCTTTGACGGTTTTCAACGATGAGGTAAGAAACTCACCCAAATTGTTTTTACCTTATTTTAAAATTACATGATGCTTTTCATGAATGCTTAACTTAGTTAGTAGGATTTTTTTTTGGAAATTAAAACAAATTGTTTTAAAAAAAATATGCTATGCTTTTCCTTTTAGCATTTTTGAAAAATTATAAAAATGATCATGAAAAACTATATTGTTAAAGTTTCAAGCATGTTATGATAAAACTTTGAATGATTATGAATGATGAATGCTTAGTTTATGATTTCCATATCGTTTGTTGATGCATGGTTTAACACAAAAGTTAATTAGCATGATTATGTTTAATAGGGTTAATCCATTATTGTGTACTTCAGTTTTCACGCAATGAGGATTTGAAGTAATGTTGATTTAAAAACATCTATCTTGGATTAATATGTCTTAATCCTTCTTATGATGAAGTTTTTATATGATGCATGTCTTTATGAAATCAATTGCAAAACTAAAAGACCTAACCCACAAATTTTCAAAATGAAAGAAATGTGGTTTTGATGTTGCCTTGTGTTATATTTGGACTTAATGGTTTTCATGATGAAAATTATTTTTCAGATTTTTAAAATGATGTATGATTTTAGCAAAAGTTTGAGCATTGATCATCTTGTTATAACAAATGAAAGAAAGAATTAAAATGACTTTGAAGATGTATCATGAAAACATGCTTAATGATTGTATCATACTTGATGACTTGAAATCTCATATTTTGAAATAATATATTCATAATGAATATATGAATCTTGATGATTTTCATATTACTTTTTGGCTTTAAATTTGATACATATCTTTTATGCAAAAAGTTTTTGGGCATGCTTATATGAAATCTTGCTTGATAATGAAAATGCTCCATACATATAATCATGATAAATTCATGAATCTTAATGATTTTATATTTCTTTTGATTTCAAATAAGATGCATGATTTTTTATACAAAAAATTAATAGCATGTTTCAAGATAATGCTTGCACACCAAATATGATTAAAAGATATAAACAAGCATATTGATGATTTCGTTTTTACATGAAAGTTTTGAACATGCTTATATAAGATCAACCACATAAAATAAAATACAAAAGTTAAAAATATTTTAATCACGATGTTTTATTTTTGATGTGTTTGGTCTTAACAGTTTTTAAACAAAACTTACGTCTTACTTTGAATTGTTGATACATGCTCACATGTAATCAATTTATGTTACTCTTATTAAAATTTTCAAATAAAAGATTTTGATATATTTAATCTTGATGCGTTTAATGACAAACTTGTATTTTGAATTTATACAATGATGGCTTCCGTATAAATATTTGAACATATCTTATGAAATCATCATTGATAATGATGAAATAAAAATATTAAAAGTTTATTATCATGCTTAATGATTTTATGATATCATGAGGACTTAAAGTTGTTATATCTTGATGACAAACTCATGTTTCGGTTTTAAAATTTGATACTTATCTTTTGAAACATGATTACACTTATACAAAATAAACAACTAAAAATGAAACACATTATCATGATAAATTGAATCTCATGTCTTAGAATAATATGTTGTATTTTTGCCTTGACAATTTTTATGAGAAAGTTTGACTTTTGATTTTGATGAATCCATGTGAATCTTTTGAATCAAATCTTTTAGAAAATACCACATATTTAATGTGATTTGACTTAATGATCATAGGCATGTTGACATCTTGAATGTTGACATTTTGTTTTAAGGCATAGGCATGCTTATAAGAAGCAAATCATATGAATAGAAATTTACAAGAACAAAATGCAATCCTCTATCTTTTCGATTCTTCAATAAATCTATGCTTGTCATGTATGAATTTATTGAATGTGATTTTTGAGGATGATTTCAGATTTGAAAAATGCTTGATTTGTATTTATGATATAAGATACATTTTAAATATGAATTATGCTCTATCTCCCTTAATTTATTTTGTTCTCCTATAATTCCTTTTTACTTACTAAAAAGGAGAACCTTCTAAATGAATCATGGTTGATAATTTGTGTTATGAGATCTAGTCTTTATGTCTTGAACATTTATGCTTATTTTTATTCGATATAAAAAGGACAAAGACATGTTCATATGAAATCAATGCAAATAACTAAAAGAGAAATGTATGTTTCTTGAACATCTTTCTATCTCTAAAGTTTTCAATTTTTCATAAAAGATAAGTGTTGAATTCATTATGATATTTTGTAAATCACTTGAATTATGAATGAGATTTTGATGAAGTGTTAAATTTTCAATCTAATCAAAGATTAATGAACTCATTTATGTGAATCTCTTGATCTCTTGAAATTCTTGACTTGAGATATCTTGGCGAATCAAAATATTTTCCTCTATGATTGCTTCCTTTTACCATTAACATACAATCCAAGTCTTGATATCTCAATAATTGATACTTGAATGAATTCATGTACTTGATATTTGATACTTGAAATTTCTCATGAAATGTAATCTTGATGAGAATTCCTATGCATGAATCAAGTTGCTCTTTGTGCTATATCTTTTCAAATGAACATGAGCCTTGACATCATATCTTTCATGATATTAAAATGACAAGAATTCTTTGGCTTGTAGGCCTTATGTGGCAATTGAAAAATTGATATAAAAGAAATTTGCCTTATGATGATTCAATGAATCATGATTTGATCCTTAATATTGATGTGCTTTTATATATCATGATTCTTGGTTGTATGACATTTATCTTGAATTGAAAATTGATAAATATGAATTTTGATCTTGCTAAAAAGAAAGTTATAAATCATGAATGATATCTTTTGGTTTTGATCCTTGTTGAATTTACATATTAATATCCTTCATGACATGATAACTAATGTATATTTTGTTACAACTATTTAATGGTATGAAAAGTGGATGAAATTGTAATTTTTTGCCATTGAGTCCTCCACTTCATTTTGACAAAAACTAAGGGAGCTAGCTTGTTAAATTCAATATTAATGACTTGATGATTGAAATATTCATGTAGAATTTTGATATGTATCACTAGTCATGATTTGAATATTGAAGTAAAAGAAATTGTGTTCTTCTTGATATCTTTTATGATAAATCACAAATCATGACTTGATCCATTAGATTGATGTAAACTTTTTTATACAAAATTATGTGAAATGTTTATATCATCAAATTTGATCCTCCCTTTCTTTTTGACATTGATAAAGAGGGAGAAAGTTTATTGGTAGCTTGCACCTTAAATGAAAATTTTGCTAGCTCATTCAAGAGGAAGAAAATTGCTAGCTTGGCATATCACAAAGAAATCAAAGTGCAAACTTGCTATCTTGCTAGCCTACAAAAGAGGAAAAGAACTTGAATACCAAAAATTGCTACCTTGCAATTTCAAGAAAAATAAATTGTAAATTTACACAAAAATCAAGTGTTGAATTGCTATGCTTGGATATCTTTAAAACCCTTGCTATGATTGAATGTCTTAAAGTGATATATGTTGTATGATGTGATTGATAGCTAGTATGATTGTAATATTTGCATATCCTTGAAAACTAGCTATGATGTTACTTCTCCTTTTTGTTGATGACATAGGGGGAGAAGTAGATTGATGACTTCATGCATTGAATTGAATATTTTATATATTTGCATGATGGTTTTGTTATTTTCTCTTAACATTGTGATGAATGTTGCTTGGATTTAGGATAATCCAAGGTTTCTATCAATGGCATATTGATAGGGAGAGTTTGGTTAAACTCCGGGAGTTATGGTTAACTCCATTAGTCATCAATTAGTTGTCATCATCAAAAATGGGAAGATTATTGAATCTCAGATTTGGATGATGAAACTAATTGATTGTGGTTTATTGTTTAACTATGTTTTGAGTTACGTAAGTCTACTATCGATCAGGATTAGACAGTTGACGCTGGAGGAATTGACATTATGCCGAAGGTGATCACGTCAGGATATTAGATGTCGAGCCGTAGGTTTGGTCGACAATCGACAGAAGGCTTCGTACGTCAGCATCGGGCCAAGAAGAGCGTATTGCGCCAAGGATATCGGGGTTGCGGAGGTCAACCGCTGATTAGGCAATGGACCGCAAAAGAGGACGATGTGCCAAAGGATCAAACGAAGTGCTGACCAATGATGTGCCGGCGACTGAATGTCAATTCGCGTTGTAATAACTGTCTAGGTCAAAGTAGAGTTTTTGTTTGTGTGTGTGTAGGATTAACTACGATGACGATGAAGATGTAAAGTGAAATAAAGTGCCAGAAGATAAGTGTGATGGATTGTTGGGAGTTCGAGAGTTCGACGAAAGTCCGAAAATTCATTGGGAGTGTTGCCGGAACCGGCCGAGAACGAGTAGGGAGCTTGCTGAAGGGTTTTTGGAAGTTCGCCAGAAGGTTCATCGAAAGTTCGCGGAGCTTGCCAAGAAAGATCAGAGCTTGCCAACGAAGCTCGGTGGAACTTGCCAAGATCATCATGAAGTCCGGGAGCTTGCTAGGAGTCCGTAGAATGGTTTTCGAGGGTTCGTCGGAAGACCGCTGGAAGTTCGATGAAAGCTCACCGAAAGAAGTCTTGTCTTATGGACTTTGTAATAGCTTAGAAAATATCTTTAAAATTTATATTTAGCATATAATTTGGTTTAGGATTAGGTGTCAATCCTATAAACCAAATTTGGGCCAATTCGGACTTCATTTGGATCGGTTTCGGCCAAAACCAATGCTGAAATGACTTGGGCGGTGGCACCGCCTAGTGGCCGAACCAGGCAGTAGAACTGCCTATGCCAGGCGGTGGAACTGCCCACCAATCGAGTGCTTGGTGGTGGTACCGCCCAGCCTGGGCAGTAGCATCGCCAAGCGCCAGAAGGCACAAGCGGTAGCACCGCTTGCCTTAGGCGATGGAACCGCTTGTGCACTATCAGTCTGACAACTAACAGGCGGTAGCACCACCCCTGACAAGTGGTAGCACCGCCCCTGACAGGTGGTAGCACCTGAAAGGATCAAAAAGGCACTAAGAGGGGGGGGGGTGAATTAGTGCAGCGGATTAAAATCGTACTCTTGAAACCGATTTTGCAAAAACACAAGTTCGTAGGAAGATTTTGATTTAGCGAAAGAGAACTTGAAAGTAATTGCTTACGTAAAGGAAATAACTATGAACTAAACAACTTGCAGCCAAGTAATGAAATGATTCAAGAATGTAAACACTCACACATTTATGGACACAATGATGTATAGTGGTTCGGTCAAATGACCTACATCCACTCTTGAAGCCTTTACGATGAGGCTCCGCTCTTCCACTAGTAAATCCTTTAAAGGGGAAGGACCAAATACCCCTTTTACAACCCTTTACAAGAAATTCACACCTGTACAAGATTTCTCAAGAAGAAGAAGAAGGTGAACACTTAGCAAGAACAAGACTTTTCAAGACTCTTCAAAAGCTCAAGACTAAGATTTTGTTTTTGCTCAAAAGGGTGCCCTTTCAGCTGAGAAAGGGGGGGTATTTATAGATCCAAAGTGGATTCAAATTTGGGCTCCAAATTTGAAATCAATTTGGAGTTCCTAGGTTCTGGTGGTCAGAGGCGGTGCCACGCTCGTCGTTGATCGACGACAGCGGTGCCACGCCCCAGCGGCGGTGCTACGCTCGGCTCAGGATCGGTGCCACAGCCGCAGCGGTTCCACCGCTTGCGTATAGGTGCTACCACTCCAGCGTTCCACCGCCGTCGTATAGGCGGTGCTACGCTCGGCGCCAGCGTTCACCGCCCAGCCACGCCAAGCCGATACCCGCTCGGCCGGCTCCAAAGCCGCCGTAGTTCCCTGCTGGCTCTGGCCTCGGTTAGGCCGCTGGCCCCCCAATCCTTGCTCTACTCATGTGCAAACTACGAACCTAAAACATAACTCCACGTGATTTGGTCCGACACTCTTCAAGTCAACTTCCGGCGAGCTTTACGGCGAGATTCCAGTGAGCTTCGATGCTTCCCTGGATTGCTTCCAAAGTGGACTCCGGCAAAGATACTCCGGATTGTATGGCGAGCTCAACGAGTCTTCGGCTAGCTTCCGAATCTTCTCGGTAAGTTCCGCGAACCTTCGACGATCTTTGAGATGAACTTTCAAAAACTTCGGCAAGTCGCTGATTCGATCTTGGATGGTTCCGGCAACACTTCCGAAAATCTCTCGGACTTCCGATGAACTCTTGAACCCCCGATGAACTTGACCTCGGTAAATCACTTTATGTTTTCTTCCCATTGTAGTTATTCCTGCACACTTATCTCGACAAAGTAGATTAGAACAAATATTTCACCAATTGACTTCATCATCAAAATCCGAGATTCAACAATCTCCCCCTTTTTGATGATGACAATCAATTGGTGATGGAGTTACTCTTAACTCCCCCTATCTATATGCCATAAAAAAAATTGCTTGAATTCAATTTTTGAATTCAACATAATAAATTTAACTTCATGATGACAAAGTTGATGTTGGACAATAAGATGTCAAATAGGTATCAAAGATATCAATGAAGTATACATAATTAAAAACATGATATCAAGAACCTAAATAAGCATTTTAACTTGCAATAACTTGTAAAGCATGAAAATGCATATAATCACAACATATGGCAATACACATATTATTTCTCCCACTTTGTCATCAACAAAAAGGAAACGAGGGATTCATATGTAACAATAAAGGATGGCCGAAAAATATCACAAATGTGGAAAAGGAAATCAATCAGAAAGCCAAAAATCATTTCACAGTGGCCAAGAAGATGTAATGAAGATAATACAACATATATATCAAGATGTAATGAAGATAATACAACATATATGTCAACATACAACACAAGTTTACATCATTCAAAAAGAAAATACAGCAAGCTACTCCTCAGGAGGAATGCCAAGATGCCTATACATGTGATCGATCTTTTGGTTCATCTTCCGCATTTCCTTCAGAATTTCAATTTGCTGTAGTTTTACTTCATTTAACTCTCTCATGATCGGATCGTCAGAAGATGGAGCAGAAAATGTCACTGATGTAGCTACAACAAAAGGATCAGGAGGAGGAGATTCATTTCCCCTAAGGACTGGTGTTTCAGGATGGTCTACTGGTGGGGGAGGTATATCACATCTCCTAGGTTGTCTAACCCCTATTCCATGCTCGAATATACACCTAAGTCGCCTAAGTAGTTTAACGTCAATGATATTAAATCTGTCCACTTGTATTGCTTCTTCATTTGGTGGAATGCAAATATTATGGGCATGCAATAGTTTAGTTATTAAACCTCCATATGGTAACATTGATCCTTTAGAAAGGACCTCTATCATGTGCTACTGGATTAGGTAACCAAAACAAAATTGTTGTCTGGTCATAATCCAATATAAGGTACCTAACTCAGTGAAACTGATCTCATCATGATGAAACTGTTTAGGAATGACAATGCTTACAAGAATGTGATGCAAAATTTTAGAGTTAAAAGGTAGTAAATGTTCACAACTCTTGGGGATTATACCTAAATTTGGGTTTGCAAACACAGTTTCTAAAGCTTGAGTGGGTGGCACCAATTGTGTCCATATCCCATTTTCCTCTAAAATAACACCCTAGCTCTTTTTCAACAATTCCAATTAATGAGCATATAGTATTATCACATATTTGGATCTCATTACCTAGAAGATAAGTTGACAAGCCATCATCATTCACAGTTAAATTAGCATAGAATAATTTAACTAAGTGTGGATAAACAGGTTCAATAATTTGCAAAATGGGTAAGGCCTCTAAGTCTACAAACCACATGATAGGTTCTAGGCTTCCTAATTGATTCAAATCAACATATTTTCCTTTATGAATGAGTCTAGAACCAAATTCAGAAAATCTAAGGGAAGCTTCTTGTGATTTAAACAAAGATTGGTCAAATGAATCTACCTCCATCCTTTTTCCTTTGTCTCTTGATGTTCTTTTAGGAGCTATTTCTATTTAGGATTGATTAATAATCAATTGAAGAAAGGAATTAAACTAGACAAGAAAAGGAAAGAGAAATAATTTGATTTTTTTACCTTAGATTGTTCCTTTGAGATGTAGGGAGCTTGAATCAAAGTAAGATCTCCTTCTTAGGCTTCTAGAGGGAAGAAATGATGCTTGGGAGGGTTTAGAGGAGTGTAGAGAGGTGAGGAAGAGTTTCTCAGGTTAGGGGGGGCGGTTCTACCATCGGCCCTAACTCACCCCTTATAAAAGGGATGTTCTACTACCACCCGGCGGTTCCACACTTTTGACTACCAGTGGTGCCACCGCCGTATCTGATCTACAGGTGCCAGCATTTCATTAATTTTTTTATTTAAAAAAATGGTCTTAGAGATGGGATGAAGTCAAAAGAATTTGATGAAAATAAATCCAAGAAAAATCAAAATGTATGGAATCAAATCGATGAAAACCATAATTTCAAGGAAAGATATCATCAAATAGAGCTTACTTATTTGGGCTTTAACATGCCTAATTCCTTCTAATAAAATCAAATTGTTCCTCATTTAAAGGTTTAAAAATGTCCGCTAATTGATGATTTGTATCAACAAATTCAAGGTGACATCTCTACTACTTACATGATCACGTATAAAATGATGCCTAATGTCAATGTGCTTAGTTCGAGAGTGTTGAATCGGATTTTTAGTTAGACAAATAGCACTCGTGTTATCACATTTTATAGGAATGTTTTTAAGTAGATTCCATAGTCTTCTAGTGTATTTTTCATCCAGATAACTTGTACAGCATGCACTTGCAGCTATATATTCAAACCTCAGTAGATAGTGCAGAATTTTGTTTCTTGGAAGTCCAAGAAACAAGTGCATGTCCTAGAAATTGGCATGTTCCGGATGTGCTTTTTCTATCTATTTTACATCCACCAAAATCCGCATCTGCATAAGCTTTCAAATCAAAATTATCAGATTTTGGATACCATAATCCAAGATTAAGGGTCCCGTTAAGATATCTAAGAATCCTCTTGTGACTTTCAAGTGAGATAGCTTAGGATTAGCTTGGAATCTTGCACATAGCCCTACAGAACATGATGTCGTGCAGTTGCGATGAGATAAAGCAAGCTACCTATCATGCCCCTATAAGTTTTTTGATCAAAACTTTCTCCATTTTCATCCATATCTAATTTAGCGGAGGTGCTCATAGGAGTGCTAATATCTTTTGATCCATCCATGTTAAATCGTTTTAACAATTCCAATGTGTATTTTGATTGATTTAGAAATATACCATCACTTAGTTGCTTGATTTGTAGTCCTAAAAAGAAATTTAGTTCTCCCATTAGGCTCATCTCAAATTCATCCTTAGCAAATAATTCACATAGTGATTTATTACAAGACCCAAAAATAATATCATCAACATAAATTTGAACAATAAGAAAATTGTTTTCAAAATATTTAATAAACAATGTAGTATCAACCTTGCCTTTAGTGAAATCATTTGAAATTAAAAAAGAACTAAGCCTCTCATACCAAGCCCTAGGGGCTTGTTTTAGACCATATAGAGTCTTAGTTAGCTTAAACACGTGGTTAGGAAATAGAGAGTTTTCAAATCCGGGTGGTTGTTTGACATACACTTCTTCGGAAATAAAACCATTTAAGAATGCACTTTTGACATCCATTTGAAATAATTTGAAATCTTTACTACTAGCATAGGCAAGGAGCATCCTAATGGCTTCCAATCTTGCCACCGGAGCGAAGGTCTCTTCGTAATCGATACCTTCTTCTTGGTTGAAACCTTTGGCCACTAGTCTAGCCTTGTTTCTAACCATGATACCATATTCATCTTGCTTGTTTTTAAAGACCCACTTAGTACCAATAACTAAGTGGTCATTAGGTCTAGGAACAAGCTTCCATACCTTATTCCTCTCAAATTGATTCAATTCTTCTTGCATTGCGATAACCCAAGAATCATCTTTCAGGGCATCAACAATGCATTTTGGTTCAACTTGAGTAAGAAAAGCGGCATGGGCACAAAAATTTTTAAAAGAAGAGCGAGTTTGAACCCCTTTCGATGCATCTCCTATAATTAACTCCTTGGGATGGGCATCTATATACTTCCATTCCTTGGGTAAGGAAGTTTGGGAAGAAGATGCATCCAAGTTGTCATTTTGAGGAGAGGGTTCATTCAAATTCAAATTATCAAGACCAAAATCATCATCAAAATCTTTCTTCTTAAATTCAGAAATTTCATTAAAAACCACATGAATAGATTCTTCTATAAGTAAGGTTCTTTTGTTGAAAACACGAAAAGCCTTAGAAACCGAAGAATAACCAAGAAATATGCCTTCATTGGATTTTGCATCGAATTTTCCTAAGGCATCCTTTTCATTTAAAATAAAGCATTTACAACCAAAAACTTTAAAATAAGAAACATTGGGTTTTTTATCATTCTATAATTCATATGGAGTTTTAGATAGGGATGGTCTCACTAGAACTCTATTCATAACATAGCAAGCCGTATTCACGCTTTAAAATATTTTGGTAAATTATATTCATTTAACATGGTTCTAGCCATTTCTTGCAAACTTCTATTTTTCCTTTCCACTACTCCATTTTGTTGTGGATTTCTTGGAGTAGAGAAGTTATGATTGTATCCGTTTATTTCACAAAAATTTTGGAAGTCATGATTTTGAAATTCACCTCCATGATCACTTCGAATTGATGAAATCATAAAGCCTTCTTCATTTTGAGTGAGTTTACAAAATTTAGAGAAACATTTGAAACAATCACTTTTATGAGCCAAGAAATAGGTCCAAGTGTATCTACTATAGTCATCCACAATTACAAAGGCATATTTGCTACCTCCTAGGCTTGTTATGTCAATTGGTCCAAATAAGTCCAAATGGATCAATTGCAATAGTCTAGTGGTGCTAATTTGATTTTTTGATTTGAAACTAGTCTTTATTTGTTTTCCTAGTTGACATGCATCACATACCTTATCCTTAACAAATTTCGTGTTTGGGATACCTCTTACTAAATCTCTAGATGAAATCTTAGAGATTAGTTTCATACTTGCATGGCCTAATCTCCTATGCCAAAGCCAAGCATCATCATTCAAAATCGAAAAGCACATTTCATTACTTAATTTATCAATATTTATGGTGTAGACATTGTTTTGTTTTAAAGCAATCATGGATATGTTGTTGTTGGGTTTTTCAATAATGCAAACATTAGATTCAAATCTAACAACATAACCTTTATCACATAATTGACTAATACTTAAAAGATTATGTTTTAAACCATCAACTAGTAACACATCATCAATTGAAAAACTCGATTTGTTACCTATGGTTCCCTTGCCAATGATTTTACCCTTGTTGTTGTCTTCGAAGGTGACATATCCTTCTTCTTTGCTAGTGAGCATAGAGAAATGAGATGGATCTCCGGTCATGTGCCTTGAGCATCCACTATCAAGATACCATTTCTTGCTCCTAGCTTGTGAGTTTGTCTATAAAAGAGGATGGTTTTTAGGTACCCATTTGATTTTGGGTGCCTTACAAATTGATCTACTTACTTTGTAATTTATCATTGAATTGTTTATGGTTCCTTTAGGAACCCATATAAATTTTAATTTTCTTGAATGGACCTGTGTAGGCAACATGTCCCGTTTTGCCACAAAAATTACATTTCAAATGAGGTGATACATGCAATGTAGGCCCTTTAACGAAGGTGGTGGGATTTTGGTGAGAACCTCTCACAAATCCGATACCACTTCTATTTCCGACGTGACCTTTGATAGCAAGAATCATGTCTAAGCCCTTGCTACCAACCTTAAACTTGTTTAGGGTCTCTTTGAGTAGCAAGTTCTCCCTCTTTGTTGCATCTAAGTCTTCACACTTAGAGCATGGGGGTAGTGAAGGGTTTTGAAGACTACTGAACTTACTTTGTAATAAAGCATGCTCTTTCTTAAGCAAATTGCTCTTCTTACTAATAGTTCTATATTCATCAAATAACTCATGTAAAGCCATAGAAAGTTCATCAATAGATAATTCTTCATTAAGTCACTCACTAACCTCTTCTCCTAATGCCATTAGTGCAGTTTGCCTCCTCTTTGTTGCTAGCTTCTTCAACCTCGGAGTCACTTGAATCATCCCACGTGGCCTTCAAGGCTTTTTTCTTCTTAAATTGCTTCTTCTTGGCTTGAGGGCATTCATTCTTGAAGTGTCTCGGCTTCTTGCATTCGTAGCAAATAACTTGGTCCTTTTTGTGTTCAAATTTGCTTTTTGTCATTTTTAAATTTGTTCTTTCTTATAAATTTCTTAAACTTTCGAGTTAGAAGTGCAATGTCATTGTCACTATCCTCATCACTTGATGTTCCTTTCAAGTGGTCTTCTTGTATTCTAAGTGCCATATCCTTCCTGTTCTTTAGAAGGGGGTTCTCAAGCTCTTCATGAGCATGGCACGTCATCTCGTAGGTCATTAGAGATCCAATAAGTTCTTCAAGCAGAAATACTTTAAGATCCTTGGCCTCTTGAATGGCCGTGACCTTTGGATCCCAACTCTTTGGAAGGGATCTTAAAATTTTAATTACCAATTCAAAATTAGAAAAACCTTTACCAAGAGCTTTAAGTCCATTGATGACATCCGTAAAGCGGGTGTACATGTCTCCAATGGACTCATTTGGTTTCATCCGAAAAAGTTCATAGGAATGCACAAGAATGTTGATTTTGGACTCTTTTACTCGGCTAGTGCCTTCATGAGTGATTTCAAGAATGCGCCAAATATCAAATGCCGATTCATAAATAGAAACCCGATTAAACTCATTCTTATCAAGCGCACAAAATAAGGCATTCATAGCCTTTGCATTGAGAGCAAAAATCTTCCTCTCCGACTCATTCCATTCACTCATCGGAAGAGAAGATTTTGCAAAGCCATTTTCAACAATGTTCCAAAGTTCGAAGTCCATGGAAATGAGAAAAATCCTCATACGAGTCTTCCAATATGTATAATCCGACCCATTAAACATAGGCGAACGAGTAATGGAGTGACCCTCTTGCATACCGGAGTAGGCCATCTCTCTTGGGTTTTAAACCAATATGAGAGCAAACCTTGCTATGATACCAATTGAAAGGATCAAAAAGGCACTAAGAGGGGGGGGGGTGAATTAGTGCAGCGGATTAAAATCGTACTCTTGAAACCGATTTTGCAAAAACACAAGTTCGTAGGAAGATTTCGATTTGGCGAAAGAGAACTTAAAAGTAATTGCTTACGTAAAGGAAATAACTATGAACTAAATAACTTGCAACCAAGTAATGAAATGATTCAAGAATGTAAACACTCACACATTTATGGACACAATGATGTATAGTGGTTCGGTCAAATGACCTACATCCACTCTTGAAGCCTTTACGATGAGGCTCCGCTCTTCCACTAGCAAATCCTTTGAAGGGGAAGGACCAAATACCCCTTTTACAACCCTTTACAAGAAGTTCACACTTATACAAGATTTCTCAAGAAGAAGAAGGTGAACACTTAGCAAGAACAAGACTTTTCAAGACTCTTCAAAAGCTCAAGACTAAGATTTTTTTTTGCTCAAAAGGGTGCCCTTTCAGTTGAGAAAGGGGGGGTATTTATAGATCCAAAGTGGATTCGTGGGCTCCCAAATTTGAAATCAATTTTGGAGTTCTGTGCCCACATTGGTCGAGGCGTGCCACATCGTGCGGCCGTTGACTGGCCGGTGCTCGCCTGATGCGTGCTCCGCTCAGCGTTTTCCACCGCCCGTACAAAGCACTGGCTTCCAACGGCGATTTATGGCTGTCCATGCATGGCCGGTCTGCGCTCGCCTCAGCTCAGAGCGATTCTGCCGTCATAATAGGCGGTGCTACGCTCGGCCGATGTCACCGCCCCGGTACGGCGGTTCTTCGCCCGGTGGCGGTTCAGCAGCCGAAGAGGCTGTTAAGCCCGACGCGCTCGGTGGGCGGTTATTTACTTAATTGGTTTTCTCGTCCTTGCTCTGCTAAATGTGCAACTTGCCTGCAGAGGCCCGCTGGCTCGTACTCATTTTAGGCAGGATTTTTCCTAAATCCTTGCTTCAACATGTGCAAACTACGAACCTAAAACATAACTCAACGTGATTTGATCCGACACTCTTCAAGTCAACTTCCGACGAGCTTTACGGTGAGATTCCGGCAGGCTTCCGATGCTTCCCTCGGATTGCTTCCAGTGGACTCCCGGCATACTTCGGATTGTATGGCGAGCTCAACGAGTCTTCGGCTAGCTTCCGAATCTTCCTGGTAAGTTCCGCGAACCTTCGACGATCTTTGAGATGAACTTTCGAAAACTTTGGCAAGTCCCTGATTCGATCTTGGATGGTTCCGGCAACACTTCCGAAAATCTCTCGGACTTCCGATGAACTCTTGAACCCCCGACGGACTTGACCTCGGTAAATCACTTTATGTTTTCTTCCCATCGTAGTTATTCCTGCACACTTATCTCAACAAAGTAGATTAGAACAAATATTTCACCAATTGACTTCATCATCAAAATCCGAGATTCAACAGCACCGCCAGCACCGAGAAACCCAAACTGAATTCAAATTTGGAGCTCAAATTTGAATCCTCTTTGGATCTATAAATACCCCCCCTCCCCCTTTCTCAACTGAAAGGATAACCCTTTGAGAGTTAGAAATTGAGCAAAAGGCTTGGGAAAGTCTAATTTTCAATAGCTTGTGTTCACCTCCTTCTTTCTCTTTAAAAAATCTATAAGAGTGTGAACTTCTTGTAAAAGGGTTGTAAGAGAGGTGTTTGGTCCTTCCCCTTCAAAAGGATTTGCTAGTGGAAGTTGGGAGCCTCATCGGAGAAGGCTTCGGAAGTAGATGTAGGTCAGATGACCAAACCACTATAAATCGGTTTACATTTACTTTCTCACAACTTACTTTGCTGCAAACCATCTTTATTTACTGCCTTACTTACTCAACTTCCTCTTCATCTTCATACGTATCATTTTAAGTTTATATGCAATCGAAACGATTTCAAACGAAATGTTGATTTTTATTGTATGAAGTTTCCAAACTTATTTAAATTGTCGAAAATCTATCGTTCTTTACCACTGCACTAATTCACCCCCCCCCCCCCCCTCCCTCTTAGTGCCGCTCGATCCCTAACACTTAGACCCATGAGCTTCTCTATTTACTCAATTATCTTAAGGACATGGTTCTAAACTGATGTCCCCCCAATCATCCTGACGTGAAAGAGGCTCTTGGATATCTTATATCGTTGAGTTGATTTGACAATTTATGGAGATGTAGGAGAATTGATCTGACATCCATCTTTTCATGCTACCTTTGTAACTCGGGAGTCATGGGGCACATGTAATACTGAGTAAGAGTAGAGTCATCTATGCACTTTATGTAACGAGTGATCTCATCCTCACTTGCCCCTTCATCAGGCGTGGGCATCACTATGTCAAGGGCATATGTGATTTTCTCTACCCTAAGGATGATTCTCAGGTTACGAAGCTAATTCATATAATTTGGACTAGTGAGACGATTAACATCAAGTATGTCACATAAGGGATTTGAAAGTGACATTTTCTAAAAATAAAGATGTAGTAGAATAAATAACACAGATTTTGCATAAAAGTAAACAATCAAGATTTATCTCAATCTACTCCCACTATTTTCTTGTGAAATACATAACTCCCTCCGGTATATAAATCGGAGACCTCCGATGGATCTCTAGTGGGGATCAGGATCTAATCGACATCTTAATATAACCTCAAGAGACTCGATCAATCACACTAAACCTAAAAAGGTAAGCAACTCTTACCAATCACTACTTATGATTCTTATCCTATTCAACCTCGGAAGTATCATGGCCTCAAGGGACTTGACCAACCATGATGTTTGGTTAAGTTACTACCATTATTACAAGATGAGTTTGATTCGATGATATGCCCTCGAGAGACTCAACCAAGTATACCACGTCCTCAGTTCACCGGTGACATCTCTATGTTGTAGGCAAGATCTCGAATCGCATTATAGGTTAGCTTCAAAGGACTCAACCAACTCAACCAACACCGAGATTTGATTTCTTCCTATAATGATAGAAGGCCACGTGAGTTAATCTAATTATCTCATGCTTACCGACTTAATATTATCGTGAGAGGGGATTTTGATTCGGTCTCCTAATATGACGTGTCACACATATACATATTTAACATATATCTACATCGCATACAAATATATATATACATATTTAGTATATATATAAGTAATCACACATCACATGAGCAATCACACCAGATGATCATGAACCATAGCCTAATATGACTAAGCCTAAGCTAGTGGACCCAATCACTCTCATCACGATCTATGTGTGTAACGACATATTTTCATGCCCTATGATCATCCATCTTATCCTCATCGATTCTGTTAGTATCTTGGTGTATCTCTATGCGTCGTGATTGTCCGTCTCGATCTTATGGGTCCCACTATCACCTCCATGCTCCTCCTTGTGTAATTATAACATAATCATAGGCACACAAGCCCAATAATAAATGAGAAAAAAATGAAGGCTTACAGGCCCCAATAATAATAATAATCATATCACAATACACACATATATCACATCACATGGTCCATAATCATCTATCCACATCATACATCATATGTACACATTACTATGTAGGACTACTAGTTGATGATGATAATGATAATAATAATAATAATAATAATAATAAATTAAACTATTTAATAAATTATTTTACAGCTTTTGGGGTACCCTACACTATGGTGCCCCACATTGTCATGAACAAAACTTGTAAATGGGGTGATAATATAATGCTTAGGCATGTCCATGTAATTTCGGTTTATTCATGTTTGCCATGTAAAGGGCTAGCCAAAGGCTAAATAGCCCAATTTGAGCAAGTTTGGTGGCCGTTGTAGGCTTAAACATAATGATGGTGTCATGTGGACACTTGTAATAGATCTCGGTCTATAGTGGACCAATTTTATACCTTTATTTTGTAACTATTCTAAGCTTGTAATGTCTATGGTTGAAATTTACATTGGCTATAAAGTGTTTGCTTAAATGGTTACTTGTGGATCCCATGTGAAGCACTTTCTCTATCCCGTCTTCTCTTTTATAGGTCCTAAGGGATCGTAGGAGATTTTGGGGAGGCTGACCATTACGGATGGACACGCAAGGGTGCCACACGACTTAGGCAAAAACTAGTTAAGTTCGTGACAATTGGTATCAGAAATGGACAAGCACACATAGAAACACTTAGCATGCAAACGTGGGGGACCTAGCGGGGCTGCATCGAGAACAACCAGCATGTGCGACCATTTGGGGGAAACAGACAGTGTTGTAGGGAAAGGAGTCGCTTAGAGGAGCAGACATCCAAGAATGACATTCAGAGAAATGGCCAACCCTTCGTGCAAGAGGCACCATGAGGACAAACAAGCTAAGAAGAATTGCGTAGCACACAAAAGTTGGGATGGCTGAGTTCAAGCAATGGCTCGACGTTGGTAACCAAACTCGATGATGCTCGAGGCAAGCGGGGCACTTGGTAAAGGATGTGACCGTGCAAGATGGAGTAGGTTGTTCAGGGATCAAAAGAGTTGTGTAAAGCTCACAAAGGTGAGGGGAATTATAAACTCAACGAATTCGATACTCATGCAAGGGCTTGTATGCGGACGACGGACTGTTCATGGCTATCTCAAGGCGGCTGAAGGTCGGTGCCATGGAGCATTAAAACTTTCTCTTCGGCATGAGTATGATACATTCGTAAGAGGCTGAAGTGTGCAGTAGGTTCAACATATTACTAGACCTAGAGGGGTATAGTGGGAGCTATATTGGCGAAGAGTCGCAATCTAGCAAGTCTGTTTATAGAGGTAGAACAGTGCACAGTTCGTTCAGCAAGGCAAAGTAGTCCAAGGGGATGGTGGTCTCCAAAATTCTAGAAGAAAGGATGCGAAGAGAGAAGTTGCTCCAATAGGATAGATATCCAAGAGGGATAAGTCCCAGTCCTCCAAAGGGAGAATCATATGCAACGGACCACATATGTTAAGGAGGAGTACCTTAAGACAAAGCTCAACAGACCGAGCAAGCAGCGAGGAGTTGTCGCATGATCTTGCAAGAGGCAATGTGTTGATGGACGTATAGCAAGATCAAGTGGGAGAGCAATCTAAGGCAACATAAAGGGAAGGCACATTTAGAGTCGATATGGAGATCGAACTCAAAACAGGACTAACCCATGGAATAGTAAGCATGAGGGCCACCATTAACTCAATGTAAATCGAGAAGTAGAGCAACTTGGGGGTAACTTGGTTATGTACCCAAGCCACATGAAGGGAGTTAGTATAGAAGATGGAACATGGAGCAGAGGCTTAGAGCTTTCCTTAGACAGAGGTCAAGGACATGGACTCTTGTAGAGGCAGGAGTAGAATCATGTCGTTCTATGGGTTCCTTATTCTGATAGAGCAGACTCAGTTTGTATGGTGCCAAGGACGGAGAGAGCTTTGGGGCACATGCACCTTGTCTCGATGAAATATTTGACGGAGGAACTAAGGCAACATAACTGGCAGAGGGGAAGCTGGTGTTAGGAGGCCTTAGCATGGGGCAAGAGGACGCAGAGGTAAGCACTCTTGAAGAATATGCAATAGTGTTGCTAGTCGAGTTGGCATGAGGAAAGTGGTGTGCAACGAAGATTATGCTGGTAGCGACAAAGGCCTAGGATCCAGATAATGGTGCACCTATTTCAGCGAAGTCAGGGGACTTCGAAGGAGTTGCTAGGCGATGGACTATCCTAAAGCTATGCTTCGTCTGGGTGTAACCCGAGAGCGGGTGGACAAAGGTTGATTGCCAAAGGATCGAATAGAATTGAAGGTGGTAAAGGCCCTATGATGTGTTGGCAGAGGCCATACATGGAAAGATCATAGTTTGAGTTTATACCATAAGGATTAGAATGCAAGGAGATGTCATCAGGAGGTGACATACTACAGTGGATCATGGTGGAATAGTTCGTGACAATGCGACACACACAAACGTCCCGAGAGGGACAAGATCATACAGAGGTATGATCAAGAGTACTACTGGGAGCTCCACTTCAATGAACAACATGATAGCAAGAAGGGTTATGGATTCAAAGAGGGAATACTATGGTACCACAGAGGCGGGTCTTTCATGCATACATCAAAGGTTGAATTGAATGAAAGCCTTGGGCATCAGCTTATAGGGGCTGTGCACTACCAAGGGAGAAGTTCATATGTAAATACTAGTGAGTCCCGAGAGGGGCAAGATCATACGAAGGTATGATTAGGAGCGCTATTGGGAGCTCCACTTCGATGAACAACATGATGGCAAAAAGGGCTATGGATTCAAAGAGGGAATATCATGGTACTGCAGAGATGGGTCTTCCATGCATACATCAAAGTTTGTATTGAATGAAAGCCTTGGGCATCAGCTTATGGGGGCTGTGCACCACCGAAGGAGAAGTTCAAATGTAAATACTAGTGAGTCCCGGGAGGGACAAGATCATACGGAGGTATGATCAAGAGCGCTACTGGGAGCTCCACTTCAGTGAACAACATGATGGCAAGAAGGGTTATGGATTCAAAGAGATAATGCCATGGTACTGTAGAGGCAAGTCTTCCATGTGTACATTGAAGGTTGCATTGAATGAAAGCCTTGGGCATCAGCTTATGGGGGTTATGCACCATCGAGGGAGAAGTTCAGATGCAAGTACTAGTGAGTCCCATGAGGGAGACTAGATCATGCAGAGGTATGATTAAAGCGGCTAAAGAGTTAGACTACTTCAGAGCTCATATTCTCTTAAGGGAGCCCAACAAGTCAGAGGACAAGGTCGAGTAAGCGAACGTTGCGACCAATGAAGCTAAGGAGAACAGAAGCGGTGCAAGCCCTGCAACATGATGGCGGAGGCCATGTATGGGAGTTGCAGTCTGTCTTTCCATCGACCAAGAGGAATTGCTTAGAGAACACAAAGGTGTTGAAGCAGGTGGTCGAAAAAGGGGCGAGGAAGCAATGACGAGTCCAGAGAGACTCAGCTACCCAAAATCAAGTATCGGTTAGAATAAAGGTAGACTTAGAGGAGTACCGCAGTGCCACAGAGGTGGATCTATCGATCGCAAAGAAGGGACGTAGATGCGAGACAACAGACAGTAGGGCCATGGGCATGGCAACGCCATGGTACCACAGAGGCAGGACTTCCGTGGATTCATCGATCCCTTACTCTCATGGAGGGAGAATGCTTAGTCATGAGATGAGCCGAATAGGAGGAGAATACAGAGGTAGACTCTAAGTACCAAGACAAGGCAGAAAGGCAAAGGCCAGGGAGCTTCATAACTGGTGTCAATGGACTTCTCATCAAGATAGTCACAAGTGAAGGACTTCGGGTCGATGTAAGAGTGCATGACCAAGGAACGAAGCAGGCAGTATGTGGTGCTATACCTTTACTACTCAGAGGAGTAGGCGGTAGAAATGATGGAGAAGACGGTATAATCCCAAAGGCAACCAAATCTGTCATAGACTTGCTCCAAGTTGGAGTGATAACTTCTTGTATTCTAGAAGTTCAATGGCATTGGGAAGGTGAATCACAGTAGCTGACTCAGCGCAATGATTGCAAACACTTTAAGTGCTTCAGAAGTATGAGCTAAGAGCAAGCAAAGTCTAGTAACTAGATCGACGCATGGAGTACAATCTCAAGGAGGTGGGTGAAGTTAAGTAATCTTTGTCTTCTCAACTTTTAAGAGAATGGGCGAAACCAAGTACCCAAGTTCTCTTATTTATCTAACCGAGGAGCTCTATATAGAATCAAAGACCCTTCGAAGGAACTTAATGGAAGACAACAGTTGTCAAATCCTCACCAACGGTGATCAGCACTACTTAGAGTAGATTGTCCACTTCATTTCTCAATTGAATGCCAATCGAAAGTGGAAGTTATGTGAACCTACTTGGATGAGACAACTAAAGGGAAGAAGATTCGATAGGCAAATTTTACGGAGGAAGGATCTAAAAACTTCAAAGTTTGCGAGACAATGCTCATTAAAGCTCCAACAAGCATCTATCTAGTTCAAGAGACAAAAAGAATTTGAAGACTATCATATATCAAGGATAATCTTTTCCTTCATTAGATGAATCTGCAAGAACCAACAACGATTAGCCCAACTCTGCCAACCCCACACCAGAGTTAGAGTCATTGATGAGTTAAAGTAACATGGCAGATTAAAGTTCAACGACTCAACAACAACCAGTGGAGAACAGCTAGGAGCCAAGGGGCGCAGTGCAACAGGAGTAGAAGATTAAAGATTCAGCAAAGGCAAGGAGTTACAACGTCAACGAAGGCTTCGACGAGGACGTCGAAGAAATAAGTGGGGGACAATGTCATGGACAAAACTTATAAATGGGGTATTCAATGTAATACTTAGGCATGTCCATGTATTTTCGATTTGTTCATGTTTGCCAAGTATGTAAAAGGCTGGTCGAAGGCTAAACAACCCAATTTGGTGAGTTTGGTGACCATTGTAGGCTTGTACATAATGATGGTGTCATGTGGACACTTGTAACAGATCTCAATCTGTAGTGGACCAATTTTATACCTTTGTTGTGCAACCGTTCTGAGCTTGTAATGTCCATGGTTAGAATTTGTATTGGCTATAAAGTATTTACTAAAAGGGTTGCTTGTGGATCCCGTGTGAAATGCTTTCTCTATCCCGTCTTCTCTTTTGTAGGTCCTAAGGGATCGTAGGAGGTTTTGGGGAGGTTGACCATTGTGGATAGACACGCAAGCGTGCTGCACCACTTAGGCAAAACCAGCTAAGTTCATGACAACGTGGCCCAAAATCCTTAACCCCCAAGAACCCCTCTATAGCTAGGAAACCCTAGCTCTAGGGTAGTCATGGGTGGTCAGGAAACCTTGGCCGCCAGCTTGCCCTATGTGATTAGGAATCCTTAGTCGTAGGGTCTCTTAGGCGGCTTGGAAACCTTAGTCGCCAGGGGTTCTCCTTATAGCCAAGAATCCCTGGCTACAAGGGCTCTCCTTTGCCTATCCAAGAGCAGCATGGTTGCTCTCAGTTTGTTGTAGGTGGCCAAGGTTACAAGCAGCATTTAGCTATTGATCTATAGGGCAGCAACAATTGCTGCTCTTTTAACCTCTTTTGCGCCAATAATTTTGATATCAAAAGGCCTCTCTGAAACACTTTTTAACAAAGGAAATATGTGCAATCTAGATTTGAAAACTATGATAAAAAATCACAACAATCGTGTAAAAATAATTCTACGTGATTTATCAACACACGTAGTTTAAAACATCAATCGATCACATGAGCAACCTGGCTCTAATACTATTGTTGGGAAACCTAGACAAAGCATCACATGCATCGCGAAAGAATAGAAAACCAAAATCCTAGATTTTCTACAAAAAAAAGTTTTATCGTCGTGTGAAGATTGATGCGCAAAGCCAAAAACACAAAAACCAAAACCATGCATGTTAAGACAAATTTGTTACCTAGGAAGATTGTATATTTCTAAAAACTTTCAAATATGTAAGAGGGGATAAAAGAGGTTAGATGTCCTCCTCTCTAGCAGTGATCCATACAACAAGTGGGGTGATGATGCTCCTCAAATCGCTACATGATCTTTCTCTCTATATGCACCGCGAAGGCTGCACCATGTTCAAGAAAGGGTTAGCCCTTCTTGTTATCCACACACCCCAAACTAGGGCTATCAGCTGAGGAGAAGAGGAGGGAGGAGAATATGCCCCTTTAGTTCTCACCTATTTATAGAGGTCCTTATTAACTTAACCCTAATGGATTCTGGTCTATTGAGTACTAGATCTCCATCCAACTACCGAAGCCTCTTGGATTAGTGGATCTTTATCCAATAATCTCTCATTGTCTCTTATTAGATCTTATCCATAAGATCCAATAATTCAGGGGCTTATTGGATATCGAATAAGATAAGGGCTCCTACGGATATCTCATATTCAAACCTCTGCTTGTTGCAACACCTACCATATGTGTGTTACCCTCTAGGCCCAATATCAAGCTAGCCATGAGTTATACCTATCAAAATCCTTCTGACTCAGTTAATTATAATCTATATAATAATTCACTCGACTCATCGACTATAAACATACAAGGCTATTACGTCATAGTTCTCAAATGATACAAGAGGATTAAATCCATTAGATATATCTGTCCTTACTTACCTTATATCTAGAGTCCCCCATCCATCTAATATCACAAAGTCTATATATCGGGCATGGTGTTGTTAGACCCACACGAAATCTACTTGAATCTCGCTCTAATCAGATTCTCCTAAAGAACTCTTTCTCTCTTAATTCGAATGACCCTGACCAAGGATTTGCCTAAGCAAAAATATATAGAATATTCTGTTGAATCTTGAATTTTGATGATGAAACCAATTAATAGTATTTGTGATCTAATTGCATTTTGAGTGATGTAAGACTACCTTCGATTAGGAATAAATAATTGAAGCAGGAAGAATCAGACGTTGGGTCAAAGGAAAACATGTTAGAATATTGGACATCGAGCTAAGAGATCGATCGATGTATTAGCAAAAGGCTTCGGACGATGGGTTCGGGAATCGAGCTAAGAAGAGCGGAGTTATGCCAAGGAGATCAGAGTTGGCCGATTGGGCAATGGGCCACAAGAGAGGATGATGCGCCGAAGAATCAAATAAAGCACTGATGGACTAATGACATGCTAGACAAATTGATTCACGCTTTGTAATAACTGTCTAGATCAAAGTCGGTCTTAGGTTTAATTGAGTTGAAATTGGGCCAACTCAATTAAAGGCTAATTGGGTCCAAGTTTGGGTTGTGTTGGGCTAAGTGAAAGGCCCAAAAAGTGACCCAAGAGGTGGGTCAAACGATGGCACCGCCAGAACAGGCAATTGAATTATCGACGGTTCAATCTCCAAGATATAATCTTCAAGACTATGCTAGGCAGTTATACCGCCCAGTGTCAGGCGGTGGTACTAGTAGACTAGGCAGTGGAATTGCTAGTACCCTGAAGATCGAGGTGATTCTCAAAGACTATGTCTTGGAGACTGAGCCACCGACGGTTCCACCACCTATTCTGGCGGTGCCACTGCTTGACCCATCTCTTGGGTCACTTTTTGGGCCTTTTACTTGGCCTAACACAATCCAAACTTTGGCACAATTGGCTCTTAATTGAGTTGGTCCAATTCCAACTCAATTAGACCTAAGAACTACTTTGATCTAGATAATTATTATAAAGCGTGAATCAATTTGTTCGACATGTCATTGATCTATTAGCGCTTCATCCGATTCTTCGATGCATCATCCTCTCTTGCAGCCCATTTCCCAATCAGCCAACTTTGATCTCCTTGGTGCAATTCCACTCTTCTTGGCTTGATGCCCGAACCCATCATCCAAAGTCTTCTGCCGAAACGTCGATCGATCCTTCAGCTCGACGTCCAATATTTTGACATGTTCTCCTCTGACCCAATATCTGATTCTTCCTGCTTCAATTGTCTATTCCTAACCGAAGGTAGTCTTGCATCACTCAAAATACAATTAAATCATAAACACTATCAATTGGTTTCATCATCAAAATCTGAGATTTAACAATCTCTTCCTTTTTTATGATGACAACCAATTGATGACGGAGTTAACCTTAACTCCCCCTATCAATATTGCCATATTGATACAAACAAAAAATCATTCATCATGCAAAATCAAAATGTTCAATACATCATACTTCTCCCCCTTGGTCATCAACGCATTTTGATGTCATCATACATCAAAATGTTCAATTCATCATGAAGTCATCATTATACTTCTCTTCCTTTGTTATCAACAAAAAGGAGAAGTGCATCTAGCTAGTTTTAAGGATATGTAAGTTTTACAATATACTAGCAAGATTTACATCACTTTACAATATTTACGCATAGCAAGTTTTAAAGATGTGCAATTTTATACTTTTGCTTCCTAAGATAGGCAAGATAGCACTTTGCTTCTCTTGTTATTGTAAGCTTGTAATTTTCGGTGGTGTTCATGATAGTGAGTTCTTTCTTTTCTTTTGAGAAGTGCAAGCTAGTAAGTTTTGCTTCCTTTGCATTGATTGAGCTAGCAATTTTTACTTCCTCTTTGAAGTATGCAAGCTAGCAAATTCTTTCTTCCCCTTTGTCATTGTCAAAAAGAAAGGAGGAATACAATAATATAAAATTTTCTTTTTACAATAACTTTTCACATCAATTATAAATTTGCATCAATAAAAATTTACATCAATAAAAATTTACATCAATCTTTCAATCATCACATGATGCATACAAGTCAAATAAATCATGTCATTTCTATGTCGTGAAGGATATGATATCAACAAAAATCTTAGGTATCAAGATCATATTCATAAAAAAAAATTAAGTTGTGATTCCGAGAGTTCAAGATAGGAACCATGATTCATTTGTGAAATCTTCTTTTAGAAGAATGATACGAGAACACATAATAGGAGATCTTGATTCATAAAGGATTTCATGTTATAAGTCTAAAAAAAAAATCAAGATCATGATTTCAATAAAACTCATTCAAATTCGAATAATCAAAATCACTTTCATAGTTTACGAGATTCATAAAATAGATTCATTACTAAGAATCACATGTTGAAAAATCGAAAAGATAGAGATAATAAAATTTTAAAAAAAATACTTTCCTCTTTTTAGTTGTTTCAATTCATGCATTGATTTCATATAAACATGCCCATATTTTTATGTGAAAACCATGCATCATCATATAAATCCGAAAAATAAGTTTCATCATAAAACCATCAACACAAAAAATATAGCACATTAAACATAAGGCATCTTCAAAAGATTTGATTTATCGTGACAATACATTTTTCTTTTTATGTGTTCCATTTAAGTGATTTATTTCATATAAATAAGTTCAAAATTTTCATGCAAAGGCCAAGCATCATGTTTAGAACTGAAAAATAACACATAATTGCTTCTTAAAACATATATAAAAATAATCTTATTTGGTGTGCAAGCATTATCATAAAACATGTAATTATTATGATAATTAATTTTTTGTATCAAAACCATGCATCAAGTTTGAAACCGAAAACTGATATGGAAATCATAAACATACATGGAATTGTATTTGATGTATAATCATTAGATTTAAATCTAACACAATTTTCATTATCAATTTTTTTATTTTTCAAAATTACTAGAAAGAAAAGCATAATATATTTTTGCAAATATTTTTTTTATTTCTTACAAATTAAATCAAACAACTCATGAAAAGAATTAAGCAATTTCATAATAATGTAAAAACATTTCGAGTAAGTTACTTACCTTATTGTCGAAAGCTATTAAAGCGTAGTTCGCAACTTCATCACTTGATTCATCTTTGAGTGCCTTCTTCTTTCTTTATTGTGGATATTTGGTTTTGAGGTGTCTTGGTTTCTTGCATTTATAACAAGTGATTGTGTCTGGATTGAGTTCATTTTTATTCTTTAATTCTTGTTTTATGAAATTTTTTAAATTTTATAGTCAAAAGTTTAAGGTTGTTATCATCATCATCATCATCATCATCACTTGAGTTATTACTCAAGTGGTATTCTATTGTTCGAAGTCTCAAATCCTTCTTGTTTTTTGGAAAGTGGTTCTCAAGTTTGTCATGCCTCATAAGTGTCATTTTATAGGTCATCAAAGACCCGATGAGTTTTTCCAATGAAAAATTGTTTAAGTCTTTTGCCTCTTGAATAGTGGTTACTTTCGGATCCTAACTTTTTATAAGGGATCTTAAAATCTTATTTACAAGTTTAAAATTGAAAAAATATTTACCAAGACTTTTTTAAACTATTGACGACATCCGTGAAACAAGTGTACATATCACCAATAGTTTCACTTGATGTTATTCGAAAAAGTTCAAAATCATGCATCAAAAGATTTATTTTCGAGTCTTTGACTTTACTAGTGCCTTCGTGAGTGATTTCAAGTATATGCCAAATGTCATAAGCTGTTTTGCAAATAGAAATCTGATTAAACTCGTTTTTATCTAAGGCACAAAACAAGGCATTCATAGCCTTTGCATTTAACAAAAATATTATTTTCTCAAAATTGTTCCATTCATTCATGTGTTTAAAGGGTGTTTGAAAATCATTTTCAATGATGTTCCATAAATCCAAATCTAAAGAAAGTAAGAAAACTTTCATTCGAGTTTTTCAATAAGTATAGTTCGTCCCATTGAACATGGGAGGACAAATGATAGAATGACTTAAAAGTTGAAAAGAGCCATTTCTCTTGGGTGTTAATCTAAATTAGAAATACTGAGGCTCTAATACCAATTGTTAGGATCAAGTTCGGCACTAAAAGGAGGGGAGGGGTGGGGGTGAATTAGTGCAGCAGTAAATCATCGTCTCTTTCGTTTCGAAAAATTGTTTCATATGGTGAAAGCCTTATCAATAAAATCATATCAAAAAATCGATTAGCTTCGAAAATAATCATAGAAGGAAGAAGGGCAGTAAAGGTAGTATGCAAAAAGTAATCAGCAAGAAGGAAAGTGCATAGTAAGGAAAGAACAGAACACACCAGATTTTTATAATGGTTCGATCATCCGACCTATGTCCACTCTCGATTCCTCCTTCATCGAGGCCACTGGCTTTCATTATCGGTCTTCCTTCAATTCAATGGGTGAAGACCAACCACCTGTTAGGATTAGTTCAGCACTGAGAGAGGGGGGGCAGCGGGGTCGAATTAGTGCAGCAGTAAAGATTACGTCAAATCGTTTCGATGAAAGCCATATTAGAAATGTGTTTAACTTGAAAGTGATTGTAAGAAAGTGACGAGGAAGTGGAGTAAATAAAGTAAAATGTTTGTAACAAGATAAATAGTAAGAAATAAATGCAAACCAGATTTTATAGTGGTTCGGTCATCCGACCTATGTCCACTCTCAATTCCTCTTTCATCGAGGCCATCGGCTTTCATTATCGATCTTCTTTCCAACAAGCGAAGATCAAATACCCTTATAGCACTTTCTCCTTTTGACAAGCTCAGGAGAGAACCCTTATAGGTACTCACTCCTCTCTTTTAAACCGAAAGCGAGTAAAGACTAGAGGAGGGATTTCTCAAGTAATTTCTACAGTGTTTTCTCACTTTTAAACTTTCTGAGCTTGTATATTCCAACCAGGGATGAGAGGGGTATTTATAGGCTCTAAATGGATTCAAACTTGGAGTCAAAACTAATCCTATCCCGGGTCTTCCGGGTACTGGCGGTACAACTGCCAGTGCTGGGCGGTACCACCGCCCAGGCTTTCTGCCATTGGGCAGTACCACTGCCCAATTTGGTGGTACCATCGCCTGGCACACTGGGCTGCCAATATACTGGGTGGTACCACTGCCCTAGTCTAGTGGTACTATCGCCTAGACTTAGTCTAGAAAACTGAGCCTTCAAGCGATTCCATCACCCACCTTGGCAGTGCCATCGCCTACCCTGGCATTCGGGCATTGTATGTCCTTTCATCTAGCCCAACACAACCCTGATTCAGGCCCAATTGGCCTAATTCTAATACAATTAAACCTAATCCTACTTCGATCTGGACAATTATTACAAAGTGAATCAAATTTGTTGCCCGCATGTCATTGGTCCATCGATGCTTCCTCCGATTCTTCGGCGCATCGTCCTCTCTTGTGGCTTGTTGCCCAATTGACAGTTGTCCTTTGCAACTCTGATCTCCTTGGTGTAACTTCACTCTTCTTAGCTTGATGCATGAATCCCTTATCTGAAGCCTTTTGCCGATACATCAATCGATCCTCCAGTCGACGTCCAATCTTCTAACATGTTTTCCTCCGGCACAACATCAATCCTTCCTACTTCAATTATCTAATCCTGATCGTAAGTAGTCCTGTGTCACTCAAAATGTAGTTTGATCATTAATCACAATCAATTGGTTTCATCATCAAAATCCGAGATTCAACAATCTTCTCCTTTTTTATGATGATAACTAATTGATGATGGAGTTTAGACAAACTCCCGGAGTTTAAACAAACTCTTTCATATCAATATGTCATATTGATAGAACCTTTGGATTTTAAAAAAAAATCCTAAGCAGCATATCATCAAACAAATCATGTAATATTTCAAAATATTCGATACATCATACAATGCATGAAATCATCAATATACTTCTCTCCTTTTGTCATCAACAAAAAGGAGAAGTGACATCTAGCAAGTGTTTGAAAATATATAAATTTTACATCATTCAAGCTAGATTTACAACATTTTTCAACACTTAAGCAGAGCAAATTTTAAAGATGTGCAATGTTGCAATTTATCACTTGCTTCTTGAAATGTGCAAGTTTGTACTTTTCCTTCTTAAGATAGGCAAGATAGCACTTTGCTTCTCTTTGCGATATTTCAAGCTAGCACCTTTTGTTTCTTCTCTTTTGAGAAGTGTAACTAAGTTTTGCCTTTGCAAGCTAGCAATTTTGTAAAATATACATCACTTTAAAGCTAACAAGTTAAAGAACAATGTGCAACTTTGCAATTTTTTTTTTCTTTTGAGAAGTGCAAGCTTTGCCTTTCTTTGCAAGTTCTAGCTAGCAATATTTCATTCTCTTGTGATACACAAGCTAGCAAGCTAACTCCCCCTTTATCATTGTCAAAAAGAAGGGAGGAAAGAATACAATAAAAAAATTCTTTACATCTATTTTCAAGCCATGATAAAAAGAATAATTAATGATTCAATCATCACATAATGCATACAAGCCAAAGAAATCATGTCATTTCTATGTCATGAAGGATATGATATCAAGGATCAAGAAAAAAAATCAAAAAGGAACATGAATTATTTGATTTGTTTTAATAAAGCGAAAGAATTATACGAGAATGCCTCGTGAGAAATCTTGATTCATATAAAGAAAATCTCAAGTTATAAGTTTGAGAAATCAAGAGACAAGTCATATTTCATTTGCTTAATTCTCTTTTGATAAAATGGAAGAATCATGATATACGATCTTGATTTATAAAGAGTTTCAAGTTGTAATTATCAAGATGATGATTTTAATAAAATTTCTTTATAGCAAAGTGAAACCTTTGAGAACTTGATTCATACTATATATATATATATATATATATATATATATATATATATATATATATATATATATATCAATTCAAAAAGTTTCAAGAATCAAATATCGAGATATCAAGTTCATGATTAGATAAATCTTCTAATAAAGGAGTGAATCATACGAGAATCAAGAAGGATACTTCATGTAAAATATATCACAATCATAAATATTGATAAATGATTTATTTGAATATATCATCTCATTTGTAAAAAAATCATATGAGAATTTGATTTATACATAAGAAATCTCAACTCAACATGATTCATAAAACTCATTCAAATCATCAAATCATCAAAATTATTTTCTAGAGATTCATATAATATCGTAAATAAATTTTTTAATCTCAATAGGATAGAAAATATATTTTCTTTTTAAGTGATTCATTTTGTATAAGCATGTCTTTGTCTTTTTATACCAAATCAAGTAGAAACTATTGGGTCTCAGATTTTGATGATGAAACTAATTGATTGTGTTTTATTGTCTAATTACGTTTTGAGTGACGCAGGTCTACTATCGATCAGGATTAGACAGTTGACACAGGATGAATTAGTGTTGCGACGAAGGAAATCACGTCAGGATTTTGGACATCGAGCCAAAGGTTCGATCGATAATTGGTAGAAGGCTTCGGATATCGGGCATCGGGCTAAGAAGAGTGGTGTTACACCAAGGAGATCGGGGTTGCAAAGGTCAATCGTCGATTAGGCAACAAGTCACAAGAGAGGAAGGTGCACCGAAGAACTGGACGAAGCGCTGACCAATGACATGCCGGGCAATAGGAGGTTGATTCATGTAATTGACTAGATCGAAATAGAGTTAAGGTTTATGTGTGCAGATTAACTATGATAACGATGAAGACATAAAGCGAAACAAAGTGCTAGAGTCAAGTGCGATGGAATCATTGAGAGTTTGAGAGTTCAACGAAAGTCTGAAGATTCGTCGGGAGTACTATCGGAATTGGCCAAGAATGAGTAGGGAGCTTGCCGAAGGGTTTTCGGAAGTTCACCGGAAGGTTTGTCGGAAGTTCATAGAACTCACCGAGAAAGATCGGAGCTTACCGAAGAAGCTTGTCAGAACTTGCCAAGATCAATCAAGAAGTCCACGAGCTTGCTAGGAGTCCGCAGAATGGTGTCCGAGGGTTCATTGGAAGACTGCCATAAGTTTACCAAAAGCTCGCCGGAGGAAGATTTGATGTGCCAGACTTTGTATTAGCTTAGGAAATATCTTTAATTTTATAGTTAGCATGTAATTTGGTAGGGACTAATTGGGCTCAGTATTGGATTAGTTTGAGCCAGGTTTAAGGCCCAACCAGGAGTATTGGACCTATCTGGCGGTGGCACAACCAGACTGGAGCGGTGGCACCATCTAGATCTAGCTCCCTAGGTTGTATTGGGCGGTAGTACTGCCCAGACTAGGTGGTGGTACTGCCCAGTGATAGAGTACTTGGGCGGTGGTACTGCCCAATACACTTACCATATCAGTGTATTAGGCAGTGGTACCGCCAAACTAGTGGTAGTACCACAAGTGTCAAGGTCAAACTGGCGGTGGTACCACCAAAACCCGATAGACCCAGGATGGAAAGGTTTTTGACTCTAAGTTTGAATCTAATTGGAGCCTATAAAAATCCCTCCCATCCTTGGGTTGAATATACAAATATACTGAACCAAAAAGTAGAAAAAGTTGATTTGAAGTAGGAGTCTTGAATAGGAGTCCTATTAGTAGTTGGGGTTTAGAAGCCCTATAAATAGCCATGTATTCACCCTCTTTTCATAATGAATAGATTAATCCTTTCAGTAGCCTTTGAGTAGCAACTTGGAGGAAGGAACCCCTATAGAGTTCCAAGGAGGCCGATCCCCTAAAGAGATCAACCCCAAGCTTAGAATCGACAAGGGTTCTAACAGGCACCTAATAGGATTACTCCATGCATATGTATCTTGATGTTTTATATTGTTTTATACCAGGAGTGTTGGACCTATCTAGTGGTGGCACCACTTAGATCCAATTCCCTAGGATCTATTGGGCAGTGGTATACCGCTCAGTACACTTACCATGTTAGTGTGTTAGGCGGTGGTACCACTAGACTGGCGGTAGTACCACAAGTGTCAGGGTCAAACTGGTGGTGGTATTGCTAGTGATAAGCGGTGGTACCGCTAGAACCCGGTAGACCCGGAATGGGATAATTTTTGGCTCAAAGTTTGAATGTAATTTGAGCCTATAAAAATCTCTCCCATCCTTGGGTTGAATATACAAGCATATTGAACCAAAAAGTATGAGAAGTTGATTAGAAGTAGGAGCCTTGAGTAGAAGTCCTATTAGGAGTTAGAGTTTAGAAGCCCTATAAATAGCCATGTATTCACCCTCTTTTCATAATGAATAGATCAATCCTTTTAGCAGCCTTTGAACAGCAACTTGGAGGAAGGAACCCCTATAGAGTTCCAAGGAGGTCGATCCCCTAAAGAGATCAACCCTAAGTTTAGAATCCTCAAGGGTTCTAATATACACCTAATAGGATTAATCCATACATGAGTATCTTGATGTTTTATATTGTTTTATACCATGAGTGTTGGACCTTTCTGGCGTGGTGGTACCACCCAGATCTATCGCCATGCATGGGAGGTACCACTACCATACTAGGGTGGTGGCACCGCCCAAATCCAACTCCCCAGGATGTACTGGGCGGTGGTACCTCCCCGACTAGGTGGTGGTACCACCCAGTGATAGAGTACCTGGGCGGTGGTACCGCCCAATACACTGACCATGTCAGTGTGTTAGGTGGTGTATTGCTAGACTAACCATAGAACTGCTAGTGTAAGGGTCAAACTAGCAATGGTACCGCTAGAACCCTATAGACCCGGGATGGGATGGTTTTTGGCTCTAAATTTTAATCCAATTAGTGCCTATAAAAACCCCTCCTATCCCTGGGTTGAATATACAAGCACACTGAACCAAAAAGTAGGAAAACTCTGTTAAAATCCGTTATCTCGTCTAGTCTTCACTTGTATTCAAGAGAGGAGTGTGTTAGTGCTTGTAAGGGTTACCTCCTAAGCCCATCAAAAGGAGAGAGCACTGTAAAAGAGAGTTAGTCCTCACCCGTTGGAAGGTGTTAGGGATCGAGCGGCACTAAGAGGGGGGGTGAATTAGTACAGCGGATAAAACGATGGATTTTTCAGCGATTTAAAACAAGCTTCGGAAACTTCGTACGATGAAACCAACGTTTCATTTGAAACCGATTTTTACGTTTTAACTTTAAAGCATGCGTACAAAGATAAAAAGGAAGTAGAGCAAGTAAAGTAAAGGCTTGCAGCAAAGTAAAACAGAAATTTAAACACTCACACAATCAAGACGCAGCGATGTATAGTGGTTCGGTCAAAGTGACCTACATCCACTTCCGAAGCCTTCTCCAATGAGGCTCTCTTCTTCCCCTATGAAATCCTTTGAAAGGGAAGGATCAAATACCTCTCTTACAACCCTTTACAAGTGGTTCACACTCTTACAAGATTTCTCAAGGAGAAGAAGGAGGTGAACACTTAGCAAGAACAAGACTTTTCAAGACTTTTCAAAAGCTCAAAACCAAGATTCTAACTCTCAAAAGGGTTCTATTTTTTAGCTGAAAAGGAAGGGGTATTTATAAGACTCAAAGTGATTCAAATTTGGAGCCCAAACTTGGAGCCAAAAATTTGAATCTTTTGAGTTTTGGTCTTTATCGATCTTGGACACACCCAAGCAGTTCTACCACCCGGTGCTACGCTGGCTACGATCGAGGCGGTGCTACACGAGCGGTACTACGCCTACTATAATGTAAACTACGATGGCAGCTCTGATGCCATCTCTGTAGCATGCGTTGGTCTTTATTTGGGCCAAAACTTTGCAGCCCAGTGAACTATAACTTCGCCGGGTTTTAACCTAATCCTAACCAAATTAATGTGCTAACTATGAAATTAAAGACATTCCTAAGCTATTACAAAGTCCGCAAGTCAAGTCTTCTTCCGTCGAGCTTCCGGCGAACTTCCGGCGGTCTTCCGACGATCCCTCGGAAACCATCCTGCGGACTCCTGGCAAGCTCTCGGACTCCACGATGATCTTGGCGAGTTCCCTCGAGCTTCTTTGGCAAGCTCCGATCTTTCTTGGCAAGCTCCACGAACTTCCGACGAACCTCCCGGCAAACTTCCGAAAACCCTTCGGCAAGCTCCCTACTCGTTCTCGGCCAGTTCTGGCATCACTCCCAATGAATCTTCATACTTCCGTCAAACTCTCGAACTCCCAACGATCCATCGCACTTGACTTCGGCCCTTAATTTCACTTTACGTCTTCATCCCTTTCGTAGTTACTCCTACACAAACAAACACCAAACACTCTACTTCGATCTAGACAGTTATTACAACGCGAATTGATATTTAGTTGCCCGACACATCATTGGTTAGCACTTCGTCTGATCCTTCGGCACATCACCCTCTCTAGCGGCTTGTTGCCCAATCGACGGTTGACCTCTGCAACCTTGATATCCATGGCGCAACTACGCACTTCTTGGCCTGATGCCCGACGTACGAAGTCTCCTGCCGATAGTCGACCGAACCTCTGGCTCGACATCCAATATACTAACGTGATCACCTCCGGCACAACGTCAATTCCTCCAGCGTCAACTGTCTAATCCTGATCGATAGTAGACCTGCGTAACTCAAAACGCAATTAAACAACAAATCACACTCAATTAGTTTCATCATTAAAATCCGAGATTCAACAGAAGGAAGATAGCTAGTGGAAAGCCGGTGGCCTCAAGAGAAGAGGAATTGGGAGTGAACGTAGGTCGTATGGCCGAACCACTATAAAATCGGGTTTGCATTTACTTATTGTCATTTACATAACTGCAAGTCTTTACTTGCTCCACCTCCTCTTCTCATTCTTACGAATGGCTTCAAGCTTTAGATCTTTGAATACGTGCAATCGAGATTGGTTTTCATCGAAACGTATTTTTATCACACAAAGTTTACAAAAGCATTTTGTCTTACAAAATTTTCAATGTATGAACTTGTTTGAATCACCGAATTTATCGTTATTAACCGCTGCACTAATTCACCCCCCCCCCCTAGTGCCGCTCTAGATCCCAACAGAAACATGCATCAATGTTTAAGACTGATTCACAAGTTTCATTGAAAAAATCATTAAGACACATTAATCCAAAATACAAGATTTCAAATCATAAAATCAAGCATGATACAAATATTTTCATTAAATCATCAAAATTATCAAGCATGATTTCTTAAAACAGCATTAAAATCATTTTAATTCTAATATTTTTTCTTTCATTATTGTTAGTTATAACAAGATGTTTTCCTTCTTACATGATTCTAGCTTAGTGTGAGAAATCAATAGTCATGCATCATTGTATAGAACCGAAAGCATCATCAAAATCATTTTTCTTTCATTCGAAAATTTTTTGAAAGCAATGTAGGTTAATTTCATGTAAGCATGCTCAAGTCTTTTATGAAAACATATATCAACATTTAAAATAGAAAGGCAACTTTCGTCTTAAAGATCATCAAGGCCAAAAACGTAAAGCATCCTCTTCTAAAAGATTCAATTCATCATGATGATACACTTTCCTTTTTATGTGTTTCATTTTAAATGATTTACTACTTATAAACATGCATTTGCCTTTAATAAAAATAAGCATCAACGTTCAAAAGCAAAAGACAAACTTTGTTATAAAAACCATCAAGACAAAATATATAACATGTCATCTTTAAAAAAAATTCATTATAAAAACGATTAAGATCAAACACATAAAGCATCTTTAAGCAAAAGATTTGATTCATCATGATAATACATTTCTCCCTTTTTTATGTGTTTTATCTTATGTGATTAATCTCATATAATTATATTTAAGTTTTCGTATAAAAGACATGGATCATTTTTAAAACCAAAAAGTAATACAAAGTCATCAAGATACACATACATAGATTAATCTTATTAGGTGTATGTTAGAACCCTTATGGATTCTAAGCTTGGGGTTAATCTCTTTAGGGGATCAGCCTCCTTGGAACTCTATAGGGGTTCCTTCCTCCAAGTTGCTGCTCAAAGGTTGCTAAAAGAATTGATCTATTCATTATGAAAAGAGGATAAATACATGGCTCTTTATAGGGCTTCTAAAGCCCAACTCCTAATAGGACTCCTACTCAAGACTTTTACTTTTAATCAACTTCTCCTACTCAAGACTCGTACTTCTAATTAACTTCTCCTACTCAAAACCCCTACTTCTAATCAGCTCCTAATGCTTTTCTAAGAAACAACCTCCAAACTAATCATAACCTAGCCAGCCTCTTCACCTCTTTAATAGGGGGTGGCTAGATAGGATTTACATGAATGCCCTTAGGATTTACATGTTCACCCCCTTCAATAAAACTAAATTAGGACTCTCCTAGCTAGAGCACTAACAAACCTGCCCTCTTCAAATCAGCCTTGTTCTCGAGGCTGATGCTCTATGAATTCTGAAAATTTAATCTTCAATTCGTCATAGTTCTCCCAAGTCGCATCTTTTGCTGGTAGGTTCACCCACTGTATTAGCACTTTAGTAGTGGGTCATCATCGTCGAGTCATGATCTGTCAATCAATAATGGCACTCGGTTGTGTCTGGAGCTCTCCTTGGGTAGTCATATTTGTAAGTGACTTTAGGCTGTCTCATTTTGTCCCAACTTGAGCTTCAAACATGACACATGAAAGACTGGATAGATTCAGTAGCTGGCGGGTAAGTCCAATCTATATACTATTGCTCTGATGTGCTCCAAAATCTGGTAGGGTCCATAGAACCAAGGCGAAAGCTTCATGGATGCTCTAGTCTGGATTGATGTTTACTTGTATGGCTAGAGCCATAAGAAGACCCAATCTCCTATTGAAAATTTTCTTTCGCCTTTGTGTTGATCATATTATTGTTTCATCCTTGCTTGAGCTATAATGAGATTATCTTTTAGCAACTTCTAATAGGACTCCTACTCAAGACCCCTACTTCTAATCAACTCCTAATGCTTCTCTAAGAAGCAACTTCTAATAGGACTCCTACTCAAGACCCCTACTTCTAATCAACTCCTAATGCTTCTCTAAGAAGCAACATCCAAACTAATCCGAACCTAGCCGGCCTCTTCACCTCTTTAATAGGGGTCGACTAGATAAGATTTACATGTTTACCCTTAGGATTTACATGTTTGCCCCCTTCAATGAAACTAAATTAGGACTCTCCTAGCTAGAGTCCTAACAGACCTGCCCTCTTCAAATCAGCTTTGTCCTCGAAGCTGATGCTCCATAAATTTTGGGAATTTGATCTTCAAGTCATCATAATTCTCCCAAGTGGCATCTTCTGCTGATAGATTTGCTAATTGTATTAGCACTTCAGTAATGGGTCGTCGTCATTGAGTCATGATCCGTCGATTAATAATGGCACTTGGCTGGGTCTAGAGCTCTCCTTGGGTAGTCATATTTGGTATGTGACTTTGGGCTATCTTGTTTTGTCTCAACTTGAGCTTCAAACATGACACATGGAAGACTGGATGGATTCGGGAGTTGGCTGGTAAATCCAATCTGTATACTACTGCTCCAATGCGCCCCAAAATCTAGTAGGGTCCATAGAACTAAGGTGAAAGCTTCATGGATGCTCTAGTCTAGATTGATGTTTGCTTATATGGTAGGAAGACCCAATCTCCTATTAAAAATTCTCTTTCGCCTTTGTGTTGATCATATTACTATTTCATCCTTGCTTGAGTTTTTCCTTATGATGAGGGAAGCCCTTCAATGAAGTCTATATTAGGAGATCCACAGGGGGCAACATCTCATGCGCAGCGGAAGAACAGAAAAACAAAAACCTTGGATTTTCACGAAAGGTTCCATCGTCGTGCGAAGATCAGTGCATTAAAACCGAATCCGTGAAAACTGCATGTGTAAAAGAAAGTACCTAGGGAGATCGTATATCCCCGAATCTCTGCAGATCTGTAGAAGAGAATGAAGAAGGTCAAGCATCCTCCTCTCTAGCGGTATCCACGCAGCAAGGATTACAATGATGCTCCTCTCTTGGGAGAGGAGAATAGAATGTGGCCACTAAAAAGAAACCCTCAGCCTATAGAGCTTTGGTTCCCTCTTATTTATAGAGGCTCCTTGTAAACCCTAATGGATCTTACCCTATAGGGTATTGGATCTCCATCCGATTAGTGGGTCTCTACCCAATAATCTCTTCTTAGCAATTATTGGATCTCATCTGAGGATCTAATAATTTAGGGGCTTAACGGATATCCAATAAGATAGGGGCTCCAGCGGATATCTCATATCCGAACCTCTACTCATCGCAATACCTACCATATGTGTGTGACCCTCTAGGCCCAATATCGAGCTGGCCGTGAGTGATGCTTGTCAAAACTCCTTCTGAGTCAATAAATTATTATCTCTATAATAATTCACCCGACTCATCAACTACGGACGTACTAGGCCACTACGCCGTAGTCCCCAGATGATATAGGAGAATCCAATCCTTTGGACCTATCTGTCCTCAATTACCATGTATCTATAGTCTCTTATCCATCTAATATCCCAAAGACCCTATACTGGGCATGGTGCTGGCAGGCCCATACGGTCTCTTCTCAAATCTTGCTCTAGTCGGATTCTCCCGGAGAACTCTTTCTCTCTCAATCTGAATAACCTTGATCAAGGATTTGTTCGACCAAGAATACATGAGATATTCCTCTCATGATACCGAGAGTGGATGATCCTCTATTAACACTCAATAGCCCTCGTAAGGTTGGCTACCACTCCCAATAACCAGCTGTACTAGATCTAAAACTTCCAAACTTATAAGTTTGGTATCAAAGAGTAGAGTACTCATACAGGACATCCTTGGTGTCTCAAGTCTAAGGACCAGATACACTATTAGGACTATGGAATCGCTGTCTGACGTGAGGTATCAATAACCATCCAGCATTCTGTAAGCGGATCAATCAGTGAACTCATTCCCCAATGAGCACCTGCACTGTACCCTTATTATCCCAACATGAGTAGCTATGAGACCAGCCACCTCCATCATATGGACAAGTATACAGCACCCTCGTCTATCCGGTTATCTCGATGTCCCTCTCGAGTAACCTATGACTAGGATTATTTAGGATTTGTGTTTACAGGTGAATCGGTCTCATTATCATGATCTCATCACGATCTGATTCCCATTGTATAGATCTAAGGACATCACAATATATACAACACGCAAGATAAAGTGATAAAATGCCTGATAATAATAAGCAATAAAAAGAGTGCATATCAAGTCACAAGTGTCATCACTTATATGATTGGCTTATAGGGCACATATGACTAGCAATCTTCCACTTGACCTAAAGCCAATCACCTACGTGTCTGATCCCTATCAGACCTTTGTGACACTAAAAGACAATCTGAGTCAATGGCTTTGTCAATGGATCTACAATATTATCTTCGGATGGAACTCTTTTCACTACTACATCTCTTCGGGCCACGATCTCTCTAATAAGCTAGAACCTCCTCAGAACACTTCTGATGAGACCCTAGTTCCCTTATTTGAGCAATCACCCCGTATTTATCATAATTTAAGGGAATCAGCTCCTCGCTGCTCGACATGTCTCCCAAGTCTATAATGAACTTCTTCATCCAGACTCCCTCCTTTGCTGCCTCTGCCGTAGCAATGTATTCCGCCTCTGTGGTCGAGTCAGCAGTAGTGTCTTGCTTGGAACTTTTCCAGCATACTGCTCTTCCATTCAGGGTGAACACAGACCATAAATTAAACTTGCTATCATCGACATCGGACTAGAAGCTCGAGTCCGTGTAGCCCTCAACCCTGAGGCTACTGCCTCTATATACCAGTAAAAGATCCTTAGTTCTTCTCAAGTACTTAAGGATACATTTTACTATTTTCCAGTACTCCAAGCTTAGATCTACCTGATACCTGCTTGTGACACTCAAAACATGCACTATATCAAGTCTGGTACATAGCATAGCATACATGATAGATCCTATCGCTGAGGCATATGGTATCCTATCCATGTGTGCCCTTTCTTTAGGAGTTTTTGGGGATATACTCCTAGAAAGTGATATTCCATGTCTCATTGGTATAAGACCTCTCTTGGAATTTTCCATGCCAAACCTTTTGATAATGGTGTCTATGTACCTGGACTGTGACAAGCTTAGCATCCTCTTAGATTTATCTCTATAGATCCGTATCCCCAATATGCAGGATGCTTCCCCTAAATCCTTCATTGAGAAGTGCCTAGATAGCCAAGCCTTTACTATGGAGAACATTCTTACATCATTCCCAATGATCTGGATGTCATCCACATATAATACCAAAAAGGTAATAGTACTCCCACTTACCTTCATGTACACATAAGGCTCATCTTTGTTTTTAACGAAGTCATAAGATCTGATCACCTCATCAAATCTTATGTTCCAACTTCGGGAAGCTTGCTTTAGTCTATAGATAGACATAAGTGACCTACATACCTTATCTAGGTTATCTCTAGACATAAATCCCTCAAGCTATATCATATATATCTCTTCCTCGAGGTTACCATTGAGGAATGCAATTTTAACGTTCATTTGCCAAATCTCATAATCATAGTGTACTACAATAGCCAAAAGAATTCGAATGGATTTTAGCATGACTATGGGTGAGAAAGTTTCGTTATAGTTAACACCTTGCCTTTGATGATACGCCTTAGCCATTAGCCTTGTTTTATAGGTCTATACCTTTTCATCTATTCCAATCTTCTTTTTGAAGATCCACTTGTAGCCAATGAGTACAATACCCTCGGGTGCAAGAACTAGGTTCCAAACCTTGTTGGAGTACATGGAATCCATTTCTAAATTTATGGCTTCTTATCATTTCCTAAAGTTTATGCTCATAATAGCCTCCATGTAGGTCTGAGGATCCTCAATATCCTCTCTTCTGATATGTCCCACAAATCTTTCAAGAGGATAGAATACTCTACCAAACCTACGTAAAGTTGGAACTTCTGCACTAGGTACTTGAACAAACTCTGGTTGTGGAATGATGCTTGAGCTAGGTTCTCCAACCTCACTCAACTCTATCACGCTCCTATTGTCTCCACCAAGAATGTGTTTGTTCTCAAGGAACACTACTCTCTTGGCTACAAAGACCTTTTGGTCCTCAAGGTGATAGAAATAATGTAACCGTCGATGATTTCTCCCTTAATATAAATTAATTACTATAAATAATATATTACTTTATTATTAACTTCCATATTTATGTATTATAGTTAAGGAAATAATTAAATTTAATTCCATTAATCACGTGGATAAGTTAGGAATCTTACTAATTAATTAGATTATTGATTAATTGATTTCCTAACAAGTGATATGATTTTTAGGAAGTAAATAGTATACATTCCATTTTTAAGTATGAACAATTATAAATGAATATCATGTTTTTATCTTTATGTGTGAAAGTAAAATAAAAATAAATTTAATATAAAATTAAATATTTACTTACCTTTTGGGGAGATCTCATCTTCTCCTATAAAAGGGGGCTCCTCTTCCCTCGATCTTCACCAAGCCTGACAATGGGATGATCGAAAAGAGGACTTCCCGAAGATATGATCTCGAGGAAATGATAACTAAGGAGAGGTAGGATCCTTTCTCCCTTTTTTATTTGGTTTAATTTATGTTTTGAAATATTGATATTGGAATTGTTATAAATTTTATAATGCATAACAATATTTGAATTTTTAAAATTTTATGATTAATAAATAATGATAATTGATTCATGATATTAAAATGATTATTTGATTTATATTAATCTCTTAAGCTTAAGTGAGTTTTAATATTGATTTAACTATTAAATTCTTATTTTTAGATTAATGGATCTAATTTATTTAATTAGATATTTCTGTATTTTAAGAATTATGTGTGAATTCCTATGATTTAATTAGTTTTAAATTTAAGATTACGGATTTAAATTCTTTAATTCATGGATTTGAGTTATTCTTGATAATTTATATTTTTGAAATATAATTTGATAAGAGGATTCTAATTGGGGTCTGACTTGAGTTAAGTTGATCTGCTAGACTAGATCGACTCAACTCATATGGTTATGTATGATTCAACCTAGGTGGCTAGGTACAATTAACCCATGTGACTAGGTATGACCCAACCCATGTGGTCAGGTAAGAGCCAGCCCATGTGGTAAGATATGATCTAACCTATGTGGCCAGGCTTGATTCAGTCATGTGGCTAGGTATGATCCAGTCCATGTGGCTTTGTACGTCCCAGCCCATGTGGTAAGGTACGACCTAATCATGTGGCTAGGCATAGGCCAACTCATGTGGCTAGGTATAACCTATCCCATATGGTCAGATACAATCCCAAATCATGTGTCTAAGCATGACCCAACTCGCGAGCCAAGCATGGCCCAGTTCGGTGGTAAGGCTTAGCCCAACTTATGAGTAAGGCTTAGCCTAGTCCATGAAGTTAAGCCTGCCCAGCGATGCGATTGGCGTTAGATACATCATCGCTCCTCTATCTAGCCCGTTGTACCTCAACTTAACCTATTACTTAGGACAGGCATGTGTAGCACATATGACCCGTCCAAGACTTAGGTGGGTTGGTTCAGTTTTGGGCTAGCACTATATGATATAATCTGATTTCCTCTTCCTTTATTAGTTTGAGCTCTTTTGACCAAATCAGACATGTTTGATCGGTTAAGATCAGTTTAGGGTGATTCCAGACTAACTTGACTAGTTTAAATCTATTTGACCTAATTGAGATCAATCAAATCTAAATTAGACTAGTCTAGGGTGATTCCAGACTGGTTCTATAAGGATTTGAGGTTGATTCTATTAGGCCATAATTAGATTGAATTTGATTTAAGCTAATTGAGCTATTCCAATTAGGGTTTTGGTTGATTGAAGACTATTAAGAGATTGCTACTTTTAAGCTTTTATGATTTGATGAATTTAAAGGTTTATTTAAAGATGTCAATGAAAATGATTATTGGTTTCCTACTTTTTTTTAAGTTTATGATATTGATATGATTGTACCATGTAGTAGATATAACTAGGCTAATAGTCTATATTGGAAGTACAACCTGTGAAAGGAGCTACGGGCCCATCACAATGTAAAGCCACCAATGGACATAGTTTAGTGGATCATACATAAAGCATGGTCTCTTGTAATATTTGATCATACTATTTCTTGGATGCATGTGTGAATGAATGAGTGAATGTAAATATGAATGATCATGGATGTTTATGTATCCCTGCCAAGGGCAGATATGACGATTCCCTTCGGGGATTAACGGACCATCAGACATGATGGTTAGATGGTTCCTCCATCCGTTGTTGGGAGGAACGTGTCTCCACTTAGGCGGGTGAGGGATATCACTCTATCTGCTGTTGGGAGTGCGATATAGATAATCTCCATCCGCTGTTGGGAGGAATCCATCCTATGGAGTATGCCTCTCCATCCGCTATTGGGAGAGTGCACCATTGGGTGTGATGTATGCCTTTGTTATCCAGTTATCTTGTACGTGTTGCATATGATCGATGCATGATTTTGCTTAAGAAATTATCATTGTTTTTCAGATGTTTAAGTTTTATAATGAATTGATATATTATTATTTCTTATTAAATTATTAATATTTGTTTCATGAATGTTAGATTATTTTTATGATTTTTCTGAGGTTCCTACCGGCATGTGTGGTTGCTAATATATTTTTATCTTATATTTATTTTCAACATAATCTACAATTTTGCAATAGATATGAAGCTTGTGTGGAAGAGACTTGTGACCCTACAAAGAAGATGTGATCTTTTCTTGTTAATAAAATATTTACTATTGTAAAGATAAGGATTTGAATTCAAGAAAGAAGTGTATTTTATAAATTACAAATAATAAAATGATGATTTATTATATTTTATAAATTCTGGGATGTGATAAATAATACCCACAAGTTTCCTTGGGGTATCCCATGAACTTGCACCATTCCGTCTTAGATTCGAAGTTGTTGGGGTTGTCTCTTTATCGTGGGCAGGGTAGCTCCAAATCTTAACAATCTTAAGATCGGGCTTCTTCCCATTCCATATCTCATATGGAGTAGATATTACTGACTTAGTTGGAATTCTGTTCAGAAGGTAAGCTGCAGTCTCTAGGGTATATCCCCAGAATGAGATGGGTAGGTCGGCGAAACTCATCATGGAACGCACCATGTCTAACAGTGTGTGATTCCTCCTTTTTGATACACCATTAAGCTATAGTGTATGAGGAGGTATCCATTGGGATAAAATCCCATGGTCTTTGAGGAACTGGGTGAACTCTATACTCAATTATTCATCTCCTCAATCTGATCGAAGGGTTTTAATATTGTTTCCAGTTTGATTCTCCACTTCATTCTTATATTCCCTGAATTTTTGAAAAGCCTCAGACTTGTACTTAATCAAGTACACATGTCCATATCTTGAGAAATCATCAATGAAAGTAATAAAGCAGAAGTAACCACCTATGGCATGAGTCGACATGGGACCATATACATTACTATGTATGAGTTCCAGTAACTGTTAGGACTCTAGCTAGGAGAGTCCTGATTTGGTTTCATTGATAAGGGCATACATGTAAATCCTACCTAGCTAACCCCTATTAAAGAGGTGAAGAGGCCGGCTAGGTTAGGGTTAGGTTGCTTCTTAGAAATAGGAGTCCTATTAGAGAAAGAGTCCTATTAGAAGTATGAGTCCTATTAAGAAAAGAGTCCTATTAGAAGTAGGAGTCCTATTAGGAAAAGAGTCCTATTAGAAGTAGGAGTTCTATTAGGGAAAGAGTCCTATTAGAATTAGGAGTCCTATTAGGAAAAGAGTCCTATTAGAAGTAGGAGTCCTATTAGAGAAAGAGTCATATTAGAATTAGGAGTCCTACTAAAGAAGGAGTCCTAATTAGAAGTTGGTTAGAAGTAGGAGTCTTGAGTAAGAGTCCTATTAGGAGTTGGGGTTTAGAAGCCCTATAAATAGCCATGTATTCATCCTCTTTTCATCAATGAATAGATCAATCTTTTAGTATCCTTTGAGCAACAACTTGGAGAAAGGAACCCCTATAGAGTTCTAAGGAGGCCGATCCCCTATAGAGATCAACCCCAAGCTTAGAATCCGCAAGGGTTCTAACAGTAACTCAGTGGCTCTCTCTCCAGTTCTACTAAATGGAGAGTTAGTCATCTTTCCATGAAGTCAAGGTTCATAAATCACATATGACTCATAGTCAAATGGATTTAGATATCCATTCTTCAGCAACTTTTGAATCCTTCCCACATGGATGTGACCTAGCCTACAATGTCACAGATATGCATTGTTCAATTCTTCTCGTTTCCTCTTAGACTTACACTCATGATTTGTGGAGCTGTATCTAGCATAAATAAACCATTATGCAATGTTCCTCTCGTGATGATCTCATCATCTAATATTATTGAACAACCATTGTTCTCAAAAACTAATTTATATCCACTAACTGTCACACATGAAATTAAAATAATATTTTTGATAATAGAAGGAACATAATAGCATGCATCTAATGCAATAATAGCTCCACTAGGCAGATGTAAAGTGACCTTGCCAATAGCCACTATAGCAACCTTTACTCCATTGCCCATCTTAAGGTCCATCTCGCCTCTCTTCAATCTCCTAGGTCCTACCAGAACCTGCAACAAATTACAGATATGATAAGCACTCCCGGTATCCAATACCCATGTGTTATCATAAGATTCTAACAAATAGAGACTGATCATGAATGTACCTGAAGCATCTCCAAGCTTCTGCTTTGCCCTCTCTGCAAGGTACTCTTTGCAGTTCCTCTTCTAGTGCCTATCTTTGCCATAGTGGAAGCATTGGCCTTTGTCTTTTGTTGGATCTTTCTTGGCAACCTTTGACTTATCCATTTTACCCTTGCCCTTGCCCTTCTTAAGGGACTTCACAGCCTTCCTTTTCTTTCTAGTCTCACTAGCATAGAGAACTGACTTCTCTTTCTTGATGGTGCTCTCTACTTCTCTCAACATATTGATGAGCTCTTAGAGGGTCATCTCAAGTTTGTTCTATTGGGAAATCCACAAGGGGAGCGACATCACATGCGCAGCGAAAGAACAGAAAACAAAACATCCCAGATTTCCCATAGAAAGTTTCTGTCGGTCGTGCGAAGATCGGTGCGTCAAAAACAAATCCGTAAAACTATGCGTTTAAAAGAAGATACCTAGGGAGATCGTATATTCCTGAATTCCTACAGATCTGTGGGAGAGGATGAAGGAGGTCAAGCGTCCTCCTCTCTAGCGGTATTCACACAGCAGGGATTGCAACGATGCACCTCTCTCTCTGGGGAGAGGAGAATAGGAGGTGGCTACCAAAAGAAAACTCTTAGCCTATAGAGATTTGGTTCCTTCCTATTTATAGAGGCCCCTTGAAAAATCCTAATGGATCTTTTGCCCTATTGGGTATTGGATCTCTATCCAATTACCCAAGCCTCTTGGATTAGTGGGTTTCTACCCAATAATTTCTGATTAGCAATTATTGGATCTCATCTCAGGATCCAATAATTCAGGGGCTTAATCGATATCCAATAAAATAGGGGGTTCAGCGGATATCTCATATCCGAACCTCTACTCGTCGCAACACCTACCATATGTGTGTGACCCTCTAGGCCCAATATCAAGCTGACCGTGAGTCATACTTGTCAGAACTCCTTCTGACTTAGTGAATTATTATCTCTATAATAATTTACCCAACTCATCGACTGCGGACGTACCAGGCCACTATGCCGCGGCCCACAAACGATACAGGGGAATCCAATCCTTTGAACCTATCTATCCTTAGTTACCATGTATCTATAATCTCTCATCCATCTAAAATCTCAAAGACCCTATACCAGGCATGGTGCCGTCAGGACCATACAGTCTCTCCTCGAGTCTTGCTCTTGTCGGATTCTCCCGGAGAACTCTTTCTCTCTCAATCCGAATAACCTTGGCCAAGGATTTGTTCGAGTAAGAACACATGAGATATTCCTCTCATGATACAGCGAGCGAATGATCCTCAATCGACACTCAATAGCCCTCGTAAGGTTGGCTACCACTCCCAATGACTGACTGTACTAGATTTGGAGCTTTCCAAACCTATAAGTCCAGTATCAAAGAGTGGAGTACTCATATAGGACATCCTTGGTGTCTCAAGTCTAAGGATCAGATACACTACTAGGACTACGGAATCACTATCTAACGTGAGGTATCATTAACCATCCAGCATTTTGTAGGCGAATTAATCAATGAACTCATTCTCCAATAAGCACCTGCACTGTACCCTTAGTGTCCCCACACGAGTAGCTATGAGACAAGCTACCTCCATCATATGAACGGGTATACAACACACCAGTCTATCCAGTTATCTTGATGTCCTTCTCGAGTAACCTATAACTAGGATAATTTAGGGTCTGTGTTTAAAGGTGAATCGATCTCATTATCATAATCTCATCATGATGCAATTCCCATTGCACAGATCCAAGGACATCACAATATACATCTAGATAATGTGAGATAATGCCAATAATCATAAGCAAAGAGATTGACGTAGCGTCTTACAAGTGCAATCACTCATGTGATTGGCTTATAGGGCACCTATAACTAGCATGTTCATATTAAAATTTATTATGAACTAAGAAAAGGAATCTGGTAGGGACTAAAGTACAAGATCCACATAGGTTATCCTCTAAGATCATTCCTAGACCTGTGAGTTTCTCGATCCACTCAATCATCTTAAGGATATGGTTCTGAACCGGTGTCCCCTCAGTCATCCTAGCATGGAAAAGACTCTTCGATATCTCATATCAATGAGTTCTTCCTTGTTCCTCAAACAGTTTGCGGAGATGTAGGAGTATGGAATTAGCATCCATATTTTCATGTTGCCTCTGTAACTTAGTAGTCATAGAGGCCAACATATAATACTAAGCAAGAATGGAATCATCTATGTACTTCACAAAACGAGCGATCTCATCCTCGCTTGCCCCTTCGACGGGCGTAGGGATCACTATATCAAGGACATACGTGATTTTCTCCGTCGTGAGAACAATTCTCAGATTACGAAGCAATCCATATAATTTGGACTAGTGAGGTAGTTGGCATCAAGTATGCCACATAAAGGATTTGAAAGCGATATTTTTTTAGAAAAAAGATGTAGCAAAAATAAATAATATGCAGACTTTGTAAAAATTAAACAGTTAAGATAAGGACTTCTATCTTAATATTCTCCCACTAATTTTTCATGAGACACATAATACCCTTTGGTATGTGAATCGAAGACCCCCGACGGATCTCTTGTGGGGATCGGAAACCAATCGACGTCTTAATATAACCTCGAGGGACTCGACCAATCACATTAAGCCCATAAAGGTAAATAACTCTTGCCAATTACAACTCCTTGTAATTCCCGTCTTGTTCGGCCTCCGAACCACCATGGCCTCGAGGGACTCGACCAACCATGATGTTCAGTTAAGTCATCACCATCGTTACAAGATGAGTCTGATTCGATGATATACTCTCGAGGGACTCAACTAAGCATACCATATCCTAAGGTCACCGATGACATCTCTATATCGTAGATGAGATAGCGAAACGTGATATAGATGAGTCTCGAGGGACTCAACCAACTCAACCTGCACCGGGAATTGGTTCCTACCTATAACGATAGAAGGCCACGTGGGTTAATCTAATTGCCTCACGTTTACTGACTTAATATTATTAATAGAGGAGATTTTGATTTGGCCTCCTAACATAATATATCACACACATACATATTTAATATATATATCTACATCCTATACAAATATATATCTAGTAGGTATATAATCAATCACGCATCACATGAGCAATCATACTAGATGATCATGAACCACATCCTAATCTGATCAGGCCCGAGCCAATGGGCTCAATCACTCACATCAAGATCTATGTGTGCATCGACGCATCTCCATGCCCTGTGATCATCCATCTCGCTTTGTCGGTTCCGTCGGCATGTCAAAATTCTGAGGGGCAAAACTATCTTTTGTCCAAAAAGACCCTAATCCCTCCTTTGCAGTGTTGTGGCTGCGACCGCCGCCACCCTGTCGGCGGCGGCCATGCACGCGGGGTGCCGCGTCGGAAGGGGGCACCTATGGTGCCTGCGAGCGGCGCCTCCCATGCCTATGAGTGGTGCCGCTGCTACATGTGGGCGCAGTGCCCACAGGCGCCACCTCCTCAAGCGACCTTGCCCCCCGCGGGGATCGCCCCTATGGGTGGCTGCAGGTCCTGCCTACCTGGCCATGGGCGGCGGCGATCACCCCTGCGGGCGTCGCTTGCCCCTTGCAGGTAGGGTGCTTGTGCAGGCAGCCAACAGGCGCTGCTTGCCTGGCAGCCAACGCTAGCCACAAGCGGCCCTTATGTGCATAGCCATGGCTACAAGCAACCTTTGGCTATTCTACGAGCACAGCAAGGGCAGCAACAGTTGCTGCCCTTCCTCACCACTTTTGCGCCAACGATTTTGATGACAAAATTGTTCAAAATCACAACACCCGTAGTTTAAGATCCGATTTTCGCATGAACAACCTGGCTTTGATACCACTGTTGGGAGATCCACAGGGGGTGACATCTCATGCGCAGCGGAAAAACAGAAAAATAAAAACCTTGGATTTCCACAAAAGGTTCCATCATCATGTGAAGATCGGTGCGTCAAAAACGAATCCACAAAAACTACATGTGTAAAAGAAAGTACCTAGGGAGATCGTATATCCCTGAATCCCTGTAAATTTGTAGGAGAGGATGAAGAAGGTCAAGCGTCCTCCTCTCTAGTGGTATCCATACGGTAGGGACTGCAACGATGCTTCTCTCTTGGGAGAGGAGAATAGAAGGTGGCCACCAAAAAGAAACCCCTAACCTATAGTGCTTTGGTTCCCTCCTATTTATAGAGGCCCCTTGTAAACCCCAATAGATCTTGCCCTGTTGAGGATTGGATCTCCATCCAATTACTCAAGCTTCTTGGATTAGTGGGTCTCTACCCAATAATCTCTTATTAGCAATTATTGGATCTCATCTGAGGATCCAATAATTCAGGGGCTTAATGGATATCCAATAAGATAGGGGCTCCAGCGGATATCTCATATCCGAACCTCTACTCATTGCAACACCTACCATATGTGTGAGACCCTCCAGGCCCAATATCGAGCTGGTCGTGAGTGATACTTGTCAGAACTCCTTCTAACTCAGTGAATTATTATCTCTATAATAATTCACCCGACTCATCGATTGCGGATGTACTAGGCTACTATGTCACATTCCCCGGACGATACAGGGGAATCCAATCATTTGGACCTATCTGTCCTCGGTTATCATGTATCTATAGTCCCTCATCCATCTAATATCCCAGAGACCCTATACCGGGCATGGTGTTGTCAGGCCCATACGTCTCTTCTCGAATCTTGCTCTAGTCGGATTCTCCCGGAGAACTCTTTCTCTCTCAATCTAAATAACCTTGGCCAAGGATTTGTTCGAGCAAGAATACATAGGATATTCCTCTTATGATACCGAGAGTGGATGATCCTCTATTGACACTCAATAGCCCTCGTAAGGTTGGCTACCAATCCCAATAACCAATTGTACTAGATCTGGAACTTCCGAACCTATAAGTCCGGTATCAAAGAGTGGAGTACTTATACAGGACATCCTTGGTGTCTCAAGTCTAAGGACCATATACACTACTAGGACTATGAAATCACTGTCTGACGTGAGGTATCAATAACCATCCAATATTCCGTAAGCGGATCAATCAGTGAACTCATTTCCCAATGAGCACCTGCACTATACCCTTAGTATCCCCACACAAGTATAACTATGAGACCAGCCACTTCCATCATATGGATGGGTATATAGCATACTAGTCTATCCAATTATCTCGATGTCCCTCTTGAGTAACCTATGACCGGGATTATTTAGGATATGTATTTAAAGATGAATCGGTCTCATTATCGTGATCTCATCATGATCTGATTCTCATTGCACAGATCCAAGGATATCGCAATATATGCAACACACAAGATAAAGTTATAAAATACCTGATAATAATAAGCAAAAGAAAGAGTGCATATCAAGTCATAAGTGCAACACTCATGTGATTGGTTTGTAGCACACATATGACTAGCATTTCATTGATATATCAGTCCATATTGAGTTCAGGATGGATAGAGGTTGCAGCTTTCCGATACTTGCCACTATTTTGCCTTTATGTCATTGACATACATCACATTGGGCTACAAATTCAGTAATAATATTTTTCATCTCTACCCAATAAAAATTTTACTTAACTCTCTTATAGGTTCTAAGGAACCCAGAGTGCCCGCCCGCAGGTGTAGAATGCATCTCTTGAAGGATGGTCTTTATGCAAGTAGAATTTGGCACAAGCACAATGCGTCCTTTATAGCGCAAGTCTTTTGAGTCCCAATTGTAATGAGCCATGGAGCTTGGTGCTTCCTCCATTTTTTTTATGATCTTACTGGTCTCTGGATCATCTTACCATTCTCTCCTAATATCCTTAAGGAAATCGTTGGTCGAAAGTGAAACAATCGAAAATTTAGCTTGCTTGAGTAGCTGCAAAAGCGCATCTGCAATAGTATTCTCTTTCCTCTTTTTGTAAGTTATTTCATAATCATATCCAAGAAGCTTTGTTACCCTTTTTTGTTGCTCGGGGGAAGATATCTTATGCTCCAGGAAATATTTTAGGATTTTATGGTTAGTCTTGATTTGAAAGCATCACCCGATCAAGTACGATCTCCATTTGGCCACCGCATGTACAATCGCAAGCATCTCCTTATCGTAAATAGTCATCTTGAGATGGGAAGGAGATAATGTCTTACTGGTATAAGCAAGAGGGTGGCAATCTTGTATTAGTACAACACCAATTCTGACTCTTGAGGCATTGGCTTCAATAACAAAAGTCTTGCCGAAGTCAAGTAGTGCTAGTATGGGTATTGTCGACATTGTAGCTTTAAGTTCGTCAAAGGTAGTGGTGGCTTTGTCTTACCATTAGAAAGCATCTTTATTTAGCAAGGAAGTAAGGGGTGCACTAATCTTTCCATAGTTTTTCACAAACTTACGATAATAGCTTATTAACTTGAGAAAGCCGCGCAGCGATTTTATGTTCCTTGGGGTCGGCCAGTTCTGCATTGCTTTAATTTTGGAGGGGTCCACTACCATACCTTTCTCTAAAATGATATGCTCAAGATATTCCACCTTTTGTTGAAGAAAGTTGCACTTCGATTTTTTGACAAAAAGAACATGTTCTCGTAAAATCATCAAAACAAGTCGTAAGTGCTGAAAATGACTTTCAAGAGGACTATAGATAAGGATATCATTGAAGAAAACTAGCAAAAACTTATGAAGATAATTCTAAAAAATATCAATCATAAGGCTTTGGAAGGTAAAAGGGAGCATTGGTGAGACCAAAAGGCATTACTAGAAATTCGTAGTGGCTGTTATGCGTTCGAAAGGCGATTTTTAGTATTGCTAGTTATAGGTGCCCTACAAGCCAATCACATGAGTGATTGCACCTATAACACGCTGTGTCAATCTCTTTGCTTATGATTATTGGCATTATCTCACATTATCTAGATGTATATTGTGATGTCCTTGGATCTGTGCAATGGGAATTGGATCATGATGAGATTACAATAATGAGATCGATTCACCTTTAAACACAGACCCTAAATTATCCTGGTCATAGGTTACTCGAGAAGGACATCGAGATAACCGGATAGACTGGTGTGCTGTATACCTATTCATATGATGGAGGTAGCTAGTCTCATAGCTACTCGTGTGGGGACACTAAGGGTACAATACAGGTGCTTATTGGAGAAAGAGTTCATCAATTAATCCGCCTACGGAATACTGGATGGTTATTGATACCTCACGTCAGATAACGATTCTGTAGTCTCAGTAGTGTATCTGGTCCTTAGACATGAGACACCAAGGATGTCCTGTATGAGTACTCCACTCTTTGATACCGGACTTATAGGTTTGGAAAGCTCCAGATCTAGTACAGTCGGTCATTGGGAGTGGTAGCCAACCTTACGAGGGTTATTGAATGTCAATAGAGGATCATTCTCTCTCGGTATCATGAGAGGAATATCTCATGTATTCTTGCTCGAATAAACCCTTGACCAAGGTTATTCGGATTGAGAGAGAAAGAGTTCTCCCGGAGAATCCGACAAGAGCAAGACTAGAGGAGAGACCGTATGGGCGACACACCATGCCCGATAGGTCTCTGGGATATTAGATGGATGAGAGATTATAGATACATAGTCGACGGATAGGTCCAAAGGATTGGATTCCAGATCGTCTAGGCGCAGTGTGGTGGCACGACGATCGATGAGTTGGGTGAATTATTATAGAGATAATAATTCACTAAGTTAGAGGAGTTACAGAGTATGACTCACGACTTGATATTGGGCCTAGAGGGTCACACACATATGGTAGGTGTTGCGACGAGTAGAGGTTCGGATATGAGATATCCGCTGAACCCCCTATCTTATTAAATTCCATTAAGCCCCTGAATTATTGGATCCTGAGATGAGATCCAATAGTTGCTAATAAGAGATTATTGGGTAGAAACCTACTAATCTAAGAGGCTTGGGTAATTGGATAGAGATCTAATACCTAATAGGGCAAAAGATCCATTAGGGTTTTTAAAGGGCCTCTATAAATAGGAGGGAACCAAAGCTTTATAAGCTGAGGGTTTCTTTTGGTAGCCACCTCCTGTTCTCCTCTCCCTAGAGAGAGAGAGAGGTGCATCATTGCAATACCTACCGTGTGGATACCGCTAGAGAGGAGGACGCTAGACCTCCTTCGTCCTCCTCAGATCTGAATTGGATGATCTCCTAGGTATCTTTTACACAGTAGTTTTACATTTATTTTTTGATCTTTTACGCGGAACTTTATGAAATCTGGGTTTTCTGTTCTTCCGTTGCGCATGTGATGTCGCTCCCCCTTATGGATTTCCTAATAGTGGTATCAGAGCCAGATTATTTGTGCGAAGATCGGATCTTAAACTGCGTATGTTATGTTTTAGATTTGCTTTTGATGCCAAAATTATTTGGAGGCGGAAGAGCGGCAATATTGCTTTCTGTACTCATCTGGCATGCGAGCTACATGCGCGCCTACGACGGCGGCCGATGCGGCCGCGTGCCGGGCACTGCTGTGGAGCGCGAGTCATGGGTAGAAGTGCCGTATGGGCATGGGCGTCGAGGCGCTACACGGAGGTGCGCCCGCGCCACAGAGGCGGCGCAGCACGGCGATCTGCCCGGATGTCACACACAGGAGCCAGGATAAAGCACTGCAGCCGAGGCCGCCCGACCATGAGGTAGTGTGCAGCAACTAAGGGAAAGGTATTAGGGTTTTTGTACAAAAGACAATTTTGCCCCTCGGAATTTTAGAAATTTTAGTTTCTGTCCCTTTTGACTGAATGACTAAAATACCCCTAGGAGTTTTAGAAATTCCAATTTTGTCCCTTACGACCAAATAACCAGAATACCCTCGAGATTTTAGAAATTCTAGATTTTGTTCTTTTGATAGAATTACCAAAATACCCCTAAGAATTCAAAAAATTCTCTCTATGTCCCTGATTTCAGAAAATATATGTTAATTAAATAGTTTAATTAACTATTATTTTTTATCTAGTAGTCCTATAAAGTAATATATACATGTGATGTATGATGTGGACAGATGATCATGGACTTGTGATATGATGTGTGTACATGTGATTATTATTATTGGGGTCTGCGAGCCTCTATTTTTCTCGTTTATTATCGGGCCTGTGTGCTTGTAATTATGTTGTAATTACATGAGGAGGCGCAGCGGTAGCGTGACTCACGAGGCCGAGACGGACGATCCGACGCATAAAGATGTGTTAAGATGCCGACGGATCCGACGAAGCGAGATGGACGATCACAGGACATAAAGATGCGCCAAAGTACACATAGATCTTGATGTAAGTGATTGGGCCCACTAGCTCGGGCCGATCACATTAGGATGTGGTCCATGATCATCTGGTGTTATTGCTCATTTAATGTGTGATTAGATATACACCTACTAGATATGTATATATATATATATTTGCATGCGATGTAGATACATATATTAAATAAGTATGTGTATGATACATTATATTAGGAGACCAAACCAAAATCCCTTCTATTAATAATATTAAGTCAGTAAACGTGAGGCAATTAGATTAACCCACGTGGCCTTCCATCGTTATAGCTAGGAGCCGATTCCCGATATAGGTTGAGTTGGTCGAGTCCCTCGAGACTCACCTATATCGCGTCTCACCATCTTATCTATGACAAAGAGATGTCATAGGTGACCTGAGGACATGGTATGCTTAGTCGAGTCCCTCGAGAGTATATCACCTAATCAGACTCATCTGGTAACGATATTAATGACTTAACCGAACATCATGGTTGGTCGAGTCCCTCGAGGCCATGGTGGTTCGGAGGCTGAATAGAACGGGAATCACAAGGAGTTGTGATTGGCAAGAGTTGTCTACCTTTACGGGCTTAACGTGATTGGTCGAGTCCCTCGAGGTTACATTAAGACGCCGATTGGATCCTAATCACCACTAGAGATCCGCCGGGGGTCTCCGATTCATATACTGGAGGGTGTTGTGTGTCTCGCAAAAAATTAGTGGGAGTACATTAAGATAGAAGTCTTTATCTTAATTGTTTAAATTTCTACAAAGTCTGCATGTTATTTATTTCTACTACATCTTTTATTTCAGAAAAATGTCACTTTCAAATCCTTTACGTGGCATACTTGATGCCAACCACCTCACTGGTCCAAATTATACGGATTGGCCTCGCAATCTGAGAATCGTTCTCACGGTGGAGAAAATCGCGTATGTCCTTGATACAGTGATCCCTACGTCCGACGAAGGGGCAAGCGAGGATGAGATCGCTCGTTATGTGAAGTACTTAGATGATTCCACTCTTGCTCAGTGTTATATGTTGGCCTCTATGACTACTGAGTTACAGAGACAGCATGAAAATAAGGATGCTAATTCCATACTCCTGCATCTCCGTAAACTATTTGAGGAACAGGGAAGAACTCAACGATATGAGATATCAAAGAGTCTTTTCCGTGTCAGGATGACTGAGGGGACACCGGTTCAGAACCATGTCCTTAAGATGATTGAGTGGATCGAGAAACTCACAGGTCTAGGAATGGTCCTAGAGGATAAGCTGTGTGTGGATCTTATGCTTCAGTCCCTACCAGATTCTTTTTCTCAGTTCATAATGAATTTTAATATGAACAAACTTGAGGTGACCCTCCCAAAGCTCCTCAATATGTTGAGAGAAGCATAGAGCACCATCAAGAAAGAGAAGCCGGTTCTCTACACTAGTGAGACCAGAAAGAAAAGGAAGACTTAGAAGACCCTTAAGAAGGGCAAGGGCAAGGGCAAAATGGGTAAAGCAAAGGTTGCCAAGAAAGACCCAACAAATGACAAAGGCCAGTGCTTCCACTGCGGCAAAGATGGGCACTGAAAGAGGAACTGCAAAGAGTACATTGCAGAGAGGGTGAAATAGAAGTTTGCAGAAGCTTCAGGTACATTCATGATCAGTCTCTATTTGTCATAATCTTATGATAATACATGGGTATTAGATATCGAGAGTGCTTATCATATTTACAATTTGTTGCAGGTTCTGGCAGGACCTAGGAGACTGAACAAAGGTGAGATGGACCTTAAGATAGGCAATGTAGCAAAGGTTGTTGCACTGGCTGTTGGCAAGGTCATCTTATATTTGCCTGGTGGAGCTATTATTACATTAGATGCATGCTATTATGTTCTTTCTATTATCAAAAATATTATTTCCATTTCATGTTTGACAGTTAATGGATATAAATTAGTTTTTGAGAACAATGGTTGTTCAATAATATTAGAAGATGAGATCATCACAAGAGGAATAGTGCATAATGGTTTATTTATTATAGATACAGCTCCATATATCATGAGTGTAGGTGAGTCTAAGAGGAAATGAGAATTGGAGAACCAAACAGGAAAGAGTATTAAAACCCTTCGATTAGATCAAGGAGGTGAGTACTTGAGTACAGAGTTCACCCAGTTCCTCAAAGACTATGAGATTTTATCTCAATGGATACCTCCTTATACACCACAGCTTAATGGTGTATCAGAAAGGAGGAATCGCACACTGTTAGACATGGTGCGTTCCATGATGTGTTTCGCCGACCTACCCATCTCATTCTTGGGATATGCCTTAGAGACCGCAGCTTACCTTCTAAATAGAATTCCAACTAAATCAATGATGTCTACTCCATATGAGATATGGAATGGGAAGAATCTCAATCTTAAAGTAGTTAAGATTTGGGGCTGCCTTGCCCACGTTAAGAGACACAACCCTGATAAGTTGGAATCTAGGATGGAACGATGCAAGTTCATGGAATACCCTAAGGAAACTTATAGGTATTATTTCTATCACCCTGAGGACCGAAAGGTCTTTGTAGCCAAGAGAGCAGTGTTCCTTGAGAATGAACACATTCTTGGTGGAGATAGTGGGAGCATGATAGAGTTGAGCGAGGTTGGAGAACCTAGCTCAAGCACCATTCCAGAATCTGTTCAGATACCTAACACACAAGTTCCAACTTTACGTAGGTCCGATAGAGTATCTCATCCTCCTAAGAGATATGTGGAACATATCAGAGGAGATGATGTTAAGGATATTGATCCTCAGACCTACGAGGAGGCTATTATGAGCATAGACTCCGGGAAATGGCAAGAAGCCATGAATTCAAAAATGGATTCCATGTACTCCAACAAGGTTTAAAACCTAATTGATGCACCCTAGGGTAATGTACCCATTGGTTGCAAGTGGATCTTCAAAAAGAAGATTGGAGTAGATGAAAAGGCAGAGACCTATAAAGCAAGGCTAGTAGCTAAGGGGTATCGTCAAAGGTAAGGTGTTGACTATAACAAAACTTTCTCACCTGTAGCCATGCTAAAATCCATTCGAATTCTATTGGCTATTGTAGCACACTATGATTATGAGATCTGGCAGATGGACATCAAAACCGCATTCCTCAATGGTAACCTCGATGAGGAGGTGTATATGATACAGCCTGAGGGATTCGTGTCCAAGGATAACCCAGATAAGGTGTGCAAGTTGCTTAGGTCCATTTATGGATTAAAGCAAGCTTCCCAAAGTTGGAATATAAGATTTGATGAGGTGATCAGATCTTATAACTTCGTTAAGAACGAAGATGAACCTTGTGTATATAGGAAATTAAGTGGGAGCACTATCACCTCTTTGGTATTATATGTGGATGACATCCTGATCATTGGGAATGATGTATGAATGCTCTCCATAGTAAAGACTTGGTTATCTAGGCACTTCTCCATGAAGAACTTAGGGGAAGCATCCTGCATATTGGGGATACGGATCTATAGAGATAGATCCAAGAGGATGCTTGGCTTGTCCCAGTCCAGGTACATAAACACCATTATCAAAAGGTTTGGCATGAAAAATTTTAAGAGAGGTCTCATACCAATGAGACATGGAATATCATTTTCTAGGATTATATCCTCAAAGACTCCTAATGAAAGGGCATACATGGATATGATACCATATGTATCAGCGATATGATCTATCATGTATGCTATGCTATGTAACAATTCTGATATAGCGTATGCTCTGAGTGTCACGAGCAGATATCAAGCAGATCCAGGCTTGGAGCACTGGAAAGCAGTAAAATGTATCCTTAAGTACTTGAGAAGGACTAAGAATCTTTTACTAGTATAGGGAGGTAGTAGCCTCAAGGTTGAGGGCTACTCGAACTCGAGCTTCCAGTCCGATGTCGATGATAGCAAGTCTAATTCAGGGTATGTGTTCACCGTGAATGGAAGAGCAGTATGCTGGAAGAGTTCTAAGCAAGACACTACTGCTGACTCGACCACAAAGGCAGAATATATTGCTGTGGTAGAGACAACAAAGGAGGGAGTCTGGATGAAGAGGTTCATCACAGACCTAGGAGTCATGTCGAGCAGCGAGGATATAATTCCCCTATACTACGACAACTACGGGGTGATTACTCAAATAAGGGAACCTGGGTCTCATCAGAAGTGTTTGAGGAGGTTCTAGCTTATTAGAGAGATCGTGGCCCGAAAAGATGTAGTAATGGAAAGAGTTCCATCCGAAGATAACATTGCAGATCCACTGATAAAGTCATTGACTTAGATTGTCTTTGAGCGTCAAAGAGGTCTGATGGGGATTAGACATGTTGGTGATTGGCTTTAGGTCAAGTGAGAGATTGCTAGTTATAGGTGCCCTACAAGCCAATCACATGAGTGATTACACCTGTAACACGTTGTGTCAATCTCTTTGCTTATGATTATTGTCATTATCTCACATTATCTAGATGTATATTGTGATGTCCTTAGATCTGTGCAATGGGAATTGGATCGTGATGAGATTACGATAATGAGACCGATTCACCTTTAAACACAGACCCTAAATTATCCTTTGCGGGTTCACGTAACCGACAAGGGCATGCATCGTAATATCAACCGGCTACTATTGTTTATCCGCGACCTCTTCCTCATGCTCTTGGACCTCCTCCTCCATGTCTTCAAGAGGTTCAATCAGTAGGAGGCGGCCCCTTTTGCAAAGATGATCATAGTTCCATGGCTTGTCGTAAAGCCAACAAAGACCTTTTGCTGATCGATCATGTAGTTCTTCTCTTGTCAATTTTTTTGGTAGTGAAGGATGGTTAGGAGCATAAGGAGATTTATATGCCACGGGCCTAGGAGAGGTTCTCATCCTCTGAGCATCTTGGTTGAGCTGTTCTTCTTGTCTTCGGGCAAAAGAAATTATAGCCATCACGATATGGGGCTGTCGTGCCTTAACCTCCCCTTTTATCTCTGGCTTAAGTCCTTTGATGAATATTCCTAACAATTGATGATCAGTCCAATCATGAGCAAGGTAGGATAGCTTCTCAAACATAGTTTGGTACTCTTGAATTATAGAGGTTTGTCAAATCTTTGTAAGTTGGCCGTCGATATTTTTATACTCCATAGGTCCGAAATGGTTCAGCAGCGCATTCTTAAATTGATTCCACATCAGAGCCCCATGATTGTATTCCAACCAATTGTACCACTTAATAGCATCTCCTTCATGGTGGATGATAGTAATTTGCACCATAGCATCATCCGACGTTTGGTAGTAGTGAAAGTAACATTCGGTGCACGAAATCCACCCCGTCAGGTCTCCTTCTTCCCATCGTGGGAAGTCCACCCTCATTGTGGCTGAAGCATGTCCGAGGGCAATCCCTCCTTCTCTGGAAGCCTCTTTGAACTCTCTCCTCACTAAAATTTGGTTAGACTCGGTGGTTGTCCAATTCTGAATTCTGTAAATAAAGCGCACAATTTGTCCTCCAAGTATGATTCAAGCCGCGATTCAATCCGAGATTCCAATGCTTTAAATTTGGAATCAATTGGATCTTGAAAAGCCATAGCATATGCCTATAGATCAGAGATATCCTTGTCTTTTTTCTATTGATGGGTTAATGGCATAGGGTGATGGAAGGTTCGGACAATAGATCGGTGATAGAAGGGTTTGACTAAACTGAGGATCACGGAAAGGTGTAGTAGTTTGGACGTAAAAGATCAGTAGTTTATATAAAGAATTTTTCGATAAAACCAAAGGGAAATCCATTGTTAGGAAGTCTCAAAGCCATCGTAAAAATTTTGTAGAGATTTGGATAGAAAAAATGTAGTAGCAAGATTAAACAAATAGTGCTATGCGGTTGGAATTCTACAGTGCATCTTTCGTCATACAGATGAAAACTTTACGACGAAAAGTTTATGCAATAATATAGGAATAATTTTTTTGGATTTTTTGAATAAGGATAACTAAATTGCAGCAGTAATAAGGTAGGAAACCAGAACCTGTTGCAATTCACGGGGAGATCAAAGGATGATCCACGGTGGTGGAGATGACAGTAGAATTCGGTGACGATCTTTTAAGTAATTGTGGGAATTGATTTGGGCGGCTATGGGTGGGGTGGGGGGTTGATGGATGGCTATGGAAGGGTAGTGAGATGCCAAGAACGCTGCTCTGATACCAAATGTTAGATCCCTTACGGATTCTAAGCTTAGGGTTGATCTCTTTAGGGGATCGGCCTCCTTGGAACTCTATAGGGGTTCCTTCCTTTAAGTTATTGCTCAAAGGCTGCTAAAAGGATTGATCTATTCATTATAAAAAGAGGGTGAATACATGACTATTTATAGGGCTTCTAAACCCCAACTCCTAATAGGACTCCTACTCAAGACTCCTACTTCTAATTAACTTCTTGTACTCAAGACTCCTACTTCTAATCAACTTCTCCTACTCAAGACCCCTACTTCTAATCAACTCCTAATGTTTCTCTAAGAAGCAAAATCCAAACTAATCATAACCTAGCCGGCATCTTCACCTCTTTAATATGAGTCGATTAGATAGGATTTATATGAATACCCTTAGGATTTACATGTTTGCCCCCTTCAATGAAACTAAATTAGGACTCTCCTAGCTAGAGTCCTAATAGTGTACAAGCATTATCACAAATCATGCAAGTATTATTTTAATTTTCAAAAATACTAGAAAGAAAAGCATGATATATTTTTATAAAATAATTTTTATTTCCTACAAACTAAAATAAGTAACTCATGAAAAGCATCAAGTAATTTCATAAAGTAAAGGGGTTTTAGTTGAGTTTCTTACCTTGTAGTCGAAGGCCGTCAAAGCACATTTCACATCTTCGTCTTTGGATGTGCTTGATTTGTCCAATATCGCCTTGAGTCTTTTCTTCTTCTTTTGTGGCCTCCAATTTTTAAGTTCACTTTTAATTTTAGATTCTTGTTTTATAAACTTATTAAATTTAATAATGAGGAGTCCAAGGTCATCATCATCATCATTACTTGAGTTATCACTCAAGCGGTACTTTTTTGTTTGAAGTTTCAAACCCTTCCTATTCGTTGGAAGGTGGTTCTTATATTTGTCATGTTCCAAGAAGTTCATTTCATACGTCATTACGAGCTAATGAGTTCTTTAATAGAAAAATTATTTAAATCTTTTATTTCTTATATCGTCATTACTTTCAGATCCCACCTTTTTAGAAGGGATCTTAAAATTTTGTTTACAAGTTTAAAACCTGAAAAAGAATTACCAATAGCTTTTAGACCATTGATAACATCCGTAAACTAGGTGTACATGTCTCCAATGGTCTCACTTGGTTTCATTCGAAAAAGCTCAAAATCATGCATCAAAAGGTTTATTTTTGAGTCTTTAACTCTATTAGTGCCTTCGTGTGTGACTTCAAGAGTGTGCCAAATATCGAAAGTTGTTTCACAAATAGAAACTCAATTGAATTCAGTTTTATCCAAGGCACAAAATAAGACATTCATAGCCTTTGCATTCAATGAAAAAGTCTTCTTTTCCAAATCATTCCAATCATTCATTGGTTTGGAAGACTTTTGAAAGCCATTTTCGATGATGTTCCATAAATCAAGATTCAAAGAAAGTAAGAAAACTCTCATTTGAGTTTTCCAATAAGTGTAGTCTGTCCCATTGAACATGGGAGGACGAACAATAGAAAAGCCCTCTTGAAATCCGAAAAGAGTCATTTCTCTTGGGTGTAAATCCAAATGAGAAATACTGTGCTCTAATACCAACTATTAGCATTAGTTCGACATTAAGAAGGGGGGGGGGTCAATTAGTGTAGCGGTAAAGATTATGTCAAATTCGTAATTTTGAAAAATCATTTCGTACAAAAAGAATCGTTTCGTTGAAAGCAGTATCAGAAATGTGTTTAACTTGAAAGTGATTGTAAGAAAGTGATGAGGAAGTGGAGCAAGTAAAGTAAAAGGTTTGCAACAAGATAAATAGCAAGAAATAAATGCAAACCAGATTTTATAGTGGTTCGGTCATCCAACTTACGTCCACTCCCGATTCCTCCTTCATCGAGGCCACCGACTATCACTATCGATCTTCTTTCCAACGGGCGAAGATCAAATACTCTTACAGCACTTTCTCTTTTTTGCAGGCTCAGGAGAGAACCCTTACAAGCACTCACTCCTGTCTTTCAAATTGAAAGCAAGTAAAGACTAAAGGAGGGATTTCTTAAGTGATTTCTATAGCGTTTTCTCCCTTTTAAACTTTTTGTGCTTGTGTATTCCAACCAAGGATGAGAGGGGTATTTATAGACTCCAAATGAATTCAAAGTTGGAGCCAAAACCAATCCCATCCCGGGTCTTCCGGGTATTGGCGGTACCACCGCCCAAGCTTTCTGCCACTCGACGGCACCACCGCTTGGCACACTAGGCTGCCAGTATACTGGGTGGTACTGCCACCCCAGTTTGGCGATACCGCCACCCAGACACACTATCACTAGGCGGTACCTACCGCCTAGTCTCACTCTAGAAGACTGAGCCTTCAAGCGGCTCCATCGCCCACCTTAGCGGTGCTACCGCCTCATGTGGCATCCGAGCACTATATGGGCCTTTCATCCGACCCAACACAGCCCTGATTCAAGGCCTAGTTGGCCCCTAACTTAGTTGGCCCAATTCTAACCCAATTAAACCTAATCCTACTTTGATCTAGACAATTATTACAAAGTGAATCAAATTTATTGTCCGACATGTCATTGGTTCATCGACGCTTCGTCCAATTCTTTGGCGCATCGTCCTCTCTTGCAGCCTATTGCCCAATCGGTAGTTGTCCTCTACAACTCCAATCTCCTTGGCGTAACTCTACTCTTCTTGGCCCGATGCTCAAATCCCTTATTTGAAGCCTTCTACCGATACGTCGATCGATCCTCCGGTCGATGTCCAATCTTCTGACATATTTTCCTCTAGCGCAACATCGACCCTTCCTGCTTCAATTATCTAATCCGGATCGTAAATAGTCCTACGTCACTCAAAATATAGTTAGATCATTAATCATAATCAATTAGTTTCATCATCAAAATTCGAGATTCGACACCACCCTCACAGCTCTCTTCTCCTTTTAACAAGTTCAAGAGTTAACCTCTTATAAGCTCACTCGCCCCTCTCTTAAACTTGACCAGGACTTAGAGCTAGAGGAAAGGATTTCTCAAGCGATTACAATAGATTTTTTTCTCTTTTTGTTCTTAGTTGGTGTGTGTCTAACTTGGGATAAGAGGGGTATTTATAGGCCTTAAGAGGATTCAAACTTGGAGTCAAAATTTAAACACCTCAAAATTTTTAGGATACTGACAGTACCACCACCTATACTGGGTGGTACCATCGCTCAGTACACTATGATACTAGGTAGTACCATTCCCGGTTCGGTTGTTCGACCTACGTCCACTCCCGATTCCTTCTTCGTTGAGCCCATCGGCTTTCACTATCAGTCTTCTTTCAATCGAGTGAAGACTAACTACCCTTACAACTGAATTCTCCTTTTACAAGTTCAGGAGTTAACCTTTACAAGACCTCTCACCCCTCTCTTGAACTTAGCCAATACTTCGAGCTAGAGGGGAGGATTTCTCTCAAGATTTTAATAGCATTTTTTCCTCTTTTTTGTTCTCAGTTAGTGTGTGTTTAACCAAGGATGAGAGGAGTATTTATAGGCATTAAGGAGATTCAAATTTGAAGCCCAAATTTGAATCATCTCGATTTTCAAGCTACTAGCGGTACCACCGCCTATGTTGGGCGGTACCACTATCCAATACACTAACACTAGGCGGTACCACTGCCCTAGTCTGGCGGTACCATCACCTAGACTGTTTGACACTAGGCGGTACCACTGTCCAGTTTGGCGATACCACTGCTTAGGCACCTAACACTGGGCGGTACCACCACCTAGACCATTTGGGGGACTGAACCTTGAGCGGTTCCATCGCCCAAGTCTAGCGGTGCCACCGCTAGACAGGGTTCAATAATACTATTTGGGCCTTGAGTCTAGCCCAAACCTGTCCGAGTATGAGCCCAATTGGACCATAATTGAGTTAGCCCAATTCCAACCCAATTAGACCTAATCCTACTTTGATCTAGATAATTTATTACAAAGCTTAATCGAATTTGTTGCCCAGCATGTCATTGGTCCATTGCCGCTTCATCCAATTCTTCGATGCATCATCCTCTCTTGTGGCCTGTTACCCAATCAGTAGTTGTCCTCCACAACTCTGATCTCCTTGGAGCAACTCTACTCTTCTTGGCCCAATGCTCGAATCCTTTGTCCAAAACCTTCTACTAATATGTCGATCGATCCTTCGTCGACGTCTAATCTTCCGGCATGTTTTTCTCTGGCCCAACATCGATTTTTTTTTTGCTTTAATTATCTAATCATAATCGAAAGTAGACCTACATCATCAAAATCCGAGATTTAACTTCTCCCCCTTTGTCATCAATAAAAAGGAGAAGTTGCATCTAGCAAGTATTAAAGATATGCAAGTTTTTACAACACACAAGTTAGATTTATATCACTTTACAACATTTAAGCATCAAGTATCAAACATGTGTAAGATGCAAGCTCTTCAAGTTTCTACTTTTCTTTTAAGATAGTAAGCACTTTGCTTCTCTTTAGATTACAAGGTTGCAATTTTTGGTAGTGTTCATGAGAGCAAGTTCTTTCTTCTCTTTTGAGAAGTGCAAACTAGCAAGTTGCTTTTCTTTGCGTTGATCGAACTAGCAATTTTTTGCTTGGAATGAGCTAACAATTTTGTAAAATTTACATCACTTTAAATATGCAAGCTAACAAGTTAAAGAAAAATATGCAACTTTACAATTTCTTTCTTCTCTTTTGAGATTTGCAAGCTAGCATTTTTTGCGATAGGCTAGCAAGTAGTTCTTGCTTCCTCTAGCAAAATTCTTTCTCCTCCTTTGTCATCGTCGAAAAGAAGGGGAGGATACAAAGGCTCAAAATATTTCAATCATGAGGCATACAAGCCATAAAGAAATCATCTCATGAATACCAAAAGACATCTTAAGTCATCAAAATCAAATTAGAAAGATATTTAAAAAATTATATCGCAATTGTAAATATCGATAAGTGATTCATTTGAATGTATCATTTCATTAGTAAAAGAATCATATAAGAAATTGATTATTGCATAAGAAATCTCAATTCATCATGATTCATAAAGAAAATTTTAAGTATCAAATATCGAGATATCAAGATCATGACTTAGATTGTTTTCCTCTTTAGTAAATGAAGGAATCATAGAGGAAAAGTTTTCGATTATCATAAAACATATCTCAAGCAACAAATCAAAAGAAAGTTCATGATTCGCTTGAAAAAAAATCTCATTCAAATCATCAAAATCACTTTCTAGATATTCACTAGATTCATAAAATATCATAAATGAATTCATTAATCTCGATAAGATAGGAAATGCAATTTCATTTTAAGTGATTCATTTCATATAAGTATGTCTTTGTCTTTTTAAATCAAATAGAAGCATGTATCAATGTTTAAAATCGATTCACAACTTTCATCGTAAAAATCATAAAGACACATTAATCCAAGATACAAGATTTCAAATCATAAAATCAAGTATGATACAAACATTTTCATTAAATGATCAAAATTATCAAGCATGATTTCTTAAAGCATCATCAAAATCATTTTAATTCTAATATTCTTTCTTTCATTGTTGTTAGTTATAACAAGATGTTACCTTCTTACATGATTCTAACTTAGTGTGAGAATTCAATAGTCATGAATGATTGTATAGAACTAAAAGCATTATCAAAATCACTTTTCTTTCATTCAAAAAATTTTGAAAGCAATGTAGATTAATTTCAAGTAAGCATGCTCAAAACATATATCAACATTTAAAATGAAAAGGCAACTTTCGTCATAAAGACCATCAAGACCAAAAATATAAAGCATCCTTAATCAAAAAATTTGATTCATCATGATGATACACTTTCCTTTTTATGTGTTTTATTTTAAGTGATTTACTACCTATAAGCATACCTAAAAACAAGCAACAACATTCAAGATCGAAAGGCAAATTATGTCAAAATGATCATCAAGGTCAAAAATATAACATATCAATCATATGTTATCTTCAAAAATTCGATTTATCATGATAATATATTTTTCTTTTTTTATGTGTTTCATTTCATGCAATTGATTTCATATAAGCATGTTCAAATATTTCATACAAAGGTCAAGCATCATTTTTAAAAGCAATACAAAATCATCAAGAAACACATTCATGGACTAATCCTATTAGGTGTAGAAGCATTATCATAAATCATGCAAGTATCATTTTAATTTTCAAAAACACTAGAAAGAAAAGCATGATATATTTTTGCAAAATAATTTTTTTATATCCTACAAACTAAAATAAGCAACTCATGAAAAGTATTAAGTAATTTCATAATAATATAAAAACATTTTGGGTGAGTTATTTACCTTGTTGTCGAAAGCCATCAAAGCACAATTTGCAACTTCGTCTTCGAATGCACTTGATTCTTCTTTGCACGCTTTCTTCTTTTTCACTTTTGTATGCTCGTCTTTGGAGCGCTCCGACTTCTTACATTCGTAGCAAGAGTTGGTGTTCTTTTAAGTTCATTTGAGTTTTTCAATTTTTGTTTAATGAATTTTTTAAATTTCATTATTATGTGTTCAAGGTCATCATCACTTGAGCTTTCGCTTGAGTGGTCTTCTAAAGTTCAAAATATCAAATCCTTCCTGTTCTTTGGAAGGTGATTCTCATGCTCGTCATGTTCCAAGAAGCTCATTTCATATGTTATCAATGAGCCAATGAATTTTTCCAATAGAAAAATGTTCAAGTTTTTTGTTTTTTGTATCGCCATTACTTTCGGATCCCATCTTTTTTTAAGAAATCTTAAAATTTTGTTTACAAGTTCTACATTAGAAAAGCATTTACCAAGACTTTTCAAACTATTGATGACATCCGTGAAACGAGTGTATATGTCACCAATAGTTTCCCTTGGTGTCATTCGAAAAAGTTCAAAATCATGCATCAAAATGTTTACTTTCGAGTCTTTGACTCTACTTGTGCCTTCGTGTGTGATTTCAAGTGCGTGCCAAATGTCAGAAACCATTTTACAAGTCGAAATCTAATTAAACTCATTTTTATCCAACGCACAAAATAAAGCATTTATAGCCTTTGCATTTAATAAAAAAAAATCTTAAATTCATTCCATTCATTTCTAGGTTTAGAAGGTTGTTGAAAATGGTATTCGACAATATTCCATAAATCAAGATTCAAAGAAAGTAAGAAAACTCTCATACGAGTTTTTCAATAAGTGTAGTCCGTCCCATTGAACATAGGAGGACGAACGATAGAATAACTCTTTTGAAATTTGAAAAGAGCAATTTCTTTTGAATGTTAATCTGAATGAGAAATACCAGGCTCTGATACCAACTGTTAAGATCAGTTCAGCACTAAGAGGGGGGTGAATTAGTACAGCGGTAAAGATTATGTCAAATTAAGTAATTTCGAAAAACTATTTCATATGAAAAAAATTGTTTCGATGAAAGCTGTATCGAAAATTTGTTTAACTTAAAAACGTTCGTAAGAAGGTGATGAGGAAGTAGAGCAAATAAAGTAAAGTGTTTGCAACAAAGATAAATAGCAAGAAGTAAATACAAACCAGATTTTATAGTGGTTCGATTGTCCAACCTACGTTCACTCCTGATTCCTCCTTCATCGAGGCCATCAGCTTTCACTATTAGTCTTCTTTCAACCAGGTGAAAACTAACTACCCTTACAACTCAATTCTCTTTTTATAGGTTCAGGAGTTAACCTTTACAAGACCTCTCACCCCTTTCTTGAACTTAGCTAACACTTAGAGCTGAAGGGGAGGATTTCTCTCAAGATTTTAGCAGTGTTTTTCCCTCTTTTTTGAATCATCCCGATTTTCAAGCTATTGGCGGTACCACCATCTGTGTTGGACAGTACCACCGCCCAATACACTGACACTAGACGGTACCACCGCCCTAGTCTGGCGATGCCACCGCTCAGACTGCTTGACACTAGGCAATACCACCGCCCAGTTTGGCGGTATCACCGCTCAAGCACCTAACACTAGGTGGTACCATCGCCCAGACCACTTGGGGGACTGAACCCTAGGCAGTTCCACCGCCCCAGTCTGGCGGTGTCACCGCCAAACAAGGTTAAGTAACACTATTTGGGCCTTGATTTCAGCCCAAACTTATCCGGGTATGGGCCCAATTGGCCCCTAACTGAATTAGCCAATTCCAACCCAATTAGACCTAATCCTACTTCGATCTAGATAATTTATTACAAAGCTTAATCGAATTTGTTCTCCGGCATGTCATTGGTCCATCGACGCTTCGTCTGATTCTTCGACGCATCGTCCTCTCTTGCGGCCTGTTGCCCAATCGGTAATTGTCCTCTGCAACTCTGATCTCCTTGGCATAACTCCGCTCTTCTTAGCCCGATGCCAGAATCCTTTGTCCGAAGCCTTCTGCCGATACGTCGATCGATCCTTCGCTCGATATCCAATCTTCCGACATATTTTCCTTTGACTAAACATCAATTCTGCCTACTTCAATTGTCTAATCCTGATCGAAAGTAGACCTGCATCACTCAAAACATAGTTAGATCATAAAATACAATCAATTGGTTTCATCATCAAAATTCGAGATTCAATATAAATGTGATTGGTATCGTCAAATGCATCACAAATACTTAAAATATATCAAAACGTATCACATGTATCGTAAATGCATCATATGCATCGTAAATTATTGAAATGTATCATGCTTATTATCGTATCAAAATGATGAATGTCTATCATTATCATGCGGTATCGAACTTATCATGCTTAATTTCCTACTTACAATTGGTATCATACCTCGGAATGATGAATTATTATTTGATATCATATTTGAAGTTTGAATCCTACCAAATTTCATATTTAAAGTGTGTCTCATACTTGGAAATAATGGTTGTTTATCATCATTTGATATTGGACTTAAAAATGGATGTATTGCTTTGACATTATTTTTGTATTGTAATGAAAATCATGATTAGTATCATATTGTGCATGTCGATAAGTTTAAATGTATGTAACTTATCGGTTTGGTGCTTGAATTCAAAGACATTAAATTCAAGTGTCTTTCTCAAGTATAGCATATAGATATGGGGAGTTAAGGTTAACTCCGTCATCAATTGGTTATCATCATCAAAAAGGGAGAGATTGTTGAATCTCAGATTTTGATGATGAAATCAATTGATAAATTATTTGATCTAATCTATATGTTGAGAAAAATATGTAGGATTAACTACGATAGCGATAAAAGCATAAAGCAAAACAAAGTACCGAAGTCAAGTTTAATCGATTCGTTGGGAGTTCGAGAGTTCACCGAAAGTCCGAAGGTTCGTCAGGAGTATTGCTGGAATTGGCCGAGAATTCATCGGGAGCTTGCTGAAGTGTTCGTTAAAGGTTTGCCAAGAAGTTCGTCGGAAGATCGCCGGAGCTCATTAAGAAGATCGGAGCTTACCAAAGAAGCTTGTCGGAACTTGTCAAGAAGATCATCGTGAAGTTCAGGAGATTGCCAGGAGTCCGTTGGAAGATTACGGAGAGTTTGTCGGAAGTCTGCCGGAAGTTCGCCGAAAGCTCACCGGAAGAAACCTAGACTTACCGGACTTGTTTTGTTTAGTGTATGTCTTAATTATTGTAGTTAGCACGTAATCAGAGTTTAGTTTGGAAGGTAATCTTACTAACCTTGTTAGGGGCCTATTGGGCCTATAATTGAATCATTTTGGGTCAAACTCAAGGCCCAAACAATGTTGTTGAACACTGTCTAGCGGTGGAACCGCCCCAGGCTCAATCTCCTAAGAGCCTGGGCGGTGGTACTACCCAGACTGAGTGGTGGTACCATCGATAGTTAATAACTCCTAGGCGGTGGTACTGCTCGTCAAGCGATGGTACCGCCCCATTTCAATAACCGAGGCTCTCTCTAACAATAGTACCGTCAGATTGGGCGGTGGTATCACCTAATGTCATGGTCAACTGGCGGTGATACCACTAGGACCCTAGAAATCTTTTCTAACTCTATTTTTTAAGACAATTGAGGCCTATAAATACCCCTTACTTCTCCGCTGGTTGAACACAAAGAAGTGAACAAGTTAGAACCAAAACTATAGTGAAATAGCTTGCAAAAAGTTGAGAGTTCACCTCCACCGTTTCAAAGTATAAAAGTTTATAAAAGGAAAGTGAGCCACCTGTAAAAGTTTTGTAAATGGGTGATTGATCTTTGCCCTTCAGAAAAGATCAATAGTGGAAGCCGATGACCTCATCAAAAGAGGTATCGAAAGTGGACATAAGTTGGACGACCGAACCATTATAAAATTAGTATGTTCTTCTCTTGGTGCGTACTTTACTTTTGTTGCATTTTATTTTACTTCATTACAACTGTCCAATCTCCTTTTCTCTACTCACTTACAAACTTATTCGAATCAAACCTATAAGTCCAATATCAAATAGCAAAGTATTCATACAGGGCATCACTAGTATCTCAAGTCTAAGGAACAGATATATAATTGAGACCACGAAATCGCTATCTAACAATAAAATATTATTAACCATCTAGTATTTCATAAGCGGAGCAATCAGTGAACTCATTCTTCAATAAGCATATACACTATATCCCTAGTGTTCCCACACGAACAGTTATGAGATCAACCACCTCTATCATATGAATAGATACACAATACATTAGTTTGTTCGATTATCTCGATGCCTCTCTCAAGTAATCTATAATCGAAATTATTTAAGGTCTATGTTTAAAAACAAATTGATCTTATTATCATAATCTCATCACGATCCGATTCTTTTTACACATATTATTATTTATTATTATTAAATAATAATAAATATAAAATTATGTAACATATCACACATATCATTACTCACGTAATTGACTTACAGGGATGCCTACGACTAGTAGAGCTAGGTCATGACAATGAGCTCAAAGACACTACAAGTTAACTCGATCGATTTCAATCGAAATAAGTTAGGACAACCTAGCCCAAGTAAGTGAAAACATAGGCAAGCATGCGTTACTTCGACTTGTAAAAGTCCAAGCATCATCGGTAAATCATGCCTCACACAAGGATGCGGGGATGTCTGCCAAAACAATTAGCTGATAAATAAATTAACTACGCCCAGATAACACTGTTTAGATGTGCATAGATTACCCGTGAAATTACATTAGGCGGAGACAGCATATGCCAAATGTTGTTCTCTACCATACATTTCAACTCAATGAAGTAATATTTTGTCATGGACTTTGGAGGACTGAAAAATCGGCACCAATTGGTAGATGATCGCTAGGATGGTGGTGATTGGGCAGTCCACCAATGACATCAGCAGATTCAGGCCCAGGCATTTCTAGCAGGCTCACTGCTCTCAGGCGGCTACCTGACAAAAAAATATAATCCAGTGTTCCCGTAAAGTCAGGGGTACAGTTTGTGAATGTTGGCTCCCCTCCATGTGCCGCGTAAAGACTACGCAATTGGATAGGTGCTACTTCTGAAGCTGATACAAGGTACCGATAGACCTGAAGGGAAGCGTGACACATGTGATTTTATAGACATTTGAAACACAAAAGATCATCTATTATATGAATACCACTATAGAAATAAACTACTAACAGTTGATACTGTGATTCATCCACCAAACATATAATGACGTTTCTGAAAAGCAGGTGCTAACATATCTACTTTAGTCATCATAGTAGACTGGCAACAGTAAAAGCACATATGAAATATGTGAACATGGCTTCATAGGGTTTTCATCATTCACAATACCTTTTTACTATTGACAATCCTGTTATTCTTGATCGTTCCTTAAAAAAAATAATAAAATATTATTTTACTATTTACAACCACACTATTACTAATCCAACCTTTTTTCTCTTTCCCCACAACCATTTATTTCATTTGCTCACTGTCAACGCCACTCGTCGCCCCCTCTAACCCCTCTTCGCTCGTTGCTAATGTCATCGATGCCCCCCTGATGCTTGTCGTAGGTGTAGTCGAAGGCGGCATCACTTGTCGCCTCTCTGCTAGTTGTCGACATTGCTTGCCGCCCCCTCCGACGTCACTCTCCGATGCCCCAACGCCTCTCCACTTGTTGTCGACGCCCCATTATCTGCATCCGTAGCTCCCTCGCCTTCTCTATGAATACCGTGAACGTTTGTCACACTGGCCACTTGCTCCTCTTCATCTCCTCTGTAGCCCCTTCCAAAAAACCCTCTAGCATCGCGGGGGTGTCAAGGTAGTCAGACTCTGACGACCACCCGAACAATTGGGCTCACCAATTGTTGCCGCTTCCGCCAATGGCCCTCATGAGGGCCGTTTACCCCCATGGCCATCCCCTGTGCTAACTCGGATCACTATCGACCATATTGAAGAAGAAAAAGAAGTCCATAAATGTCCATTTACAGAGGGATATTTTAGGAATAATAATTTTTTTAAAAGGATTATAAATAGTAAAAAGAGGGTTGCGAATAGAAATCTCTTTCATCAAATATTAAATTCTAAGTTGTTCACTCTATTGAGAGGTGGGAAGAATGTTTGTAAACCTATTATCATAGTGCCTTGAGGCCTCCACTTCCAGAAAAATTTAGGAGGTTGTCAAAATCTGCAGACAAGGTTTAAATGCTACCAAAACTTTGTACAAAACATTATTTTTTCATCGTCATCATCATTGTTGTCATTGTCATAGTTCTGCAATGCTTATATAATATAAATTAAGAAGGTTGTTAGAGTACATCACTCCATCTAAAGCTTGTCTATCTTTCCCCTGGTTTATTCTTCTTAGTCCTTTGGCTTCATACGCTCTTTTTTAGGGCAATCTCTACAATATTAATCAGATCCACTGAAGTTTGTGTTTCCGTTGTTGACCAGTGTCTCAGTGTTCTTCTTTCTTTGCTTTTTCTTCCCCATACTTCCAGTTCGTTTTTGCATAAATCTTGTGTTATTTCTTATAGATCAATGTCCTTCATGCTCCACTTTTCTTCCCCTCAGAAACTTTCTATGACCAAAATTACATGATCTTTTCAGGGAAAAGGTTAATTATTATTCAATTTAGTATCAGGAAGGTTCTTCTTGCATGACTAATTAGACAAACACTAAGCTAACACCTTTGTAAAGTATTGAAAGACATTAAAAGGTCACAATCCAATGACAACTTAAAGCAAACAACCAAAAGCAACCAGATCATAAGACCATTGTAAGACAGTAGATAGACCACCTAACAAGAAGGGGAACTGTTGTTAATCTAGCTATGTTTTTGTTGGCTAGAACATATTTAAGTTGCAAGAGTGTGATGGCAAAATAAGTATCAATGATATCGAATCTTTTAATCCTGTCTGACAAATTGAACTTAGAAAACCAAGTTTGAAGTTTGAATATAGCAATCCTTCTAGAGGAGCTGTAGTTTAGTAAATGGAAAACAAAAGCTAATATTTAGTTCTGGTTTTCCTTTTTATATTAGCAAGCTTTCTTTGAAGCAAAATGCCAAGGCCCATGGAATCTCTATTTCAGTGTGTAATTGGCTTCGATCTCCTAAATGTTATGGATCTGGATATCAGTCAACTGTAAGATATGATTCATATAAAATTAGAATATTTATTCCAAAATTGGGCAGAATTGCTGCTGTACTTGTCCACCACTCCTCACTTCTCTATTTCCATCTATTTTTCTAAAAAACCAACATATCCTTGTTAGCATAGAGGTATAAGGAAAGAAAAACAGACAATAAGAATTGTCATTTTCTGGTTTTACTTGACTTGCAATTAGCAGTCAATGTGGATCGACGAGAACTTCAAAAAGTGAAATGAGCAGAAGTATAATAGCCAAAAACACAATGAAACTAATCAGCTTAATTCACAAGTTTTTATGATCAATGGTAGCCTGATAAAATAAAGAACTCACAAAACCCATCTACATATTACAATTTTAATGGAAAACCTTTTCTCATAGTTCTAAATCATCATTTTGCAGATTAAGCAAATACAATAGCAAGGCAAAACAGAGAGACTATAACTAAATTATACTGCAAAGACTCTCAACAGACTTCATTATCAGGATGAGAAAGTAGTTACATTAAGCTACATAGTCTAAACAAGAGATAAAAGGTAATGCAAACTAACCTCGTCTCCAGGAGTAGAATTAAAATCACCTGCAACAAGCACTGAAGGGATGCAAGTGAACTTATTTGAAATAAGTTCTTTAAACTGTGAAAGCCGGGATAGAAGGTACTTCGCTTGTGCAAGCTTTATATCAGCCCAATTTGGATCCCTGCAAGCCCAGGAATTGAACATGTTAATCAAAATTCCGAATACCATAAAATAAATTCAAGCAAGTGGTTCTTACTTTTCAGAAAATAATGACAACAATAAAAAAGTTCTTACTTTTTAGAAAATAATAACAAAAAAAATGTACAAAAAAATTGTCCAAAATAGAATTTCTACAGCAAAAGTCAATAAAATCAGACAAACAAGATGAGGTAATGGTAAGAATCATAAGACAGCCCATAATTTCCTGAACAACTGGCGATAAAAGTAAAGTTTGTTCACCAATAAATGTGAGTATTTGCCACAACAATAATGTGATTTGATGAATCATTTAGCTGAAACGCTGCTAGTAAACCCACACAGTCACGTTTTAATCTCACATGTGGATCGTCTGGTTGGTGCTTCCTTGATAGCTCTGAAAACAATTACAACAAAATTAGGTCATCACGTAATTAAGTCTGAAAGGGGTTTAAGACCCATAAGAGATTTTATGTTGAACTAGTCAGTAACATAAGTTAGCATTACAAATCAAGAACATAAATATAAGATGAAAAACAGATCAATGAATGACAAATTAGCAAAGTTTACAAGCTAGTGGCAAATGAACAATCATCTATTACCAAAATCTCAATCATGGTCATTTGTATGAGAGCTCGTTCAAGTGAAAGACTATAACATAGTTACAACTCACTGCACAACAGAGAATCACTAGATCTTAGAGCAATCGACCTTGAAATGGTTTGCTCTAGCTAATTCTGCCTCAAGTTCATAGCAAACCAAGAATACAATGAAAACAAGTTAACAATTACAATCCAAGAAGCTATATGAATAGGAATGCTAATGATGAAGTTAGTTAATGAGTGTGAGTGCTAGAAGAGGAAAAAGACCAAATAAACAATCTTGTACTCACGGTTGGCTGTGTATTGTAATGTAAATGATGACATGCAGAGGTCTTTTTGCAAACTAGGGGCTCATTATCTAAAGGAAGGACAAAGTCAACAGCCCAGTCCTGGTCTAAGAATTAGAAGACTCAAAGACCAAATACTTTAAAGGTGCTTTTAGTTCTCAGGTGTGCTTCTGGATTCTAAAGCCTGACAAGCGAAAAAAAAGGGAATGCTGACATGACAGGCACAATGCATAGCTAAAGAATGTCAGTCACTGGTTGACTACAAATACCAGGTAATGCCCCAAGCAAGGCACACAGGGCAAAAAGCTTGTGATTTCTTCCATGTTCTGAATTTGTTTAACACAGTAACTGGGAAGCACAAAAATAGGTACATGATAGTAGTTTCTGAAGCAGCATAATTGGACACTGAAATGCAATCTAACAAGAATTGTTGTTTAGTGTACTATGTACCACATTGGTGGTTCATTTCATGTACTTGTACTGTATTGGTTGTTGAATGAAACTGATGTTCCAACCATGACAAACAGCACAAATCTCCTACCAACTGGTATTTAAGCCAATCATATTAACAAGGGTCCAGCAGCACACCCACAGCATGACAGTACATATATAGGTACTTGGATGGACCGACACAGAAACCCATGCAATCTAGTACAGACACTTCCATGTTCATTGCATAAAGTTTCATAGGAGCTCAATATTCATAATTTTTCTATTATGATCATACTCAATCATGCAGATTCCAAAATTTCAAAGAATTAAAGACAATACATATATATATGTGTAATCTGTGTGTGTGTGAGAATGAGTTCATGTTCATCAAAAAGAACATTAAGAGATAACAGCATGAGATAAATTTAATGCAACAGTTTTTAAAACAAACTAAAGCATCAAATCAATTAAGACGACTTTAAAGAATCAGAGAACCTTTTATTGGTGCATGCCTAGTTTCAAGATCCAATACTTTGTTGTTCCCTATCTCATTTAGGGCACTCATACAATTAACAAGATCATTATAATCAATTTCCTCCATTTGGAGCAACTGTGCACTGCAAAAAAAGCAAACAGTTGCACTAGTTCAGGCCATAATATAGGATAAAAGAATAGGAGTTTAAGAAGAAAGGGCCAATGTCATTAATTTTACATAGGCTAAATGAATTATTCCTCCAACCAGTTAGGAAACCAAATAAAAAGCTGCACCAGCAAAAAAATTTCTCCAGTATTTATATGACCATAGAGTTTTAGACTACTTAATCCTCGTTCCTGTCACCATCTACAAAAATTCTTGTATTACATTTTTCTTGCTTTCTTTTTAGTATGAATCGTGTGTAACACACTGCCAAAAAGAGTATACTAACCTTCAGTAAACCATGAAGTTTAAAAATCAGAAAATTATGCTAATTTCCAAGTACTGCATGTTGATAACTTCTATTTAACCTTTCGAATGGTATAGGCCTTCCTGCAAATTCCTAAATGCACTCAGATAGAGGCACTTCATTCTAATATTACTAATTATATATAGAGTTGTATAAACAATGTAGCTGATTTGATATACACACATATCTCTGAAAATCCAGTTTAATTATGAAATATGTTTCTCATAGTTTTCAAATAAACACACTGACTAACGTGCTATGTGCACTATAATTGCATTGGACTCCATATATCCATTACATAAGATCATGTGACATGATATACTAACATGTTAATCAAGTAAAATAAGAAGTACCTTTCCTTTAACAAAAAAAAAATCAACAAGCAATATTTGTAATCCTTTACAAGTCATACTAATCTAGTGTTCAAAAATTTTAAAAAATAAAATTTACATCGAGAAAAAGTATAAAAAAACAACAATGAAATGAACCAATAAAGGTATAAATCATAGATGTATATAAATTAGTTTGAAGATAGGAAAACATGCTGGCTATTGTAGTTACTGAATCTCAACAACTAAAGGGAAAACAATCCTCTTCTAGGTCATTATCTTTCATGGTATGCAAAAAATTGTGGAGATGATATTACTAGTGCTAAGGATTACAAAACTGACACATACTGAGTTCTGATAAGCCAGCAGATTGATTTGGTACACAAATATGGACCTCAAATTCAAAGGACCAGCGTAAATGGCCACCTGGATGAAGAGAGAAAAGAAAAAAAATGATAAGGTAGGTAAAATAAACATGATGAACAAAGGGAGAATATCTTTTCTTCTTCCTCCTTTCATTGCAGTGGGCAGAGCCCTCATCAATGATGGATTGAAGACTCAATTTTTAAGCACTAATATGCTAGAATACCATCTCATAATAAGTAATGAGCACGTTAATTCAATAAATGAACTGGTTTGATGCAAAAAGAAAAAAAAAAGAAAATTTTCAGGGTCTCAAAGTTGTATACCTGGTCCAGATCCCAACTGTGGGTGGACCAAGATGTAAAGTCTTGTTCGCCTGATATTCCTGATATGGGAATTCATTACTATGCAACAAACTTTAGAAAATTGGACATCTGAACAAACAATTATATCCAGAAAGTAAATTGATGTTCTTTGGTGCAACTATTATTTCAAACTTTTATATTCCAGATTTAAGTTGAGTTTTTATCCTTGATAGTAAAGTTTGAAGCAAAATTACTCATAGCAGAAAGAACATGCCAGTTGAAACTAAAGAAGTCTAAATTCTAAACTGCCTTACTTTTAGTTTCAACACTCACAATAAGAATGAAATAATAATTTTGAAAAGCAAAAAATCTAACCCTTGAATTCTTAAAAAGGAAACAAGTAAATATATCAGAAACACCACTTCCACGTCTTCAGAATATGAAGTAGGAAAGATCATTGCACAACACAGGAAAAGAGTTGTCAATACCTGCTAGGTTTGTAAAAGATCCCGCAACCATCACGTTTCTGTCCACTTCTTTTAATATAAAGGCTTAAATATCCAAGGTTCTCCATGTTACTTTTGTAAAAGGTACTGTACTCATCCAACTCCTATGGTCACAAACAATGTCATGAATTAGCAAGAAAGAAGTATCTAAGCTGTGCTCAAAGGATGAGGCTATTAAAACTATCAAGTCAGAAGAAAAGATTGAATGAGCCAGAATATATTTGTAAAGAATTTTTCTGCATTTGGTAGTTGCCACAAGGAAAATTCCGCTCTGAATTTGCAAGTTTTATAAGCAAAAAACATTTAGAACACACCTAACCCAGCATGCCAAGGAAATATTGCCCGCCCATCACCATTATTTGTGGGCTTCAAGAATTTTGATATATTACATCTAACATTTAACAGATGATTAAAAACTCCTTTAGTTGCCCATCTAAACTAGGCCTGAACTAACCGAAACTGTAACTCACCATCCACAATCTTAAAAGCCATATAGATGCCCATGTAGTACACATTCATCTGAACCATAGCTAGCCAGAGCTAGACATTTATGTCATTTTTTGGATTGGTTTCAAGTCTCCTACCAGAAAGTGACGTCTCACATTTGAAATTGACAATGATTCTGATTGTTTTGCACTTGTTTATGCCCATTTCATGAGTTTCAAGAAATAGGTCCATTTCACCGTTCTAAAAGGCTAAAAGCCACCTGTGCAAAGATTATGACATTACAACCAGATACTAAACTTTTACTTCTTTTTTGGATAAGCTTCAGGTCTCTTAATCCAACAGTCATGCCCTAGTATAAAATGACCATATTAATTTCAGTACAGTTTAATGTTTACTTCAAGTATCTAAAGCAATCATTTATCATTTCTACATTCTAGTGACCAGGTTTATAGAGATTAGTACATTATAAACACCGGTTGGTTGCCATGACATGTATGCTTAACCATGATCCACAACATATAAAATGACAGAAATAAAAAAAATAAAAAACAAGTCTTACAAAAAATGTTTGAAAAGAATGCGGTAGACTTCAATAGACAAAGGACAATATTAACAAATAATAAATATAATAAAAATGATATTTACATACAGATCATGATAACAAAATGAAGTCACACAATGAACTAAAATTTTCTCAGCAAAATCACAATTGATGATCTAAATAAATTTGCTAAAAACATTGCAGTTAATGCAACATGAAATTTCACCAGTTGGTGTAGGTACTATCATCTGCCATTAGAGTTTCAGAGAAAATACAGCAAAATAGTCCAAAAACAATCAGGCAAGGGAGCTAGAAGATTATGGGATAGAGACAATCCAATAGATGATGATGGAGATATCAAGGTCATTGGCCTCAAGAAAATCCAAGTTTACATTGATATTTAGATAACTGGACTGAACATATAACCAAAAACAGACAAGTTCAAGGTTTAGAGATACAACAGGGACCAAACAGAAGGCTGAACCATGATGACATAATAAATAACAAGTATTAATGAATATAGAAAAGTAATACCAATTGAACAATAAACAAAACTATGAAACAGTTTTTCATCACTAATTAAACAATTAAAAGATGGATCTATCGGGCATTTTTCACGCTACATTTTTTTTCCAACCTCAAGCACTTGGCTACATTTTCCATACATGAAATGGTAAGTTAGCTAAGAAGAGAAGGGCATATATAAGGTTCCCTTGCTTGCAAGCTTCTGAGATGTAGTAGGCAATAATAGTCCGGGAGTGTAAAGATCATGGAAGGTGTTTTGGTGGCTTGAAGAGACGAGTCACGTCACAAGTGGAGTCACACATGAGTGAATGTGATGACGATGGTGTTGCTGAATAGACAAATTCATCTGTGGCAATGTCTTGTTCAAAGTTTTATTGACAAAGGAACCATGGTCTGCAATACCGTACCGTACCGGAGTTTCGACATTTCTCTGGTACGGTACGGTATGAGGTACCGAGCGGTACATTTCGAAACATACCGCTCGGTATATATATTTATAATTATAAATATTATATATATATATAAATAGATTTTTTTTTTCTTTCGACGATGTCGCCCTCGGCAACGTCGCCCGAGGTGTCAACGGGTGACGTTGCGCCCGAGGCAACGTCGCCCGAAAAGTTAAAAAAAAATTCTATTAAAAAATTTAGAGCCTCGGGGATGTCGCTCGAGGCTTCGGCGACGTCGCCCGAGCCTCGCGGACGTCACCCGAGGCCTCGGGGATGTCGCCCGAGGCTTCGGGGACGTCGCCTGAGCCTCGGAGACGTCGCCCGAGGCTTCGGCGACGTCGCCCGAGCCTCGGTGACGTCGCCGAGTTTTAAAAAAAAATAAAAAATATTTTTTTTATTAAAAAATATTTTTTAAAATAAAAAAATAAAAAAATCATACCGACCGATACAGAGTGGTCCGCGTGCCGGTATCCTGTTGGACCGGTACGTACCGCCTGGTACGGGCAGTACAAATCGGTATTGCAGACCTTGAAAGGAACAATAACACACATTAAGCTCACAGCTAGCACACATTCAGATGAATAGAGGAAGAGACTAATATGGAAGAGAGAGAGCAAGAGAAATACCAAATTTGGCTAGCTTTCAATGGAGCTCTGGTCACAGGTTGTTGTCCCTTAGTTAACATCAAAGATAAATATGGCAACAAGCAACCATAAGTCATAAATGAGGTTGGTCTTTTTTTAAGATAAATGATGTCAACAAGTGATCTTCATGTCATATGTAAAATACAAATTTTGTTGATAAAATCAAACTCCAAACAAAAAATCAATTGATTTAACCTAAAATTAACCTTAAAATCCACTGACAACTCATACTAGCTATTCCAAATTTACAGGGAAAGACAAAAAATCCAAATGCCATGTTATAAGACTTGGTCTAATCCTAGTTATGCTCAGAAAGATTCAAGTTCAAACTCATAATTCACTCAGATATGTTGACGCTCGAACCCAAATCCATGATGGTGGGTGAAAGGGGGGAAATTTACAACATGCATATAACACCAGACAATAATTCATGTCTCAACTAACATTATATCCATTGGTTCTCTAGAAGAACCCAAATCTTCAATGTGCAAACCACCTTGATTACCATGCAGGTGGATACCCACAATTATTTCTGGGACACAAACAGCATCAGTTCAGAAAGAAATGACCACCAATGCACACAAACAAAAACAAAGGAAAATGGCATGGACTATAATCAAGGGGTCGGCTAAGTCAGGAAGCACAACTAAGGTCAAATGCCATGGGCAACAATGGAGCAATAGCTCCACCATGAAGCTCCAGACATTTTGGTACTGAACTCCTCGAAGTTAAACAGAACACTTCATCATCTCTTTCAAATCATCTAAATAATGATAATATCTTGATGACATGCTGCAGAGCTGAAGGTCAGAAAATCACTTCAGAGCCCTTCAATGATTCTAGCAGGATATTGTTTTGCAACACACAGTAGTAAATAAAGTGGGATCCCTAATTGTAGTGGCTGGTGAACCAATGATTAAAAAACAGAATCTGGTAATCAATTAAAAGAAAGCACAACAAGTTACGTCAATGCTACCTTAGTTATATGTTAGAGAACAATATAAAAGGCATGAATAGATTCAGACCTGTGTACAAAGAAAATCAGCATCAAAGTTCTTGAAATCCATTAGAATAGCTTGTGAACGAGCTTTCCACCTAAAACATTATGTACTTATTACACAATCATCGGTGAGAAATAGGGCACTTACAATACAACAATTAGTAATAATTACCACCCTCAGCTTCCTATTTAATACAGAACCATGTCGAAAACCAATATCATATGATAGAGATATGTATGCAAACTCACACATGAGCTAAAACAGTGTTGAGACTTATGCATGAAAAGAAGGGTGTCTCCTGTTAAATTATGTAAAGAGTTTCTCCATAATGCAACAGATTTAGCTACACTGTCATCCCTAATTAATGATAAATTGTATTATATGTTCTCCTTATCAGAACAAAGAACAGGATGCACCGACACATGGCACATGTATATATGTATATCATGGTTTTGAAAATTGATACCAAAAACCATATCGAAATCTTAATAAATGGTATATAACAGTCAGTAAGGTACTGTAGACATCGTTAAACCAATAAAAAATTACTAATATTTTGGTTAATATGCATTGACTGGTGCAATCAGTACATTGGTCTAGCAGTACATGGTTGGACCAACAAAGTACACACGTTACACCATGATATATGAAACCATGTATCTTTAATTAAAGCTTGAAGAACAGACTCAGTAGTATCAATCTTCCAAAGAAAATTAAAGTAGGAATTATACACACAATATCAATTTAATTACTTCAACTTCAGCATGAATTGTTAATTATTATTAACTAACCAAGTATGAGTTTCGACACCATTTTGATGAAAGCACACAAAAAATAGACATAAGAACCAAGTCACATGAAGAACAACAAACGATTAATGCAAACCACAGTAAGAATATAAGTACATGTTTAGGAACATGTGCCATGCTGCATGGCCAGCATCCATGTAGTTGCATGACCAGAAAGTTGATTTTGTTGCTACATTATGTTTCCAGGGTACCAAGACTATTTTAGTCTAATATATCAAAGTGACTAGCAACAAAATGTTGAAACAAAATTTTCTGTTCAGCAGATGCAATGGACAAATTTTCTAGATCCTAAAGGAACCTTCTAAGGAGAAACTAGCTTAACAGAAGCATGTTAAATGACATATCAGCTTCATAAGTTTGACTAATGTGAAGTAGTATGGCCTGAAAAGGTTCATGATTGAGCTGTTGGCTAAACGAACAAGAAGAACATAGCATTCTCAAGTATACTGGCTACTAGACATAAGACGTATGCAGTTCTTTGTGTACGGCAAAGATCACAAGGATGACAATGCTATTCATGGTTCATTCTGATTCTAGATTTATGGTTCAATACTTAATTCAACTTTTGTGTGTGCTTCAAATCAAAAGCCAGTCATTTAGGGATACAGTGAGCGTTTATATGCATAACAGCGACTAGCTTGCCTATTTGTATATACCAATACTAAGTCAGTCCAGTATGAAACTAATTAACGTTACTCAATTAACTGTAAACAAAGAATGTTAAACTTACTTGAGACAGGAAGATGGAGAATGCTGAAAATAAGAACTCTTCACATAAACCTGCAAATCAAGATCACGAGTCCAATGCATATATAATTAGAACACCTTGAACATTAATTAGTATATCACTAATAGTCTAATACATCTATGCTAGGCATGCACTCATAGAAAAAATATAATTCTTCCAAAAAATAACACTTACATTAACAGTTTAGATGCAGCAAGTAGCAGAAACATTTTAGAGAATAAGTAGAACTAGATCCATTTCTCAAACAGTGGGCCCTTTACTGCCTTGTATGGCAGTAAAACTATCTGATGGGCCATCATGGTGCAGCACCCATTACAAACTTAGAATCCTTGGTTTAGTATATTCCAGTTTTTCAATGTTTTATTATTTTATCTCAGTAGATCACTAAAGATGTTTGCGTTGTTTGTGGGTGGTGACATAAAGGTTTGTGTAGTCAACTAACAAGAAGTCAATAAGGAGCTCATGCAGGCAATCTGGATACAAGAGGATGAAAGGATACAAGTCACACATTCTAACAATTTTTTTAGCATGTTATTGTTCTTAAATCCTCACAGCATACCTATCACATTCGTAAGTCCCTGATCATTTAAGGTTTTTAAAATTTGGATTCTACTTTTTTTAATACAAAATTAGGAAGCTAAAAAAAAATCTTTCAAAGAAAACAATTTTCTCTATTTATGATGCTATTCTAATCTGATACTCCATAGAAAAATTTTCTGGCACATAATATATGAATGTTTGATGGGAACTAAAACTAAAAATGCAGCCTTTATGGTGTTCTACCAACACAATGTACAAAAAACATAATACTAGACTTTCAAGGTTAAAGTGTCTGATGAAGTCCTAATAATACAAACGTACAGGAAGTTGATTGCATTATGCATATTTAACTTAATACTGCTGGAAATCAATATTTCGATGGATTTTTTCCATATGTTGCAGCCAATAGAAAACTTCAGTGAAATCTTCCTTTGAGCTTTCCAGATTTTAATTTATGTATATGTCTGTACAGGTGTCTGCTGCTGGCTTCCTTCAATTATTTTACTTCAGGGAAAATCAATCAGATATTTTTCTTTCACAAAGACTACATAAAATGAAAAAGAATCAACACTTACACTCAATGCACTTGATAACGGGCAATGATCCAAAAATGTACGATAAAAATTAAAAGGAAAGCAGCAAAACCAAAAACAAATTTAAAAAGCTAGATAGCCACATGCTTCATCATCATCAAACAATAAGGTAACTCACCAAATGAAGCAAAACAAGGAAAGCAACAAAACCAAAACAAATAAATAAAGGACACTTAGCCACATGTTTCATCATCATCAAAGCAATAAGAGTATAGTCCAACATTGAAGAAAAACAGCTCGACAATGCACAGTTAGAGTACTGCTGTTACAACATACCTGTGCCAGAATGTTATAGGAGATGAAGCGAAATTTAAAACCTATAAGAACATACAAAATAAATCAAAACAGACATCTTTAAAGAAGCAAAAAGTCTAGATCAGTTGAAGCAGTTGTAGTAGCATTCAGGGATATAGAACAAAATTAGAGGTACTGAAGACAGAATAAATGACACAGAAACAAGAAAATAGGCAGGAACAGAATCCTCCATAAATAAATAAAAAAAAAGAGCATACACAAAATAATAAAAAAATCATTAAATACGTACATCCCATTTGTCCTCATTTTGCAGACCACTAAATAACTTAAGAACAATGTATTCTAGATTTCTAGTCATAAAGGACTATGCCAAACGAGATCAATTCCTGAATCCTAATCAACTTAAAAAATCCAATTATTCATAGGTAAAAGGGTATCCTAACTAGACATGACTTAAGACTGTCAATTCATCTCAAACACTAAATTTGCCAAAACAAGGCCAGTATTAAATCTAAATGTAACTTGATTTCAGTGGTGGTATACAAAATATTTGGGACCTTATTGCTCATGTTGTTGATATCCAACCAAAATTTTTGATCACTTGAACACAAGTTTGAGATTTTGTTCGTGTATATGAGTAAAAAAAAAAATTTTAAATAGCTTTCAAATGAATTTAGATTCACTGGAATCTCAAATATGTACAAAAAAATAAGCCTTATGGAAGCTTCTTAGTTCATTCTAGACTGAGAGACATATCAAATGTTAAATGATGTGGTCATAATGCATATTACAAGTCAAACTTTGGCAAATATTTAAAGTTTTAACCTAAGAAATTTCAGAAATACTTGAAGGCTCATTGAGATTCCTTTGCATGCTACATTAAAACATATATTTTTCAGTTAGGAACCTTGATATCTGGCATGCAGTTAAGATGCAGCAGAAGCAGCTGCAAAGAGATCCCTGGATACATCATTATCATGCAACCATTTTGTGTCAATCAATTCATACGGCCACCAAATGCAAGAAATTGAACGAATTTGAAGTATCATAAGAAAATGCAAGATCCAAACAGTATTATAGCATTCATGATCCATTTACAAATGCATGCACTATGTTTTATGAAACAATCTTTTATGGCATGAGCATATCTTAAAATCTGAATATGAAAAAGAAATGCTATGAAAGATTTAATTGACAGATGCTCAGCTGCTAGCATATAACTAATTATAGGAGCACCTAAATTATCAAGTCAATCCCTAAGGTGTGAACATGGGCTTTCATGGGTGCTCTAAAGCCCACTTCATCCTGATCAAGATGTGAATTTAGGCAAAAGTTGGTAGAGCATAAAGAATAAGTTGGCAATTTTATATGAATCTCAAAAGGACCATTGAGTTTTGATAGTCAAACAGAGTGGATGCTACTTGAAGTTTCTTAAGAACAATACAGGAACAGATTTTTTACTGGTACAGCTATAACAAATAACAATAGCAAATTCACAGCAGGACATAAGGCATGGGTCTCAAGGTTTATCAACCAGAGGAAAAATGGGAGAATACCAACCTAAAACTCTCAAGTGATGGAGGATATACATATAATCAAAAATGTTTGAAAGAGGTAAAGTTCCTAGGGTAATACAATCAAATCCCAATTTCTACTTGATAAATGTAAAAAAGAAATACTAAGAAGAAAGGCAACGAATAGACACCAAGTAGAGCAAAGGACAAATAATAGGCAATTACATTTGAAGGTGAGCCTTGGGGCAATTGTAAGGTTGATCCTTTGTGAACTGGGCGACCAGGGTTGAGTCATGGAAGTCTCTCTACTTGTTGAGTAATGCTATGAGAATTGATCCTCCTAGACCTTGCATTGACAGAAGAATCATGCACTAAGTTTGTCTCTTTTTATGTCCAGCATCATGTTTCTGAAACCATAAATGAGTTGCTTTCCTCCTTTGAAGAGCAAGCGCAAGCAAAGAGGACTTGCATCAAATTCGGAATTTATTGGGCTAGCTTCTAGATCCTAGACATTAGGCTTCTTCAAGTGACAGGGCAAGTTCTTCAGATGTGTCTTACACAGAAGTTACTTTGGACTTCTTTACCTGGTTGCATAATTTGTCAAAGAATTAACAGTACCATTACCAAGTTTGGAAGGTAATAGAATTATTATGCAGCTAAAACTACAGGTATTAATATCAGACAAAAGCAGCTTTCGCTAACGGTTTTCAACCCTCAAGTTTCTTAGGAACAAAAAGTGATTGCAAAGATAGAACTCTCAATATAGTAGAGTGTAGCATATACCATTTGAACCATTTGCCACATCTTGAGAATCTTCCAAATGAATAAACCTTGAGCATATAGGCTTAGCCATTGCATTTATTCTCCTCTTGGAAATCCTGATGAACAGTCAAACCATCAAGCCAATGAAAAGGCAGAAATTGCTTCTTCTTTTTTTCAGTTACTGCATCTAATGAATTTGTTAGGTTCTTTAGGTAGAGAATCATTAAGAGCTTTTTGGTTCCTCAAAGACACAAGCAGTAAAATCTTTCGTATGTAGAGATTGAAATTTTCTACTTGGTAATTGGTTTGCGCTTTACCTTTACCTGATCCCTTTTTGTAAAGCACAAACCAATTGTAGAAGGCATGGGAATCAAGCTTCAAGATGCCACAATGCCGACACACCAAACAGGAAAAATATACTTGAGCTAGAACACTATTTGATGCTTAAAACTAAAATCAACAGTAAAGCTTTTAAATGGCAGAATTGCATGGTAACAACAGTGTACAAGATAAAGTGCCTAGATATCATGAAACTTGTGGATAAACCAGTAAAGATCGAATGACCATGATACCTTAAAAATTAAAATAAGTAGGGCGGTAACTGAAAGTATTAGATCTGCATGATAAAAGTTATTTAATTCTCAAAACACTCTAGGTGGCAATAAATCATGTTAAAATCTTATGCACCTGAAACACAGGTTTATGTTAAAACATTATGCACCTTAAACACGGGTTTTTATTGGGAGGGTATGATATATCTAAACCCCATTATCCCGACTCATCCGCAAGCAACTATCTTAATCCAAGCAAAAGGTTCTGTTTTCCTTTTACGCTCTGCCAACTATTCATGTAAAAATAAGCACCTTAGAAGACGAAAAAGAAAGACATGCCCGCGTAGTTTATTCGAAAAACAATGCTGGAAAGCAGAAATTAAGGAAAAGCCAAAGACCATCATCTGATGCATCTATTGACATTAATATGTATATATATATATATATAAACCATTGTTAAATTGAAGATTTCAACAGCATCACGCGTATAACACACCGGAGGCTCATCATCAGATTGTACCTTCGTGAAGCGAGAAAAGAAACAATCAAATATACACTTATCAAGAAACTAAACTTTTTAAATATTTCCGAAGAAGGGAAAAGAAACACATCAAGAAACTTAAAGACCATGATAGCCAGAAAGATTATTCTGATCCAGATCCTACAGACTCCGCGGCTGATCAAAAAGACAAGAAAGCAAACAAAGAGGGGAGAGGATTGAGTTGACGGGAACAAAAGGAGAAGAAGCTACCAGGGAACTACAGAGGCGGAGAAGGGTGGCCTTAGGAGGAGAGGAGATCCAGGAGGCATCACTTTGATACCTCCCCCACCCACACTATTTATAGATCTCCCGACGCGACAACAAAACCTGCTATGTCGGCACCAAGAAGGCAGCCGTTTCCGCTTTGATTTGGAAGTCCAGCCACTACAAATAGATAAAAGGAGGGATATGGACAGGTCGGCCGGGGCCTGGCCGGGCCGGGTAAAAGGAAGGGCCGCAAGCAATCACATAGAACCGACCCGCCAAGGTCGGTGTCGTAATGGCAACCCCGGAGACGGGGAGCTGTGAGCAGCAAAATGACTGCGGCCACAGCGTGTAGCGGAGGGAGGAGGCAGGCGGGGAGCAGATGGTGCTAGTAGTGCGACTTGATGGTCAATCGAGGGAAGGGACGGGAAGAAAAGGCGAGTGCGAAGGACGGTGCGGCGGGGAGATCGCCGGGCGCTTTAGGCTGTGCGTCGGGGCGATCATTGTGCTACGATCGAACCGGATCTCGATTGGCGAACTCCATCGGCCGTGTTCGAATCAGGTCAGGTTAACCTGACAAGGCCGGGTCATTCCCATCCTAGTAACTCCATGGTTACTATGAACACTGTTTTGTTACGTAACTCTGCACCCTCGGCAGATTTGGACATCTCCCATCGACAGGCCTCGAACTAATTAAATGACTAAAATCGCATCAACCACCGGAAACTTAAGCCAACATGAGCCAATCTTTTTTGACGGGCTCCAATCTGTGCTATCCTCCTCTGTTTTTTTTTTTTTTTCTCTCTCTCTCTCTCTCTCTAAGGAGAATAAGTAATCGTATAACGTACATGTAAACTATGAGATTCGTGCTGTGCGTTACTAAAGAATCAAACTCTGGTTTATGAAAAAACCGTAACAGCCAATAAACGAGGGGTTGCACCTTGGCTTACCTTTAACTAAACGAGGGGTCCCACCCTATGACTTACCTTTAAAATTTTATTTTTCCGAGTAGAATCATAGAAAATGATTGACAAAGCTTTTTTTGACGAAATTAAGGGATGGTACAGACTCCTTACCCAAGTCGACAAGTCTGTTCTTATTAATTTCATTATCAATTCTATTTCAACTTATATCCTGTTAAATTCTTAGGTTTCTGATAAGACTATTGCAAATGTGGGTAAGATAACTAAGAATTTTTTTAGAGATGATTGTTTAGATCATAAAGAATATAGACTTATCTATTGAGACAGAGTGATCGGCCCCAAATATAATGGGGGTCTTGGCATTTGCGACTTAAAGCTGATCAAACATATTATCACTGTTAAATGTATTATGCCTCTTTTGGATCATGAATATAAGTTTCATATTAAGATTTGAACGGATCCATAGGTTGGTAATTTTCGATTTAGTCATTGGCCTATCTTCCCTAATATCAATGTTGTGAAACAGTTTGATACCGTAGTTGCTCTCTTTGCTGCAGGTTGCTACGATATAGGAAAGCTCAATGATGCATTTCATCCTTTACTGATTGATCGCATCCTCGAGATTCATCTGTCATAGGCCCCCCGTGATGATACTTGGACCTCGACTCTCAACCTGAGAGTATTCTTTATTGCTAGTTGTGTGTACAGATATGTCAAGAATAGCAAACATCATGAGGATCAAACCTGGAGCGGTTGGAAAGCATGGCAGCTTTCGGTTGCATCTAATGTTAAAATATTCATCTAAAAACATCTTTGGAATCGGCTTCCTACTGTTAATCTTTTTAGTGATTCCTTGTCACACTCTCTTCGAATGTAACTTCACTTTTTTACTTTCGGCTTGATTCGAGAGAGGATCCCCTTCTCCTTTCACTCATTCCATGATTGGAGGGAGGGAACCTAGCTAAGTGAGAGATATGATGTTTCAAAACATGATTGCCTCTGGATTAAGAGCTTTATAGCCAATTGGTTTAAGTACATTTGGTTGAACTGAAAACTATTGTTATCATAACCACTATTTCTTATTATGTAAGGTCGTTGCTGACACAAATGATCTGTGTCCCATTGATGCGCCTAAGGAGGTTGGCATGATGCAGAGTGCTCGTTCATAACAGGAAGTATTTCCTCCTTTGCATCTTGAATTCGATAATTCCTTTAACCTAAACTTTTGGTCTTGTAGGAGAAGGATAAATAATCAAAGACATGAAAGACCAAATTATACTTAGATTCTCTTACCCAAGCTTCTTTCTGGTATGTAATTAAAGACATGAAAGACTAGTAGATTATACTTGAATTCCCTAACCAAACTTCATCCCTGCTCATGACGGAAGCCTGCACGATGTTGGAAGGGTTTAAGCAAGCCCAATGCCATAATCTAGACTACTTTGTTGCCTGCTGAACTCTCTTTAGTTTATTAACTCTATAACTCATCCAAAGATGCTTACCAGAGGCTCCATATTATTATTTTAGATATTGCAACTAAACCTAACGTCATCTTTTTTGTATATTTTGATAGATACGTCAACCTTGTTGCTCGAGGTCGTCAATTTTTGTAGGACATATGGTGTCCCTCATTTTTTGTTATCCATAGAGGATATCTATAACTTCGATTTTTATATCTCTGGTTAACTTAATATGATGATTTTTTTATTTTTTTAAATAAAGGATTGGTAAGATTCTAGATCAAGCTGGCGTTGAGATAAATTTTGATTGTCTGATCTAAAAGATTATTCGAATCCAATTGTGATAGAATGTTATAAATATATTAAGAGTGAGAACATCAAATCCTCGTATTAAAACTCTACAAGATTATATTGGGAGTATACTTGATAAAATTCAAAAGATTTATAGATAATATTGAATGCAAAAAAAATATGTGACAGTAAGAATCAAAGGAGTGCCCATAAAAATCTAGGTTAGAGATTTAAGACAATATAAATTATTCAAATGTTATTATGTATTTAATGTAATCGTTCCTCATCTATTATCATTGATTTTTAGATAATGTAATCGTTAGAATTAAGTTCATCATTTATTATCATCAATTTTTTCATTTATTATAATTTAGATATTTTGATTTTTCATTCACTATGAATGTAACCATTATTATTAATTTTTTTATTTATTAATATTAAAAAATTTTATTATTGTTAAAATGTTACAAACTTGAATTAATTCTTAAACATTATGAAATTGGTAATAATAAATATTATTGATTGGAGAACATTTACAAATCTCTCTCTTAAGTCTTAAGGATTTTCTACACCATCTGAAGTGAGAGTTCTGAATTGATAAGTACCAAAATACTAAGAGAAATTATTATAGAAATTTCTCAATAATAATGATTAGAGGTACATAATTTTCATTTCCACATTAGTTTCCTTGTATTTCTATTATGGTGATTTAGAAATATATTTTGTTCTTAGATTTTTTTATATTTGGTATCAAAGCTGTAATTAACCTTTGCCTTGATATGAATTTTTTTTATTTTTATACTATGAATATGGTTTGATTTTGATTTTTTTTTTGAAACTTTTTAATACATTTGGTATTGAAAATCATGAGGATTTAAGATTTTTAGTATCTTTAATAAAATAAAATATTCATTATCAGTAAAATGCTCATATTTTGTATGAAAATTTGGTTATATTAATTCATGTTGATGAGTCAATTTTATATATTCAAAATGTCTAGTGGTCCATATAATTTTAATTAATTAGGGATTAATCACATCATCCTTAATTAATTAAAATTATATATGAACTTAAAATAAGGACCACATCAGGAATTAAACATAATATTATGATTGAATATATTTAATATAATAATTATTATCCCATAAGATCTTTTATTATATTTATATAATTAATTAGGATAAAATGTTAAATTTAGATTATTTTTATAATTTACCCATAGAGATTATGAATTGGTATATAATTTAATGGTTTTATCATAAAGATCATTTAAATCTATTTGAATTAAAATTTTAGCTCACAAGTAATTTTTATGTTATGAGATTTTTTTTTATATGTTTCATATTGGTAAAACATGTCATTTAGATTATCAAGCCTCAAATTTTGACATAAGTATTTTGAATTTTATGTAGTTTCTTAAACTATTAATTTCTTTGATATCCGATATATCATTCCCAAACTTAGGAGTAATAACTATAAGATATGGAAGAAAATGATTCTTCTCCATCTAGAGTGAATGAATATTGATTATTCTATTTGGAAGGGTGAATCACCTACAATCACTGATACCAGCACTCCAGCTGAGGTCGTGCTATATGAGCGATGAGAGCAATCTAATCAGCTCAGTGTAATATTTATCAAGACTAAAATAATTACTGGTATACGTGGTTCTATTGACAAGCATGAGAAGGTCCGAGACTTGCTATAAGCTATCGACGAGCAATTTATCACTTTGGAAAAGGCACTAGCAAGTACCCTAATAATGAAATTCTCATCCCTTAGACTCACTAATGTAAAAGATGTTAAGATCAAGTTTGGCACTAAGGGAGGGGGGGTGGGTGAATTAGTATAACGGTAAAAATTATGTTGATTTCGAAAAACTTTGGTTCAATTCAAAACATGTTTCGTACGATTAAGTCTGTACCAGTAAAATCGTACCAGAAATACTTTAACTTAAAAACGTTTGCAAGTGAGTGATGAGGAAGTAGAGTAGTGAGCAAGTAAAATAATTTGCAACAAAGATAAACAACAAAGTAAAAGGCAGCAAATCGATTTATAGTGGTTCGGTCATCTGACCTACGTCCACTTTTGATTCCTCATTCATCGAGGCCAATGGCTTTCACTATTAGTCTTCCTTCAATGGGCGAAGACCAACCACCCTTACAGCTCTCTTCTCCTTTTAATAGGTTCAGGAGTTAACCTTTTACAAGCCCACTCACCCCTCTCTTAAACTTAACCAACACTAAACTAGAGGGGAGGAATTTTGACAAGATTTCAACAGAGTTTTTTCCTCTTTTCTTTCTCAGTTAATTAGGGATGAGAGGGATATTTATAGGCCTCAAGAGAATTCAAACTTGGAGCTAAAATTTGAATCACCTCTGTTAGGGATCGAGCGGCACTAAGGGGGGGGGTGAATTACTGTAGCGGATAAAACGATAACTTTTTCACGATTTAAAATAAGCTTTGGAAACTTCATACGATGAAAGCAACGTTTCATTTGAAACCGATTTGATTGCGTTCTAACTTTAAAGCATACATAAGAAGATGAAAAGGAAGTAGAGCAAGTAAAGTAAAGGCTTGTAGTAAAGTAAAGAGATAAAACAGAAACTTAAACACTCACACAATCAAGACGCAGCGATGTATAGTGGTTCGGTCAAAGTGACCTACATCCACTTCCGAAGTCTTCTCCGATGAGGCTCCCAACTTCCACTAGCAAATCCTTTTGTAAGGGAAGGACCAAATACTCAATACAACCCTTTTACAAGAGATTTACACTCTTACAAGTTTTCACAAAGAGAAGGAGGTGAATACTTAAGCAATTAAAGACTTTCCTAAGACTTTTGCTCAAAATCTAACTCTAAAGGGTTCCTCTTTCAGCTGAGAAAGGGGGGGTATTTATAGATCCAAAATGGATTCAAATTTGGGCTCCAAATTTGAAACCAAATTCTTGGTGGTGCTACGCTATCGATGATCGTTAGGCGGCGATATATACAGGCGGTACTACCGCCACTGTTACTATAGTTGGGCGGTACTACCAGCCCAGGTTGGGCGGTAGCACCGTCGAGGCTCGGTTGCCAGGCGGTTCCACCGCTTGGCTTTTTAGCTGCTGGGCGATGCCACCGCCCAGCACCAATCAATCTTACTGGTTTGGGTCGAAAACTTGGCCCAAACCGGTCCCAAACAAGGCTCAATGGGCCCATACTTGGGTTAAAGGATTAATACCTAATCCTAACCCAAATTAATGTGCTAACTACGAAATTAAAGATATTCCTAAGCTATTACAAAGTCCACAAGTCAAGTCTTCTTCCGGTGAGCTTTCGGTGAACTTCCAGCGGTCTTCCGACGATCCCTCGGAAACCATCCTACGAACTCCCGGCAAGCTCTCGGACTCCACGATGATTTTGGTGAGTTCCCTCGAGTTTCTTTGGCAAGCTCCGATCTTTCTTGGCAAGCTCCGCGAACTTCCAACGAACCTTCCGGCGAACTTCCGAAAACTCTTCAGCAAGCTCCCTACTCGTTCTCGGTCAGTTCCGGCAGCACTCCTAACGAATCTTCGGACTTCTGTCGAACTCTCAAACTCCCAACGATCCATCCCACTTGACTTCCGGTACTCTGTTTCGCTTTACGTCTTCATCCTTATCGTAGTTACTCCTGCACACAAACAACAAACACTCTACTTTGATCTAGACAGTTATTACAATGCGAATTGACATTCAGTTACCCGGCACGTCATTGGTCGGCGCTTCGTCCGATCCTTCAGCACATCGTCCTCTCTTACGGTCCGTTGCCCAATCGGTGATTGACCTCTGCAACCCCGATATTCTTGGCGCAACATGCTCTTCTTGGCCTGATGCCCGACATACGAAGCCTCCTGCCGATAGTCGACCGAACCTCTGGCTCGACATCTAATATCCTAACGTGATCACTTCCGGCACAACGTCAATTCCTCCAGCGTCAACTATCTAATCCTGATCGATAGTAGACCTGCGTAACTCAACACGTAGTTAAACAACAAAACACACTCAATTAGTTTCATCATCAAAATCTGAGATTCAATAACCCCGGTCTTCAGGGTACTAGGTGGTACCACCACCTACATAGTCTCAAAGATTATGTCTTGAAGATTTAGCCATCGGCGGTTCCACCGCTTATTTTGGTGGTGCCACCACCTGACCCACCTCTTGGGTCATTGTTCAGACCTTTCACTTGGCCCAACATAGCCTAAACTTGGGTCCAATTGGCCCCTAATTGAGTTGACCTAATTCTAACTCAATTATACCTTAATCCTACTTCAATCTAGATAATTATTACAAATCATGATCAAATGTTGTCCAATATGTCATTGGTTCATTCGGTGTTTCATCCAATTCTTCGACACATTGTCCTCTCTTGCAGCCTATTCCCCAATCGATAGTTGACCTTCGTAACTCTAATCTCCTTAGCGTAATTCCGCTCTTCTTGGCCCGATGCCCGAATCCACCGTCTTAAGCCTTCTGTCAATACGTCAACCGATCCTTCGGTTCGACATCCAATCTTTTGATATGTTCTCTTTCAGCCCAATTGTCATGCACTTAACTAAAATTGCCTAAGTGGTGAGGCACCCTTGTGGCAAAGTTATGGACTTAGTTGAAGTTGCCTAAGTCATGAAGCACCCTTGTATCCACTTCGATCAAACTTAGTTGGGATTACTTAAGCCTTGAGGTGCCCTTGCGATATATATACCTGCTAAGGGTCAGCCAAGTTGCAACCCCATATAGGTCCCGAAGGACTTGTAAAATAGAAAGTTGATTAGTTTTGAAATGAGCGGCAAACAAGTCTTGACATCTTGCGAAGAGGAAAGTTTTACAAGCAATTCAACGAGCACTTAGATTGCATGAGAGAAGAGAGAGGAAGGAGGAAAACAAGGACTTTAGAAGAGTGAATGAGCAATTGCAAGTCTGCAAACAACTACTCCTCGAGTGTCTAGCGTGAAGACAGGTTTTCGTCAAGTTGACATGCAAACTTATGAAGGTTGTTCAATACCCGACACTACCCTAAAGCCCCATCCACCCCAGTGCCACCTAGGGGGTTTCAAGGTGCTGAGATGGCTGACATTTCATAAGCGACTACGATCTGTAGAAAATAGGCCATAATATGCGAAAACAGAGCTATTCTGAGATAGTTTTGCCTGGTGCGACGAGCGATCGTACTATAGTACTACGAACTACCGTTAATTATATTTGTATAAGAAAAACACACCAAAACTATGGCAAAATAGGCTACCAAGGATATGTACAAGTATATAAAAGTGACGAATGGTTTGTTGAACAAAGTTGTTGCGAGTGCATGACGATCGTTCATGACATTCTCCCCCACTTAAACTGTCAGTGCCCTCATCGATGCTTAATAGTAGGCTTTGATGGCTGTTTCTTCATGTTGAAGGGTATCTTCTAGCTCCTAACTAGCTTCGGTTCTAGGAAGCTTTCGCCACTTCATTAAGTACTCGATCTGCTCAGCTCCGTTGGGTAGTTTTGTCTTATAATATGCCAAAATGCTTACAACTTACTTCTCATTGGAGGCTCTGGTGGGGGGGGGGGGGTAGCCAAGTTAGAACATTTCAAAAAGCATCTTACGGATCTGAGTGGTAGGCTTTCAATTTGTTGACATGAAAAACATTATGAATTTTGAGCCATGCCGACAGTTGTAACTTGTAGGAGACCTTGCCCACCCTACTGATAATTGGGAAGGGTCCTTCATACTTATGCACCAATCCTTTGTGCACCTTGTTCCTAAAGAATTGGAGTGATGTTGGTTGGAGCTTCACCAACACCAAATCGCCGACTTTAAATTCCTATGGTCAGCTTCCCAAGTCTGCCCACTTCTTTATTTTTTTGGTCGCCTTCTCCAAGTAGGCCCGTGTAATATTTGCATTTCAATGCCATTCTTTTGCAAAGTGATATGCGGACAGATTACTCCCAATAGAACCAATAGCCAAAGTATAGGGAGTCAACGGCTGTTGTCCTATGATGATCTTAAAGGGGCTCTTGTTGGATGCAGAGCTCCACTGCAAGTTGTAGGAGAATTAGGCTATGTCCAACAGCTTCACATAATCTCGTTAGTTGGTACTCACGTAGTGCCGAAGATATTACTCTAAGAGCGAGTTTATCCTCGTAGTCTGGCCATTCGTCTAGGGGTGGAGGCTTGTGAAAAAGTGTAGCTTAGACCCTAACAATTTGAATAGCTTAATCCAAAATCATCCCAAGAACCGAACATCTCAATCACTGATAATATTATGTAGGATTCCCTAATACTTTATCACATTCTTCATCATCAACTTGGCCGCCTCCTTTGCTAAATAATGTAGAGGTGCAGCAATGAATATTGTATACTTTGAAAAATAATCAGCTACCATAAGTATCAATTTGAGTCTTCCTACTGTCAACAAGCTTGATATAAAATCCAAGGAAATGCTTTCCCATGGCCTTTTTGGTATGGGCAGTGCCTCCAAAAGTCCCACTAGCTTTCGCTACTCTACCTCGTCTTATTGGTAAGTAAGACACGTTCGAACATATTCCTCCACATCCGTCTCCATCTTCGACCAGTAAAAGGCCCTCTCCACAAGGGCCAAAGTTCAATGAATGCCCGGATGTCTTGTCCATAGGAAATCGTGACACTCTTTCAAGAATTCATGCCTCAAATTGTCCACTTGAAGAATATAAACTCTATTCCCTTTTATGTAGATGAGTCTCTCTTGGACCCAAAATTATCATGCCTTGTCTTCTTGGATTAGTTACATCAAGGTTACTACTTGGGGATCATTGTATAGTCGATCCCTGATCCAAGAATAGAAGTTGGAGTGTAACTAACTTGCTTGGCCTCTGCCCTCTAGTTACATGGCATTCACTCGCTTCATTTTCTAGCTCAATGCATCGACTATGACATTTACTTTTTCGGGCTTGCACTCCATTGCCATATCAAATTTAGCCAGGAAGTCCTGCCACCATGCTTGCTTTGGAGAGAGTTTCTTTTGAGTCTGAAAATAACTCAAAGCGATGTTGTCCATCGTCAGCATAAATCACAATCCGAGAAGATAGTGTCGCCAAACTTGTAGACAGTGGACCACCATTGTCATCTCCTTCTCATGCACTAGATACCGTTGCTCGGTCTCGTTGAGCTTGCTGCTTTCATAGGCCACTAAGTGACCCTCCTGCATGAGTACTGCCCTAATAGTGAAGTCTGAAGCATCTATATAGACTTCGAAGGGCTTCTTATAGTCTGACAATTTGAGCATTGATTCTTCCAAAATAGCAGTCTTTAGATCTTGAAATGTCACTTCACATCTATCGGACCATCTACAAGGCTGCTCCTTCTTCAACAACTCCATCAGTTGAGTTGTGCGCTTTGAATACTCAATTATGAAGCGCCAATAGTAGTTGACAAAACCAAGGAAGAATCTTAGCTCTAGCACCTTCTTTGGAGTTCATCATTCCACAATAGATTGCACCTTTGATTTGTCCATTCGAATGGAACCATTACCGATTTGATGTCCCAAGAATAAGATCTCCTTTTGAGCAAAGTAGCACTTCTTTCTTTTCACGAACAAAGTATTCTCCTTGAGAACTTGGAAAATTGTTCGAATGTGCTCAATATACTCCTCAAGTGTTTGGTTGTTGATGATGATATCATCCAAGTAGACAATCACAAACTTATCTAAATACTCCTTGAATAGTTGGTTCATAAGTGAAGAATGTGGTCGAGTGTTGGTTAAGCCGAAAGGCATCACCAAGAACTCAAACGCTCTATACCTAGTCACATAGGTAGTCTTCACTTCATCGCCTTCAACAATACGTACCTGCCAATACCCTGACCAAAGGTTGATTTTGGAGAAATACTTTGCTTTATCCAGTTGGTCGAATAAGTCAGCGATGAGCGGGATGGGATACTTGTTCTTCACTATTACCTTGTTAAGGGCTCGATAGTCAATGCATAGTCAGAGACTCCCATCTTATTTTTTCTAAAATAGAACTGGAGCTCCAAATAGTGCTTTGGAACTACGGATGAGACCACCGCTTAGTAGTTCATCTAATTACTTTATGAGCTCTGCTAACTCAAGAGGGGACATGCGATATGGTGGTCTCACTAGAGGCATCACTCCCGACTTCAGCCTAATATGATGATCCACACCTTTGTGTGGTGGTAGAGTTTTTGGCAACTCTGGTGGCATTACATCTATAATCTCCTTCAGAACATTCACCACTACAGTAGGTTCTTGGATGGCGTCCCCATCGAGTAGCTCTAGCTTCATAGTAGCCATGAAGGTTAACTCTCTTTTTCGTATCCCTTTCTTTAATTATAATACCGATAGTTGCTAGAGGTCCTTGGTTCCTCTCCGAGAGATGGGAACTATGCAAGGGTTATCACCTCCCATCAAACATAGGGAGTCTAGGAATGACATTAGCCCCAACTTTGCTATGCGCATGAGCTCCATTTCGAGAATCACTTGAAAGTCATCTAATGGCACCACCATCATATTTGTACTCCCGCTCCATGATCTGATCTTGATGGGGACTCCCTTTGCTAGCTCGGAGATCCGCTTGGCCTCCGAGTTCACTACCTTCATTCAACTTGGGTTCTTCTCTAAGATCAACCCAAGTTGCTTTGCATCTCAGTCAGTAATAAAGCTATGGATAGCACCCGTGTCCACCATTGCATGGGTTATTTGGCCATTGAGCTTGATGTCCACATACATTAGCTTACTGCTCCCTGCTTTATGTTGCTTTATCTTCATGTCCTCCCCCACTTGACCCCGTAATGCATTCAACAAACGCATTGCTCCCATCCGGGGTCCTTGCGACTCCTCGTCATCGCTACTAGATTTTGAGCTATTGGAACTAAGGGTGATGTCTTTACCCTTGTTCGGTTTGGGGGGATGGATATAAGCTATCAAGGCATTGAGTGTCTGTTTCTATGGGCACTCCCTCACCATGTGCAGCCCTCTACACAAGAAGCATATGCTAGGTTTTAAGGCTTTGCCTTTTGAGCTTGGCCCTTTATGGAAACTTTTCTTCCTTTGTTTACCCCCAAGCTCCTTCTCTCAACAATATTTTAGAGGGTAGTTTCCTAAAGACTATTTCTTATTCCTTGAGTCCTCTGAAGAAACGAAGTCGGTGAGCCTTTCTGCGATTTTAATTGCTCTGATCATATCAGTGACATTCTGTCGATGTAGTTCCTATTGAGCCCACGGTTTCAAGACATCAAGAAAGTTAAACATCTTATTTTTTTCAGACATGTCTTGAATGTCCAGCATCAGTATAGAAAATTACTTCACATAGTCCCAAATGGAAGTCATTTAGTGGAGTTGTCTCAACTTCCTTCTTGCGATGAACTCTGTGTTCTCAGGTAGGAATTGGGTTCTCAACTCTCGCTTCAAATCTTCCTATATGTCCACTTGGCACCAACCTTGTCGGATCTCCTCCCAATGGGTCTTCCAGCAAAGTTTTGCATCTTTGTTTAGATACATGGTTGCTATCGCGACTTTGGTGTCCTTAGAGTCAGACCTCATAGCCCGGAAGTATTGTTCCATGTCGAATAGAAAATTCTCGAGCTCCTTAGCATCTCTAGAACCCTCATAACAATGTGGCTCAAGTGCTCTCAAGTTTTGTGGTGGCACAACGCGTGTGTTGCTCCCTCCCGTATTTAGTGCCCTTGTGAGCAAAGTCACTCTGGAAGTAAGTTTTGCCACAACCTCCTATAGATGTTGTATGGAGTCCTTGGTATCATCCGTTAGTCAATTGACTAGAGCCTCAACCTTGTAGATCTAGAATTCAGCTTCTTCTTGTGAGCTCTCTACCCCAAGAAGTCTTTATTGGCCTTGGTAAAGTTCTTCCAAACTTGCTTTAAGAACATCCAAGTGGGTTTTTGCCATTGTGAGTCTCTCTTTATGGCTCTTTTTCTCAGTTGGCGCTCTAGATTGCACCTCCTCCATGCTAGTCATATGTGCCCTACAAGCCAATCACATGAGTGATGGCACTTGTGACTTGATATGCACTCTTTCTCTTTGCTTATTATTAGGTATTTTATCACTTTATCTTACATGTTGTTATTGGGAAAATCCTATGGGGCGACATCACATGCACAGCAGAAGAACAAAAAACAAAAATATAGATTTCCCATAGAAAGGTTCCGTCATCGTGCGAAGATCGGTTCATCAAAACAAATCCGTGAAAACTACACGTGTAAAAGAAAATACCTAGGGAGATTATATATCCCTGGATCCCTATAGATCTGTAGGAAGGATGAAGGAGGTCAAGCATCCTCCTCTCTAGCAGTATCCACATTGTAGGGACTACAATGATGCACCTCTCTAGGGAGAGGAGAACAGGAGGTGGCCACTAAAAAGAAATCCCTAGTCTATAGAGCTTTGGTTCCCTCCTATTTATAGAGGCCCCCTATAAACCCTAATGGATCTTGCCCTGTTGGGTATTGGATCTCCATCTAATTACCCAAGCCTCTTGGATTAGTGGGTCTCTACCCAATAATCTCTTATTAACAATTATTGGATCTCATCTTAGGATCCAATAATTTAGGAGCTTAATGGATATCTAATAAGATAGGGGCTCCAGCAGATATCTCATATCTGAACCTCTACTCGTCGCAACACATACCATATGTGTGTGACCCTTTAGGCACAATATCGAACTAGCCATGAGTCATACTTGTCAGAACTCATTCTGACTTAGTGAATTATTATCTCTATAATAATTCAACCAACTCATCGACTGCGGACGTACTAAGCCACTATGCTACAGACCCCAGACAATACTGGGGAATCCAATCCTTTGGACCTATCTATCCGCAGTTACCATGTATCTATAGTCCCTCATCCAACTAATATCATAGAGACTTTATACCGGGCATGGTGCTGTCAGGCCCATACGGTCTCTCCTTGAGTCTTGTTCTTGTCAAATTCTCCTAGAGAACTCTTTCTCTCTCAATCTGAATAACTTTAGCCAAGGATTTGTTCGAGCAATAATACATGGGATATTCCTCTCATGATACCGAGAGCAGATGATTCTCTATTGACACTCAATAGCCCTCGTAAGGTTGGCTACCACTCCCAATAACCGGTTGTACTAGATCTAGAACGTTCCAAACCTATAAGTTCGGTATCAAAGAGTGGAGTACTAATATAGGACATCCTTGGTGTCTCAAGTCTAAGTATCAGATACACTATTGGGACTGCGGAATCGCTGTCTGATGTGAGGTATCAATAATCATCCAACATTCCATAGGCGGATCAATCAGTGAACTTATTCCCTAATGAGCACCTACACTGTACCCTTAGTGTCCCAACACGAGTAGCTATGAGACTAGCCACCTCTATCATATGGATGGGTGTACAGCACACTAGTATATCCGGTTATCTCGATGTCCCTCTCGAGTAACCTATGACCAAGATTATTTAGGGTCTGTGTTTAAAGGTGAATCGGTCTCATTATCGTGATCTCATCACAATCCGATTCCAATTGCACAGATCCAAGGACATCACAATATATGCAACATGCAAGATAAAGTAATAAAATACCTAATAATGAGCAAAGAGAAAGAGTGCATATCAAGTCACAAGTGCCATCACTCAAGTGATTGGCTTGTAGGGCACATATGACTAGCAATCTTCTACTTAACCTAAAGCCAATCACCAACATGTCTGATCCCCATCAGGCCTCTGTGACGCTCAAAGATAATCTGAGTCAATGGCTTTGTCAGTGGATTTGCAATGTTATCTTCGAATGGAACTCTTTTCACTACTACATCTCTTCGGGCCACGATCTTTCTAATAAGTTAGAACCTCCTCAGAACACTTCTGATGAGACCCGGGTTCCCTTATTTGAGTAATCACATTGTATTTATTGTAATTTAAGGGAATCAGCTCATCATTACTCGACATGGCTCCCAAATCTGTGATGAACCTCTTCATCCAGACTCCCTCCTTTATTGCCTCTACCGTAGCAATGTATTCTACCTCTGTGGTCGAGTTAGCAGTAGTGTTTTACTTGGAACTCTTCCAGCATACTGCTCCTCCATTCAGGGTCAACACATACCCTAAATTAGACTTGCTATCATTGACATCGGACTGAAAGCTCGAGTCTGTGTAGCCCTCAACCTTGAGGCTACTGCATCCATATACCAGTAAAAGATCCTTAGTCCTTTTCAAGTACTTAAGGATACATTTTACTATTTTCTAGTGCTCTAAGCCTGGATCTGCCTAATACCTGCTCGTGACACTCAGAGCATGCACTATATCAGGCTTAGTACATAGCATAACATACATGATAGATCCTATCGCTGAGGCATATGGTATTCTATCCATGTGTGCCCTTTCTTCAGGAGTCTTTGGGGATATACTCCTAGAAAGTGATATTCCATGTCTCATTGGTATGATTCATCTCTTGAAATTTTCTATGCCAATCCTTTTGACAATGGTGTCTATGTACTTGGACTGAGACAAGCCAAACATCCTCTTGGATCTATCTCTATAGATCCGTATCCCCAATATGCAGGATGCTTCCCCTAAGTCCTTTATGGAGAAGTGCCTAGATAACCAAGTCTTTACTATGGAGAGCATTCCTACATCATTCCCAATGATCAGGATGTCATCCACATATAATACCAAAAAAGTGATAGTGCTCCCACTTACCTTCCTATATACACAAGGCCCATCTTCGTTCTAAACGAAGTCATAAGATCTGATCGCCTCATCAAATCTTATATTCTAACTTCGGGAAGCTTGCTTCAGTCCATAAATGGACCTAAGCAACCTGCACACCTTATCTAGGTTATTCTTGGACATGAATCCCTCAGGCTATATCATATACACCTCCTCCTCGAGGTTGCCATTGAGTAATACGGTTTTGACATCCATCTGCCAGATCTCATAATCATAGTGTGCTACAATAGCCAATAGAATTCGAATGGATTTTAGCATAGCTACAAGTGAGAAAGTTTCATCATAGTTAACACCTTACCTCTGATGATACCCCTTAGCCACTAGCCTTGCTTTATAGGTCTCTAACTTTCTATCTACTCCAATCTTCTTTTTGAAGATTCACTTGCAGCCAATGGGTACAATACCCTCGGGTGCATCAACTAGGTTCCAAACCTTGTTGGAGTACATAGAATCTATTTTTAAATTCATGGCTTCTTGCCATTTCCCGAAGTCTATACTCATAATAGCATCCTCGTAGGTCTGAGGATCAATATCCTCAACATCCTCTCCTTTGATTTGTCCCACATATCTCTCAAGAGGATGAGATACTCTATCGGACCTACGTAAAGTTGGAACTTGTGTACTAGGTACTTGAACAAACTCTGGCTATAGAATGGTGCTTGAGCTAAGTTCTCCAACCTCGCTCAACTCTATCATGCTCCCACTGTCTCTACCAAAAATGTGTTTATTCTTAAGGAACACTGTTCTTTTGGCTATAAAGACCTTTTGGTCCTCAGGGTGATAGAAATAATACCTATAAGTTTCCTTGGGGTATCCTACGAACTTGCACCATTTCGTCCTGGATTCCAACTTGTTAGGGTTGTGTCTCTTGACATGGGCAAGGCAACCCCAAATCTTAACAACCTTAAGATCAGACTTCTTTCCATTCCATATCTCATATGGAGTAGACATTATTGACTTAGTTGGAATTCTGTTCAGAAGGTAACCTGTGGTCTCTAGAACATATCCTCAGAATGAGATGGGTAGGTTGGTGAAACACATCATGGAATGCACCATGTCTAACAGTGTGCAATTTCTCCTTTTTGATACACCATCAAGTTGTGGTGTATAAGGAGGTGTCCATTGGGATAAAATCCCATAGTCTTTGAGGAACTAGGTGAACACTATACTCAAGTACTCACCTCCTCGATCTGATCGAAGGGTTTTAATACTCTTTCCTATCTGATTCTCCACTTCATTCTTATATTCCCTGAATTTCTTAAAAGCCTCAGACTTATACTTCATCAAGTACACATGTCCGTATCTTAAGAAATCATCAGTGAAAGTAATGAAATAGGAATAACCACATATGGCATGAGTCAACATGGGACCACATACATCACTATGTATGAGTTCCAGTAACTCTGTGGTTCTCTCTCCAGTTCCACTAAACAGAGAGTTAGTCATCTTTCCCTGAAGGCAAGGTTCACAAGTCGCATATGACTCAGTCAAATGGAACTAAATATCTATTCTTCAGCAACTTTTGAATCCTTCCCTCATGGATGTGACCTGGCCTATAATGCCACAGATATGCATTGTCCACCTCTTCTCGTTTCCTCTTAAACTCACTTACACTCATGATATGTGAAGCTGTATCTAGTATAAATAAATCATTATATAATGTTCCTCTTGTGATGATCTCATCATCTAATATTATTGAACAACCATTATTCTCAAAAACTAATTTATATCCACTAATTGTCAAACATGAAATGGAAATAATATTTTTCATAATAGAAGGAATATAATAGCATACATCTAATGCAATAACAGCTTCACCAGGCAGATATAAGGTGGCCTTGCCAACAGCCATTATAGCAACCTTTGCTTCATTACCCATCTTAAGGTCCATCTTGCGTCTGTTCAATCTCCTAGGTCCTGCCAGAACCTGTAACGAATTACATATATGATAAGCACTCCCGGTATATAATACCCATGTGTTATCATAAGATTCTAACAAATGAAGACTGATAATGAATGTACCTGAAGCTTCTCCAAGCTTTTGTTTCGCCCTCTCTATAAGGTACTCTTTGTAGTTCCTCTTCCAGTACCCATCTTTGCCATAGTAGAAGCACTGGCCTTTGTCCTTTGTTGGGTCTTTCTTGGTAGCCTTTGTCTTATCCATTTTGCCGTTGCCCTTGCCCTTCTTAAGGGTCTTCTCACTTTCCTTTTCTTTCTGTCTCACCAAAGATAGAGAACTGACTTCTCTTTCTTGATGGTGCTCTTTGCTTCTCTCAACATATTGAGGAGTTCTGGGAGGGTCACCTCAAGTTTGTTCATATTAAAATTCATTATGAACTGAGAAAAGGAATCTGGTAGGGACTGAAGCACAAGATCCACACACAGGTTGTCCTCTAGGACCATTCCTAGACCTGTGAATTTCTTGAACCACTCAATCATTTTAAGGAAATGATTCTGAACCGGTGTCCTCTCAGTCATCCTGGCATGGAAAAGACTCTTTGATATCTTATATCACTGAGTTCTTCCTTGTTCCTCAGATAGTTTGCGGAGATACAAGAGTATGGATTTAGCATCCATATTTTCATATTGTCATAGAGGCCAACATATAACACTAAGCAAGTGTGGAATCATCTATGTATTTCACATAACGAGCGATCTCATTCTCGCTTGCCCCTTTGTCAGGCATAGTATCACGAACGGTCGCCGCACACTCGCAGCAACTTCGTTTAACATACCATTCGCCGCTTGCCCATATTTATACATATCCTTGGCAGCCTATTTTGCCATACTTTTAGTGTGTTTCCCATGTAAAATTGTAAGAAACAGCAGGTTGCAATGCTGCAGAATGATCGCTCATTGCATCTGCCCAAAAACCCCCAAAATAGCTCCATTTTCACGTGTTGCGAGTCGATTTCTACTGCCCGCAGCCATGCACAAAATGTCAGCCATCTTAGCCCCTTGGAACCACCCGGGTGGCACCGAGCTGGATGGGGCTTCGGTATATTGTCGGGCGTTGAACACTTTCACAAGTTTGCACGTCAACTTGACGGAAACTTACCTTCGCGCCCGACACCTGGGGCGTAGTTGTTTACGGACTTGTAGCTGCTCATTCACCCTTCTAAAGTCCTTGTTTTTCTCCTTTCTTTCTCTACTTTCCTGCACTCCAAGTGCTCACTCAATTGCTTGTAAAGCTTCCCTCTTCGCGAGATATTGGCACTTGTTTGTCGCTCGTTTCAACAACTAATCAATTTCGATTTTACAGGTCCTACGGGACCTGCACGAGGTTGCTGCTCAGCTGACCCTTTGCAGACACGTATGTCGCAAGGGCACCTCAAGACTTAGGCAATTCTAGCTAAGTCTGATCGAAGTAGGTGCATGGGTGCTTCTCGACTTAGACAATTCCAGCTAAGTCTGTGTTTGCCGCAAGGGTGCCTCACCACTTAGGCAATTCTAGCTAAGTGCGTGACATTGTGGTATCGGAGCAAGCAAGCAATTCGAGCAAGTAGCAAAGAAACTTCATAATCTCACCATGGCCAAACATTGTGGCGAATCGAGCAAGATGGGGCAAGCCGGTCAGTTGCCCCTAGCAGCCGCAGGTGGGTTGCATGTACAAACTCACTCCCTCACTGCTGGAGCCGCTCAAGAGGAGCAGGGCAGCGAACATGATGAGTGAGAAGTTGGCTACTCGTTGTGAGTGGAGGAGGTGTAATCTGGAGCGTCAACCGGGAAAAAGAGCCATCGAGAGAGGATCATAGTGGTGGAAACCTGCTTGGATGTTCTTGAAGCAAGCTTGGACGAACTCTACCAGGGTCAAAATAGGCTTCTTGGCATAGAGAGCTCGCAAGAAGAAGCTGAATCCTAGATCGACAAGGTTGAAGCCCTAGTTGACCGACTGACGGATGACACCAAGGACTCTGTGCAACATTTACAAGAGATGGTGACGAAACTCACTTCCAGAGTGGCAGTGCTTATAAGGGCATTGAATACGGGAGGAAGCAACACCTACGTTGCGCTGACACAATGCTTCAGAGCACCCGACCCACATTATTATGGGGGTGCTAGAGATGCTAAGGAGCTTAAGAATTTCCTGTTTGATATGGATCAATACTTCTAAGCCATGAGGCTGAACTCTGAGGATGCCAAAGTTTCGATAGTGACTATGTATCTGAACAGAGATGTAAAACTTTAGTGGAGAACCTACTGGGAGGAGATTCAACAAGGTCAGTGCTGAGTGGACACACGGGAAGACTTGAAGTGAGAGTTGAGAACTCAATTCCTACTCAAGAACACTGAGTTCGTCGCAAGGAGGAAGTTGAGACAACTCCACCAAACGACTTCCATGTAAAGTAATTTTCTGCACTGATACTAGACATTCAAGACATGTTCAAAAAAGATAAGTTGTTCAGCTTTCTTGACGGCCTGAAGCCATGGGCTCAACAGGAACTTCATTGACAGAATGTCATCGATGTGATCAGAGTAATTGCAGCCACAGAAAGGCTCACAGACTTTGTTTCTTCAGAGGATTCGAGAAAGAAGAAATAGTCATCAGGAAATCGCCATACAAAACATCCTCCTGGGAAGGAACCTGGGGGCGAACAAAGAAAAAAGAGTTTCCAAAAGGGGTCGAACACAAAAGGCAAGACCCCAAGATCCGGTGGATGCTACTGGTGTAGAGGAACACACAGGGTGTGGGAGTGCCCACAAAAACAGGCACTCAATGCCTTGTCAGCTTTCATCAACTGCCTCAAGCCAGACAAGGGTAAGGCAGTTGCTCTTAGTTCGAGTAGCTCCGAATCTGGTAGTGATGATGAGAAGTTGCAAGAACCCTGAATGGGTGCGATGCATTTGTTGAATGCATTATGGGGTCAAGTGGGGGAGAACACAAAGCCGAAGCAATAAAAAGTAGGAAGCAGTAAGCTGATGTATGTGGACATCAGGCTCAATAGCCAAACCACCCGGGTAATGGTGGACATGGGTGCTACCCACAACTTTATTGCCGACCGAGAAGCAAGGCGACTTGGGCTGACCTTAGAGAAGAACCCAAGTTAAATGAAGGCGATGAACTTGGAGGCCAAGCGGATCTCCGTGCTAGCAAATGGAGTCTCTATCAAGATTGGATCTTAGAGCAGGAGCACAAACATAATGGCAGTGCCATTGGATGACTTCCAAGTGATTCTTTGAATGGAGTTCATGCATGTCGTGAAGTTGGTGCCAATGCCATTCCTAAACTCCTTATGTCTGATGGGAGGCGACAACCCCTACGTGATTCCTGTCTCTCGGGGAGAAAATAAGGACCCCCACCAACTATCGGCATTGCAACTGAAGAAAGGGGTACGCAAAGGAGAGTTAACCTTTGTGGCTGCTATGAAGCTAGAACCACTTGATGGGGAGGCCATTAAAGAACCTGCTACGGTGGAGAACATCCTGAAGGAGTTCACAGATGTTATGCCACCTGAGTTGCCGAAAACTCTACCACCACGCAGAGGTGTGGATCATCTTATTGAGCTAGAGCCGGGAGTGAAGCCTCCAATGAGACCACCAAACCGCATGCCCCTTCCTGAGTTGGCAGAGTTTAGAAAACAGTTAGATGAACTGCTAAGTGGTGGTCTCATCTGTAGTTCTAAAGCACCATTCGGAGTTCCAGTTCTCTTCCAAAAGAAACAATATGGGAGCCTCTGACTATACATCGACTATCGAGCCCTTAACAAGGTGACTGTGAAGAACAAATATCCCATCCCGCTCATTGCGGACTTGTTCGACCAACTGGGCAAAGCAAAGTATTTCTCCAAACTCGACCTTCGGTCGGGGTATTGGCAGGTGCGTATTGCTGAAGGTGATGAAGCGAAGACTACCTGTGTGACCAGGTATGGAGCATTTGAGTTCTTGGTGATGCCTTTCGGCTTAACTAATGCTCCAGCCACATTCTGCACTCTTATGAACCAGCTATTCAAGGAGTGTTTGGACAAATTTATGGTTATCTATTTGGATGATATCGTCATCTACAACTGAACACTTAAGGAGCATATTGAGCACCTTCGAATAATTTTCAAAGTTTTCAGGGAGAATACTTTGTTCATGAAAAGAGAGAAGTGCTACTTTGCTCAGACGGAGATCTTGTTCTTGGGGCATCGAATCGGCAATGGTTCCATTCGAATGGACAAGTCAAAGGTGCAAGCTGTGGCAGAATGGGGTACTCCAAGGAAGGTGTTAGAGCTGAGATCCTTCCTTGGTTTTGTGAACTACTATCGACGCTTCATAATGGGGTATTCGAATCGCGCAGCTCCACTGACAGAGTTGCTAAAAAAGGAGCAACTTTGGAGATGGTCCGATAAATGTGAAGCGACATTCCAAGACCTAAAGGCTGCCATTTTGAAAGAATCGGTGCTCAAATTGCCAGATTATAGGAAGCCCTTCGAAGTCCATACAGATGCTTTAGACTTCACTATTAGGGGAGTACTCAAGCAGGAGGGCCACCCAGTGGCCTACGAAAGCCGTAAGCTCAACGAGACCGAGCGACGGTATCCAGTGCACGAGAAGGAGATGACAGCGGTGATCCACTATCTACGGGTGTGGTGACACTACCTTCTCAAATCGTGATTTGTACTAAGGATAAACAACATCACTTTGAGTTACTTTTAGACTTAAAAGTTCTCTCTAAAGTAAGCACGATGGTAGGACTTCCTAGCGGAATTTGATATGATAATAGAGTACAAGCCCAAAAAAGCAAATGTCATAGTCGATGCATTGAATCGAAAGGTGGAGTGAGTGAATGCTATGCAATTGGAGGGCAGAGGCCAAGCAAGTCAGTTGCACTCCAACTTCCTTTCTCGGATCAAGGATAGACTGTACAGTGATTCCCAAGTAGTAACCTTGATGCAATTAATCCAAGAAGGCAAGACACGACGATTTTGGGTCCAGGAGGGACTCGTCTACACCAAAAGAAATAGAGTTTATGTTCCTCGAGTGGACAATTTGAGATGCGAACTCTTGAAGGAGTGTCACGATTCCCTTTGGGTAGGACATCTGGGCATTCCCCGAACATTGGCTCTCGTGGAGAGGGCATTCTATTGGCCAAAGATAGGGACGGATGTGGAGGAATATGTTCGAACGTGCCTAACTTATCAACAAGATAAGGTGGAGCAGCGGAAGCCAGTGGGACTTTTAGAGCCATTGCCTGTACCAGAAAGGCCGTGGGAGAGCATTTCTCTGGACTTCATATCAAGCTTGCCGACAGTAGGGGGACTCGAATCGATACTTATGGTGGTCGATCGATTTTCGAAGTATGTAACCTTCATTGCTGCACCCATACACTGTTCAGCAAAGGAAAAGGCGAAGCTAATGATGAAGAATGTGGTGAAATATTGGAGAGTCCCGCACAATATCATAAGTGATCGAGATGCATGATTTCTGGGACGATTCTAGACCGAGCTATTCAAATTATTGGGGTCGAAGCTATACTTCTCCACAAGCCTCCACCCTTAGATGGATGGCCAAACTGAGAGAATAAACTCGCTCCTCGAGCAGTATCTTCAGCACTACGTGAGTGCTAACCAATGAGATTGGGTGAACCTGTTGGATATAGCCCAATTCTCTTACAACCTGTAGCGGAGCTCTACGTCCAACAAGAGCCCCTTTGAGATCATCACAAGACAACAACTATTGACTCCTCACACTTTTGTGATTGGATATACTGTGAGTAGTCCATCCGCATATCACTTAGCAAAAGAATAGTATCGAAATGTAGATATTATGTAGGCCTACTTGGAGAAGGCGGCCAAAAGGATGAAGAAATTGGCAGACTTGGGAAGGTGACCATAAGAATTCAAAGTCGGCGATTTGGTGTTGGTGAAGCTCTAACCAGCATCACTCCAATTCTTTAGGAACAAGGTGCATAAAAGATTGGTGCGCAAGTATGAAGGCCCCTTCTCAATTATTAGTAGAGTGGGTAATGTCTCCTACAAGTTGCAACTACCGGCGTGGCTCAAAATTTATAATGTTTTCTTTGCCAACAACTTGAAAGCCTATCACTCCGATCCACAAGATGCTTCCTGAGGCATTTCAACTCGACAATCTCCCACCATAGCCTCCTACGAGAAGTGAGTTGAGACCATTTTAGCGGATTGTAAGACAAAGCTACCCAATGGAGCTAAGTAGATCGAATACTTGGTGAAGTGGCGGAAGCTTCCTAGAACCGAAGCCAGTTGGGAGCCAAAGATACCCTTCGACATGAAGAAGTAACCATCAAAGCTTACCAGCAAGTGTTGACGAGGGTGCCGATAGTTTAAGTGGGGGAGAATGTCACGAACGGTCATCGCACACTCGCAGCAACTTCGTTCAACGTACCGTTCATCGCTTGCCCATGTTTGTACATATCCTTGATAGTCTATTTTGCCATACTTTTGGTGTGTTTCTCATGTAAAAAATGTAAGAAACAATAGGTTGTAGCACTATAGAATGATCGCTCGCTGCATCTATCCAAAATCCCGCAAAATGGCTCCATTTTTGCATACTGCGAGTTGATTTCTGTAGCCCGCAGCCACGCACGAAACGTCAACCATCTCAGCCTCTTGGAACCACCTGGGTGGCATAGGGCTAGATGGGGCTTTGGTATATTGTTGGGCGTTGAACACTTTCACAAGTTTGCATGTCAACTTGATGGAAACTTGCCTTCGCGCCCAGCACCCAGGGAGTAGTTGTTTGCAGACTTACAACTGCTCATTCACCTTCTAAAGTCCTTGTTTTCCTCCTCTCTTTCTCTGCTTTCCTGCACTCCAAGTGCTCGCTCAATTGCTTGTAAAGCTTTCTTCTTCACGAGACATCGAGACTTGTCCATCGCTCATTTCAATAACTAATCGACTTCGGTTTTACAGGTCCTACGGGACCTGCACGAGGTTGCTGCTCGGTTGACCCTTTGCAGATGCGTATGTCGCAAGGGCACCTCAAGACTTAGGTAATTCCAGCTAAGTTTGATCGAAGTGGGCGCAAGGGTGCTTCTCGACTTAGACAACTCCAACTAAGTCCGTGTTTGCCGCAAGGGTGCCTCACCACTTAGGCAATTCTAGTTAAGTGCATAATAGTAGAGATCACTATATCAAGGATGTATGCGATTTTCTCTGCCGTGAGAATGATTCTCAGATTACGAAGCCAATCCGTATAATTTGGACCAGTGAGGCGGTTTACATCAAGAATGCCACATAAAGGATTTGAAAGCTACATTTTTCTAAAATTAAAGATATAGCAGAAATAAATAACATGCAGACTTTGTAAAAATTAAATAGTTAAGATAAGGACTTCTATCTTAATGTATTCCCACTAATTTTTCGCGAGACACACAACACACTTCAGTATATCAATCGGAGACCCCCGGGGGATCTCTAGTGGGGATCGGGATCCAATCGATGTCTTAACGTAATCTCGAGGGACTCGACTAATCACTTTAAGCTCGTAAAGGTAGGCAACTCTTGCCAATCACAACTCCTTGTGATTCTCGTTCTGTTCGACCTGTGAACCACTATAGCCTTGAAGGACTCGACCAACCATGATGTTCAGTTAAGTCATCACCATCGTTACAAGATAAGTCTGATTCGATGATATACTCGCGAGAACCTCGACTAAGCATACCATATCCTCAAGTCACCGATGACATCTCTATGTCATAGATAAGATAGCGAAATGCGATATAGGTGAGTCTCGAGGGACTCGACCAACTCAACCTACACCGGAAATCGGTTCCTACCTATAACGATGGAAGGCCACATGGGCCAATCTAATTGCCTCACATTTATCGACTTAATATTATTAATAGAGGGGATTTTGATTTGGTCTTCTAACAAAATGTGTCACACATATGTATAATTAATATATATCTACATCGCATGCAAATATATATACATATCTAGTAGGTGTATAATCAATCACACATCATATGAGCAATCACACCAGATAATCATAGACCACATCCTAATGTGATCAGGCCTGAGCCAGTGGGCCCAATCACTCACATCAAGATCTATGTGTGCTTCGGCGCATCTCCATGCCCTGTGATCATCCTTCTCGCTTCGTCGGTTTTGTCGGCATCTTAATATATCTCCATGCGTCGGATCATCCATCTCGACCTCGTGGGTCCCGTTATCGCTGTCACACTCTCCCTGTGTCATCTCATGTAATTACAACATAATTATAGACACGTAGGCCCGACAATAAATGAGAAAAATAAAGGATCGTAAGCCCCGATAATAATAATCACATGTACACACATCACATCACAGGTCCATGATCATATGTCTACATCATACATCACATGTATATGTTATTTTATAGAACTACTAGATAAATTATAATAGTTAATTAAACTATTTAATTAACATATATATATTCTGAAAATAGGGATATTTAGAGAATTTTTTAAATTTCAAGGGGTATTTTGGTCATTTTGTCAAAAGAGATAGAAATCGAAGTTTCTAAAATTTCGACAGCCAAAAATATCTTTTGCATAGAAAACCCTAATCCCTCTTTTGCTTGTTGCATTGCGGTGTTGTGGTCGTCGCCACCCTGCCGGCGGTGACCACTACCGGCGAGTGCGTCACCCCTGTCCGTGGCGAACACCGCCGCAACGGGCGCTTTTGCTCTAGGGCGAGCGCCGCTGCCTTGCAGGCAGCGTTGTCGCTACGGGTGCCGCCCGTAGGGACCTCGCGGGCGCCGTTGCCCCGTAGGCAACGTTGCCGCCGCGGGTGCCGCCCGTAGGGACCTCGCGGGCACCGCTGCCCCACAAGTAGAGCTGCCACCGCGGGTGCCTCTGCTCGCGAGCTGCAAGGTAGCGCCCACAGCTGCCATTGCCCTCGTAAGTGTCTCTGCCCGTGCCTTACAGGCAGGCAGCAGGCCGCCAGCCAACCGTCACCGCCCGTAGCTTATTTGCGGGCTCCTTGCACGCAGCCGCCGCCGTCACTGCCGTTGCAGGCAGCAAGACTACAAGCAGCCTTGCGGCCGCTATGCGAGTGCAACAAGGGCAGCAACACTTGTTGCCCTTCCTCACCTTTTACGTCAACGATTTTGACAACAAAAACTATTCTAAATCACAACACATGCAATTTAAGATTTGATCTTCGCACGAACAACCTGGCTCTGATACCACTATTGGGGAAATCCTATGGGGCAACATCATATGCGCAGCGGAAGAACAAAAAAAACAACGTAGATTTCATGTAGAAAGGTTCCGTCGTCATGCTAAGATCGGTTCATCAAAACAAATCCACGAAAACTACACGTGTAAAAGAAAATACCTAGGGAGATCATATATCCCTGAATCCTTGCAGATCTGTAGGAAGGATGAAGGAAGTCAAGTGTCCTCCTCTCTAGCGGTATCCATATGACAGAGACTGTGATGATGCACCTCTCTAGGGAGAGGAGAACAGGAGATGGCCACCAAAAAGAAATCCCTAGCCTATAGAGCTTTGGTTCCCTCCTATTTATAGAGGCCCCCTGTAAACCCTAATGGATCTTGCCCTATTGGGTATTGGATCTTCATCCAATTACCCAAGCCTTTTGGATTAGTGGGTCTCTACCCAATAATCTCTTATTAGCAATTATTGGATCTCATCTTAGGGTCCAATAATTCAGGGGCTTAATGAATATCCAATAAGATAGGGGCTCCAACGGATATCTCATATCCGAACCTTTACTCGTCGCAACACCTACCATATGTGTGTGACCCTCTAGGCCCAATATCAAGCTGGCCGTGAGTTATACTTATCAGAACTCCTTTGACTTAGTGAATTATTATCACTATAATAATTCACCCAGCTCATCGATTGTGGATATACTAGGCCACTATGCCGTAGCCCCCAGATGATACAGGGGAATCCAATCCTTTGGACATATCTATCCTTAGTTACCATGTATCTATAGTCCCTCATCTATCTAATATCCCAGAGATTCTATACTAGGTATAGTGTTGTTAGGCCCGTATAGTCTCTCCTCGAGTCTTGCTCTTGTTGGATTCTCCCGGAGAACTCTTTCTCTCTTAATCCGAATAACCTTAGTCAAGGATTTGTTCAAGCAAGAATACATTGGATATTCCTCTCATGATACCGAGAGCGGATAATTCTCTATTGATACTCAATAGCCCTAGTAAGGTTGACTACCACTCCCAATTATCGATTGTACTAGATCTTGAACGTTCCAAACCTATAAGTCCGATATCAAAGAGTGGAGTACTAATACAGGATATCCTTGGTGTCTCAAGTCTAAGGACCAGATACACTATTAGGACTACGAAATCGTTGTTTGACGTGAGGTATCAATAACCATCCAATATTCCGTAGGCGGATCAATCAGTGAACTCATTCCCCAATGAGCACCAGTACTGTACCCTTAGTGTCCCCACACGAGTAGCTATAAGACTAGCCACCTCCTTCATATGGACCGGTATACAGCACACCAGTCTATCCGATTGTCTCGATGTCTCTCTCGAATAACCTATGACCAAGATTATTTAGGGTCTATGTTTAAAGATGAATCAGTCTCATTATCGTGATCTAATTACGATCCGATTCCCATTACACAGATCTAAGGACATCACAATATATGTAACACGCAAGATAAAGTGATTAAATGTCTAATAATAAGCAAAGAGAAAGAGTGCATATAAAGTCATAAGTGCCATCACTCATGTGATTGGCTTGCAGGGCACATATGATTAGCAGTGCCATCACTCATCTCCACGGGCATGAGCGCCGTCGCAACCCCCCCGGCCCCGTGCATGGCTGCCACTGGCAGGGTGGCGGCGGTTGTAGCCATGGTGCTGTAGAAAGCAGAGGGAGAAGGAGCTAGGGTTTTCGAGCAAAAGATAGTTTTGCCCCTCAGAATTTTAAAAATTTCGGTTTCTATCCCTTTTGATAGAATGACCAAAATACCCTTGGGAATTTAGAAAATTTTCTCTATCCCTGATTTCAAAAAAAATATTAGTTAATTAAATAGTTTAATTAACTATTATTATTCATCTAGTAGTCCTATATAATAACATATACATGTAATGTATGATGTTGACAAATGATCATGGACCTTGTGATGTGATGTCTATATGTGATTATTATTATTGGGGCTTGCGAGTCTTTATTTTTCTCGTTTATTGTCGAGCCTACGTGCTTGTAATTATATTATAATTAAATGAGGAGGCATAGTGGGAGTGTGAAAGTGATAACGGAACCCACGAGGCCGAGACAAACGATCCGACACAAGGAGATATGTTAAGATGCCGACAGAACCAACGAAGCGAGAAGGACGATCATAGGGCATGGAGATACACCTAAGCATACATAGATCTTGATGTGAGTAATTAGGCCCACTGGCTCAGGCCTGATCACATTAGGATGTGGTCCATGATCATCTAGTGTAATTGCTCATGTGATGTGTGATTGGTTATACACCTACTAGATATGTATATATATTTGCATGCGATGTAGATATATATATATATATATTAAATATATATGCGTGTGACATATTATGTTTGGAGACCAAATAAAAAATCCTCTCTATTAATAATATTAAGTCGGTAAACGTGAGGCAATTAGATTGACCCACGTGGCCTTTCATCGTTATAGGTAAGATTCAATTCTCGGTGTAGGTTGAGTTGGTCGAGTCCCTTGAGACTCACCTATATCACATTTCGCTATCTTATCTATGATATAGAGATGTCATCGGTGACCTGAGGACATGGTATGCTTGGTCGAGTCCCTCGAGAGTATATCATCGAATCAGACTTATCTTGTAACGATGGTGATGACTTAATCGAACATCATGGTTGGTCGAGTATCTCGAGGTCATGGTAGTTCGGAGGCCGAACAGGACAGGAATCATAATGAGTTATGATTGGTAAGAGTTGCCTACCTTTACAGGCTTAACGTGATTGATCGAGTCCCTCAAGGTTACGTTAAGATGTCGATTGGATCCCGATCTCCACTAGAGATTACCGGGGGGCTCCGATTCACATACCGGAGGGTGTTGTATGTCTCACAAAAAATTAGTGGGAGTACATTAAGATAGAAGTTCTTATCTTAACTATTTAATTTTTGCAAAGTCTGCATGTCATTTATTTCTACTACATCTTTAATTTTAGAAAAATATCACTTTCAAATCCTTTACGTGGCATACTTGATGCCAATCGCCTCACTGGTCTAAATTATATGGATTGGCTTCGCAATTTGAGAATCATTCTCATGGTAGAGAAAATCACGTACTTCCTTAATACAGTGATCCCTACGCCCAACGAAGGGGCAAGCGAGGATGAGATCACTCATTATGTGAAGTACATAGATGATTCCACTCTTACTCAATGTTATATTTTGGCCTCTATGACTACTGAGTTACAAAGACAGCATGAAAATATGGATGCTAATTCCATACTCCTACATCTCTGTAAACTATTTGAGGAACAAGGAAGAACTCAACGAAATGAGATATCAAAGAGTCTTTTCCGTGCTAGGATAACTGAGGGGACACTGGTTCAGAACCATATCCTTAAGATGATTGAATGGATTGAGAAACTCACAGGTTTAGGAATGGTCTTAGAGGATAACCTGTGTGTGGATCTTATGCTTCAGTCCCTACCAGATTCCTTTTATTAGTTCATAATGAATTTTAATATGAACAAACTTGAGGTGACCCTCCTAGAGCTCCTCAATATGTTGAGAGAAGCAGAGAGCACCATCAAGAAAGAGAAGCCAGTTCTCTATGCTGGTGAGACTAGAAAGAAAAGGAAGGCTGAGAAGTCCCTTAAGAAGGGCAAGGGCAAAATGGGTAAGACAAAGGTTGCTAAGAAAGACCCAACAAAGGACAAAGGCCAATGCTTCCACTACAACAAAGATGGGCACTGGAAGAGGAACTACAAAGAGTACCTTGTAGAAAGGGCAAAACAGAAGCTTGGAAAAGCGTTAGGTACATTCATTATCAGTCTCTATTTGTCAGAATTTTATGATAACATATAGGTATTGAATACTAGGAGTGCTCATCATATCTGTAATTCATTGCAGGTTCTAGCAGGACCTAGGAGATTGAACAGAGGTGAGATGGATCTTAAGATGGGTAATGGAGCAAAGGTTTCTATAGTGGCTGTTGGAAATGTCACCTTACATCTTCCTGGTGGAGCTATTATTGCATTAGATGCATGCTATTATGTTTCTTCTATTATCAGAAATATTATTTCCATTTCATGTTTGACAGTTAGTAGATATAAATTAGTTTTTGAGAATAATGATTATTTAATAATATTAGATGATGAGATCATCATGAGAGGAACATTGCATAATGGTTTATTTATGTAAGATACAGCTCCATATATCATGAGTGTAAGTGAGTCTAAGAGGAAATGAGAAGAGGTGAAAAATGCATATCTGTGGTATTATAGGCTAGGTCACATCCATGAGGGAAGGATTCAAAAGTTGCTGAAGAATGGATATCTTGATCCATTTGACTATGAGTCATATGCGACTTATGAACCTTGCCTTTGGGGAAAGATGACTAACTCTCTATTTAGTGAAACTAGAGAGAGAGCCATTGAGTTACTGAAATTCATACATAGTGATGTATGTGGTCCCATGTCGACTCATGCTATAGTTGGTTACTCCTACTTCATTACTTTCACTGATGATTTCTCAAGATACGTACATGTGTACTTGATGAAGTACAAGTTTGAGACTTTTGAGAAATTCAAGGAATATAAGAATGAAGTGGAGAACCAGACAGGAAAGAGTATTAAAACCCTTCGATCAGATCGAGGAAGTGAGTACTTGAGTACAGAGTTCACCCAATTCCTCAAAGACCATGAGATTTTATCCCAATGGACACCTCCTTATACATCACAGCTTAATGGTGTATCATAAAGTATAAATCGCACACTATTAGACATGGTGCGTTCCATGATGAGTTTCGTCGACCCACCCATCTCATTCTAGGGATATGCCCTAGAGATCACAGTTTACCTTCTGAACAGAATTCCAACTAAGTTAGTAATGTCTACTCCATATAAGATATGGAATGGGAAGAAGCCCAATCTTAAGGTTATTAAGATTTGGGGCTGCCCTGCCCACGTTAAGAGACACAACCCCGACAAGTTAGAATCCAGGACGGAACGGTGCAAGTTCGTGGGATACTCCAAGGAAACTTATGGGTATTATTTCTATCATCCTAAGGAATAAAAGGTCTTTGTAGCCAAGAGAGCAGTGTTCCTTGAGAAGGAACACATTCTTGGTGGAGACAGTGGGAGCATAATAGAGTTGAGCGAGGTTGGAGAACCTAGCTCAAGCACTATTCTACAGCCAGAATCTGTTCAGATACCTAGCACACAAGTTTCAACTTTACGTAGGTACGGTAGAGTATCCCATTCTCCTGAGAGATATGTGGGACATATCAGAGGAGAAGATGTTGAGGATATTGATTCTCAGACCTACGAGGAGGCTATTATGAGCATAGACTCCGGGAAATGGTAAGAAGCCATAAATTTAGAAATAGATTCCATGTACTCCAACAAGATTTGGAACCTAGTTGATGCACCCGAGGGTATTGTACCCATTGGCTGCAAGTGGATCTTCAAAAAGAAGATTAGTGTAGATGGATAGGTAGAGACCTATAAAGCAAGGCTAGTGGCTGAAGGGTATCGTTAAAGGTAAGGTGTTGACTATGATAAAAAATTTTCACCTTTAGCCATGCTAAAATCTATTCGAATTCTATTAGCTATTACAGCATATTATGATTATGAGATCTGGCAGATGGATGTCAAAATCGTATTCCTCAATGGCAACCTCGAGGAGGTGTATATGATACAGTCTGAGGGATTCGTGTCCAGGGATAACCCAGATAAGGTGTGCAGGTTGCTTAGGTCTATTTATGGACTGAAGTAAGCTTCCCGAAGTTGAAACATAAGATTTGATTAGACGATCAGATCTTGTGACTTTGTTAAGAATGAAGATGAGCCTTATGTGTATAGGAAGGCAAGTAGGAGCACTATCACCTTTCTGGTATTATATATGGATGACATCTTGATCATTGGAAATGATGTAGGAATGCTCTTCACAATAAAGGCTTGGCTATCTAGGCACTTCTCCATGAAAGACTTAGAGGAAGCATCTTACATATTGGGGATACGGATCTATAGAAATAGATCCAATAGGATGCTTGGCTTGTCTCAGTCTAGGTACATAGACACCATTGTCCAAAGGTTTTGCATGGAGAATTCCAAGAGAGGTCTCATACCAATGAGACAAAGAATATCACTTTCTAGGAGTATGCCCCCAAAGACTCTTGAAGAAAGGGCACACATAGATATGATACCATATGCCTCAGCGATAGGATCTATCATGTATATTATGCTATGTACCAAGCCTGATATAGCGTATGCTTTGAGTGTCACGAGTAGGTATCAAGCAGATCCAGGCTTGGAGCATTAGAAAATAGTAAAATATATCCTTAAGTATTTAAGAAGGACTAAGGATCTTTTACTAGTATATGGAGGTAGTAGCCTCAGGGTTGAGGGCTACACGTACTCGAGCTTTCAATCCGATGTCGATGATAATAAGTCTAATTCAAGGTATGTGTTCACCCTGAATGGAGGAGCAGTATGTTGGAAGAGTTCCAAGCAAGACGCTACTGTTGACTCGACCATAGAGGCGGAATACATTACTACGGCAGAGGCCGTTCATCACAGATTTGGGAGTCATGTCGAGCAGTGAGGTGTTGATTCCCTTAAATTATGATAAATATTAGGTGATTACTCAAATAAGGGAACTCGGGTCTCATCAAAAGTGTTCTGAGGAGGTTCTAGCTTATTAGAGAGATCGTGGCCCGAAGAGATGTAATAGTGGAAAGAGTTCCATCCGAATATAACATTGTAGATCCACTAACAAAGCTATTGACTGAAATTGTCTTTGAGCATCATGAGGTCTAATGGGGATCAGACATGTTGGTGATTGGCTTTAGGTCAAGTGGGAGATTTCTAGTCATATGTGCCTACAAGCCAATCACATGAGTGATGGCACTTGTGACTTGATATGCACTCTTTCTCTTTGCTTATTATTAGGCATTTTATCACTTTATCTTGCATATTGCATATATTGTGATGTTCTTGGATCTGTACAATGGGATTCGGATCGTGATGAGATCATGATAATGAGATCGATTCACCTTTAAACACAGACCCTAAATAATCCTGGTCATAGGTTACTCGAGAGGGACATCGAGATAACCAGATAGACTGGTGTTTTGTATACCCATCTATATGATGGAGGTGGCTGGTCTCATAGCTACTCGTGTGGGGACACTAAGGGTACAGTACAGGTGCTCAGTGGGGAATAAGTTCACTGATTGATCCGCTTACGGAATGCTGGATGGTTATTGATACCTCACGTCAGATAACGATTCCGTAGTCCTAGTAGTGTATCTAGTCCTTAGACTTGAGACACCAAGGATGTCCTGTATAAGTACTCCACTCTTTGATACTGGACTTATAGGTTTGGAAAGTTCTAGATCTAGTACAACCGGTTATTGGGAGTGGTAGCCAACCTTACGAGGGCTATTGAGTGTCAATAGAGGATCATCCGCTCTTGGTATCATGAGAGGAATATCCCATGTATTCTTGCTCGAACAAATCCTTGGCCAAGGTTATTTGAATTTAGAGAGAAAGAGTTCTCCGAGAGAATCCGACAAGAGCATGACTCGAGGAGAGACCGTATGGGCCTGACAGCACCATGCCAGGTATAAAGTCTCTAGGATATTAGATGGATGAGGGACTATAGATACATGGTAACTGAGGATAGATAGGTCTGAAGGATTGGATTCTCTTGTATTGTTTAGGGGCTACGACGTAGTGGCCTAGTACGTCCGTAGTCGATAAGTTGGGTGAATTATTATAGAGATAATAATTCACTAAGTCAGAAGGAGTTCTGATAAGTATAACTCATGGCCAACTCATTATTGGGCCTAGAGGGTCACACACATATGGTAGGTGTTACGATGAGTAGAGGTTCGGATATGAGATATCTACTAGAGCCCATATCTTATTGGATATCCATTAAGGCCCTGAATTATTGGATTCTAAGATGAGATCTAATAATTGCTAATAAGAGATTATTGGGTAGAGACCCACTAATCCAAGAGGCTTGGGTAATTGGATGGAGATTCTATACCCAATAGGGCAAGATCCATTAGGGTTTACAAAGGACCTCTATAAATGGGAGGGAACCAAAGCTCTATAGGCTGGAGGGTTCTTTTGGTGGCCACCTTCTATTCTCCTCTTCCCAGAGAGGTGCATCATCATAGTCCCTGTCGTGTGGATACCGCTAGAGAGGAGAACGCTTGACCTTCTTCATCCTCTCCTATAGATCTGTAGGGATTCAGGGATATACGATCTCCCTAGGTATTTTCTTTTACACATGCAGTTTTCACGGTTTTGTTTTGACGTACCGATCTTCGCACGATGACATAACTTTGTTGAATCTCAGATTTTGATGATGAAATCAATTGATGAAATATTTGTGCTAATCTATATTATCAAGATAAGTGTGCAGGATTAACTACGATGGGTTAGAAACATAAAGCGATTTACCGAGGTCAAGTCCGTCGGGTGTTCAAGAGTTCATCGGAAGTCTGAAGGATCGTCGGAAGTGTTGCCAGAACCAACCGAGATCGAATCAGGGACTTACCAAAGTTTTTGGAAGTTCACTGCAAAGATCATCGAAGGTTCATGGAGTTTGCCGAGAAGGTTTGGAAGCTTGCCGAAGACTCGTTGAGCTCGTCATACAAATCCGGGAGCATGTTGGGAATCCGTTGGAAGAAATCCGAGGGAAGTATCAGAAGACCGCCAGAATCTCATCGTAAAGCTCGTCGGAATAAGACTTGAAGAATGTCGGTTCAAATCACTGTTAATTATGTTTTAATTTCATAGTTGGCACGTAATTAGGGTAAGGATTTCGAATTAATCCTGCTCAAACCTAGTAGGGGCCAACCGGGCTCTTACTGGGCCAATTTGGGCCTAAAACAAGGCCCATTCAGCATTGCTAAATGAGCCAGGCGGTAGAACCGCCTATGCCAGACGGTGGAACCACCTAGCAGCCAAGTGTTGGGTGGTGGTATCGCCTAGCCTAGGGCGGTAGTATCGCCCAACGCCTGTGCAGCGGTGGTAGTACCGCTTGCCTTGGGCGGTGGTATCGCTGCCGCCACCGACGATCGACGAGCACCGCTCGGAGGCGGTGGCACTCGGCCGATGGCTGAAACTCAAAGAGAATTCAAATTTGGAGCTCAAATTTGAATCCTCTTTGAATCTATAAATACCCCCCCCCCCTTTCTCAACTGAAAGGGTACCCTTTTGAGAGTTAGAAATTGAGCTAAAGTCTTACAAAAGTCTTGTTTTTAATAGCTTGTGTTCACCTCCTTCTTTCTCTTTTAAAAATCTATAAGAGTGTGAACTTCTTGTAAAAGGATTGTAAGAGGGGTGTTTGGTCCTTCCCCTTCAAAAGGATTTGCTAGTGGAAGTTAGGAGCCTCATCGGAGAAGGCTTCAGAAGTGGATATAGGTCACTTTGATCGAACCACTATACATCGTGGCATTCTTGAATGTGAGTGTTTAAATTTCTATTTCATCTTTTTACTTGGCTACAAACCATTTAGTTTCTCTTTACCTTTACTCAAGCAACTTCAACCAAGTCATCTTTCGTCGGATCGAAGTTTTCATACGAACTAACCATTTTACCAAAATCGGTTTCAAACTTACGTTTTAATCCGCTGCACTAATTCACCCCCCCTCTTAGTGATTGTCCGATCCTAATAATTGGTATCAGAGCGAGTTCACTCTCATATTTGGTCTAAAATCCAAGAGAGATGGCCCATTCCGGTATGCAAGAACGTCATTCCATTACACGTCCGCCTATGTTTAATGGGTTGGATTATACATATTGGAAGACCCGTATGAGGATATTTCTTATTTCTATGGATTTTGAGCTTTAGAATATCGTTGAGAATGGTTTTAAAAAATCTTTTCTTCTGATGGGCGATTGGAATGAATCAGAGAAGAAGGTTTTTGCTTTCAACGCAAAGGCTATGAATACCTTGTTTTGTGCACTAGACAAAAACGAATTTAATCGCGTATCAATTTGTGAATCGGCCTTTGATATTTGGCATACTCTTGAGATCACTCATGAAGGCACTAGCCGAGTGAAAGAGTCCAAAATCAATATTCTTGTGCATTCTTACGAACTTTTCTGAATGAAACCAAGTGAGTCCATTGGAGACATGTACACCCGCTTTACAGATGTTATCAATGGACTTAAGGTACTTGGTAAAGGTTTTTCTAACTTTGAACTTGTAACTAAGATTTTAAGATCCCTTTCAAAGAGTTGGGATCCAAAAGTTACGACCATTCAAGAGGCCAAGGACCTTAAGACTTTTCCTCTTGAAGAACTTATTGGGTCTCTAATGATCTACGAAATGACGTGCCATGCTCATGAAGAGCTTTGATACTAAGAACACAAGAAGACCACTTGAAAGGAACATCAAGTGATGAGGACAGTGACAATGACATTGCACTTTTAACTCAAAAATTCAAAAAGTTCATAAGAAAGAACAAATTTAAAAATGATATAAAAAATAAACTTGAACATAAAAAGGACCAAGTTATTTGCTACGAGTGCAAGAAGCTAGGGCACTTCAAATATGAATGCCCCTAAGCCAAGAAGAAGCCATCCAAGAAGAAGAAAGTATTGAAGGCTACATGGGATGATTCAAGTGACTCCGAGGTTGAAGAAGCAAGCAACAAAGAGGAGGCTAACTTCATGCTGATGGCCCTAGAAGAAGAGGTTAGTGAGTTATTTAATGAAGAATTATCTTTCGATGAGCTTTCTATCGCTTTTCATGAGTTATTTGATGAATGTAGAACTATTAGTGAAAAGTTCAATTTGCTAAAGAAAGAGCATGCTTTATTACAAAATAAGTTCAATAGTCTCCAAACTCCTTCTCCCCCATGCTCTAAGTGTGAACACTTAGAAGCAATAAAAAGAGAGAACTTACTACTTAAAGAGACCCTAAGCAAGTTTAAGGTCGGTAGCAAGGGCTTGGATATGATCCTTGCTAACAAGGGTCACGTCGGAAATAGATGTGAAATTGGATTCGCAAGTCAATTTCACCGAACTCAAACCACCTTCATTAAAGGGCCAACATTACATGTATCCTCTCATTTGAAATGTAATTTTTATTGCAAATCCGGACATATTGTTTACAAATATCTATTTAAGAAAATTAGTCCACACAAATTGATATGGGTTCCTAAAAGAACCATAAATAATTCAATGCTAAATGACAAAGTTAGTAGATCAATATTTGAGGCACCCAAAATTAAATGGATACATAAAAACCATTTTCTTTTGTAGACACATTCACCATCACAAGCTAGGAGCAAGAGATGATATCTTGATAATGGATGCTCAAGGCACATGACCGGAGATCCATCTCAATTCTCTATGCTCACTAGCAAAGAAGAAGGGTATGTCACCTTCAGAGACAATAACAAGGGTAAAATCATTGGCAAAGGAACCATAGGTAACAAATCAAGTTTTTCAATAGATGATATGTTGTTAGTTGATGGACTAAAACATAATCTCTTGAGCATTAGTTAATTATGTGATGAAGGTTACATCATAAGATTTGAATCCAATGCTTGCATCATTGAAAAACCAAACAACAACATATCCATGATTGCTTTAAAATAAAATAATGTCTACACCATTAGTATTGATGAACTAAGTAATGAAATGTGCTTTTCGGTTTTGAATGATGATGCTTGGCTATGGCATAAGAGATTAGGCCATGCAAGCATGAAACTAATATATAAGATTTCATCTAGAGAGTTAGTACGAGGAATCCCCAATATGAAGTTTGTCAAGGACAAAGTGTGTGATGCATGTCAACTAGGAAAACAAATAAAAACTAGTTTTAAATCAAAAAATCAAATTAGCACCACTAGACCATTGCAATTGATCCATTTGGACTTATTTGGATCAATTGACATAACAAGCCTAGGAGGTAGCAAATATGCCTTCGTAATTGTGGATGAGTATAGTAGATACACTTGGACCTATTTCTTGGCTCACAAAAGTGATCGTTTCAAATATTTCTCAAAATTTTGTAAACTCACTCAAAATAAAAAAGGTTTCATGATTTCATTAATTCGAAGTAATCACGATGGTGAATTTCAAAACCATGACTTCCAAAATTTTTGTGAAATAAACAGATATAACCATAACTTCTCTACTCCAAGGAATCCTTAACAAAATGGAGTAGTGGAAAGGAAAAATAAAAATTTGTAAGAAATGGCTAGAACCATGTTAAATGAATATAATTTACCAAAATATTTTTGGGCCGAAGCTGTGAACATGACTTGCCATGTTATGAATAGAGTTCTAGTAAGACCATCCCTATCTAAGACTCTATATGAATTATGGAATAATAAAAAACCCAACGTCTCTTACTTTAAAATTTTTAGTTACAAATGCTTTATTTTAAATGAAAAGGATGCCTTAGGAAAATTTGATGCTAAATCCGATGAAGGCACCTTTTTTGGTTACTCTTCTATTTCTAAAGCTTTTTGGGTTTTCAATAAAAGAACCTTAGTTATAGAAGAATCTATTCATGTGGTTTCTAATAAATTTTTCGAATCTAAGAAAAAAGATTTTGATGATGATCTTGGTTTCAATTATTTGAATTTGAATGAACCCTCTCCTCAAAATGACAACTTGGATGCATCTTCTTTCCAAATTTCCTTACCCAAGGAATGGAAATATGTAGATGCCCATCCTAAGGAGTTAATTATAGGAGATACATCTAAAGGGGTTCAAACTCGTTCTTCATTTAAGAATTTTTGTGCCCATGCCGCTTTTCTTTCTTAAGTTGAACCAAAATGCATTGATGATGCCTTGAAAGATGATTCTTGGGTCATCGCAATGCAAGAAGAGTTAAATCAATTTGAGAGGAATGAGGTATGGAAGCTTGTTCCTAGACCTAATGACCATTTAGTTATTGGTACTAAATGGGTCTTTAGAAACAAGCAAGATGAATACGGTATTATGGTTAGAAACAAGGCTAGATTAGTGGCCAAAGGTTTCAACCAAAAAGAAGGTATTGATTATGAAGAGACCGTCGCTCCTGTGGCAAGATTAGAAGCTATCAGGATGCTCCTTGCCTATGCTAGTAGTAATAATTTTAAACTATTTCAAATGGATGTCAAAAGTGCTTTTTTAAATGGCTTTATTTCTGAAGAAGTATATGTTGAACAACCACCCGGATTCAAAAATTCTCTTCTTCCTAATCATATGTTTAAATTAACTAAGGCTCTCTATGGACTAAAACAAGCCCCTAGGGCTTGGTATGAGAGGTTTAGTTCTTTCTTAATTTCAAATAATTTTACTAAAGGCAAGGTTGATACTACATTGTTTATTAAATATTTTGAAAATAATTTTCTTATTGTTCAAATTTATGTTGATGACATTATTTTTGGTTCTTCGGATGAATCACTATGTGAATCTTTTGCCAAGTGTATGAGTCATGAATTTGAGATGAGTCTAATAGGAGAATTAACCTTCTTTCTTGGATTACAAATTAAACAACTTAGTAATGGCATATTCCTTAATTAATCCAAATATACATTAGAATTGTTAAAACAATTTAATATGGATAGTTCAAAAGGCATCAACACTCCAATAAGTACTTCCACCAAGTTAGACTTGGATGAAAATGGAGAAAATTTTGATCAAAAGACATATAGGGGCATGATAGGTAGCTTGCTCTATCTTATTGCAACTAGACCAGATATCATATTTAGCGTAGGACTTTGTGCGAGATTTCAAGCTAATCCTAAGGTGTCTCACGTTAAAGCCATTAAAAGAATTCTTAGATATCTTAAAGGTACTCCTAATCTAGGATTATGGTATCCAAAATCTGATAACTTTGATTTAAAAGCCTATGCAGATGCAGATTTTGGTGGATGTAGAATAGATAGAAAGAGCACATCCGAAACATGCCAATTTTTAGGACATGCACTTGTTTCTTGGACCTCTAAGAAATAAAATTCGGTTGCATTATCTACGATGGAAGCCGAATACATAGCCACAAGTGCATGTTGTGCTCAAGTCATTTGGATAAAAAATACACTAGAAGATTATGGAATTCATTTAAATAACATTCCCATAAAATGTGATAATACAAGTGCTATTTGTCTAACCAAAAATCATATTCAACACTCTAGAACTAAGCATATTAACATAAGACATCACTTTACACGAGATCATGTTAATAGTAACGATGTCACTCTTGAATTTATTGATACAAAACATCAATTAACTGACATCTTTACGAAACCTTTAAATGAAGAATAATTTGACTTCATTAGGAGGGAAATAGGCATGTTAAATTGTCCTTGTGAATGAGCAGCATTATATATATTTTCTTTCGGCTTTCGTGGATTTTACGAAAACTCGGCTCTCATGGATTTGCCTCCCTCATTTTAATTCTATATCTCAAAAAGTGATCTATGATTACATCTCATCTCATTTCAACACATGAAAACAAATTTAAAAAAAAAATAATTTTTTTTGGTGCCAGTGGTAGCACCACTAGAACCGATGGTAGTACCGCCTGGGTACTCGGCTCCTAGGCGATAGCATCACTTGGTTGGTGGTAGTACCGCCCGAATACCCCTATATTTAAGACGGTGTTAGGGTCGGCGGTAGAACCGATCGAAACCCTCCAAATCTCAGCCCTCTTCCTCCTCAACTCCTCCAATTCTCTCCTCTCCATTTCCTCTTCCTCCAAAAGGGCTAACAAAGGATTTTTCTTAATTCAAGCTCCTCACCTCCCTAGGAAACTCAAAGAAGGTAAAATCTGTAATTTTCCCTTCTCTTCACATTTGCTTGTCTTTTCCTTATTGTTTCCTTTTGTTCCTTCATCATGAATAGATATGGCTCCAAAAAATCATCACGAGGCAAAGGGAAAAGGTTGGAAGGAGATTCATTTGACTCAACCCTTTTTAGATCTAATGAGGTAGCCTTAAGGTACCCAAATTTTGATTTTAAAGTAATACATAAGGGAAAACATGTTGATCTAGGTGAACTAGGAAACCTAGAACCCTTTAGATGGTTTGCCGATCTAAATGTTTTACCTATCTTGCAAATTAATGAACCAATCTACCCTAGGTTGGTTAAGCTATTTTATACTAACATGAGTATTGAAGATGATGTTTTAACTACCTATATTTTGGGAACCACAATTCAGATTTCGGATCATACCATTTGTGAACTAATTGGAATTGAAGAAAAGAGTAGAGGATGTTATTTCAAAGGGTAATGGGATATGGATGCAATAGGAGCAACCCACTCCGAAGCCTTAGAGATGATATTTGCTAATCCGAACATAGGAATCATTCCTAAAAGCTATGAACACTTATTACCTTTTAACTCGAAATTACTTCATCATATCATCTTAAGCATTCTTTTTCCAAAACAGTTTCACCTTGATGAGATTAGTATGTTAGAATTGAGTACCATGTATTGGATCATGACTCAACAACATAACTGCTTTGGATACTTGATTAGACAACACATGATGAAAATCTTCTCTAGAGACTTAATGTTGTCATATGGCGGGTTGATCACTAGATTAATAATTGCCCATGATATTTGTGTGTCATCCGATGAGGAGATAATGCAGGTTGATAGATATAACACAATAAACAGAAGTCTCCTAAAGCGACTTAGATGCACCTTTAGAGATGACCTATGGATTAGGCAACCTAGAAGGATTGATCTAGTACCCCCACCAGTAGAACGACCTGAAACACCGATTTTTAGGGGAAGTGAATCTCCTCCGCCTAGTCCCATTGATCCAATACTATCTGAGCCAGCTCCTGCTCCATCTACTGAAGATCTGATCATGCTTGCCTTAAATCAAATCACATCACAACAAACTCAAATCAACATGCAGCAAGCTGAAATTTTGAAGGAAGTGCAACAGATGAATCGCAAAATAGATCACTTGTATAGGCATTTTGGAGTTCCCCCTCCGGAATAGCTATTGTTTTTTAAACACTTGTCCTGTTATGCTTATGACTACTATGGATGCTGTTGTATGATGTTACTTTCATTTCATCTACTCGGCTTACTTTCATGATGCTTATTTTCATGATGCTTACTTTCATGTTGGATGATGTTGTATGCTTACTTTCACTTGTATGATGCTTACTTTCATGTTGGATGATGTTGTATGTTGTTTTTTAAACACTTGTCTTGTATGATGTTGTATGAATGAATTTTTTCGTTTCGATCGTAATTTTTGGATGACACTTTCATATTACTTTATGACTTGATATCTTCCTCGAATAATTTCATGCTTCCTCCATAGCTCTATAATTGATCGAATTTAGTAATCTCCCTCTCATGGCTTGATAAATGAAGATTTTTTCTTCGAAGTAATGAATGATTTCTCCACCTCCATTATTTTTGTTGATGACAAAGGGGGAGAAAAATGTAAATTGCTATGATGGAGTAATTGTTGCTATGATGGAGTAAATGCTTAAAGTAAAATCAATCGTATAGCATCACAAATGCTCAAAATATATACATCTTCTTGATAAGTGATTTCTTCATTTGATATCATGCCTTGATATCACTTGATCTTTGTCATATTTGAATTAATATTTCTTGTTATTATAGGTGTAATACCTTGACATTGTTTAAAATATGAAGTTTTCATATTTATGCTTAAGCTTGTTTATTAAGCTTCATGTTAAATGAAATCTATCGGATTTGGCTTAAATTCAAAAAATTGAATTCAAGTGCTTTTTCTTTCTCATGATATGGCATATAGATAGGGGGAGTTAAGAGTAACTCCATCATCAATTGATTGTCATCATCAAAAAGGGGGAGATTGTTGAATCTCAAATTTTGATGATAAAATCAATTGGTGAAATATTTGTGCTAATCTATATTGTCAAGATAAGTGTGCAGGATTAACTACGATGGGTTTGAAGCATAAAGCGATTTGTCGAGGTCAAATCCGTCAGGTGTTCAAGAGTTCATCGAAAGTCCGAAGGATCATCGGAAGTGTTACCAGAACTAATCGAGATCGAATCAGGGACTTACCGAAGTTTTCAAAAGTTCACCGCAAAGATCGTCGAAGGTTCGTGGAGTTTGCCGAGAAGGTTCGGAAGCTTGCCAAAGACTCGTTGAGCTTGCCATACAAATCCAGGAGCATGTTGGGAATCCGCCGGAAGAAATCCGAGGGAAGTATCGGAAGACCGCCGGAATCTCATCGTAAAGCTCGCCGAAATAAGACTTGAAGAATGTCGGTTCAAATCACTACTAATTATGTTTCAATTTCATAGTTGGCACATAATTAGGGCAAGGATTTTGAATTAATCCTGCTCAAACTTAGTAGGGGCCAACCGGGCTCTTACTGGGCCAATTTAGGCCTAAAACAAGGCTCATTCAGCATTGCTAAATGAGCCAGGCGGTAAAATCACCTGTGCCAGGCGGTTCTAGCCAATTTGGGCCTAAAACAAGGCCCATTCAGCATTGCTGAATGAGCCAGGAAGTAGAATTGCCTATGCCAGGTGGTGGAACCGCTTGGCAACCGAGTGCTGGGCGGTGGTACCGCCCAGCCTGGGGTGATAGTACCACCGAGTGCTTGTGCAGCGACGGTAGTACCACTTGCCTTAGGCGATGGTACCGCTTGTGCACTGTCAGTCTAACGACTGACAGGCGGTAGCACCACCTCTGACAGGCGGTGGCACCGCTGACACCGGGAAACTCAAAGAGAATTCAAATTTGGAGCTCAAATTTGAATCCTCTTTGAATCTATAAATACCCCCCCCCCCTTTCTCAGCTGAAAGGGCACCCTTTTGAGAGTTAGAAATTGAGCTAAAGTCTTACAAAAGTCTTATTTTCAATAGCTTGTGTTCACCTCTTTCTTTCTCTTTTGAAAATCTATAAGAGTGTGAACTTCTTGTAAAAGGGTTATAAGAGGAGTGTTTGGTCCTTCCCCTTCAAAAGGATTTACTAGTGGAAGTTAGGAGCCTCATCGGAGAAGGCTTCGGAAGTGGATGTAGGTCATTTTGACCAAACCACTATACATCGTGGCGTTCTTGAATGTGAGTGTTTAAATTTCTGTTTCATCTTTTTACTTGGCTGCAAACCATTCAGTTTCTCTTTACCTTTACTCAAGCAACTTCAACCAAGTCATCTTTCGTCGGATCGAAGTTTTCATATGAACTAACCATTTTACCAAAATCGATTTCAAACTTACGTTTTAATCCATTACACTAATTCACCCCCCCCCTCTTAGTGATTGTCTGATCCTAACAAACTTTTCTATGGGAAATCTATGGTTTTGTATTTTTGTCCTTTCGCTACGCATATGATGTCGCCCCATAGAATTTCCCAACACTCCGCTTGCAGCAAGTAGCCAACTTCTCGCTCATCATGTTCACTACCAGGCTCCTCGTGAGCAGTTCCAGCAGCAAGGGTGCGAGTTTGCACTTACAGGCCACCTGCAGCTACTTGGGGCAACGATTCGACTTGTCCCATTTTCCTCGATTCACCATGATGTTTCACTATGGTGAGATTGCAAAGTTTCTTCACTGCTTGCTCGAATTGTTTGCCCACTCTGATACCACAATATCATATACTTAGCTGAGATTACCTAAGTGGTGAGGCACCCTTGCAGCAAAGTTACGGACTTTACTGGAGTAGCCTAAGTCGTGAAGCACTCTTGCGCCCACTTCGATCAGACTTAGCTAGGATTGCCTAAGTCTTAAGGTGCCCTTGTGGCATACACGTCCGCTAAGGGTCAGCCAAGTTGTAACCTTGTACAGATCTCGAAGGACCTATAAAATAAAAAGTTGATTAGTTTTGAAATGAGTGACGGACAAGTCCCGATGTCTCACGAAGAAGGAAGCTTTACAAGCAATTCAATAAGCACTTGGAGTGCATGAGAGAAGAGAGAGAAATAAGAAAAATAAAAAATTTAGAAAGGTGAACGAGTAGTTGTAAGTCCGTAAATAATACTCCTGAGGTGTCGGGCACAAAGGCAAATTTTCATCAAGTTAATATGCAAACTTATGAAGGTTGTTCAACGCTCGACACTACCCCAAAGCCCCATCTACCCTGGTGCCACCTAGTGGGTTCCAAGGTGTTGAGATGGTTGATATTTCACAAGCAACTATGGTCTATAGAAAACAGGCTACAGCATGCGAAAACAAAGCCATTTTAGGGTAGTTTTGCTCAGTGCAACGAGCGGTCATATTGTAGTGCTGCGAACTGCCATTGCTTACATTTTTATAAGCAAAACACACCAAAATTTTGATAAAATAAGCTACCAAAGATATGTACAAGCATGCAAAAGTGACAAACGGTTCATTGAACGAAGTTATTGTGGGTGTGCAATGATCGTTCATGACACGATATCGATTCTTTCTACTTCAATTGTTTATTCCTGATCGAAGGTAGTCTTGTGTCACTTAAAACATAGTTAAATCACAAAAACTATCAATTGATTTCATCATCAAAATTCAAGATTCAACAATCTCTCCCTTTTTTATGATGACAACCAATTGATGACGAAGTTAACCTTAACTCTCCCTATCAATATGCTATATTGATAGATTCTTTGAAATCAAGGATTTCAACATTTGAATTAAAAGGAATCATGGGTATTTCATGCATCATCATGAGCAAGGTATAACATGCATAAAATTTCAACAAATCATTATCATGCATGATACCATCATAACTTCTCCCCATTTGTCATCAATAAAAAGAAGTGCATCTAGCTAGTTTTAAGGATATGCAAGTTTTACAACATACTAGCAAGATTTACATCACTTTACAATATTTATGATCACCAAATCATCAAGTTTTAAAGATGTGCAAGATTGTAAGTTTTTCAAGTTTGCACTTTTTGCTTCTTTTGAGATAGCAACTCTTTGCTTCTCTTTGTGATATTACAAGTTAGCACCTTTTGTTTCTTTTCTTTTAAGAAGTGTAACTAAGTTTTGCCTTTGCAAGCTAACAAATTTTTTCTTTGCAATGATCGAGCTAGCAATACTTCTCTCATTGAAGTGTGCAAGCTAGCAATTTTACTTTGTGATGCACAAGCGAGGAATTCTTGCTCCCTCTTTATTATTGTAAAAAAAAAGGGGAACAATACAATGTTGTAATTCTTTTCCTTTTACATCAATTTTCAAATCATGACAAATGAGATATCAAAAATAAATATTTATATAAATGTTTCAATAATCAAAATTCAAGTCATGAACATCAAGAAGTCATCAAGAAATCAAGTGACATATCGTGGTTGATTTGAATAAATTTCTTCTTTAGTAAATACCAAGAAGAGTCATAGGAGGACAAACAAAAGATCTTGATTCATACTAAATTTTAATTCATAAATATCAAATGAAAGAATCAAGATTCATTTGAATGAGTCTTTTCTTTTAAAAAAAATCTTGATTCATAGAACACTTTCAAGTTGTAATTATGGGAAGTTAAGATCATGATATATATAAAAAAATTTTGGACTATCAAGTGAAAGAATCATGATTCATGTGATAAGAAGATTGTCAAAAATATTTTTTAAACCATCAATACTTCCCCTTATCATGTATAATAAAAAATCATCAAGCGTGACATAAAAACATCATTATTTTTAAAACATCATCATAATTTTCACCTCATTCAATTTTACAAATCATCAAAATCATTTTCTAGAGATTCACGAGATTCATAAAAATAACACAAATGGATTCATTAATCTCGATGAGATAGAAAATGTATTTCCTTTTTATGTGTTTCAATTTATGTGATTTACTTCTTATAAGCATGCCTTTGCCTTTAATGCTTAATAAAAATAAGCATTAATGTTTAAGACCGAAAGACAAATTTCGTTATAAAAAAAAATTATCAAGACCAAACATAAAGTATCTTCAAACAAAAGATACATTATTTCAATACATTATTTCAAAACATAAGATTTCAAATCATCATTACTTTAAATCCTCACGCATAATATAAAATCGTCAAGCATCATGTTAAAAACCGAAAAGCAATTCAAAATCATCAAGATTCACATGATTGCTTCTATCTTGAATCCAAATTCATACATTATGTTTGAAATGGAAAAGTGATACGGAAATCATCAAAATAAATATTCATAGAATTAATCTTATTAGATCAACATTTTATTTCTAAAACATGCAATTATAATGATCAATAATATATTTTATATAGTTTTAACCAATAAAATCATGAAAAGCATAATATATTTTTATAATATTTTTTTTATTGCTTACAAACTAAATCAAGCAACTCATAAAAAGATCATGTAATTTCATAATAAGATAAAAAAGATTGGATTAAGTCACTTACCTCATTACTGAAAGCCATCAATGCGTAGTTCATCACTTCGTCTTCATTGATTTTTTTCTCGTCTTTGAATGTACTCGATTCGTTCTTGAGTTCTTTCTTCTTCTGTGATACCTTCTTCTTTTTAAGTTCATTTTTGTTCTTAGATTCTTATTTTATGAACTTTTTAAATTTATAATGATAAGTTCAAGGTCATCATCAACACTTGAGTTATCACTCAAGTGGTCATCTATAGTTTGAAGTCTCAAATCCTTTCTATTCTTTAGAAGGTTGTTCTCATGTTCATATTATGCCAAGAAAGTCATTTCATAGGTCATCAAAGACCTGATAAGTTCTTCGAGTGAAAAGTTGTTCAAGCCCTTGGCTTCTTGTATAGCCGTTACTTTTGGATCCCAACTATTTGGAAGAGATCTTAAAATCTTATTTATAAGTTTAAAATTAGAAAAATATTTACCAAGAGCTTTTAGACCATTGACGACATCCGTAAATCAGGTGTACATGTCTCTAATGGTCTCACTTGGTTCCATTCAAAAAAGTTCAAAATCATGCATCAAAAGATTTATTTTTGAATCTTTTACTCTACTTGTGCCTTCATGTGTGACTTCAAGAGTATGCCAAATGTCATAAGCTATTTTGTAAATAGAAATCCGATTAAACTCGTTTTTGTCCAAGGCACAAAACAAGGCATTCATAGCCTTTGCATTCAAGAAAAATGATTTTTTCTCAAAATCCGTCCATTCATTCATAGGTTTAGAGGATTGTTGAAAATCGTATTCAATAATATTTCATAAATTAAGATTCAAAGAAAGTAAGAAATCTCTCATTTGAGTTTTCCAATATGTGTAGTCCGTTCCATTGAACATGGGAGGACAAACCATAGAAAAACCCTCTTGAAAGCCAAAGAGAGCCATTTCTCTTGGGTGTTAATCCAAATGAGAAATACCAAAGCTTTGATATCAACTATTAGGATCAAGTTCAGCACTAAGAGAGAGGTAAATTAGTGCAACGATAAAAATTACATTGATTTCAGAAAACTTCGGTTCAATTCAAAATACGTTTCGTACGATTAAGTCTGTATCGGTGAAATTGTATCGGAAATACTTTAACTTAAAAATATTTGCAAGTGAGTGATGAGAAAGTAGAGTGGTGAGCAAGTAAAATGATTTACAGCAAAGATAAATAGCAAAGTAAAAGGTAGCAAGCCGATTTATAATGGTTCGATCATCCGACCTACAGCCACTCCCGATTCTTCATTCGTCGAGGCCACTAACTTTCATTATTGGTCTTCCTTCAATGGGTGAAGACCAACCACCCTTACAGCTCTCTTCTCCTTTTACTAGGTTCAGGAGTTAACCTTTTACAAGCCCACTCATCTCTCTCTTAAACTTAACCAACACTAAACTAGAAGGGAGGAATTTTGATAAGATTTTAATAGAGTTTGTCCTTCTTTTCTTTCACAATTGGTGTATATCCTAATCAGAGATGAGAGGGGTATCTATAGGCCTCAAGGGGATTCAAACTTGGAGCCAAAATTTGAATCATCTCGGTCTTCAGGGTACTAGCGGTTCCATCGCTAGTGTTGGGTGATACCACCACCCAATCTGGCGGTACCGTCGCCTGACATAATCTCGGAGACTATGTCTTGAAGACTGAGTCACCGGTGATTCCACCGCCTGTTCTGGTGGTGCCACTGCCTAACCCATCTCTTGGGTCACTATTTGGGCCTTTCAACATAGCCCAAACTTGGGTTCAGTTGGCCCCTAATTGAGTTGGCCTAATTCTAACTCAATTACACATTAATCCTGCTTCAATCTAGATAATTATTACAAAATATAATTGAATGTTGTCCGACATGTCATTGGTTTATTCGACGCTTCGTTTGATTCTTCGGCTCATCGTCCTCTCTTATGGCCTATTGTCCAATCGGCAGTTGATCTCCATAACTCTGATCTCCTTAGCGTAATTTCACTCTTCTTGGCTCGATGCCCGAATCCATCATCTGAAGCCTTCTACCAATACGTCAATTGATTCTTCGGCTCGACGTCCAATCTTCTGACATGTTCTCCTTCGGCCCAACGTTAATTCTTCCTACTTCAATTGTTTATTCCTGATCGAAGGTAGTCTTGTGTCACTTAAAACATAGTTAGATTACAAACACTATCAATTGATTTTATCATCAAAATTCAAGATTTAACAAAAGGTGTGTGCGAGCATATAATACAAATATGGGACATTGCGGCTCAACTTAATAAACTTGAGGTTGATATATCAGAATCTGTCCTAGTGCACTACATTCTGAACATCCTTCCACACCAATATGAGCCTTTTAATATTTCATATAATATACGTAAGGACAAATGGTCAATCAATGAATTAATGACCATATATGTTCAAGAAAAAGAGAGACTAGTGATGGAGCAAGTTAAGAGTGCATTAGAGATTAGGACATATCTCCATAGAGAGAATTAAGATATTAGTTAATGATGGATTACTTAATACTATTGATTTTACTAATTTTAAGACTTGTGTGAACTGTATTAAGGGAAAGCAAACCAATAAGTCCAAGAAAGGTGCTATAGTAATTCAGACATATTAGAGATTATTTATACTAATATATGTTGTCCAAACATGGACGCACATGGTCAGAAATTTTTCATCTCCTTTATAGATGATTACTCATGATATATGTATATCTATTTGTTTCATAATAAAAATGAAGCATTGGATACCTTCAAAGTCTTTAAAGCTGAAGTTGAGAACCAATGTGGTAAGCAAATGAAAATTGTGAAATCAGATGGAGGTGGAGACTATTATGGTAGATATATTGAGAATGGACAAGCACCTAGTCTTTTTGCTAAGTTTCTTCAAGAATATGGGATTATTGCCCAATACACTATGTCTGGTTCTCCAGACTAAAATGATATTATAGAAAGAAAAAACCAAACATTATTAGACATAGTGTGGAGTTGATAGAACCTCAGAGGAATTCTATGAAGATTGTGTTAGGATCTAAAAGGCACTAAGAGGGGGGGTGAATTAGTGCAGCGGATAAAACGATGGATTTTTCAGTGATTTAACACAAGCTTCAGAAACTTCGTACGATGAAAACAACATTTCGTTTGAAACCGATTTTTGTGTTCTAACTTGAAAGCATGCATACAAAGATGAAGAGGAGCAAGTAAAGTAAAGATTGCAGCAAGGTAAAACAGAATTTTAAACACTCACACAATTAAGATGCAGCGATGTATAGTGGTTCGGTCAAAGTGACCTACATCCACTTCCGAAGCCTTCTCCGATGAGGCTTCCTTCTTCCACTATCAAATCCTTTGAAGGGGAAGGATCAAATACCCCTTTTACAACCCTTTACAAGATGTTTACACTTGTACAAGATCTCTCAAGAAAAGAAGAAGGTGAACACTTAGCAAGAACATAACTTTTCAACACTCTACAAAAGCTCAAGTCTTATGAAATTTGCTCAAAAGGGTGCCCTTTCAACTGAGAAAGGGGGGGTATTTATAGATCCAAAGTGGATTCAAAATTGGGCTCCAAATTTGAAATCAATTTGGAGTTCCAATGCTCTCACAGTCATGGCGGTGCCACCCACTTTGTCGGATGGCGGTGCCACCGCACTTTGTCGATCTGTTGGCCCAGCGTCTGGCGGTGCCACCGCCCACTTGAGCGGCGGTGCTACCGCTCCAATCTGCTGACTGGGCGGTGCCACCGCCCCAGCCAGGCGGTACCACCGCCTGTCTGCGTCTGAGTGCTACGCGCCGACGATTCCATCGCGGCGATGTCTGAGGCGGTGCTACGCTCGCCGGCGGCGGTGCCACCGCCTCAGGCTGGGCGGTTCCACCGCCCCAAGCTGGGTGGTTCCAATCGCCTCACCCATTCGGACAAAGCCGAATGGGCCTTGATTAAGTCCCAACTTGTCTCAGTAGAGCCCCGGTTGGCCCCTACTGAATTTAGGCAGGATTTTTCTTAAATCCTTGCCCTACTCATGTGCACACTATGAACCTAAAACATAACTCAACGTGATTTGATCCGACGCGCTTCAAGACAATTTCCGGCGAGCTTAACGGCAAGATTCCGACAGCCATCCGATGCTTCCCTCGGATTGCTTCCAGTGGGCTCCTAGCATACTCCGGATTGTATGGCGAGCTCAACGAGTCTTCGGCTTGCTTCCGAATCTTCCCGATGAGTTCCGCGAACCTTCGACGATCTTTGAGATGAACTTCCGAAAACTTCGGCAAGTCCCTGATTTGATCTTGGATGGTTCCGGCAACACTTCCGAAAAATCTCTCGGACTTCCGATGAACTCTTGAACCCCCGACGGACTTGACCTCGGTAAATCACTTTATGTTTTCTTCCCATCGTAGTTATTCCTGCACACTTATCTCAACAAAGTAGATTAGAACCAATTGACTTCATCATCAAAATCCGAGATTCAACAATCTCCCCCTTTTTGATGATGACAATCAATTGGTGATGGAGTTACTCTTAACTCCCCCTATCTATATGCCATAAAGAAAGAATTGCTTGAATTCAATTTTTGAATTCAACATAATAAATTTAACTTCATAATGACAAAGTTGATGCTGGACAATAAGATGTCAAATAGGTATCAAAGATATCAATGAAGTATACATAATTAAAAACTTGATATCAAGAACCTAAATAAGCATTTTAACTTGCAATAACTTGTAAAGCATGGAAAATGCATATAACTTTCAACATTTGGCAATACACATATTATTTCTCCCTTTGTCATCAACAAAAAGGAAACGAGGATTCATATGTAACAATAAAGGATGGCGAAAAATGTGAAAAGGAAATCAATCGAAAAGAAAATCATGTCACAGTGGCCAAGAAGATGTAATGAAGATAACACAACATATATGTCAAGATGTAATGAAGATAATCCAACATATATGTCAAGATGTAATGAAGATAATACAACATACATGTCAACATACAACACAAGTTTACATCGTTCAAAAAGAAAGGACAGCAAGCTACTCCTCAGGAGGAATGCCAAGATGCTTATACATGTGATCGATCTTTAGGTTCATCTTCCGCATTTCCTTCAAAATTTCAATTTGCTGTAGTTTTACTTCATTTAACTCTCTCATGATCGGATCGTCAGAAGATGGAGCAGAAAATGTCACTGATGTAGCTACAACAAAAGGATCAGGTGGAGGAGATTCATTTCCCCTAAGGACTGGTGTTTCAGGATGGTCTACTGGTGGGGGAGGTATATCACATCTCCTAGGTTGTCTAACCCCTATACCATGCTCGAATGTACACCTAAGTCGCCTAAGTAGTTTAACGTCAATGATATTAAATCTGTCCACTTGTATTGCTTCTTCATTTGGTGGAATGCAAATATTACGGGCATGCAATAGTTTAGTTATTAAACCTCCATAAGGTAACATTGATCCTTTAGAGAGGACCTCTATCATGTGCTGCCAAATTAGGTAACCAAAACAAAAATATTGTCTGGTCATAATCCAATATAAGGTACCTAACTCAGTGAAACTCATCTCATCATGATGAAACTGTTTAGGAATGATAATGCTTATAAGAATGTGATGCAAAATCTTAGAGTTAAAAGGTAGTAAATGTTCACAACTCTTGGGGATTATACCTAAATTTGGGTTTGCAAACACAGTTTCTAAAGCTTCAGAGTGGGTGGCACCAACTGCGTCTATATCTCATTTTCCTCTAAAATAGCATCCTAGTTCTTTTTCAACAATTCCAATTAATGAGCATATAGTATTATCACATATTTGGATCTCATTACCTAGAAGATAAGTTGACAAGCCATCATCATTCACAGTTAAATTAGCATAAAATAATTTAACTAAGCGTGGATAAACAGGTTTAATAATTTACAAAATAGGTAAGGCCTCTAAGTCTGCAAACCACATGATAGGTTCTAGGTTCCCTAATTGATTCAAATCAACATATTTTCCTTTATGAATGGGTCTAGAACCAAGTTCAGTAAATCTAAGGGAAGCCTCTTGTGATCTAAACAAGGATTGGTCAAATGAATCTACCTCCATCCTTTTTCCTTTGTCTCTTGATGTTCTTCTAGGAGCCATTTCTATTTAGGATTGATCAATAATCAATTGAAGAAAGGAATTAATTTTGACAAGAAAAGGAAAGAGAAATAATTCTGTTTTTACCTTAGATTGTTCCTTTGAGATGTAGGAAGCTTTAATTAAAGTAAGATCTCCTTCGTAGGCTTCTAGAGGAAAGAAATGATACCAAAATGATGCTTAGGAGAGTTTAGAGGAGTGTAGAGAAGTGAGGAAGAGAGTTCGGGCGGTTCTACCGTCGGCCCTAACTCACCCCGTATAAAGGGTGTTCGATCTACACAGCAGGTGCTTCCACCGGGCCACTGATCGATTATTTCAAAAGCTACTACTACGGGCACAACAAAAAAATCAGCATTTCAAATTTTTTTTTTTAATTTTAAAAACAAAGGGTCTTAGAGATGGGATGAAGTCAAAGAGAATCAGAATGTATAGAATCAAATCCGAAAAACCATAATTAGAATGTGTGAAATCAAATTGATGAAAACCATAATATGTAGAATCAAATCGATGAAAACCATAATGTCAAGGAAAGATATCATCAAATAGAGCTTACTTATTTGGACAGTTCAACATGCCTAATTCCTTTTAATAAAATCAAATTGTTCCTCATTTAAAGGTTTCGTAAAAATATCCGCTAATTGATGATTTGTATCAACAAATTCAAGTGTGACATCTCTACTACTTACATGATCACGTATAAAATGATGCCTAATGTCAATGTGCTTAGTTCGAGAGTGTTGAATCAGATTTTTAGTTAGACAAATAGCACTCGTGTTATCACATTTTATAGGAATGTTTTTAAGTAGATTCCATAGTCTTCTAGTGTATTTTTCATCCAGATAACTGTTGTACAGCATGCACTTGCAGCTATGTATTCACGTGAGCAGTGCAACCAAATTTTGTTTCTTGAAAATCCAAAAACAAGTGCATGTCCTAGAAATTGGCATATTAGGATGTGCTTTTTCTATCTAATTTACATCCACCAAAGTCCGCATCAGCATAAGCTTTCAAATTAAAATTATCAGATCTTGGATACCATAATCCAAGATTAGGGGTCCCTTTAAGGTATCTAAGAATCCTCTTGACAGCTTTCAAGTGAGATAGTTTAGGATTAGCTTGGAATCTTGCACATAGCCCTACACTGAACATGATGTCAGTGCAGTTACTGATGAGATAAAGCAGGCTACCTATCATGCCCCTATAAGTTTTTTGATCAAAACTTTCTCCATCTTCATCCATATCTAATTTAATGGAGGTGCTCATAGGAGTGCTAATATCTTTTGATCCATCCATGTTAAATCGTTTTAACAAATCCAATGTGTATTTTGATTGATTTAGAAATATACCATCACTTAGTTGCTTGATTTGTAGTTCTGAAAAGAAATTTAGTTCTCCCATTAGGCTCATCTCAAATTCATCACTCATATCCTTAGCAAATAATTCACATAGTGATTTATTACAAGACCCAAAAATAATATCATCAACATAAATTTGAACAATAAGAAAATCATTTTCAAAATGTTTAATAAACAATGTAGTATCAACCTTGCCTTTAGTGAAATCATTTGAAATTAAAAAAGAACTAAGCCTCATACCAAGCCCTAGGGGCTTGTTTTAGACCATATAGAGCCTTAGTTAGCTTAAACACGTGGTTAGGAAATAGAGTTTTCAAATCCGTGGTTGTTCAACATACACTTCTTCGGAAATAAAACCATTTAAGAATGCACTTTTGACATCCATTTGAAATAATTTGAAATCTTTACTACTAGCATAGGCAAGGAGCATCCTAATGGCTTCCAATCTTGCCACCGGAGCGAAGGTCTCTTCATAATCGATACCTTCTTCTTGGTTGAAACCTTTGGCCACTAGTCTAGCCTTGTTTCTAACCACGATACGTATTCATCTTGCTTGTTTCTAAAGACCCACTTAGTACCAATAACTAAGTGGTCATTAGGTCTAGGAACAAGCTTCCAAACTTCATTCCTCTCAAATTGATTCAATTCTTCTTGCATTGCGATAACCCATGAATCATCTTTCAGGGCATCAACAATGCATTTTGGTTCAACTTGAGAAAGAAAAGCGACATGGGCACAAAAATTTTTGAAAGAAGAGCAAGTTTGAACCCCTTTCGATGCATCTCCTATAATAAACTCCTTGGGATGAGCATCTATATACTTCCATGCCTTGGGTAAGGATGTTTGGGAAGAAGATGCATCCAAGTTGTCATTTTGAGGAGAGAGTTCATTCAAATTCAAATTATCAAGACCAAAATCATCATCAAAATCTTTCTTCTTAAATTCGGAAATTTTATTAAAAACCACATGAATAGATTCTTCTATAAGTAAGGTTCTTTTGTTGAAAACACGAAAAGCCTTAGAAACTGAAGAATAACCAAGAAATATACTTTCATTGGATTTTGCATCGAATTTTCCTAAGGCATCCTTTTCATTTAAAATAAAGCATTTACAACCAAAAACTTTAAAATAAGAAACATTGGGTTTTTTATCATTCCATAATTCATATGGAGTTTTAGATAGGGATGGTCTCACTAGAACTCTATTTATAACATAGCAAGCCGTATTTACGGCTTTGGCCCAAAAATATTTTGGTAAATTATATTCATTTAGCATGGTTCTAGCCATTTCTTGCAAACTTCTATTTTTCCTTTCCACTACTCCATTTTGTTGTGGATTTCTTGGAGTAGAGAAGTTGTGATTGTATCCGTTTATTTCACAAAAATTTTGGAAGTCATGATTTTGAAATTCACCTCCATGATCACTTTGAATTGATGAAATCATAAAGCCTTTTTCATTTTGAGTGAGTTTACAAAATTTAGAGAAACATTTGAAACAATCACTTTTATGAGCTAAGAAATAGGTCCAAGTGTATCTACTATAGTCATCCACAATTACAAAGGCATATTTGCTTCCCCCTAGACTTGTTATGTCAATTGGTCCAAATAAGTCCAAGTGGATCAATTGCAATTGTTTGGGATACCTCTTAAGAATGCACTTTTGACATCCATTTGAAATAATTTGAAATCTTTACTACTAGCATAGGCAAGGAGCATCCTGATGGCTTCCAATCTTGCCACCGGAGCGAAGGTCTCTTCATAATCGATACCTTCTTCTTGGTTGAAACCTTTGGCCACTAGTCTAGCCTTGTTTCTAACCACGATACCGTATTCATCTTGCTTGTTTCTAAAGACCCACTTAGTACCAATAACTAAGTGGTCATTAGGTCTAGGAACAAGCTTCCAAACTTCATTCCTCTCAAATTGATTCAATTCTTCTTGCATTGCGATAACCCATGAATCATCTTTCAGGGCATCAACAATTCATATTGGATCAACTTGAGAAAGAAAAGCGGCATGGGTACAAAATTATGTGAAAGAAGAGAGTTTGAACCCCTTTCGATGTATCTCCTATAATTAACTCCTTGGGATGAGCATCTACGTACTTCCATTCCTTGGTAAGGAAATTTGGGAAGAAGATGCATCTAAGTTGTCATTTTGAGGAGAGGTTCATTCAAATTCAAATTATCAAGACCAAAATCATCATCAAAATCTTTCTTCTTGAATTCGGAAATTTCATTGAAAACGACATGAATTGATTCTTCAATAAGTAAGGTTCTTTTGTTGAAAACACGAAAAGCCTTAGAAACCAAAGAATAACCAAGAAATATTCATTGGATTTTGCATCGAATTTTCCTAAGGCATCCTTTTCATTTAAAATAAAGCATTTATAACCAAAAACTTTAAAATAAGAAACATTGGTTTTTATCATTCCATAATTCATACGGAGTTTTAGATAGGGATGGTCTCACTAGAACTCTATTCATAACATAGCAAGCCGTATTTACGGCTTAAAAGTATTTAGATAAATTATATTCATTTAACATGGTTCTAGCCATTTCTTGCAAACTTCTATTTTTCTTTCCTACTCCATTTTGTTGTGGATTTCTTGGAGTAGAAGTTGTGATTATATCCGTTTATTTCACAAAAATTTTGGAAGTCATGATTTTGAAATTCACCTCCATGATCACTACGAATTGATGAAATCATAAGGCCTTTTTCATTTTGAGTGAGTTTACAAAATTTTTAGAAACATTTGAAACAATCACTTTTATGAGCTAAGAAATAGGTCCAAGTGTATCTACTATAGTCATCCACAATTACAAAGGCATATTTGCTACCCCCTAGACTTGTTATGTCAATTGGTCCAAATAAGTCCAAGTGGATCAATTGCAATGGTCTAGTGGTGCTAATTTGATTTTTTAATTTGAAACTAGTCTTTATTTGTTTCCCTAGTTGACATGCATCACATACCTCTTACTAAATCTCTAGATGAAATCTTAGAGATTAGTTTCATGCTTACATGGCCTAGTCTCTATGCCAAAGCCATGCATCATCATTCAAAACCGAAAAGCACATTTCATTACTTAGTTTATCAATATTTATGGTGTAGACATTGTTTTGTTTTAAAGCAACCATGGATATGTTGTTATTGGGGTTTCAATAATGCAAACATTAGATTCAAATCTAACAACATAACCTTTATCACATAGTTGACTAATACTTAAAAGATTATGTTTTAAACCATCAACTAGTAGCACATCATCAATTGAAAAATTCGATTTGTTACCTATGGTTCCTTTGCCAATGATTTTACCCTTGTTGTTGTCACAGAAGGTGACATATCCTTCTTCTTTGCTAGAGAGCATAGAGAAATGAGATGGATCTCCGGTCATGTGCCTTGAGCATCCACTATCAAGATACCATTTCTTGCTCCTAGCTTGTGAGTTTGTCTACAAAAGAGGATGATTTTTAGGTACCCATTTGATTTTGGGTGCCTTACAAAATGATCTACTTACTTTGTAATTCATCATTGAATTGTTTATGGTTCCTTTAGGAACCCATATCAATTTTTGTGGATTAATTTTCTTGAATGGACATTTGTAGGCAACATGTCCCGTTTTGCCACAAAGTTACATTTCATATGTGGTGATACATGCAATGTAGGCCCTTTAATGAAGGTGGTGGGATTTTGGTGAGAACCTCTCACAAATCCGATACCACTTCTATTTCCGACGTGACCTTTGTTAGCAAGAATCATGTCTAAGCCCTTGCTACCGACCTTAAACTTGTTTAGGGTCTCTTTGAGTAGCAAGTTCCCTCTCTGTTGCATCTAAGTCTTCACACTTAGAGCATGGGGGTAGAGAAGGGTTTTGAAGACTATTGAACTTACTTTGTAATAAAGCATGCTCTTTCTTAAGCAAATTGAACTTCTTACTAATAGTTCTACATTCATCAAATAACTCATGAAAAGCCATAGAAAGTTCATCGAAAGATAACTCTTCATAAAGTAACTCACTAACCTCTTCTCCAAATGCCATTAGTACGAAGTTTGCCTCCTCTTTGTTGCTAGCCTCTTCAACCTCGGAGTCACTTGAATCATCCCACGTGGCCTTCAAGCTTTTTTCTTCTTGAATTGCTTCTTCTTGGCTTGAGGGCATTCATTCTTGAAGTGTCGGCTTCTTGCATTCATAGCAAATCACTTGGTCCTTTTGTGTTCAAATTTGCTTTGTGTCATTTTTAAATTTGTTCTTTCTTATAAATTTCTTAAACTTTCGAGTTAGAAGTGCAATGTCTTTGTCACTATCCTCATCACTTGATGTTCCTTTCAAGTGGTCTTCTTGTGTTCTAAGTGCCATATCCTTCCTGTTCTTTGGAAGGGTGTTCTCAAGCTCTTCATGAGCATGGCATGTCATCTCATAAGTCATTAGAGATCCAATAAGTTCTTCAAGCGGAACTACTTTAAGATCCTTGGCCTCTTGAATGGCCGTGACATTTGGATCCCAACTTTTTGGAAGGGATCTTAAAATTTTAGTTACCAATTCAAAATTAGAAAAACCTTTACCAAGAGCTTTAAGTCCATTGATGACATCCGTAAGCGGGTGTACATGTCTCCAATGGACTCATTTGGTTTCATCAGAAAAGTTCATAAGAATGCACAAGAATGTTGATTTTGGACTCTTTCACTCGGCTAGTGCCTTCATGAGTGATTTCAAGAGTCGCCAAATATCAAATGCCGATTCACAAATAGAAACCGATTAAACTCATTCTTGTCAAGCGCACAAAATAAGGCATTCATAGCCTTTGCATTGAGAGCAAAAATCTTCTTCTCCGACTCATTCCATTCACTCATCGGAAGAGAAGATTTTGCAAAGCCATTTTCAACAATGTTCCAAAGTTCGAAGTCCATGGAAATGAGAAAAATCCTCATACGAGTCTTCCAATACGTATAATCCGACCTATTAAACATAGGCGGACGAGTAATGGAGAGACCCTCTTGCATACCGGAGTAGGCCATCTCTCTTGGGTTTTAAACCAATATGAGAGCAAACCTTGCTCTGATACCAATTGTTAGGATCTAAAAGGCACTAAGAGGGGGGATGAATTAGTGCAGCGGATAAAACGATGGATTTTTCAGCGATTTAACACAAGCTTCAGAAACTTCGTACGATGAAAACAACATTTCGTTTGAAACCGATTTTTATGTTCTAACTTGAAAGCATGCGTACAAAGATGAAGAGGAGCAAGTAAAGTAAAGATTACAGCAAGGTAAAACAGAATTTTAAACACTCACACAATCAAGACGCAGCGATGTATAGTGGTTCGGTCAAAGTGACCTACATCCACTTCCGAAGCCTTCTCCGATGAGGCTTCCTTCTTCCACTATCAAATCCTTTAAAGGGGACGGATCAAATACCCTTTTTACAGCCCTTTACAAGATGTTCACACTTGTACAAGATCTCTCAAGAAAAGAAGAAGGTGAACACTTAGCAAGAACACAACTTTTCAACACTCTACAAAAGCTCAAGTCTTATGAAATTTGCTTAAAATGGTGCCCTTTCAGCTGAGAAAGGGGGGTTATTTATAGATCTAAAGTGGATTCAAAATTGGGCTCCAAATTTGAAATCAATTTGGAGTTCCAATGCTCTGGTCAACAGAGGCGGTGCCATAGCCTGTTAGTGGCGGTGCCATACGCGAGCGGCGGTGCCCCTACGCTCAATCTCTTGGCGGGCGGTGCGCGGCCGGCGATACCCGCCCGCCATGCTGCGTGCCAAGGGCGGTACTCGCGACCAGTGATTCCAGCGGCGGTGTCTGAAGCGGTGACTACGCGCTCCGGTGGCGGTACCACTTTGGTAAGCGATTCCACATGGGGCCAGGTGTTCTCGCCTCACCCATTCGGACAAAGCCAAATGGGCCTTGATTAAGTCCTAACTTGTCTCAGTAGAGCCCCGGTTGGCCCCTACTGAATTTAGGCAGGATTTTTCTTAAATCCTTGCCCTACTCATGTGCACACTACGAACCTAAAACATAACTCAACGTGATTTGATCCGACGCGCTTCAAGACAACTTCCGGCGAGCTTAACGGCGAGATTCCGGCAGCCATCCGATGCTTCCCTCGGATTGCTTCCAGTGGGCTCGGCATACTCCGGATTGTATGGCGAGCTCAAGCGAGTCTTCGGCTTGCTTCCGAATCTTCCGGTGAGTTCCGCGAACCTTCGGCGATCTTTGAGATGAACTTCCAAAACTTGGCAAGTCCCTGATTTGATCTTGGATGGTTCCGGCAACAATTCCAAAAAATCTCTCAGACTTCCGATGAACTCTTGAACCCCCGACGGACTTGACCTCGGTAAATCACTTTATGTTTTCTTCCCATCGTAGTTATTCCTGCACACTTATCTCAACAAAGTAGATTAGAACCAATTGACTTCATCATCAAAATCCGAGATTCAACAGATTGATCTTTAAGGGGGATCAACCCTTGGAACGTTATAGGGGTTCCACCCTCCAAGTAGCCTGGTGGCTGCAATTGTAGATTGATATTTCTTATTCCAAAGAGGTGGAGGCTACAAGCTTATATAGAGCTCCAAACCCTAGCCCTAGGGGCTGCTTCCTAAGTGAACTACCAAATTTACCCTCAACTTTAGTCGACCGACCCAGTAACAAGGGGGGCGACGGCTAAGAGGCCCAATAGTCCAAATATAAACCATAGCCTCTCTTCTTTATAGGATAGAGGTGGCTAGATATGATTTATTATACTCATAGGATTTTTATTAGCTGCTACTTAGTTGAGTAGGACCCAACTTTGCTAGGGTCCTATCAAGCCCGCCCTCTTTCAATCAGCCTTGTCCTCAAGGCTGAGGTTCCATGAATTCAGGGAATCGAGTCTTCAGCTCCTCATATGATTCCCATGTGGCATCTTCGGATGGTAAATTATTCCAATACACTAATACTTCAGTAGAGGGACGTCGACGATGCATGATGATTCTGCGGTCGAGAATGGCTTACGGCTGGGCTTGGATATATCCATCATTAGTGGTATTGGGCAGTTGAATCTGGGGTGACTCGTGTTCTCCCAACTTGGGCTTCAAGCATGACACGTGAAAGACTGGGTGAATTTTAGCATCCTCAAGCAATTTAAGTCTGTACGCCACAGCTCCAATACGCTCTGCGATCTGATAGGGCCTATAAAAACATGGAGATAGCTTCATGGAGGCTCGTGTGTTAATGGATAGTTGTTTGTATGATTGTAGGCGAAGATAAACCCAATCTCCTACTAAAAATTCTCTTTCGCTTCTTCGTGTGTCAGCTTGCTGCTTCATTCTGGCTTGAGCGGTAGAGAGATTATCTTTTAGTAACTGTAGGAGTTTGTCTCTGTCAATTAAATCTTGGTCGACCTAATCTTCCTTAGCCAAGCCAATTACATACTTTGGAATCACAAGAGCCGATCGACCATATAATGCTTTATATAGGGTACATTTTGTAGATGAATGATATGTAGTATTGTACCACCATTCGACCTAGGGGAGCCATTTCGTCCACTCCTTTGGCCGATCACTGGCAAAACACTGAAGGTACATCTCTAAACACCTATTCACCACTTCTATTTGGCCGTAAGTTTGTGGATGAAATGCTGTGCTCATCTTGAGTTTGGTGCCCTGCAACTTAAATAACTCGATCCAAAATTTACTAGTGAAGACCCTATCACGATCACTTACAATGGACCTTGGTATCCCATGTAGTTTAATAATATTTTCTATGAAAATCTGAGCAATATTAATAGCAGTGTAGGGATTTCGCACATCACAAAAATGAGCATATTTCATAAGTCGATCAACCACTATAAGGATTGTGTTTTTACCTTTGGAAGGTGGCAGCCCTTCGATGAAGTCCATGGAGATGTCAGTCCACACCGAGTCTAGTATAGGTAGTGGTTGTAGTTTCCTTGGACTCACCACTGTTTCACCTTTTTGCTGTTGACATACATCACATTGTGCTATGTATTCGGAAATAATTTTTTTCATCCCTCTCCAATAAAAGTTTTGCTTCACTCTTTTGTAGGTTCTTAGAAATCCGGAGTGTCCTGCTGAAGGTGTGGAGTGTATTTCGTGCAGAATGACTTTGATGCAAGGGGAGTTTGGTATAAGCACAATACGACCTTTGTAGCGTAGATCCCTCGAATCCCAAGTATAGTGAGCTATTGTGCTTGGATCCTCGTCTAATTTTTTGATGATGTTGCTGATTTCTGGATCCTTCTTCTATTCCTCCCTAATGTCCTCAAGGAAGCCGGTGGTAGGAAGAGAGACGGCTGAAAATTCAGCTTGCTTAGGTAGCAATGAGAGCACATCTACAACAATATTTTCTTTCCCCTTTTTGTAAATAATTTTATAATTTAATCCTAGAAGTTTGGTTATCCATTTTTGTTGCTCCGGGGATGATATCTTCTGCTCTAAAAAGTACTTGAGGCTTCTATGGTCGGTTTTAATCTGAAATCACCGGCCAATCAGGTAGGGTCTCTACTTTGTTACTGCGTGTACAATGGCGAGCATCTTCTTATCATAAATAGACATTTTTTGATGGGAGGGAGACAATGCCTTGCTAGTGTATGCGAGTGGTCGACCATCTTGTATGAGAACGGCTCCAATTCCAACTCTAGATGCATCGGCCTCAATGATGAAGGGTCGGCTGAAATCTGGTAGCGCTAGCACTGGTGTCATCGTCATGGTTGCCTTAAGTCTATCGAAGGCAGCGGAGGCTTTGTTCGACCATTGGAAGGTATCTTTTTTTAGTATAAGAAGTGAGGAGGGCACTGATCTTCCCATAATCCTTCACGAATTTTTGGTAGTAGCCCGTTAGTCTAAGGAACCCACGCAGTAATTTCACATTTATAGGTTTCATCCAGCCTTGCATTGCTTCGATTTTTGTTGGGTCTACGGCCACTCTTTTAACACTTGCGATTTGTTCTAACGATCCTTCGGGAGAATACTCTTTTTGTTAAGCTAGCTGTAAATGAGAATATCATCAAAAAATACCAATACAAATTTATGAAGAAAGCTCCAAAAAATATCGTTCATGAGATTTTGGAAGGTTGAAGGAGCATTAGTGAGTCCAAAGGGCATTACCAAGAATTCATAATGGTCGTTATGAGTGCAGAAAATAGTTTTTAGGATGTCGCCTTCATATACCCGAATTTGGTGGTAACCGGATCGGAGGTCCAACTTTGTGAAGACTCGAGTTCTTTTTAGTTCATCAAGAAGTTCATCCACCACTAGTATTGGGTATTTATCCTTGACGGTGATGTCATTTAGAGCTCGGTAGTTGATGCACATCCGCCAAGTTCTGTCTTTCTTACGCACAAGTAGCATCGGTGAGGAGTAGGGTTTGCAGCTTGGCCGAATCACCCCTATTTTGAGCATCTCCTTCATGATCTTCTCAATTTCATCCTTCTGGAGGTGAGGATAGTGGTAAGGTCGAGTGTTTGCTAGTGGTTTGCTTGAAAGGATTGGAATTCGGTGGTCATGTTGCTGAGTAGGAGGAAGACTGTGTAGTTCAGCAAAAATGTCATAAAATTCAACAAGCAGTTGGTGAGATTTTGATCTTTAATTTCTGTTTTCTCCCCCTCTGGTTGCTACTGGAGATGCATAAGAAAGCCACTATTTATTTTATGTAAAACTTTTTCTATTCGTTGGGTTGAAACGATGGTTACGTTGCTTCCGCGCTTCCCGTGTAGGGTGACCTATTTGCTTTTGCAATAGAACTTCATAATCAATTTAGAAAAGTTCCAAGAGATATCACCTAGCATCGTCAGCCATTCTATGCCCAGCACAGCCCCATAATCATCAATTGGTAGGAGGAAAAAGTCGGCAACAATTTCTTGGCCTTGTAGTAATAGTTTCACCTGCGGGCATCTTTGGTCGCATTTTAGGATTCGGCCATCGGCAACCTTTATGTCGAACTTGCTGCAACTTTCGATGTGGTGCGTCATCCGAGTAGCAACCTTACTGTTTAGAAAGTTATTAGTGCTGCCTGTATTGATGAGAATGGTGATCAGTTGTTGTTTGAGCAGGCCTTTGTTAGGGATCGAGCGACACTAAGAGGGGGGGTGAAATAGTGTAGTGGTAAAGAACGATAGATTTTTCAGTGACTAAAACAAGTTCGAAAACTTCGTACGAATGAATGCAACATTTCATTTGAACCCGAAAAGATTACGTTTTAACTTTAAAGCATACGTAAGAAGATGAAGATGAAGTTGAGTACATAAGGCAGCATGTGAAAATGGTTTGCAGCAAAGTAAGTTGCGAGAAAGTAAATGCAAACTGATTTATAGTGGTTCGGTCATCCAACCTACATCCACTTCCGAAGCCTTTTTCAATGAGGCTCCCAACTTCCACTAGCAAATCCTTTTGAAGGGGAAGGACCAAACACCCCTCTTACAACCCATTTACAAGAAGTTCACACTCTTACAGAATTTTCAAAGAGAAAGAAGGAGGTGAACACAAGCTATTGAAAACTAGACTTTCCCAAGCTTTTTGCTCAATTTTCTAACTCTCTAAGGGTTTCTCTTTCAGCTGAGAAAGGGGGGGGGGATTTATATATCTAAAGTGGATTCAAATTTGAGCTCCAAATTTGAAATCAATTTGGATTTACCGGTGCTGGCAATGCTACCGCCTGTCAAGGGCGATGCTACCGCTTGTCAGTCGCCAGACTGATAGTGCACAGGCGGTACCACCGCCCAAGGCAAGCGGTACTACCGCTTGTGCCTTCAGGCGCTGGGCGGTAGCACCACCCAGCACTCGGCTGCCAGGCGGTGGAACCGCCTGGCCTTTTGGCTACTGGGCGGTGCCACCGCCCAGCACAAATCAACTTTCTGGTTTGGGCCGAAAACTCAGCCCAAACCGGTCCCAAACAAGGCCCAATGGGCCCCTACTTGGGTTAAAAGATTAATACCTAATCCTAATCCAAATTAATGTGCTAACTATGAAATTAAAGACATTTCCTAAGCTATTATAAAGTCCACCAAGTCAAGACTTCTTCCGGCGTGCTTCTGGCGAACTTCCGACGGTCTCTCGACGAACCCTCGAAAACCATTCAGCGGACTCCCGGCAAGCTCCTGGACTTCACACGATCCATCCCACTTGACTTCCGGCACTCTATTTCGCTTTACGTCTTTATCTTCATCGTAGTTAATCCTGCACACAAACAAACAAACACTCTACTTCGATCTAGACAGTTATTACAACACGAATTGACTTTCAGTTGCCCGGCACATCATTGGTCGGTGCTTCGTCTGATCCTTCGGCATATCGTCCTCTCTTGCGGTCCATTGCTCAATTGTTGGATGACCTCCGCAACCCTAATATCCTTGGTGCAATATACATCTTAGCCCGATGCCCAACGTACGAAGCCTTCAGCCGATTGTCGACCGAACCTCCGGCTCGACATCCAATATCCTAACGTGATCACCTCCAGCACAACGTCAATTCCTCCAGCGTCAACTGTCTAATCCTGATCGATAGTAGACCTAAGTAACTCAAAACGCAGTTAGACCACAAATCATAATCAATTAGTTTCATCATCAAAATCTGAGATTCAACAATCTCCCCCTTTTTGATGATGATAACTAATTGATGACTAACGGAGTTAACCATAACTCCTCGGAGTTTAACCAAACTCCTCCTATCAATATGCCATTAATAGAACACTTGGATTATCCCAAATCCAAGTAGCATTCATCACAATTAAGAGAATAAAAACAAAACCATCATGCAAATATAAAATATTCAATTCAATACATGAAGTCATCAATCTACTTCTCCCCCTATGTCATCAACAAAAAGGAGAAGTAACATCATAGCTAGTTTTCAAGGATATGCAAATATTACAATCATACTAGCGATCAATCACATCATAACTAAAGCATAGCTCTGCAATACAACATCCAATCATACCATTCAATCATAGCAAGTTTTTAAGAATGAGCAATGATGACAATATTTTTTACTTGCTTCTTGAGATGTGCAAGTTGCACTTTCTTTGCTTCCTTTGCATGTTCTAGCTAGCAAAATTTTTCTTTGCGATACATAAACTAGTAATAAATCTTCTCTCCCTTTGTTTTATCAAAAAGTGGAGTACAAATAGTTAATGCATTGATCATGACAAAATAACAAATTTACAACATGAATTTTTAGCATATTAAGTCATGAATTCAAGGGAGTCAAAAATCATGATATGAGAGAAAAAGATGATAAGCAAGCAATCAATAATGATAAGCAAGCTAACATACTTTGCGACACGCAAGTTAGCTTCCTTTCAATTCTTCTTTTTTGTAACTAAGTTTCGCCTTTGCAAGCTATCAACTTTTTGTTTGCAATGAGCTAGCAATTATGTATAATCACTTTAAACATATATGCTAACTTTTCATTAAACATACAAACATAAAGGCATGGCAAGTGTAACATTCTAAATTTTCGAAGTTTTGCATTTTGTTTCTTTTAAGATAGTCAAGATAGCAATATTTGCATCCTTTGAGATCGCAATCCTTAACTTCTTGTGAAATTGCAAGGTAGCAATTTTTCTCCTCCTTTGTATTTGTCAAAAAGAAGGGAGGACTAAATGGCTAAAAATTTTAATCATTATACAAGCCATTTTTCATATCAATTATAAATTTACATCAATAAAAATATACATCAATTGTTCAATCATCACATGATACAAATAAGACAACAATGCAAAGAAATCATGTCATGAAGGATATCAATATGTAAATTCAACAAGGATCAAAACCAAAAGATATCATTCATGATTCATAACTTTCTTTTTAGCAAGATCAAAATTCATATTTATCAATTTTTAATTCAAGATAAATGTCATACAACCAAGAATCATGATATATAAAAGCATATCAATATCAAGGATCAAATCATGATTACAAGTGCTAACATATTTTCTTTTCATTCATTTTCAAGCCATGATAAAAGAATAAATTAATGATTCAATCATTAAGCACAATTCTTTTACATCAATTTTGAATCATATAAGGCTTACACAGCAAATATCAATTCATAATAAAGGGTATACAACCAAGAATCATGATGCATAAAAAACATATCATTCTCATAGATCAAGCCATGATTCATTGATTCATCATAAGGAAAATTTCTTTTCAATCATCAATTTTTCAATTGCCACATGAGACATACAAGCCAAAGAATTCTTGTCATTTCTATATTATGAAATATATGATAATAAGGCTCATGATTCATTTAAAAAGATATAGCATTAAGAGCAACTTGATTCATGCATAAGAATTCCAAGTATCAAGTATTAAGATATCAAGACTTGGATTGTGATAAAGCTCACTCAAGTTCAAATCAAAATCATTAACATAGTTTATGAGATTCACAAAAGACATAAACTTGAATTGTTCTCCTCTTTGGTAAATGATAAAAAGAAGCAATCATTTTCGAGATTCAAAATGCTAACAATTTGCATTAATCATGACACGTGATACATCAAAAGTCTACATCAATATTTCAATCAACAAGTCATGAAGCATACAAAATAGTATTGAAACATGAGAGAAAAGTTTAAATTATCAAATCATAATCAATTCATCGAAATCACTTCTATAATTTACGAGATTCTTAAGATATCATGAAATCATTAATCTTGATAAGATAGTAAATATAATTTCTTTATGTTTCATCATATAAGTATGTCTTTTGCCTTTATATGCCAAATCAAAATATTCAAAACTGAAAGACAAACTTCATTATAAAAATCGTCAAGACAAAAATATAACACATCATTTCAAGACATGAGATTTAATTTATCATGATAATGTGTTTCATTTTATTTCAAACAAGTGTGCTCATGTTTCAAAAGATGAGTATCAAATTTAAGATCAAAACATGAGTTTGTCATCAAGATATGGTATCACAAAGTCATTAAGCATGATAACAAACTTTTAATATTTTCATTTCAATGATGATTTCATAATGTATGTTCAAACATTTATATGGAACCCATCATTGTATAAATTCAAAATACAAGTTTGTCATTAAACCCATTAAGATCAAATGCATCAAAATCTTTCATTCAAAAATTTTAATAAGAGCAACATAAATTGATTACATGTGAGCATGTATCAACTTTTCAAAGTAAGACGTAAGTTTCGTCATAAAGACCATTAAGACCAAGCACATCATAAATAAAATATTATGATTAAAATATTTTTAACTTTTGTGTTTTATTTTATGTGGTTGATCTTATATAAACATGTTCAAAACTTTCATGTAAAAATGAAATCATCAATATGCTTGCTTCTATTTTTTTGGATCATATTTGGTGTGCAAGCATTATCTTGAAACATGCTATTAATTTTTTGTATAAAAAATCATGCATCTTGTTTGAAATCAAAAGCAATATAAAATCATCAAGATTCATGAATTTATAATGATCATATGTATGGAGCATTTTCATTATCAAGCAAGATTTCACATAAGCATGCCCAAAAACTTTTTGCATGAAAGATATATATCAAATTTAAAGCAAAAAAGTGATATGAAAATCATCAAGATTCATGGATTCATTATGAATATATTATTTTAAAATATGAGATTTCAAGTCATCAAGTATAATACAATCATTAAGCATGTTTTCATGATACATCATCAAAGTCATTTTAATTCTTTTTTTCATTTGTTATAACAAGATGATCAATGCTCAAACTTTTGCTAAAATCATACATCATTTTAAAAATCTGAAAAATAATTTTCGTCATGAAAACCATTAAGTCCAAATATAACACAAGGCAACATCAAAACCACATTTCTTTCATTTTGAAAATTTGTGGTTAGGTCTATATAATTGATTTCATGAAGACATATATCAATAAAAATTTCATCATAAAGGGTTAAAACCCATTAAGCCAAGATGGAAGTTTTCAAATTATAATCAAGATACATACATCTATCATCAAAAGATTTTCAAGAAATTCATACATAGATATGTATCATGTTTAAGATTGAAAACCGATATGGAAAGTATACATGAAATTTCATCATCTCAAAATGTCATCTTAATTTGTCATGAAAGCAATTAGACCAAAAATACGTTAATCCACAACATAAAGTCAAATCAACATTACTTCAAAAACTAATGCATGTTACAAAATCATCAAGCATCATGTTTAGAGACAATATAAAACATCAAGATACACATGCATAGATTAATCCTAAGCATTATCACAAATCATGCATCATTCATATTTTTAATTTTTAAAAAATTACTAGAAAGGAAAAAGAATTAAAAAAATCCTACCAACTATTTCAAGCAACTCATGAAAGGATCATGTAATTTCAAAGAAAGGTAAAAACAACTTGGGTGAATTTCTTACCTCATTGTCGAAAACTGTCAAAGCTCATTTCACCTCTTCTTTACTTGATTCTTCTTTGCAAGCCTTCTTCTTCTTCTTTGGCCTCTTTCTCCGTTCAAGTTTATTTATGTTTTTTAATTTTTGTTTAATGAACTTGTTAACATTCATTGTTATGTGTTCAATGTCCTCATTGTCCTCATCACTTGAGTCATCACTCAAGTGGCATTCATTTGTCCGATGTTCCAAATCCTTCTTATTCTTTAGAAGGTGGTTCATATGTTCATCATGTTCCAAATATTTCAAAAAACTCATTTCATAGGTCATTAATGACCTGATTAGTTCTTCCAATGAAAAATCATTTAAATTTTTAATCTCTTGTATTGCGGTTACTTTTGGATCCCACCTTTTTGGAAGGTATCTTAAATTCTTGCTTACAAGTTCAAAATCCGAAAAACATTTACCAAGAGCTTTTAGACTATTGTTGACATCCGAGAACCGGGAGAACATATCATCGATAGTCTCACTTGGTGCCATTCGGAAAACCTCAAAATCGTACATCAAAATATTAACTTTCGAGTCTTTGACTCTACTCATTCCATCATGCGTGATTTCAAGAGTTCGCCAAATGTCAAAAGTCATTTTGCACGTAGAAATCTGATTGAACTCATTTTTGTCTAAAGCACAAAATAAGGCATTCATAGCCTTTGCATTTAAAGAAAACGATCTTTTCTCCAAATCCGACCATTCGTTCGTCGGTTTAGAGGGAAGTTGAAATCCATTTTCAACAATGTTCCATAAGTTTAAATCGAGATAAATCAAGAAAATTCTCATTCGAGTTTTCCAATATATGTAGTCCGAACTGTTAAAGAATGGTGGACGAAAAATCGAAAAGCCCTCTTGAAAACCATTTAGAGCCATTTCTCATGGGTGTAAATCCGAAAGAGAAAGAACATGGCTCTGATACCAATTGTTAGGGATTGAGTGACACTAAGAGAGGGGAGGGATGAATTAGTGCAGCAGTAAAGAACGTTAGATTTTTCAACGATTAAAACAAGTTCGGAAACTTCATACGAATGAATGCAACGTTTCATATGAACCCGGAAAGATTGCGTTTTAACTTTAAAGCATACGTAAGAAGATGAAGATGAAGTTGAGTAAATAAGGTAGCATATGAAAATGGTTTGCAGCAAAGTAAGTTGCGAGAAAGTAAATGCAAACCGATTTATAGTGATTCGGTCATCCGACCTACATTCACTTCCGAAGCCTTCTCCGATGAGGCTCCCAACTTCCACTAGCAAATCCTTTTGAAGGGAAAGGACCAAACACCCCTCTTACAACCCTTTTATAAGAAGTTCACACTCTTACAGATTTTTCAAAGAGAAAGAAGGAGGTGAACACAAGCTATTGAAAACTAGACTTTCCCAAGCCGTTTGCTCAATTTTCTAACTCTTTAAGGGTTTCTCTTTCAGTTGAGAAAGAGGGAGTATTTATAGATCCAAAGTGGATTCAAATTTGGGCTCCAGATAGGCGTGGCGGTGCCATCGCCCAAGGCAGGCGGTACTACCGCTTGTGCCTTCAGGTGCTGGGCGGTAAGCCCAGCACATAGGCTGCTGGGCGGTGCTACCGCCCAACATAAATCAACTTTCTGGTTTGGGCCAAAACTCGGCCCAAACCGATCGCAAACAAGGCCCAATGGACCCCTATTTGGGTTAAAAGATTAACACCTAATCCTAACCCAAATTAATATACTAACTATGAAATTAAAGACATTTCCTAAGCTATTACAAAGTCCACCAAGTCAAGACTTCTTCCGGCGTGCTTCCGGTGAACTTCCGATGGTCTCTCGACGAACCCTCGGAAACCATTCAGCGGACTCCTGGCAAGTTCCTGGACTTCACATGATCCATCCCACTTAACTTTCGGCACTCTATTTTACTTTACATCTTTATCTTCATCATAGTTAATCCTACACACAAATAAACAAACACTCTACTTCGATCTAGATAGTTATTACAACGTGAATTGACTTTCAATTGCCCGGCACATCATTGGTCGGCGCTTCGTCCGATCCTTCGGCACATCGTCCTCTCTTGCGGTCCATTGCTCAATCGATAGATGACCTCTGCAACCCCGATATCCTTAGCGCAACATGCATCTTGGCCCGATGCCCGACATACGAAGCCTTCCGCCGATTGTCGACCGAACCTCCGGCTCGACATTCAATATCTTGACATGATCACCTCCGGCACAACGTCAATTCCTCCAGCGTCAACTGTCTAATCCTGATCGATAGTAGACATGCATAACTCAAAATGTAGTTAGACCATAAATTACAATCAATTAGTTTCATCATCAAAATATGAGATTCAACAGCCTTCAACTTTCATCGTTTGCGGATTTGAGTAGCCGACTAGCGCATGTACCATAAAGTCGGTCGATTGTAGCTCTTCTTCCACATCTTCATCCTCATGTTCAAGACTCTTCTGGCTGTTCACTGATCTCTTCTTCCACTGGTTCAATCACAAGAAGTGTCCCTTTTTTACAGTGATGCTCGCGGTTCCACGGCTCATCACAATACCAACATAACCCCTTGGCAGATCGGTCTCGAAGCTCTTCTCTTGTCAACCTTTTTGGTGCAGGAGCTTGGCTAATAGTAGGGGGGGCTGAGAGCTTCGATATTGTTGGTCGGGGAGCGACCCTAGTCCTTTGGGCTTCGTGGTTCAATCGCTCCTCCTAAAGTCATACGAAAGAGATGGCTGCCATAAGCGTGTACGGTTGTCACGCTTTAACTTCTCCCCGGATCTCCGGCTTCAAGCCCTCAATAAATGTCCCCAATAACTATTTTTCAGATCAATCATGAGTTTGATTAGATAACCTTTCAAACCTAGTTTGATACTCCTGGATGGTGGTGTTGAATCTCGGATTTTGATGATGAAGTCAATTGGTGAAATATTTGTGCTAATTCTCTTTGTCAAGATAAGTGTGCAGGAACAACTACGAAGGATAGAAAACATAAAGTGATTTACCGAGGTCAAGTCCGTCGGGGATTCAAGAGTTCATCGGAAGTCCGAGAGATGTTCGGAAGTGTTGCCGGAACCATCAAAGATCGAATCAGGGACTTGCCGAAGTTTTCGGAAGTTCTTCTCAAAGATCGTCGAAGGTTCGCGGAACTCACCGGGATGATTCGGAAGCTAGCCGAAGACTCGTTGAGCTCTCCATACAATCCGGAGTATGCTGCGAGTCCACCGAAGCAATCCGAGGAAGCATCGAAGCTTGCCAAAATCTCGCCGTGAAGCTCGCGGAAGATGACTTGAAGCATGTCGGTTAAAATCACGTTTAGTTGTGTTTTGTGTTCGTAGTTAGCACATGAGTAAGGCAAGGATTTGAGGAAAGTCCTGCCTAAATTAAGTAGGGGCCAACCAGGTCTCTACTGAGCCAAGTTTAAGGCTCAAACTAGGCTCAGCCTGGTGCGGTGGAACCGCCTGGCTGGGGCGGCAGTACCGCCCCTGTTCACAGACAGGCGGTGGCACCGCCTGTCTGGGGCGGTAGCACCGCCCCTGTTCGCAGACAGGCGGTGGAACCGCCTGGTGGTAACCGCACCGATAACAATACGAGGCGGTGGAACCACTCGTGGCGTAGCACCACTGATCACGAACCGTAGCATCAGCGTGGCCGCCCACTGGTCAAAAGGATTGTGACAGGCGGTGGCACCGCCTCTGACCACCAGATCTTGGAACTCCAAATTGATTTTGAATTTGGAGCCCAATTTTGAATCCACTTTTGATCTATAAATATCCCTCCCTTTCCCAGCTGAAAGGGTAACCCTTTTGAGCAAAAAGTCTATGTCTTGAGTTCTTGAAGTGTGTTGTAAAGTCTTGTTTTTGCTAGTGTTCACCTTGTTCCTTTCCTTGAGAGATCTTGTACAAGTGTGAACATCTTGTAAAGGGTTGTAAAGGGTGTTTGATCCTTCCCTTCAAAGAGATTGCTAGTGGAAGAGTGGAGCCTCATCGTAAAGGCTTCAAGAGTGGATGTAGGTCATTTGACCGAACCACTATACATCCTTGTGTCCATGAATGTGTGAGTGCTTACATTCTTGAAGCATTTCTTTACTTTGCTGCAAGTTATTTAAGTTCATACTTATTTCCTTTACGCAAGCAATTACTTTCAAGTTCTCTTTTGTCAAATCGAGATCTTCCTACGAACGTGAGTTTTCACAAATCGGATTCAAGAATACGATTTTAATCCGCTGCACTAATTCACCCCCCCTCTTAGTGCCTTTTAGATCCTTTCAATTGGTATCAGAGCAAGGTTTGCTCTCATATTGGTTTAAAACCCAAGAGAGATGGCCTACTCCGATATGCAAGAAGGTCTCTCCATTACTCGTCCACCTATGTTTAATGGGTCGGATTATACATATTGGAAGACTCGTATGAGGATTTTTCTTATTTCCATGGACTTCGAACTTTGGAACATTGTTGAAAATGGCTTTGCAAAATCCTCTCTTCCGATGAGTGAATGGAATGAGTCAGAAAAGAAGATTTTTGCTCTCAATGCAAAGGCTATGAATGCCTTATTTTGTGCGCTTGACAAGAATGAGTTTAATCGGGTTTCTATTTGTGAATCGGCATTTGATATTTGGCGCACTCTTGAAATCACTCATGAAGGCACTAGCCGAGTGAAAGAGTCCAAAATCAACATTCTTGTGCATTCTTATGAACTATTTCGGATGAAACCAAGTGAGTCCATTGGAGACATGTACACCCGCTTTACGGATGTCATCAATGGACTAAAAGCTCTTGGTAAAGGTTTTTCGAATTTTGAATTGGTAACCAAAATTTTAAGATCCCTTCCAAAAAGTTGGGATCCAAAGGTGACGGCCATTCAAGAGGCCAAGGATCTTAAAGTATTTCCGCTTGAAGAACTTATCGGATCTCTAATGACTTATGAGATGACGTGCCATGCTCATGAAGAGCTTGAGAATACCTTTCCAAAGAACAGGAAGGATATGGCACTTAGAACACAAGAAGACCACTTGAAAGGAACATCAAGTGATGAGGACAGTGACAAAGATATTGCTCTTCTAACTCGAAAGTTTAAGAAATTTATAAGAAAGAACAAATTCAAAAATGACACAAAAGGCAAATTTGAACACAAAAAGGACCAAGTCCTTTGCTATGAATGCAAGAAGCTGGGACACTTCAAGAATGAATGCCCTCAAGCCAAGAAGAAGCAATTCAAGAAGAAAAGAGCTTTGAAGGCCACGTGGGATGATACAAGTGACTCCGAGGTTGAAGAGGCTAGCAACAAAGAGGAGGCAAACTTCGCACTAATGGCATTTGGAAAAGAGGTTAGTGAGTTACTTTATGAAGAATTATCCTTTGATGAACTTTCTATGGCTTTTCATGAGTTATTTGATGAATGTAAAACTATTAGTAAGAAGTTCAATTTGCTTAAAAAGGAGCATGCTTTGTTACAAAGTAAGTTAAATAGTCTTCAAAACCCTTCTCTACCCCCATGCTCTAAGTGTGAAGACTTAGATGCAACAAAGAGGGAGAACTTGCTACTCAAAGAGACCCTAAACAAGTTTAAGGTCGGTAGCAAGGGCTTAGACATGATTCTTGCTAACAAAGGTCACGTCGGAAATAGAAGTGGTATCGGATTTGTGAGAGGTTCTCACCAAAATCCCACCACCTTCATTAAAGGGCCTACATTGCATGTATCACCACATATGAAATGTAACTTTTGTGGCAAACGGGACATGTTGCCTACAAATATCCATTCAACAAAATTAATCCATACAAGTTGATATGGGTTCCTAAAGGAACCATAAACGATTCAATGATGAATTACAAAGTAAGTAGGTCATTTTGTAAGGCACCCAAAATCAAATGGGTACCTAAAACCATCCTCTTTGTAGACAAACTCACAAGCTAGGAGCAAGAAATGGTATCTTGATAGTGGATGCTCAAGGCACATGACCGAGATCCATCTCATTTCTCTATGCTCTCTAGCAAAGAAGAAGGATATGTCACCTTCGGAGACAACAACAAGGGTAAAATCATTGGCAAAGGAACCATAGGTAACAAATCGAATTTTTCAATTGATGATGTGCTACTAGTTGATGGTTTAAAACATAATCTTTTAAGTATTAGTCAACTATGTGATAAAGGTTATGTTGTTAGATTTGAATCTAATGTTTGCATTATTGAAAAACCCAACAACAACATATCCATGATTGCTTTAAAACAAAACAATGTCTACACCATAAATATTGATAAACTAAGTAATGAAATGTGCTTTTCGGTTTTGAATGATGATGCATGGCTTTGGCATAGGAGACTAGGCCATGTAAGCATGAAACTAATCTCTAAGATTTCATCTAGTCAAATTAGCACCACTAGACATTGCAATTGATCCACTTGGACTTATTTGGACCAATTGACATAACAAGTCTAGGGGTAGCAAATATGCCTTTGTAATTGTGGATGACTATAGTAGATACACTTGGACCTATTTCTTAGCTCATAAAAGTGATTGTTTCAAATGTTTCTCAAAATTTTGTAAACTCACTCAAATGAAAAAGGCCTTATGATTTCATCAATTCAGAGTGATCATGGAGGTGAATTTCAAAATCATGACTTCCAAAATTTTTGTGAAATAAACGGATACAATCACAACTTCTCTACTCCAAGAAATCCACAACAAAATGGAGTAGTGGAAAGAAAAAATAGAAGTTTGCAAGAAATGGCTAGAACCATGTTAAATGAATATAATTTATCTAAATACTTTTAAATGGCCGTAAATACGGCTTGCTATGTTATGAATAGAGTTCTAATGAGACCATCCCTATCTAAAACTCCGTATGAATTATGGAATGATAAAAACCCAATGTTTCTTATTTTAAAGTTTTTGGTTGTAAATGCTTTATTTTAAATGAAAAGGATGCCTTAGGAAATTGATGCAAAATCCAATGAAGGCATATTTCTTGGTTATTCTTTGGTTTCTAAGGCTTTTCGTGTTTTCAATAAAAGAACCTTACTTATTGAAGAATCAATTCATGTCGTTTTCAATGAAATTTCCGAATTCAAGAAGAAAGATTTTGATGATGATTTTGGTCTTGATAATTTGAATTTGAATGAACCTCTCCTCAAAATGACAACTTAGATGCATTTTCTTCCCAAACTTCCTTACCCAAGGAATGGAAGTACGAGATGCTCATCCCAAGGAGTTAATTATAGGAGATACATCGAAAGGGGTTCAAACTCGCTCTTCTTTCAAAAATTTTGTGCCCATGCCGCTTTTCTTTCTCAAGTTGAACAAAATGCATTGTTGATGCCCTGAAAGATGATTCTGGGTTATCGCAATGCAAGAAGAATTGAATCAATTTGAGAGGAATGAGGTGTGGAAGCTTGTTCCTAGATCCTAATGACCACTTAGTTATTGGTACTAAGTGGGTCTTTAGAAACAAGCAAGATGAATACGGTATCGTGGTTCAAACAAGGCTAGACTAGTGGCCAAAGGTTTCAACCAAGAAGAAGGTATCGATTATGAAGAGACCTTCGCTCCGTGGCTAGATTGGAAGCCATTAGGATGCTCCTTGCCTATGCTAGTAGTAAAGATTTCAAATTATTTCAAATGGATGTCAAAAGTGCATTCTTAAATGGTTTTATTTCCAAGAAGTGTATGTCGAACAACCACCCGGATTTGAAAGTTCTCTATTTCCTAATCACGTGTTTAAGCTAACTAAGGCTCTATATGGTCTAAAACAAGCCCCTAGGGCTTGGTATGAAAGGCTTAGTTATTTTTTGATTTCAAATAATTTCACTAAAGGCAAGGTTGATACTACATTGTTTATTAAACATTTTGAAAATGATTTTCTTATTGTTCAAATTTATGTTGATGATATTATTTTTTGGTCTTGTAATGAATCACTATGTGAATTATTTGCTAAGGATATGAGTGATGAATTTGAGATGAGCCTAATGGAAGAACTAAATTTCTTATTAGGACTACAAATCAAGAAACTAAGTGATGTTATATTTCTAAACCTATCAAAATACACATTGGAGTTATTAAAACGGTTTATCATGGATGGCACAAAAGATGCTAGCACTCCTATGAGCACCTCTAAATTAGATATGAATGAAAATTGACTAACTTTTGCTCAAAAACTTATAGGGGCATGATAGGTAGCCTGCTTTATCTCACTGCAACTAGACCTGACATCATGTTCAGTGTAGGGTTATGTGCAAGATTCCAAGCTAATCCTAAGCTATCTCACTTGAAAGCTGTCAAGAGAATTCTTAGATACCTTAAAGGTACCCCTAATCTTGGATTATGGTATCCAAAATCTGATAATTTTGACTTGAAAGCTTATACAGATGTGGATTTTGGTGGATGTAAAATAGATAGAAAAAGCACTTCCGGAACATGCCAATTTCTAGGACATGCACTTGCTTCTTGGACTTCCAAGAAACAAAATTCGCTTGCACTATCTACTACAAGCTGAATATATAGCTGCAAGTGCATGCTGTGTACAAAGTTATCCGGATGAAAATACACTAGAAGACTATGGAATCTACTTAAAAATATCCCTATAAAATGTGATAACACGAGTGCTATTTGTCTAACAAAAATCCAATTCAACACTCAACTAAGCACATTGACATTAGGCATCATTTTATACGTGATCATGTAAGTAGTAGAGATGTCACCCTTGAATTTGTTGATACAACTCATCAATTAGCGGACATTTTTACGAAACCCTTGAATGAGGAACAATTTGATTTTATTAGAAGGGAATTAGGCATGTTAAACTGCCCAAATAAGTAAGTTCTATTTGATGACATCTTTCCTTGAAATCATGGTTTTCATTGATTTGAGTTTGATTTTTTTTTCTTCGATTCATCGATTTGATTTTTTTTCTGATCTTATATTCATCAAATTCTTTTTGACTTCATTCCTTCTCTAAAACCATTTTTTTTAAAAAAAACAAAAAACAAAAAAAAAACCAAAAAAGGAGATGACCTGCGGATTTTGTGCTACTGGCGGTAGCACCGCCTGCTGGGGCGGTAGTACCGCCCGAACACTCCTTTAATAAGGAGTGAGTTAGGGCCGGCGGTAGAACCGCCCGAACTCACTGCCCCTTTCGGTAGAACCGCCCCAAACCCCTCACAACACCTTCTAAACTCCTTTGAACTCTCCCAAGCCTCATTTTGCTATCAATTCTTCACTCTAGAAGCCTAAGAAGGAGAACTTACCTTGTTTCAAGCTTCCTACATCTCAAGGGAAAAATCTAAGGTAAAAACAGAATTTTTCTCTTATTGTCTAGTTTCATTCCTTTCTTCAATTGATTAATTGTTCAATCCTTTCAATTGATTAATTTTACAAAACTTTAAATAGAAAAGGCTCCTAAAAGAACATCAAGAGACAAAGGAAAAGGATGGAGGTAGATTCATTTGACTCCTTGTTTAAATCACAAGAAGCTTCCTTAGATTTTCTGAATTTGGTTCTAGACCCATTCATAAGGAAAATATGTTGATTTGAATCAATTAGGGAACCTAGAACCTATCATGTGGTTTGCAGACTTAGAAGCCTTACCCATTTTGCAAATTACTGAACCTCTTTATCCACGCTTAGTTAAACTATTCTATGCTAATCTAATTGTAAATGATGATGGCTTGTCAACTTATCTTTTAGGTAATGAGATTCAAATATGTGATAATACTATATGCTCATTGATTGGCATTGTTGAAAAGAGCTAGGGTGCTACTTTAGAGGAAAGTGGGATATGGACACGCTTGGTGCCACCCACTCAAGCTTTAGAAACAGTGTTTACAAACCCAAATTTGGATATAATTCCCAAGAGTTGTGAACATTTACTACCTTTAACTCTAAAATTTTGCATCACATTCTAATTAGCATTATCATTCCTAAATAGTTTCATCATGATGAGACTGGGCCAATCGAGTTAGGTACCTTATAATCTTTGGATCATGACCCGACAATATTTTTGTTTTGGTTACCTAATCAGGCAGCACATGATAGAGGTCCTTTCTAAAGGATCAATGTTACCATATGGAGGTTTAATAACTAGACTACTGCATGCCCATAATATTAGCATTCCTCCAGATGAAGAAGCAATACAAGTGGACAGATTTAATATCATTGATGTTAAATTACTTAGGCGATTTAGGTGTATATTCGAACATGAAATAGGGGTTAGACAACCTAGGAGATGTGATATTCTTCCCCACCCGTAGATCATCCTGAAACACCAGTCCTTAGGGAAATGAATCTACTCCTCCCGATCCTTTGTTGCAGCTACATCGTGACACTTCCCGCTCCATCTTCCGACGATCCGATCATGAGAGAGTTAAATGAAGTAAAACTACAGCAACTTGAAATTTTGAAGGAAATGCGAAGATGAACCTAAAGATCGATCATATGTATAGGCATCTTGGCATTCCTCCCGAGGAGTAGCTTGTCAGTATTTCTCTTGAACGATGTAAACTTATGTTGCATCTTCTCTTGACCACTGTGAAATGATTCTCAGCTTTCTAATTAATTTCCTTTTCTACACTTATGATATTTTTCGGCCATCCTTTATTGTTACATATGAATCCCTTGTTTCTTTTTTGTTGATGACAAAGGGGGAGAAATAATATGTGATGACAGTTATAATGCTTGCATGCTTGTTATAATGCCTATTTAGGTTCTTGATATCATGTTTTTAATTATGAATACTTCATACCTACTTAACAACATCAGCTTTATCATCATGGAGATTAATTTTATTGTGTTGAATTCAAAATTGAATTCAAGCAATTTTTTTTATGGCATATAGATAGGGGGAGTTAAGAGTAACTCCATCACCATTTGATTGTCATCATCAAAAAGGGGGAGATTGTTGAATCTCGGATTTTGATGATGAAGTCAATTGGTGAAATATTTGTGCTAATTCTCTTTGTCAAGATAAGTGCAGGAACAACTACGAAGGGTAGAAAACATAAAGTGATTTACCGAGGTCAAGTCCGTCGGGATTCAAGAGTTCATCTAAGTCCGAGAGATGTTCGAAGTGTTGCCGGAACCATCAAAGATCGACCGTGACTTGCCAAGTTTTCGGAAGTTCTTCTCAAAGATCGCCGAAGGTTCGCGAACTCACCGGATGATTCGGAAGCTAGCCAAGACTCGCTGAGCTCTCCATACAATCCGAGTATGTCGAGTCCATCGAAGCAATCCGAGGGAAGCATCGAAGCTTACCAAAATCTCGCCGTGAAGCTCGCCGGAAGATGACTTGAAGCATGTCGGTTAAAATCACGTTTAGTTGTGTTTTGTGTTCGTAGTTAGCACATGAGTAAGGCAAGGATTTGAGGAAAGTCCTGCCTAAATTAAGTAGGGGCCAACCAGGTCTCTACTGAGCCAAGTTTAAGGCTCAAACTAGGCTCAGCCTGGGGCGGTGGAACCGCCACTGCGGTGGAACTGCTCGGGCGGCAGACTCGCTCACGCATGCGGTGGCACCGCTGTCGCGTAGCACCGCTGTTAGACAAAGTGGTGGAAGCTGGCCGGTAGCACCGCCCGAACAATACCGCAGGCGGTGGAACCGCCGCTGGGTGGCACCGCCTACCATCATGCGTAGCATCGCGTCGCGGTGGCACCGCTGGCACCGTGCATTTCTGGCCAAAAGGATCAAAGTGGTGGCACCGCCTCTGACCACCAGATCTTGGAACTCCAAATTGATTTTGAATTTGGAGCCCAATTTTGAATCCACTTTTGATCTATAAATACCCCTCCCTTTCCCAACTGAAAGGGTAACCCTTTTGAGCAAAAAGTCTAAGTCTTGAGTTCTTGAAGTGTGTTGTAAAGTCTTGTTTTTGCTAGTGTTCACCTTCTTCCTTTCCTTGAGAGATCTTGTACAAGTGTGAACATCTTGTAAAGGGTTGTAAAGGTGTTTGATCCTTCCCTTCAAAGAGATTGCTAGTGGAAGAGTGAGCCTCATCGTAAAGGCTTCAAGAGTGGATGTAGGTCATTTGACCGAACCACTATACATCCTTGTGTCCATGAATGTGTGAGTGCTTACATTCTTGAAGCATTTCTTTACTTTGCTGCAAGTTATTTAGTTCATACTTATTTCCTTTACGCAAGCAATTACTTTCAAGTTCTCTTTCGTCAAATCGAGATCTTCCTACGAACGTGAGTTTTCGCAAATCGGATTCAAGAATACGATTTTAATCCGCTGCACTAATTCACCCCCCCCCCTCTTAGTGCCTTTTAGATCCTTTCAGGTGGAGGTTTGATGGATCTTTGCTAGTTGTCCGTCGATGTTCTCATAATCGGTTGGTCTGAAATGGATCAGTAGTCCTTCTTTGAATTGTCACCATGAGAGGACTCCATGAGTATGTTCAAACCAATCAAACCATTGTATGACATCCCCTTCAAGATGTATAGCCGTAATTTCTACCATAGATGCATCTACGGTTTTGTGGTACCGAAAATATCGCTCCGCGCGCGAGATCCAACCAATCGGGTCTCCTTCTTCCCATCTAGGGAAGTCCACCCTCATGCGTAGATAGTGGGGATTGGTCATAGAGCCTCCCCTCTCTTAGAGGTCATCTCTTCAATCAGAGCTTTCTCCTTGATGTGATTTCTTTGGGCTCGGTGGTCGACCCAAACTAAGTTCGACAAAAAGAGTCTGAATCTTCTCCTCCATTCGTGTCTCGAAAGCTTCAAATTTAGCATCAATTGCCTCCTCGGATGCCATAGCATATGTCTCCAAATCTATAATATTAAGATCTCTTTTTTGCTGTCAGGTTAAAGATATGTATTGGTTGAGAGAAGTGATGGCTGAAAGGGTTGGTAGATTGGTGGATGTAGGCTGCGGTTTAGGCTTGTTTTGTGGCTATTTTAGGTGCAGTTTAGGGCTGCAATTTGATAGAGTTTTTGGGCTGTGATGGTAGTAGATGAAGGTTACGGAAGAGGGTTTTAGATCTATGGTAGATCGCAGCAAAGATTTGACAAAAATCAGTAGAAATTGCTGCCTATATACGTTGTCTCGTAAGAGCAAAATTATTGTCAAAGAAATAGCGGTTTCTTGATGAAATTTTTAGTGAAAACTCAGAGATTTAAGGAGGGGGTTTGATGGTAGAATCTTAGTTTAGATAACAGCAAGGATAACAAATTGGATCAAGAAATTTTGGCAGCAAAATAGTAAAGAAATCGGTGCAAGTTGCGATAGCAGAATTCTCGTTAATAAATTTCAGCAGTTTGCGACAAGAGATTGCAGCAACACACGAAATTTTTTTTTTAGGAATTCTATGATAGATCAATCATGGATGGGAGCCAAGATGATCTATGAGGTGCATAAGAAATTTCGTTCAAAAAGGATAACAATTAGATCGGTTAAAGGTAGCAACACGCGGCTGAAATTTTCTGCAATGATCCTTCATTCGCAAAGATGGTAACTTTTGCGACACAAGGAATTTGCAGGCAAGGGATAGATAGAAAAACTTCTTTTTAGTATTTTAGATGAAAAATTGTAGCAACAAAGGGTATTGGTGGTAGAAAAATACCAGATCTCTGTTGCAATTGGAGGTGGCGACTATAGATTGAATTGATCTACGTCAGGAGATGACGGTGGAGACGACGACGTCAAGAGCAATTGTGGGAATTGCTTGGATGATGGTGGGCGGCAGGGATGACAGCAAAAGCAGTAAGATTGTTGCTCTGATACCCGATGATAGAACCCCAAAGGAATTCTATGAAGATTGATCTTTGAGGGGGATCAATCCTTGGAACGGTATAGGGGTTTCACCCTCCAAGTAGCCTGGTAGCTACAATTGTAGATTGATATTTCTTGTTCTAAAGAGGTGGAGGCTACAAGCTTATATAGAGCTTCAAACCCTAGCCCTAGGGGCTGCTTCCTAAGTGAACTACCCAATTTACCCTCAACTTTAGTTAATCGACCTAGTAACAAAGAGGGCGGCGGCTAAGAGGCCCAATAGCCCAAATATAAACTCTAGCCTCTTTTCTTTATAGGATAGAGATGACTAGGTGGGATTTATTATACTCACAGGGTTTTTATTAGCTACTACTTGGTTGAGTAGGACCCAACCCTACTAGGGTCCTATCAGGAGTATGCTTAACAACTCCAATCTTTCTAAATTCTTGTGGACTGAAGCATTATAAACGGTTGTATATATATGAAACTGACTTCTAACTAAGGCTGTCCTAAAGACGCTATTTGAATTATGAAAAGGTTGGAAACTGAGTTTGTGACATATGCATATTTGGGGATGTTCGTCTGAGGTCAGGATATATAATCCACAAGAGAAAAAATTGGACTCGAGAACTATTAGTGGGTATTTCATTGTATATGCTAAAAAATCCAAAGGTTATAGGTTTTATTGTCCATCTCACAAAATTAGAATTATGGAATCAAGAAATGTTAAGTTTCTTAAGGATGGCATACTCAGTACGAGCGATCAGTTTAGGAACATAGTTTCTACACATGATCATGTAGAATCTCAACCTTCCACATCAAATGATAGATTGGTTATTATTAGTTATAGGTGCCCTACAAGCCAGTGATGACACCTGTAACATGCTGTGTCAATCTCTTTGCTCATGATCATTGGTATTTTCTGACATTATCTGGATGTATATTATGATGTCCTTAGATTTATGCAATGGGAATCAGATCATGATGAGATCACGATAATGAGACTGATTCACCTTTAAACACATATCCTAAATAATCTTGATCATAGGTAACTCGAGAGAGATATTGAGATAACTAAACAGACTGGTGTGCTGTATACCTGTCTATATGATGGAGGTGGCTTGTCTCATAGTTACTCGTGTGGGGACACTAATTATAATATAAGTGCTCATTAGAGAATAAGTTCATTAATTGATTCACTTACGGAATACTGGATAGTTAATGATACTTGTTGTTAGACAACGATTCTGTAGTCCCAGTAGTATATCGGGTCCTTAGACTTGAGACATCAAGAATGTCCTGTATGAGTACTTCACTCTTTGATACTGGACTTATAGGTTTGGAAGTTCCAGATTTAGAACAACTAGTTATTAGGAGTGGCAGCCAACCTTACGAGAGTTATTAAGTATTAATAGAGGATCATCCACTCTCGGTATCATGAGAGGAATATCCCGTATGTTTTTGCTTAGGTAAATCCCTAGCTAGGGTTATTCAAATTGAGAGAGAAAGAGTTCTATGGGAGAATCGTGAGACTCGAGTGGAAACCATATGGGCCTAACAGTACTATGCTCGATATATGGTCTTTGGGATATTAGATAGATGAGGGACTATAGGTATATGGTAATTAAAGACCTATAGGTCCAAAGGATTGGATTCCCTTGTATCATTTAGGAACTGCGGTGTAGTGGCCTAATATATTCGCAGTTGATGAGTCGAGTGAATTATTATGGAGATAATAATTTATCGAGTCTGAAGGAATTCTAATAGGTATGGCTCATGGCCTTTTCGATATTGGGCCTAGAGGGTCACACACATATGGTAGGTGTTGCAACAAGTAGTGGTTCAGATATGAGATATCTGTTAAAGCCCCTATCTTATTAGATATCCAATAAGTCCCTGAATTATTGGATCTCATGTATAAGATCCGATAAGAGTTAAAAAGAGATTATTGGGTAGAGACCTATTAATCTAAGAGGCTTGGGTAATTGGATAGAGATCCAATACCCAATAGGGCAGGATCCATTAGGGTTGACAAGGGGCCTCTATAAATAGGACAAAGCCAAAGGTTCATAGGCTAGGATTTTCTTAGTAGTCACCTCCTATTCTCCTCTCCTCAGTGAGGAGCATCTTTGCAGCCCCTATCGTATGGATCACCGCTAGAGAGGACACTTGACCTCCTTCATCCTTCCTATGGATCTGTAGGAATCTCAGGGATATATGAACTCCCTAGGTTTTATCTTTCTTACATACACAATTTTCGATTTCGCGAATTTATTTTTACGCACCGATCTTTGCACGATGATGAAACCTTTTCATGAAAATCTAGGATTTTATTTTATTTTTGTTCTTCTGCTATGCATGTGATGTCACTCCTAGATTTCCCAACAATGGTATCAGAGCTAGGTTGTTTGTGCAAATATCGGATATTAATTATGTGTGTTGTGATTTAAAGAGACTTTTGATGTCAAAATCATTAATGCAAAAGCAAAAAAGAGCAACAATTATTGCTATCCTTGCTGCCCTCGCTTGGCTGCCATATGCATGCAAATGGCCTACGGCCCCCTGCCCGTTGTTGCCCTTGCTACCCTTGCTTGGCTACCATCTGCATGCAGACGGCCAGTGGGCCATAGGCAAGCAGCCATAGTGGCGGCACCTGTTTGCCTATGCGGCGGCCTATGCAGCACTGCTAAGCGAGCAATGCTCGTGGCGAAGCACCCACATGGGTGGGGTGCCGTGGTAGAAACACCCGCGGGGGCGATCTTTGCCGGTAGAGGCTCGCCGCAAGGGCGGCTGCATGAGGATAGTCACCGTGCGCGTAGAGGTTGTCCGGCGATGCAATGCAGAAACAAAGGGGATTAGGTTTTTGGGCAAAAGATGATTATACCCCTTAGAATTTTAGAAATTTTGAGATATATCCTTTTGTATCTAAATTACCAAAATACCCTTTATAATTCAGAAAATTTCTCACATATCCCTAATTTTGAAAAAATATTAGTTAATTAAAAGGTTTAAATAATTATTATTATTTATCTAGTAGTCCTATATGATGATGATGTGTACATGTGATGTATAATGTGGACGAATGATCATGGACCGTGTGATGTATGTGTACATGTAATAATTATTATTAGGGCCTACGAGCCTCTATTTTTCTCGTTTATTGTCAGGCCTGCATGTCTGTAATTATGTTGTAATTATACGAGGAGGCACAGCGAGAGTGTGGAAACTATAGTAGGACCCACGAGGTCGAGACGAACGATCGCGATGCATAGAGATGCACTGAGATGCCGATGGAACCGACGAGTATGAGATAGATGATCAAAGGGCATAGAGATGCACCGCTACACACACAGATCTTGATATAAGTGATTGGGCCCACTGGCTTGGGCTTGATCACATTAAGATATGGTCTATGATCATTTGGTATGATTACTCATGTGATGTGTAATTGCTTATATACCTGCTAGATATATATATTTGCATGCGATGTAGATATATATTAAATATGCATATGTATGACACGCCATGTTGGGAGATCAAATAAAAAATCTCCTATATCAATAATATTAAGTCGGTAAACATCAATTAGATTGACCCACATGACCTTCCATCGTTATAAGTAGGAACCGACTCCCGGTGTAAGTTGAGTTGGTCGAGTTCCTCGAGGCTCACTTATATCACGATTTGCTATCTTACCTATGACATAGAGATGTTACCAGTGACCTAAGGACATTGTATACTTGGTCGAGTCCCTCGAGGGTATATAATCGAATCAGACTTACCTTGTAACGATGGTGATGACTTAATCGAACATCATGGTTGGTTGAGTCTCTCGAGGCCATAGTGGTTCGGAGGTTGAACAGGATGGGAATCATAAAGAGTTGTGATCTACTAGTCCTATGTGCCCTGTAAGCCAATCACATGAGTGATGGCACTTGTGACTTGATATGCACTCTTTCTCTTTGTTTATTATTAGGCATTTTATCACTTTATCTTGCGTGTTGCATATATTGTGATGTCCTTGGATCTATGCAATGGGAATCGGATCGTGATGAGATACCGATAATGAGACCGATTCACCTTTAAACATAGACCCTAAATAATCCTGGTCATAGATAACTCGAGAGGGACATCGAGATAATCGGATAGACTAGCGTGTTGTATTGAATCTTAGATTTTGATGATAAAACTAATTAATTATGTTTTGTGATCTAACTGCATTTTGAGTTACGCAGGTCTACTATCGATCAGGATTAGATAATTGACGCTGGAGGAATTAACGTTGCGTTGGAAGTGATCACATTAGTATATTGGATGTCGAGCCGGAGGTTCGGTCGACAATCAGTAGAAGGCTTCGTACGTCAGGCATTGGGCCAAGAAGAGCGTGTTGCACCAAGGATATCGGGGTTGCGGAGGTCAACCGCCGATTGGGCAATGGATTACTAGAGAGGACTATGTGCCGAAGAATCGGATGAAGCGCCGATAAGCCAATGACGTGCCAAGCAATTGAATGTCAATTCACGTTGTAATAATTGTCTAGATCGAAGTAGAGTTTTGGTTTATGTGTACAGGATTAACTACGATGATGATGAAGATGTAAAGCGAAACAAAGTGCCGGAAGACAAGTGGGATGGATCATTGGGAGTTCAAGAATTCGACGGAAGTTCGAAGATTCGTTGGGAGTGTTGTCGGAATCGGCCGAGAATGAGTAGAGAGCTTGCCGAAGGGTTTTCGGAAGTTCACTGGAAGGTTCGTCAAAAGTTCACGGAGCTTGCCAAGAAAGATCGGAGCTTGCCAATGAAGCTCATTGGAACTCGTCAAGATCATCGTGAAGTCCGGGAGCTTGCCGGGAGTCCGCAGAATGGTTTCCGAGGGTTCGTTAGAAGACCGCCGGAAGTTTGCCAAAAGCTTGTCGAAAGAAGTCTTGTCTTATGGACTTTTTAATAGCTTAAAAAATATCTTTAAAATTCGTAGTTAGCACATAATTCGGTTTAGGATTAGGTGTTAATCCTATAAACAAAATTTAGGCCAATTCGGACTTCATTTGGATCGGTTTTGACCGAGTTTTCAGCCTAAACCAATGTGCTGAAATGACCTAGGCGGTGGCACCGCCCAGTGGTCGAACCTTAGGCAGTGGAACCGCCCTAGGCTGGCGGTGGCATCGCCTAGCACCCGAGGGCACCAGCGGTGGCACCGCCCGGTACCGCCAGAATCGGGAAAACCGAGGCACTTCAAATTTGGGCTCCAAATTTGAATCCTCTTAAGGCCTATAAATACCCCACTCATTCAGAGTTTAGAAGGTGTCTAGAACTGTAAAAAAGAAGGGGGAAACTCTCTTGAAAGTGTTCAAAATCTTCCCTCTTAGTTTGAAGTATGTTCTAGTCCAAGAGAAGGTAAAAGGCTTTGTAAGGGTTATCTCCTAAGCCCGTCAAAAGGAGAGGTGCTGTAAGGGAGTTCATCCTCACCCGTTGGAAGGAGGATAGCTAGTGGAAAAGCCAGTGGCTTCAAGTGAAGAGGAATCGGGAGTGGACGTAGGTCGCATGACCGAACCACTATAAATCGGTTTGCATTTACTTTCTCGCAACTTACTTTGCTGCAAACCATCTTCATTTGCTGCCTTACTTACTCAACTTCCTCTTCATCTTCTTATGTATGCTTTAAAGTTAAAACGCAATCAAATTAGTTTCAAATGAAATATTGCTTTCATCGTACGAAGTTTCCGAAGTTGGTTTAAATTCCCGAAAGTTTATTGTTCTTTACCGCTGCACTAATTCACGCCCCCCCCCCCCCTCTCTTAGTGCTGCTAGATCCTTAATAATTGGTATTAGAGCCACGTTCTTTCTCTTTCAGATTTACACCTATAAGAAATGACTCTTCATGGTTTTCAAGAGGGTTTTTCGGTTTTTCGTCCATCGTTCTTTAACGATTCAGACTACACATATTGGAAAACTCGAATGAGAGTTTTCTTGATTTCTCTCGATTTAAACTTATGGAACATCATTGAAAATGGATTTCAACTTCTCTCTAAACCGATGAACAAATGGTCGGACTTAGAGAAAAAATATTTTTCTTTGAATGCAAAGGCTATGAATGCCTTATTTTGTGCTTTGGACAAGAATGAGTTCAATCGAATTTCTATGTGCGAAACAGTTTTTGACATTTGGCGAACACTTGAAATCACACATGAGGGAACTAGTAGAGTTAAAGACTCAAAAGTAAACCTCTTATTGCATGATTTTGAGCTCTTCCAAATGACACCAAGCGAATCTATCGACGACATGTATACTCAGTTCACGGATGTCGTCAATAGTCTAAGAGCTCTTGGTAAATCTTTTTCGGATTTTGAATTCGTAAGCAAGATCTTAAGATCCCTTCCAAAAAGGTGAGATCCTAAAGTAACCGTAATACAAGAATCTAGAAATCTAAATGACCTTCTGATTGAAGAACAAATTGGCTCACTAATGACATATGAAATGAGCCTCTTGGAATATCTTGAACATGATGAACATATGAACCATCTTCTAAAGAACAAGAAGGTTTTGGAACTCTGAACTATGAAATGCCACTTGAGTGATGACTCAAGTGATGAGGACAATGAAGAGGACATTGAACTTTTAATGAATCTTAATAAGTTCATTAAATAAAAATCTAAAATGAAAAAATAAACTTGAACGGAGGATGAGACCAAAGAAGAAGAAGGCTTGCAAAGAAAAATCAAGTAAAGAAGAGGTAAAATGGGCTTTGACGGTTTTCGATAATGAGGTAAGAAACTCACCCAAGTTGCTTTTACCTTATTTTGAAATTACATGATGCTTTTTATGAATGCTTAACTTAGTTAGTAGTTTTTTTTTTCTTATATTTTTGGAAATTAAAACAAATTGTTTTAAAAAATTATGCTATGCTTTTCCTTCTAGCATATTTGAAAAATTATAAAAATGATCATGAAAAACTATATTGTTAAAGTTTCATGCATGTTATGATTCAAAACTTTGAATGATTATGAATGATGATTATTTAGTTTATGATTTCCATATCATATTTTGATGCATGGTTTAACACAAAAGTTAATTAGCATGATTATGTTTAAAAGGGTTAATCCATGATTGTGTACTTCGGTTTTCATGCAATGAGGATTTGAAATAATGTTGATTTAAAAATGTCTATCTTGGATTAATGTCTTTTAATCCTTTTCATGATGAAGTTTTTAGATGATGCATGTCTTCATGAAATCAATTGCAAAACTAAAAGACCTAACCCACAAAATTTCAAAATGAAAGAAATGTGGTTTTGATTTTTCCTTGTGTTATATTTGGACTTAATGGTTTTCATGATGAAAATTATTTTTCAGATTTTTAAAATAATGTATGATTTTAGCAAAAGTTTGAGCATTGATCATCTTGTTATAACAAATGAATGAAAGAATTAAAATGATTTTGATGATGCATCATGAAAACATGCTTAATGATTGTATCATACTTGATGACTTGAAATCTCATATTTTGAAATAATATATTCATAATGAATCCATGAATCTTGATGATTTTCATATCACTTTTTGGCTTTAAACTTGATACATATCTTTCATGCAAAAAGTTTTTGGGCATGCTTATGTGAAATCTTACTTGATAATGAAAATGCTCCATACGTATGATCATGATAAATTCATGAATCTTGATGATTTTATATTGCTTTTGATTTCAAACAAGATGCATGATTTTTGACACAAAAAATTAATAGCATGTTTCAAGATAATGCTTGCACACCAAATATGATTAAAAGATAGAAGCAAGCATATTGATGATTTCGTTTTTACATGAAAATTTGAACATGCTTATATAAGATCAACCACATAAAATAAAATACAAAAGTTAAAAATATTTTAATCATGATGTTTTATTTTTGATGTATTTGGTCTTAACGGTTTTTATGACAAAACTTACGTCTTGCTTTGAAATATTGATACATGCTCACATGTAATCAATTTATGTTGCTCTTATTAAAATTTTCGAATGAAAGATTTTGATGCATTTGATCTTGATGGGTTTAATGACAAACTTGTATTTTGAATTTATATAATGATGGGTTCCATATAAATGTTTGAACATACATTATGAAATCATCATTGATAATAATGAAATGAAAATAGTAAAAGTTTGTTGACATGCTTAATGATTTTATGATATCATGAGGACTTGAAGTTGTTATATCTTGATGACAAACTCATGTTTCGGTTTTAAAATTTGATACTCATATTTTGAAACATGAGTACACTTATATGAAATAAACAACTTAAAATGAAACACATTATCATGATATTTTGAATCTCATGTCTTGGAATAATATGTTATATTTTTACCTTAACAATTTTTATGATAAAGTTTGTCTTTCGATTTTGATGAATCAATGTGAATTTTTTGAATCAAATCTTTTAGAAAATGCACATACTTAATGTGATTTGACTTAATGATCATTATGACGAAATTTGCCTTTTCATCTTGAATGTTGACATTTTGTTTTAAGGCAAAGGCATGCTTATAAGAAGCAAATCATATGAATAGAAATTTACACGAACGAAATGCAATCCTCTATCTTTTCGATTCTTCAATAAATCTATGCTTATCATATATGAATTTATTGAATGTGATTTTTGAGGATGATTTTAGATTTAAAAAATGCTTGATTCATATTTATGACATAAGATACATTTTAAATATAAATCATGCTCTATCTCCCTTAATTCATTTTATTCTCCTATAATTCCTTTTTACTTATTAAAAAGGAGAACCTTCCAAATGAATCATGTTTGATAATTTGTGTTATGAGATTTAGCCTTTATGTCTTGAACATTTATGCTTATTTTTATTTGACATAAAAGGACAAAGGCATGTTTATATGAAATCAATGTAAATCACTAAAAGAGAAATGTATATTTCTTTAACATCTCTCTTTCTCTAAAGTATTGGATGTTTCAAATAAAATACAAGTGACAAATTCATTTATGATATTTTGTGAATCACTTAAATTATGAATAAGATTTTGATTTCATGCTTTTCTCATCTTATCGAGATTAATGATTTCATAATATCTTAAGAATCTCATAAATTATAAAAGTGATTTCGATGAATTGATTATGAGTTGATAAATTGAACTAGAATGAGTTTTATTTATATCGAGATCTTGATAACTTGAGTTTTTCAAGACCTCTTACTTTATACTATGATTCTCCCATGTCATTGAAGAGAAATTCAAATGAATCATAAGTTATTTTCTCTTGACTTATTGATACTCAACTTGAGAAAATGTGTTTTGAATGTTGAAACATTACATGTGTAATTTGAAATTTTCTCTCATGTTTCAATACCACTTTGTATGCTTCATGACTTGATGATTGAAATATTGATGTAGACTTTTGATGTATCACTTGTCATGATTAATGCAAATTGCTAGCATTTTAAATCTCGAAAATAATTTTGATTTGATTATGGGTTTCAAGTTGTCAAATTATTTTGAATGAGATATTTTCAAGTGAATCATGAACTCTCTCTTAAATTCTTGACTTGAGATATTTTTTTTTACAAATTGAAATACTTTCCTCTATGATTGCTTCCTTTTTCATTTACTAAAGATGAAAACAATTCAAGTCTTGATATATTGATATTTGATATTTGAAATTTCTCATGAAATGTGATCTTAATGAGAATTCCTATGCATAAATCAAGTTTTCCTTTGTGCTATCAATTCTCAAATGAATCATGTTCTTCTTGAGCCTTGATATTATATCCTAGAAGTGACATGATTTCTTTGCCTTGTGTGGCAAATTGAATATTTGATATAAATTAATTTTCTTTATGATGAATCATGAATCATGACTTGATCTATGATTTTGATATATTTTTATCATGATCCTTGATTGTATAATTCTTTTACGCTATTCAAAAGATTTGTCAAATGAATCATGTCCTTAAATATTTCTTGATATCATGACATGATTTCTTTATATAGCTTGAAATTTTTTAGCAATTGAGTCCTCCACTTCTATTTGACAATGACAAAGGGGGAGCTAGCTTGTTGAATTAATATTCATGACTTGAATGTTGATGATTGAAAATTTGATGAAAAAGAAATGTGCTTAATGATTGAATCATTGATTTATTCTTTTATCATGGCTTAAAAATGAATGAAAAGAAAATATATTAGCACTTGTAATCATGACTTGATCCATTATATTGATATATTTGTATCATGATTTGAAGATTGATGTTTTTTTATGCAAACTTATGTGAAAAGTTTATATCATCATATTTGATCCTCCCTTTCTTTTTGACATTGATAAAGGGGGAGAAAGTTTATTGCTAGCTTGCATGAAAAATTTACTAGCTCATTCAATAGGAAGAAATTTGCTATCTTGCTTGCCTACAAAAGAGGAAAAAAACTTGCTATCTTGAAATATCAAAAATTGTTATCTTACAAATTTAAGAAAAGCAAAGTGCAACATTGCACAAGAAGCAAGTAAAACTTGTCATGCTTGAACTTAAATCTTGCTATGATTGAATGATGTATTGCAAATCTATGCTTAAATATTATATGATGTGATTAATAGCTAGTATGATTATAAAATTTGTATATCATTTTAAACTAGCTATGATGCAACTTCTCCTTTTTGTTGATGACATAGGGGGAGAAGTAGATTGATGACTTCATACATTGTATTGAATATTTTATATATTTGTATGATGTTTTGATAATTCTCATATTATGTGATGAATGTTGCTTGGATTTGAGATAATCCAAGTGTTTCTATCAATGGCATATTGATAGGGGGAGTTTGGTTAAACTCCGGGGAGTTATGGTTAACTCCGTCAGTCATCAATTAGTTATCATCATCAAAAAGGGGGAGATTGTTGAATCTCGGATTTTGATGATGAAACTAATTGATTGTGTTCTGTGATCTAACTGCGTTTTGAGTTATGCAGGTCTACTATCGATCAGGATTAGATAATTGATATTGGAGGAATTGATGTTGTGCTGGAAGTGATCACGTTAGTATATTGGATGTCGAGCCGGAGGTTCAGTCGACAATCGGTAGAAGGCTTTGTACATTAGGCATCGGGCCAAGAAGAGCATGTTGCGCCAAGGATATCAGGGTTACGGAGGTCAACCATCGATTAGGCAATGGATCGCTAGAGAGGACTATGTGTTGAAGAATCGAACGAAGCGCCGATAAGCCAATGACGTGCCGGGCAACTGAATGTTAATTCACGTTGTAATAATTGTCTAGATCGAAGTAGAGTTTTGGTTTATGTGTACAGGATTAACTACGATGATGATGAAGACATAAAGCGAAACAAAGTGCCAGAAGACAAGTGAGATGGATCGTTGGGAGTTCGAGAGTTCGACGGAAGTCCGAAGATTCGTTGGGAGTATTGCCGGAACCGGCCGAGAACGAGAAGGGAGCTTGCCGAAGTGTTTTCGAAAGTTCGCCAAAAGGTTCATCGGAAGTTCACGGAGCTTGCCAAGAAAGATCGGAGCTTACCAATGAAGCTCATTGAAACTCGCCAAGATCATCGTGAAGTTCAGGATCTTGCCGGGAGTCCGCAGAATGGTTTCCGAGGGTTCGTCGGAAGACCGCCGGAAGTTCGCCGAAAGCTTGCCGAAAGAAGTCTTATCTTATGGACTTTGTAAAAGCTTAGAAAATGTCTTTAAAATTCATAGTTAGCACATAATTTGGTTTAGGATTAAGTGTTAATCCTATAAACCAAATTTGGGCCAATTCGAACTTCATTTGGACTAGTTTCGGTCGAGTTTTCGGCCCAAACCAGTGTATTGAAATGACTTGGGTAGTGGCACCACCAAGTGGCCAAACCTTGGGTGGTGGAACCGCCCCAGGCTGGCAGTGGCACCGTTGGATGGGCGGTGGCACCGCTCAATACCACCAGAATCAGGAAAACCGAGGCACTTCAAATTTGGGCTCTAAATTTGGGCTCCAAATTTGAATCCTCTTGAGGCCTATAAATGCCCCACTCATTCAGAGTTTAGAGGGTGTCTAGAACTGAAGAAAAAGAAGGGGGAAACTCTCTTGAAAGTGTTCAAAATCTTTCCTCTTAGTTTGAAGTGTGTTCTAGTCCAAGAGAGGGTGAAAGACTTTGTAAGGGTTATCTCCTAAGCCCGTCAAAAGGAGAGGTACTGTAAGAGAGTTCATCCTCGCCCGTTGGAAGGAGGATAGCTAGTGGAAAAACCAGTGGCCTCAAGTGAAGAGAAATCGGGAGTGGACGTAGGTCGTATGACTGAACCACTATAAATCAGTTTGCATTTACTTTCTCGCAACTTACTATGCTGCAAACCATCTTCATTTGCTACCTTACTTACTCAACTTCCTCTACATCTTCTTACATATGCTTTAAAGTTAAAACGCAATCAAATCGGTTTCAAACAAAACGTTGCTTTCATCGTACGAAGTTTTCGAAGTTGGTTTAAATCCCCGAAATTTTATCGTTCTTTACTGCTGCACTAATTCACCCCCCCCCCCTCTTAGTGCCACTTGATCCTTAACATATTGTATACTCATCCATATGATGGAAGTGGCTGGTCTCATAGCTACTCGTGTGGGGATACTAAGGGCACAGTGCAGGTGCTCACTGGGGAATGAGTTCACTGATTGATCCGCCTACGGAATGCTGGATAGTTATTGATACCTCACATCAGACAACGATTCCGTAGTCCCAGTAGTGTATCTGGTCCTTAGACTTGAGACACCAAGAATGTCTTGTATGAGTACTCCACTCTTTGATACCAGACTTATAGGTTTGAAAAGTTTCAGATCTAGTACAACCGGTTATTGGGAGTGGTAACCAACCTTACGAGGGCTATTGAGTGTCAATAGAGGATTATCCACTCTCGATATCATGAGAGGAATATCCCATGTATTCTTGCTCGAACAAATCCTTGGCCAAGGTTATTCAGATTGAGAGAGAAAGAGTTCTCCGGGAGAATCCGACAAGAGCAAGGCTTGATGAGAGACCATATGGGCCTGACAGCACCATGCCCGATATAGGGTCTTTGGGATATTAGTTGGATGAGGGACTATAAATACATGGTAACTGAGGACAAATAGGTCCAAAGGATTGGATTCCCCTGTATCGTGTGGGGGCTGTGGCGTAGTGGCCTAGTACATCCGCAGTCGATGAGTTGGGTGAATTATTATAGAGATACTAATTCACTAAGTCAGAAGGAGTTCTGACAAGTATGACTCACGGCCAACTCGATATTGGACCTAGAGGGTCACACACATATGGTAGGTGTTGCGATGAGTGGAGGTTCGGATATGAGATATCCACTGGAGCTCTTATCTTATTGGATATCCATTAAGCCCCTAAATTATTGGATCCTATGATGAGATCCAATAATTGCTAATAAGAGATTATTGGGTAGAGACCCACTAATCCAAGAGGCTTGGGTAATTGGATGGAGATCCAATACCCAACAGGGCAAGATCTATTAGGGTTTACAGGGGGCCTCTATAAATAAGAGGGAACCAAAGCTCTATAGGCTGAGAGTTCTTTTTGGTGGCCACCTCTTATTCTTCTCTCCCTAGAGAGGTGCATCATCGCAGTCCATGCCGTGTGGATACCACTAAAGAGGAGGATGCTTGACCTCCTTTATCCTTCCTATAGATCTATAGGGATTTAGGGATATACGATCTTCTTAGGTACTTTCTTTTACACATGCGTTTTCGCGAATTTATTTTTGACGCACCTATCTTTGCACGATGACAGAATCTTTCTATGAGAAATCTGTGATTTTGTTTTTTGATCTTCCACTGCGCATAAGATGTCACCTCATAGGATTTCCCAATAGTGGTATCAGAGCTAGGTTGTTCATGCAAAGATCGGATCTTAAACTGTGTGTGTTGTGATTTAGAACAGTTTTTTCGTCAAAATCGTTGATGCAAAAGGTGAGGAAGGGCACCAAGTGTTGCTGCCTTTGCTGCCCTCGCACAGCAGTCACAAGGTTGCTTGCTGCCTTGCTGCCTGCAACGGTAGCGGCGATGGCGACCACGTGCAAGGAGCCCGCAAACAAGCTACGGGCAGCGACAGGTGGCCGACGACCTGTTGCTTACCTACGAGGCAGCGGCACTGGCGAGGTCCCTGCAGGCGGCACTCGCGACGATAACGTTGCCTGTGGGGCAGCAGCTCTCGCCGGCGGGGCAACGACGCTCGCCCACGAGCAAAAGCGCCCGCTGTGGCGGTGCCCGCCGCAAGCAGGGGCGACGCGCCCACGAGTAGTAGCCGCCGTCTGTAGGGTGGCGGCAGCCACAATGCCGCAATGTAGTAGGCATAAGAGGGATTAGGGTTTTTGAGAAAAAGGTATTTTTTCCCCTTGAAATTTCAGAAATTTTGATTTCTGTCCCTTTTGACAAAATGACCAAAATAGCCCTCAAAATTTAAAAAATTCTCTAAATATCCCTATTTTCAAATATATATATATATATATATATGTTAATTAAATAATTTAATTAACTATTATTATTTATCTAGTAGTCCTATAAAATAACATATACATGTGATGTATAATGTGGACAGATGATCATAAACTTATGATGTGATGTGTGTACATGTGATTATTATTATTGGGGCCTGTGAGCCTCTATTTTACTTGTTTATTGTCGGGCTTACGTGCCCATAATTATGATGTAATTATATGAGAAGGCACAGCGGTAGCGGGACCCACGAGGTCAAGACGGACGATCCGACGCATAGAGATGCGTTGAGATGCCGACATAACCGACGAAGCAAGAAGGACGATCATAGGGCATGAAGATGCGCCGAAACACACATAGAACTTAATATGAGTGATTGGGCTCACTGGCTCAGGCCTGATTACATTAGGATGTGGTCCATGATCATTTGGTGTGATTCCTCAAGTGATATGTTATTGATTCTACACCTACTAGATATATATATATATATATATATATATATATATATATATATATATATATTTGCATGTGATCTAGATATATATTAAATATGCATGTGTGTGACACATTTTGTTAGAAGACCAAATCAAAATCCCCTCTATTAATAATATTAAGTCGGTAAACATGAGGCAGTTAGATTGACCCATGTGGCCTTCCATCATTATAGGTAGGAACCGATTCCCGGTGTAGGTTGAGTTGGTCAAGTCCCTTGAGACTCACCTATATCGCGTTTTGCTATCTTATGTACGACATAGAGATGTCACCAATGACCTGAAGATATGGTATGCTTAGTCGAGTCCCTCAAGAGTATATCATCGAATCAGACTCATCTTGTAACGATAGTGATGACTTAACCGAACATCATGGTTAGTCGAGTCCCTCGAGGCCATGATGGTTTGGAGGTCGAACAGGATGGGAATCACAAGGAGTTGTGATTGGCAAGAGTTGCCTACCTTTACGGGCTTAACATGATTGGTCAAGTCCCTCGAGGTTACGTTAAGACACCGTTTGGATCCCGATCCCTACTAGAGATCCATCGGGGGTCTCCAATTTATATACCGGAGGGTGTTGTGTGTCTCATGAAAAAATTAATGGGAGTACATTAAGATAGAAGTCCTTATCTTAATTGATTAATTTTTGTAAAGTCTGCATATTATTTATTTCTACTACATCTTTTCGCTACATCTTTAATTTTAGAAAAATATCGCTTTCAAAACCTTTACGTGGCATACTTGATGCAAACCGCCTCAATGGTCCAAATTATACGGATTGAATTCGCAATATGAGAATCATTCTCATGACGGAGAAAATCACGTATGTCCTTGATACAGTGATCCCTACGCTCGACGAAGGGGTAAGTGAGGATGAGATCGCTTGTTATATGAAGTACATAGATAATTCCACTCTTTCTCAGTGTTATATGTTGGCCTCTATGACTACTGAGTTACAAAGACAATATGAAAATATGGATGCTAATTCCATACTCCTACATCTCCATAAACTATTTGTGGAACAGGGAAGAACTCAGCGATATGAGATATCAAAGAATTTTTTTCATGTTAGGATGATTGAGGAGACACCGGTTCAGAATCATATCCTTAAGATGATTGAGTGGATCGAGAAACTCATAGGTCTATGAATGATCCTAGATGATGATTTGTGTGTGGATCTTGTGCTTCAGTTCCTACCATATTCCTTTTCTCAGTTCATAATAAATTTTAATATGAACAAATTTGAGGTGACCCTCCCAAAGCTTCTCAATATGTTGAGAGAAGTAGAGAGCATCATCAAGAAAGAAAAGCTAGTTCTCTATGCTGGTGAGACCAGAAGGAAAAGGAAGGTTGAGAAGTCCCTTAAGAAGGGCAAAGGCAAAATAGGTAAGGCAAAGGTTGCCAAGAAAGACCCAATAAAGGACAAAGGCCAGTGCTTCCACTACAGCAAAGATGGGCACTGGAAGAGGAACTACAAAGAGTACCTTGCAAAGAGGGCAAAATAGAAGTTTGGAGAAGCTTCAGGTACATTCATGATTAGTCTCCATTTGTTAGAATCTTATGATAACACATGGGTATTGGATACCGGGAGTGCTTATCATATCTGTAATTTGTTGTAAGTTCTAGCAGGACCTAGGAGATTGAAGAGAAGTGAGATGGGCCTTAAGATGGGCAATGGAGCAAAGGTTGCTGTAGTGGCTGTTGGCAAGGTCACCTTACATCTGCCTGATTGAGCTATTATTGCATTAGATGCATGCTATTATGTTTCTTCTATTATCAAAAATATTATTTCCATTTCATGTTTGACAGTTAGTGGATATAAATTAGTTTTTGAGAACAATGATTATTCAATAATATTAGATGATAAGATCATTACGAGAGGAATATTGCATAATGATTTATTTATACTAGATATAGCTCCACATATCATGAGTGTAAGTGAGTCTAAGAGGAAATGAGAAGAGGTGAACAATGCATATCTGTGGCATTATAGGCTAGGTCATATCCATGAGGGAAGTATTCAAAAATTACTAAAGAATGGATATCTAGATCCATTTGACTATGACTCATATGTGTTGAATCTCGGATTTTGATGATGAAGTCAATTGATGGTTATTTGATCTAATCCATTTTTTAGATAAGTGTGCAGGATTAACTATGATAGAGCAAATTACCGGAGTCAAGTTGTTGGAAGTTCAAGAGTCCATCGGAAGTTCGAAGGATCATCGAAAGTGCTGCCGGAGCCAACCGAGATGAAATCGGGGATTTGCCGAAGGTTTCGGAAGTTCATCGAAAAGATCGTCGGAGGTTCGCAAAGATCATCGAGAAGGTTCGGAAGGGTGTCAAAGACTCGTTGAACTCGCCATAGAATCCAGGAGCTTGTTGGGAATCCGCCGGAAGGAATCCGAGGGAGTGTCGGAAGTCCGTCGGAAGATCGTCAGAAAGCTCTTCGGAAGATAACTTGATGGTATCGGTTTAATTTGACTTCAAAAGTTCATACTTAGCACTTAATTAGGGTATAGACTAAGTGTTAATCCTGTCTAGACTTGTATTGGGCTAATTGGGCTTTTAATGGGCTATATTGGGCCAAAGGTTAGGCCCATATAGTTTCTGGCAAGGACCCAGGTAGTAGCACCGCCTGTTGACCGCAGGCTAGGCGGTAGTGTCACGTCCCTCCGAATTTTAATCTCGTTCAGGAGGTGTGACCCTATCTTAAAATATCCATAACATTAAAATTTTAAGAACAATTTAATCCAGGATCCATTCTAACAATTTGAGGATACTAAGAACCATTCAAGTCAATATTTAAACCCTTAAATTCACAATTCGTAAACCTGTACAGTTTCATAAATCATACTCCACTTCATTCATTGATTCATAAAGTCCAAAATTAACTCAACTAAACAACATCCACATCATAAATCCACAAGTGTGGGAAATCCATATAATCTCAAAACCAACTTTTACCATTAGTTCATATGGTTATACAAATTAAACTTAACATTCCAAATCCTAACAGAGAGATTCTTTAACATTTACAAAACACATAAATTCAGATTTATCATAAACATTTCCTTAAGCACAAAGTATTCTTGTACAACAAAACTTATCAACCATTAAAGCTCAAGCCAAAATCTTCTAGCATTCCTTCCTCAAAATTTTAGCGTGTGACAAGCTAACCTGAAAAAAAAGGGTTATATAACAACGGAGTGAGCTACAAAGCTCAGCAAGTGGCAAGCAAATCCAGAACAAAAGAAGAATAGCTTCAAATAAACTTAGTGTCCAAATGCAAGGTAGAGATACAAGAATTCATAGATGTAGGCTCATTAGATACAAAGGCAATAAAGAGGAATTAGAACTCATCAGATGATGTAAATAGTATTTCGGAGCATATCAATTGACACAAGAACCATTTCAGAATATATCAAGGGATAAGAAGCATTTCGGAATATATCAATAGTAGAAGAAACATTTCGGAACATATTAATGGTGGAAGAATCATTTCGGAGCATATCAAATGACAACTGAACCATTTCTGAGCATATCAAATAGCATATGGAATGGTTTCAGAACATATTTCAAAGGATAACAATGGCATATGAGATATCTCAAAGCATATCAGAAGAACAAATAATAAACAGAAGCTCAAATGCCATATCTAATGTACATTCATTTCATTCTCATCCAAAGTGAACATATAAACACATAAGCAATGCTTTGGATATCATATCAAAAACACAAAGGGTGTAGTGAGATCTCAAATAATCCCTTTACCATTTCTAGCAAAGGTCCAAATAATCCCTTTACCATTTCTAGCAAAGGTCCAAATAATCCCTTTACTATTTCTGGCAAAGGTCCAAATCATCCCACATGACAATAGAGTACAAAAGAGTAGTATAAACAATAACATTGACACATATCGGAAGCACATGCGGAACAACGAAAATATGTGTGTGCCTTTACAAAACAAGGTAGTGCCAACATGAACATTACATAATAGATTTCAAGTATACAAACAAATTTTAGGATAAACAATACAAGAATTGTAAAGGACTAATATAAAGCTCAACAGAAGAAGAATTTAGCAGAAGTTAGATTTCCAATAGGATGAAACTTGAATAGGCAAAACTCAACTAAATTTCAGGTCTGATAGAAATTGAGTGGTACATTTCCTGAATTGTTTGAGTGACCAAATATACTCCAATTTGCTCATAATAGGTTTTATTGGAAATCTGTATTAAACTATTTTCAGATGAACTCAGATTTGTAAATTTTTGAGTTCCTAACAGGAAGTTACAACAAATAGAGTAAAGAAAGGTCAGAATTGATCATCTCTGTTTTGCAGAATTGGTAGAATCAATTTAAACAAATGTTTCAGAGGGCAAACATATATCAAAATTTCCAAATTAGATGTTAAAAGAAAGATACACGAATATAATTTCTAAAGAATGAAATTTTGTATAATTCAGAATTTTCTTCAGAGAGTTATGAGCCATTTAGTAACAGAAGGTTAGGAGCTGTAGTATCTGTTTCACCGAAAATATGAGGTCTTTTCATTCATATATTTGGATAGGTAAATTTACTCTAAATCTTTCAATTTTTATATCAAATGAAAGCTATATAAGTCTTCTTTCCTATGAAAAAGGTTTTTCCTCAGTCAGAATTTGGTGCAAAATGTTATGGTCACAAGAGTACTAAAAGGTCAAAATCTGAAAAATTCCAGATTCAACATTTAGATTCCAAACAATAGATATATCAGATTTCAAGGCTAGAATAACTCAAATTTCTCATATCAAAGGCAAAAAACAAAGATTTGAATTGCAGTAGAAAGGAGTGGAACACTTGCCTTACAAAAGTTTGATTCTCAACTATGGAGAGTTGATGCAAAACCTTGAGCTAAGATAAAAGTTCTTCTTCTCTTTCAATTCCTTCTCCTTCTACTCTACGTTAGCTGCAAGCTTCTTATGTTAAGTTTTTATTAACTCCTCATCTATTTACTTAAGTTTTAGCTAATACAAGGATAGGTGGCAAGCATGCATGAGGAAAACATGTGTCATCCACATAATTAACACAAGTGGCTCATTCTTATGTTAGCTAATGCCACTTGTCCTCTCTTTTTTTTTCTTTCTTTTTTTTTAAAACTGAATACCAATCTTTCATAAATCCTATATAATTATTAATATTCATATTTTGGTCCCTAACACAAAACTTTCAATATAAAAATATTTAGTGCTAAAGGATTATTAAAAGAAATCTTCATATTTACAAATAAATCCTTTTAAATTTTTCAAAAATAGGGAATGTTACAGGTAGCACCGTTTGTTGACTGAAGGCCGGGCAGTAGCACCGCCCCAGGCAGGCGGTGGTACCGCCTGACAAGTGGTTGCAACCACCTGTGTCAAGCGATAGTACCGCCAGTGCCAGGCGGTAGTACCGCCAGTACACTGACATACGCAAAGGTGTGTCAGGAGGTAGTACCGCTAGTGCCAGGCGGTAGTACCACCTACAGTCCGAAATTTTGGACGAGACCTCTTTGAGCGGGATTTTTGAATCCCAAAAAGCTCTATAAATACCCCTTTACTCCTAGCTGGTTGAGGGACCTTTTGCAGTATTAGAATTGAGTCTAAGCTATAGCAAATTCCTGCTTTCAATTGCTCAAGTGTTCACCTCCATTCTTCTACTTGTAAAAATTTTGTAAAGTGAGGAAACCTCTGGTAAAAGGCTGTAAAGGGTGTTTGGTCCTTCCCCTTCAAGAGATTTGGTAGTGGAAGTTGGGAGCCTCATTGGAGGAGGCTTCAAGAGTGGACGTAGGTCATTTGACCGAACCACTATACATCGCTACGTACATTTGCTGTGTGAGTGTTTGAATTTCTGTTTCGTAAATTTCTTAGCTGCAAGATTGATCGGAATTCTTCTCCCTACTTCTGACTTTATTTACCTGAATTACTTCAAGTTAAAGTCACTTTAGTTATATCAAGTTTCTATACGAATCTCCGTAATCGGCTTTCAAAAGGTCAAGTTTTAATCCGCTGCACTAATTCACCCCCCCTCTTAGTGCCGCTTTGAACCTGATAATTTGTATCGGAGTGAGGTTCACTCTCATACTTGGTTTAAAACCCAAGAGAGATGGTCTTTTTCGGCATGCAAGAGGGTCACTCCATTACTCGTCCACCTATGTTTAATGGGTCGGATTATACGTATTGGAAGACTCGAATGAGGATTTTTCTTATTTCTATGGATTTTGAGCTTTGGAATATTATTGAAAATGGTTTTCAAAAATCTTCTCTTCCGATGAGCAAATGGAATGAGTCGGAAAAGGTGTTTGCTTTAAATGTCAAGGCTATGAATACCTTGTTTTGTGTACTAGACAAAAACGAATTTAATCGCATATCAATTTGTGAATCAGCTTTTGATATTTGGCGAACTCTTGAGATCACTCATGAGGGCACTAACCAAGTGAAAGAGTCCAAAATCAACATTCTTGTGCATTCTTACAAGCTTTTTCGAATGAAACCAAGTGAGTTCATTGGAGACATGTACACTCGCTTTACAGATGTCATCAATAGACTCAAGGCACTTGGTAAAGATTTTTCTAATTTTGAATTAGTAACAAAAATTTTAAGATCCCTTCCAAAATGTTGGGATCCAAAGGTTACGGCCATTCAAGAGGCCAAGGACCTTAAAACTTTTCCTATCGAAGAACTCATAGGGTCTTTAATGACCTATGAAATGACATGCCATGCTCATGATGAGTTAGAGAACCCCCTTCCAAAGAATAGGAAGGATATGACATTAAGAACTCAAGAAGACCACTTGAAAGGAACATCAAGTGATGAGGACTTTGACAAGGACATTACACTCTTAACTAGAAAATTTTAAAAATTCATTAAAAAGGGTAAATTTAAAAATGAATTCAAGAACAAACTTGAACCAAAAAAGGACCAAGTCATATGTTATGAATGCAAGAAGCCAGGGCACTTCAAAAATGAATGCCCCCAAGCCAAGAAGAAGCAACTCAAGAAGAAGAAGGCATTGAAGGCTACATGGGATGACTCGAGTGATTCCAAGGATAAAGAAGCAAGCATCAAAGAGGAGGCCAACTTCGCTCTAATGGCTTTGGGAGAAGAGGTAAGTGATTTACTTAATGAAGATTTATCTTTCAATGAGCTTTTAATTGCTTTCCATGAATTATTTGATGAATGTAGAACTGTTACAAAAAGCTTCAATTCTTTAAAAAAGGAACATGGTTTATTGCTAGATAAGTTTAAGAGTCTTGAGCATGATTCTCTCCCTCTACTCCCATGCTCTAAGTGCAATCACTTAGAAGCAATCAAAAAGGAGAACTTGCTACTCAAAGAGACCTTAAACAAGTTTAAGGTCGGTAGCAAGAACTTAGACATGATCCTTGCTAATAAGGGACATGTAAAAAATAGATGTGGAATTGGATTCGTGAGTGGATCTCACCGAACTCAAACCACATTCATTAAAGGGCTAACATTACATGTCTCCTCTCATTTGAAATGCAATTTTTGTTACAAATTTGGACATGTTGTTTACAAATGTCCATATAAGAAACTTACCCCAAATAAATTAGTATGGGTTCATAAAGGATCAATTAGGAACTCATTGAATAATGATAAATTTAGTAGATCAGTTTTTGAGGCACCCAAGTCAAAATGGGTATCTAAAAACTATCCTTTCTTGTAGACAAAAACATCGACACAAGCTAGGAGCAAAAGATGGTACCTTGATAGTGGATGCTCAAGGCACATGACCGGAGATCCATCTCAATTCTCTAAGCTCTCTAGCCAAGACGAAGGGTTTGTCACCTTCAGAGACAACAACAAGGGTAAAATCATTGGCAAGGGTACTATAGGTAACAAATCAACCTTTTCAATTGATAATGTGTTATTAGTAGATAGTTTAAAACATAATCTTTTGAGCATTAGTCAATTATGTGATAATGGTTATATTGTAAGATTTGAATCTAATGCTTGCATCGTCGAAAAACCACACATCAATACATCTATAATTGCAATCAAGCAAAATAATGTCTACACTATTAATCTTGATGATCTTAGTAGTGAAATATGTTTTTCGGCTTTAAATGATGATGCTTGGCTTTGGCATAGAAGATTAGGTCATACTAGCATGAAACAAATCTCTCAAATCACATCTAAAAACCTTGTAAGAGGCATTCCTAAGGTTAAGTTCATTAAAGATAAAGTATGTGATGCTTGTCAACTAGGGAAACAAATCAAAACTAGCTTCAAGCCAAAAAATCAAATAAGTACCTCTAGACCATTACAATTGATCCATATGGATTTGTTTGGACCAATTGACACAACAAGCCTAGGAGGTAGCAAATATGCCTTTGTGATTGTAGATGACTATAGTAGATTCACGTGGACCTATTTCTTAGCTCACAAAAGTGATTCTTTTAAATGTTTCTCTAAATTCTGTAAACTTACTCAAAATGAAAAGGGTTTTATGATTTCATCAATTCGGAGTGATCACGGTGGTGAATTCCAAAACTATGACTTCGAAAATTTTTATGAATCAAATGGGTATAACCACAACTTCTCTACTCTAAGAAATCCTCAACAAAATGGAGTAGTAGAAAGAAAGAATAGAAATTTATAAGAAATGGTAAGAACCATGTTAAATGAACATTGTTTACCCAAATATTTTTGGGTCGAAGCCATTAATACGGCTTGCTATGTCATGAATAGGGTTCTAATAAGACCATCTCTATCCAAGACTCCTTATGAATTATTGAATGACAAAAAACCTAATATTTCTTACTTTAAAGTTTTTGGTTGCAAATGCTTTATTTTAAATGAAAAGGATGCTTTAGGAAAATTCGATGCTAAATCTGATGAAGGCATCTTTCTTGACTACTCTTCTGTTTCTAAAGCTTTTTATATTTTTAACAAAAGAACATTAGTTATAGAAGAGTCTATTCATGTAGTTTTTAATGAAATTTTTGAATTTAAGAAAAAAGATTTTGATGATGATTTTGGTTTTGATAATTTGAATTTAAATAAACCCTCTCCTCAAAATAGCAACTTGGATGCATCTTCTTCCGAATTCTCCTTACTTAAGGAATGGAAGTATGTAGATGTCCATCCCAAGGAGTTAATCATAGGAGACACATCGAAAGGGGTTCAAACGCATTCTTCATTTAAAAATTTTTGTGCTCATGCCGCTTTTCTTTCTCAAATTGAGCCTAAAAGTATTGAAGAAGCCTTGAAAGATAATTCTTGGGTTATCGCAATGCAAGAGGAATTAAACTAATTTAAAAGAAATGAGGTATGGAAGCTTGTTCCTAGACCAAGTGACCATTTAGTTATCGGTACTAAATGGGTCTTTAGAAACAAGCAAAATGAACATGGTATCGTGGTTAGAAACAAGGCTAGATTAGTGGCCAAAGGTTTCAACCAAGAAAAAGGTATCGATTATAAAGAAACCTTCGCTCCTGTGGCTAGATTAGAAGCCATTAGGATGCTCCTTGCCTATGCTAGTAGTAATAACTTTAAGCTTTTTCAAGTGGATGTCAAAAGTGCGTTTTTGAATAGCTTTATTTCCGAAGAAGTATATGTTGAACAACCACCCAGTTTTGAAAACTCTCTTCCTAATCATGTGTTTAAATTAACTAAAGCTCTCTATGGATTGAAACAAGGCCCTAGGGCTTGGTATGAGAGGCTTAGTTCTTTCTTAATTTCAAATAATTTTACTAAAGGCAAGGTTGATACTACATTGTTTATTAAATATTTTGAAAATAATTTTCTTATTGTTCAAATTTATGTTGATGATATCATTTTTGGTTCTTCGGATGAATCACAATGTGAATCATTTGCTAAGTGTATGAGTCTTGAATTTGAAATGAGTCTAATGGGTGAGTTAAACTTCCTTTTAGGATTACAAATTAAACAACTTAGTGATGGAATATTTCTTAATCAAACCAAGTATACATTGGAATTAAAACGATTTAACATGGATAGTTCTAAAGCCATCAACACTCTAATGAGTACTTCCACCAAGTTAGACTTGGATGAAAATGGAGAAAATTTTGATCAAAAAACATATAGGGGAATGATAGGTAGCTTACTCTATCTCACTGCAACTAGACCTGATATCATGTTTAGTGTAGGTCTATGTGCAAGATTCCAAGCTAATCCTAAGTTATCTCACCTTAAAGCTGTTAAAAGAATCCTTAGGTATCTTAAAGGAACTCCTAATCTAGGATTATGATATCCAAAATCTGATAACTTTGATTTAAAAGCTTATGCGGATGTCGATTTTGGTGGATGTAGAATCGATAGAAAAAGCACATCCGGAACATGCAAATTTCTAGGATATGCACTTGTTTCTTGGACATCCAAGAAACAAAATTCTATTGCACTATCTACGGCGGAAGCCGAATATATAGCTGCAAGTGCATGTTGTGCACAAGTTGTTTGGATGAAAAACACTTTAGAAGATTATGGAATTAATTTTAAAAACATTCCAATAAAATGCGATAACACAAGTGCTATTTGTCTAATCAAAAATCTCATTCAACACTCAAGAACTAAGCACATTGATATTAGGCATCACTTTATATGAGATCATGTCGCTAATAATGATGTAACTCTAGAATTTATTGATACAAAACACCAATTAGCGGATATTTTCACAAAACCCTCAAATGAAGAACAATTTGACTTCATTAGAAGAGAATTAGGCATGCTAAATTTGTGCTAATATTTAATAGTGCATGATTTCCAAAACGTTTAAACTTTGATTTTGATAGTTTCACCTTTACACTTTCAATGAAAATCATGTCTTTCAATGATGTATGTATAACTTCAAACTATCTTCACCTTCTTTTGTGATGACTAAATGGATTATATAAGCTTGACATATGCATAAATTAATGTCATGGATTCTGCATAAAAATCAAGCTCTTAAATATTTATTTATGTGCTAATCAAGTTTTTATGATTTCATATCTTCTTCCTTCATAAAAATAACAAGTTGAATCTCATCATGAATTTTCTTGGATATAGTTGATGATTGGCTTCAATGATGTATCCTTATACATATTTTGAAAAAATTTGATAACTTGATAAATATCTTGCATTGTATCAAAAACGACTTTATGACTCCTCTCACTTATGTCATTTTTTTTTCAAGTTTCACCCTTTCATCAAGTTTATTCATCTCCTTTTTGTTGATGACAAAGGGGGAGAAAAATGTGAAATTGATGACTTGTTGAATGTGGCCTTTATGAGCAAAATAATTTGATGACTTGATAAATATCATGTATTGTATTGAAAAATGACTTATATAGTGTAAATGAAATGAAAAATGTTATAGTGTAAATGAAATGAAAAATGTTTCATAAGATTTGTTATTGCAATTCAATTGCTCTTACCATGCTTTGTGTCAAAAACAGGTTGCAATCCTTAAAAAGCATTGCAATGAACCCATAAGTAATGCAACACATCACATTGCAATTGAGTTTTATAGTTGAAAGATTCTTACTATATCATTTTTATCAAATGGCATCTTTCGATTGATATGACAAGTTTTCATCTCATGATTTATCTAATATGGTGTCACGCTTTTTCAATCATGAGATCCTTGTTGTAATCTCAAAATTTTTGGTTTCGTTTGATGAAATGATAAATGCTTATCATTTTCGACTTGAAATTAAATGTCATGCTTTGATATTGCTTACGAATGAAACCTCATGCTGATTGAGCATGATGATAAGTTCAACATAAGTAACTTATCAGTTTTGGTTGAATTCAAGAGATTGAATTCAAATGTTTTTACTTTCTCATTATATGGCTTATAGATAGGAGGAGTTAAAAATAACTCCGTCATCAATTGATTGTCATCATCAAAAAGGAGGAGATTGTTGAATCTCGAATTTTGATGATGAAGTCAATTGATGGTTATTTGATCTAATTTATTTTTGAGATAAGTGTGCAGGATTAACTATGATAGAGCAAATTATCAGAGTCAAGTTGTTAGAAGTTCAAGAGTCCACCGGAAGTCCAAAGGATCATCGGAAGTGCTGCCAGAGCCAACCGAGATGAAATCAAGGACTTGCCGAAGGTTTCGGAAGTTCACCAGAAAGATCGTCAGAGGTTCACGGAGATCACCGAGAAAGTTCGGAAGGGTGTCAAAGACTCGTTGAACTCGTCATAGAATCTGGGAGCCTGTTGGGAATCTGCCGGAAGGAATCCGAGGGAGTGTCGGAAGTCCGCCGAAAGATCGTCGGAAAGCTCTTCAGAAGATAACTTGATGGTGTCGATTTAATTTGGCTTTAAAAGTTCATAGTTAGCACTTAATTAGGGTATAGACTAGGTGTTAATCCTGTCTAGACCTGTATTGGGCCAATTGGGCCTTTAATGGGTTGTATTGGGCCAAAGGTTAGGCCCATACAGTTTCTGGCAAGGGCCGGTAGTAGCACCACCGGACCCAGGCGGTAGCACCGCCTATTGACTGAAGGCCGGGCGGTAGCACCGCCCCAGGCAGGCGGTGGTACCGCCTAACAGGTGGTTGCAACCACCTATGTCAGGCGGTAGTACCGCCAGCACACTGACATACGCAAAGGTGTGTCAGGCTATAGTATCGTCAGTGCCAGGCGGTAGTACCACCTACAGTCTGAAATTTCGGACGAGACCTCTTTGAGCAGGATTTTTGAATCCCAAAAAGCTCTATAAATACCCCTTTACTCCTAGCTGGTTGAGGGACCTTTTGTAGTGTTAGAATTGAGTCTAAGCTATAGCAAATTCTTGCTTTCAATTGCTCAAGTGTTCACCTCCTTCTTCTACTTGTAAAAATTCTGTAAAGTGAGGGAACCTCTGGTAAAAGGCTATAAAGGGGTGTTTGGTCCTTCCCTTTCAAGAGATTTGGTAGTGGAAGTTAGGAGCCTCATTGGAGGAGGCTTCAAGAGTGGACGTAGGTTATTTGACTGAACCACTATATATCACTGCATACATTTGCTGTGTGAGTGTTTAAATTTCTGTTTCATAAATTTCTTTGCTGCAAGATTGATCGGAATTCTTCTCCCTACTTCTGACTTTATTTACCTAAATTACTTTAAGTTAAAGTCACTTTAGTTATATCAAGTTTCTATACGAATTTTCGTAATCAGCTTTCAAAAAGTCAAGTTTTAATCCGCTGCACTAATTCACCCCCCCCCCCTCCCTCCGCCCCTCTTAATGCCGCTCCGAACCTGATAATATGCAACTTGTGAACCTTGCCTTCGGGGAAAGATAACCAACTCTCCATTTAGTAGAACTGGAGAGAAAGCCACTAAGTTACTGGAACTCATACATAGTGATGTATGTGGTCCCATGTCGACTCATGTCATAGGTGGTTACTCCTACTTCATTACTTTCACTTATGATTTCTCAAGATACGGACATGTGTATTTGAGGAAGTATAAGTCTGAGGCTTTTGAGAAATTCAGAGAATATAAGAATGAAATGGAGAATCAAACAGGAAAGAGTATTAAAACCCTTCGATCAAATCGAGGAGGTGAGTACTTGAGTATAGAGTTCACCCAATTCCTCAAAGACCATAGGATTTTATCCCAATGGATACCTCCTTATATACCGTAGCTTAATGGTGTATCAGGAAGGAGGAATCGCACACTGTTAGATATGGTGCGTTCCATGATGAGTTTCGCCGACCTACCCATCTCATTCTAGGGATATGCCCTAAAGACCGTAGCTTACCTTCTGAACAAAATTCCAACTAAGTCAGTAATGTCTACTCCATATGAGATATGGGATGGGAAGAAGCCCGATCTTAATGTTGTTAAGATTTGGGGCTACCCTGCCCACGTCAAGAGACACAACCCCGACAAGTTGGAATCCAAGATGGAACGTTGCAAGTTCGTGGGATACCCCAAGGAAACTAGTGGGTATTATTTTTATCACCCTGAGGACCAAAAGGTCTTTGTAACCAAGAGTGTAGTGTTCCTTGAGAAGGAACACATTCTTGATGGAGACAGTGGGAGTATGATAGAGTTGAGTGAGATTAGAGAACCTAGCTCAAGCACCATTCTATAGCCAGAATCTGTTCAGACACCTAGCATATAAGTTTTAACTTTACATAGGTCCGGTAGAGTATCTCATCCTCCTGAGAGATATATGGGACATATCAGAGGAGAGGATGTTGAGGATATTGATCCTCAGACCTACGAGGAGGCTATTATGAGTATAGACTCTGGGAAATAACAAGAAGCCATGAATTCAAAAATGGATTCCATGTACTCCAACAAGGTTTGGAAACTAGTTGATGCACTTGAGGGTATTATACCCATTGGTTACAAGTGGATCTTTAATAAGAAGATTGGAGTAGATGGAAAGGTAGAGACCTACAAAGCAAGGCTAGTGGCTAATGGGTATCATCAAAGGCAAGGTGTTGACTATAGGCATGCTAAAATCCATTCGAATTCTATTGGCTATTGTAGCACACTATAATTATAAGATCTAGCAAATGGACGTCAAAATCGTATTCCTCAATGGCAACCTCAAGGAGGAGGTGTATATGATACAGCCTAAGGGATTCATGTCTAAGGATAACCCAGATAAGGTGTGCAGGTTGCTTAGGTCCATTTATGGATTGAAGCAAGCTTCCCGAAGTTGGAACATAAGATTTGATGAGGCAATCAAATCTTATGAGTTTATTAAGAACGAAGATGAGCCTTTTGTGTACAAGAAGGTAAGTGGGAGCACTATCATCTTTTTGGTATTATTTGTGGATGACATCTTGATCATTGGGAATAATGTAAGAATGCTCTCCATAGTAAAGGCTTGGCTATCTAGGCACTTCTCTATGAAGGACTTAGGGGAAGCATCCTGCATGTTGGGGATACGGATCTATAGAGATAGATAAAAAAAGATACTTGGCTTATCCCAGTCCAGGTACATAGACACCATTGTCAAAAGGTTTGGCATGGAAAATTTCAGGAGAGGAATCATACCAATGAGACATGGAATATCACTTTCTAAGAGTATATCCCCAAAAACTCCTGAAGAAAGGGCACACATGGATAGGATACCATATGCCTCAGCAATAGGATCTATCACGTATGCTATACTGTGTACCAGGCCTGTTATAATGTATGCTTTGAGTGTCACGAGCAGGTATCAGGCAGATCCAGGCTTAGAGCACTAAAAAATAGTAAAATGTATCCTTAAGTACTTTAGAAGGACTAAGGATCTTTTACTGATATATGGAGGCAGTAGCCTCAGGTTTGAGGGCTACATGGACTCGAGCTTCCAGTCCGATATCGATGATAGCAAGTCTTATTCAGGGTATGTGTTCACCCTGAATGGAGGAGCAGTATGCTAGAAGAGTTCCAAGCAAGACACTACTGCTGACTCGACCACAGAGGCGGAATAAATTACTACAGTAAAGGCAGCAAAGGAGGGAATCTGGATGAAGAAGTTTATGTTAGGACTCTAGCTATGAGAGTCCTAATTGATAAGGGCATTCATGTAAATCCTATCTAGCCGACCCCTATTAAAGAGGTGAAGAGGCCGGCTAGGTCAGAGTTAGGTTGCTTCTTAAAGAAAGAGTCCTATTAGAAGTAGGAGTCCTATTAGAGAAAGAGTCCTATTAGAAGTAGGAGTCCTATTAGGGAAAGAGCCCTAATAGAATTAGAAGTCCTACTAAAGAAGGAGTCCTAATTAGAAGTAGGAGTTGGTTAGAAGTAGGAGTCTTGAGTAAGAGTCCTATTAGGAGTCAGGGTTTAGAAGTCCTATAAATAGCCATGTATTCACCCTCTTTTCATAAAGGAATAAATCAATCTTTTAGTAGCCTTTGAGCAGCAACTTGGAGGAAAGAACCCATATAGAGTTCCAAGGAGGCCAATCCCCTATAGAGATCAACCCCAAGCTTAGAATCCGCAAGGCTTCTAACACTTGATATCAGAGCAGTGTTCTTGGCATCTTACTGCCCTTCTACAGCCATCCACTAGCCCTTCACAACCGCCCAAAGCAATTCCCACAATTGCTTAGAAGATCATCGCTGAATTCCGTCGTCATCTCCACCACTGCAGATCATCTTTTGATCTTCACATGAATTACAACAGGTTCTAGTTATCTACCTTACTGCTACTGTAGTTTAGTTATCCTTATTCAAAAAATCTAAAAAATTTGTTCATATATTGTTGCATAAACTTTTCGTCGCAAAGTTTTCATCTCTACAACGAAAGTTGCACTGTAGAATTTCAATCGCATACTATCTTTTTGATCTTGCTACTATATTTTTTCCATCCAAATCTCTACAAAATTTTTATGACAGCTTTGACACTTCCTAACAGCAGTTTTCCCTTTAGTTTTTGTTAAAAAATTCTTAATATAAACCACTTATCTTTTACGTCCAAACTGCTGCACTTTAGACATAAAATTTTGCTATAGTACCTCTCCGTGATCCTTAATTTTGCCGAACCTCTTGCTGATGTTTCTTTCTACAAAATTTTTAATAGTATTACCTCTCCCTTATCAGTAGATTCCCTTTAAGTTTTGCTTAAATCTCTGTTAAAAATTTCTGAAAAAAAATTTCATCTTTACTGTTGAAATTTATTCGGCAAAAATTCTGGTGCTGCACCTTTGTCCTTTTTTTCCTCCGTAACCTACCAAACCCTAACCACCTTGCTACCACCAACCAAGATGTCTTTAGGCATCCATCTAGCCTTAAGATTCAGCCATCATAACTTAGTTTCATAACCCTAACAGTATCAAAAACTACAGCCCAAAACAGTAAACCATTACAGTCGAACCCTTCTATCACCGATCTATTGTCCGAACCTTCCACCACCCAATGCCATTAACCCATCAAGAAAAAAAAGACAAGGGCATCTCTGATCTATAGGCATATGTTATGGCTTCACAAGATCCAATTGATGCCAAATTTGAAGCATGGGAATCTCGGATTGAATCACGGCTTGAATCACGCTTGGAAGACAAATTGTGCTTTTTGTTTGCAGATTTCAGAATTGGACAACCCCCGAGTCCAACCAAATTGTAGCAAGGAGAGAATTTAGAAAGGACCCCAGAGAAGGAGGGATAGCCCTCGGACATGCTTCAGCCAGCATGAGGGTGGACTTCCCATGATGGGAAGAAGGAGACCCGGCGAGGTCGATTTCACGTGTCGAATGTTACTTTCGCTACTGCCGAACGTCGGATAATGCTATGGTGGAGATTACTATCATCCACCTTGAAGGAGATGCTATTCAATGGTACAATTGGCTAGAATATAATCAATGGGCTCTGACATGGAATCAATTTAAGAACGCACTGCTGAACCATTTTGGATCTACGGAGTATGAAAATATCGACGGCCAACTCGCAAAGATTCGACAAACCTCTACGATTCAAGAGTACCAAACCAAGTTTGAGAAGCTATACTACCTTGGTTGTGATTGGATTGACCATCAATTGTTAAGAACATTCATCGAAGGACTCAAGCCAGAGATAAAAGGGGAAGTTAAGGCGTGATAGTCCCGTACCGTGATGGCTGCGATTTCTTTTGCCCGAATACAAGAAGAACAGCTCAGCCAAGATGCTCGGAGGATAAGAACTACTCATAGAACCTCAGCATATAAACCCCCTTCTGCTCCCAGCCGTCTTTCGCTACCAAAAGAATTGACAAGAGAAGAACTACGTGACCGATCAGCAAAGGGTCTTTATTGGCATTGCGACGAGCCGTGGAACCGCGATCATCTCTGCAAAAGGGGCTACCTCCTACTGATTGAACCTCTTGAAGACATGGAGGAGGAGGTCTAGGAGCATGAGGAAGGGGTCATAGATGAAGAACAGCAGCCAATTGATATTATGATGCATGCCCTTGCCGGTTACGTGAACCCACAAACAATGAAAGTGAGAGGATTTTTGAAGCAACAACCGATCACCATTCTTATTGACACCGGGAGCACTAATAATTTTATGAATAGCAAGGTTACTATCCAGATGGCCTTACCTATTGAGAATTATAGCAGGTTCAATGTTAAGGTCGCAGATGGATAAACTTTGAAGTGTGATCGTAGGTGCCCATGGGTGAAACTATTGCTACAGGACCAAGAGATAATTGCAGATTTTTTCCTCCTCCCTCCGGATGATTATGAGGCCATGCTTGGCATAGAATGGTTATGACATTAGGTGATTTTTCCTAGAATTTTTTAAAATTAATTATGAAATTTTACAGTAAGGGGAAACAAGTGATACTGTGCGGGAAATGTGGTGGCGACGTAATAACGATTTGCACATAACGAATGGAGAAAGTTTTACACAAAGCATGTAGTGACTTTTTGGTACAACTTGAGTAGCAATCTAAGGGAGAGCCAACCAAATTTGAAGATCCAAACCTACTTCCCTTATCTGCTAAATTTTCAAATATATTTGACGAACCACACAGCCTACCTCCTAACCACCGGCATGATCATCGTATACCGATTCTTCTAGGCAAACCTCCAACAAATACTCGGTCATATTAGTATCCATATCTCCAAAAAAATGAAATAGAAAGAATTATAAAAGAGATGCTTGAAACAAGAGTTATTCAGCCAAGTTGCAGCCCTTACTCTTCACCGGTGCTCCTTATATGAAAGAAAGACGGAACATGACGAATGTGTGTTAATTACTAAGCTCTCAACAGCATAACCGTCAAGGACAAGTACTATATTCCAGTAGTAGATGAATTGCTTGATGAATTAAAGGGAGCACGAGCCTTCACAAAGCTGGACCTTCGATCCGGGTATCATCAAATACAAGTGTGTGAAGAAGACATATAGAAAACTGCCTTTCGAACGCACAACGGTCACTACGAATTTCTATTAATGCTCTTTGATCTCACCAATGCTCCCTCCACCTTCCAGAACCTTATGAATGATATTTTCTGGAGTTATCTTTGTAAGTTTGTGCTGGTTTTCTTTGATGATATCTTTATTTACAGCCCTTCTCTTGAAAGTTATATTCAGCACTTACGACTTGTTTTGACAATTTTGCAAGAATATGTTCTTTTTGTCAAAAAAAATGAAGTACAACTTTCTTCAACAAAATGTAGAATATCTTGGGCATATCATATCAGAGGAAGGGGAGGTAGTGGATCCCTCCAAAATTGAAGCAATACAAAACTGGCCGACCTCGAGGAATATAAAATCGCTGCGCGGCTTTCTCGGTTTAACAGGTTACTACCGCAAGTTCGTGAAAAACTATGGAAAGATCAATACACCCCTTACTTCCTTATGGAAAAAAGATATTTTTTAGTAGTCGGACAAAGCCACCATTGCCTTCGATAAACTTAAAGTCGCAATGATAACAATGCCTGTACTAGCGTTACCCAACTTCGACAAGACTTTTATTATTAAGGTCGATGCCTCCGGAGTTAGAATTGGTGCTGTACTAATGCAAGATGGCTGCCCCCTCACTTATACTAGTAAGGCATTATCTCCTTCCCATCTCAAGATGACTATTTACGATAAGGAGATGCTCGTGATTGTACATGTGGTGTCCAAATGGAGACCGTACTTGATCGGGCGACGCTTTTAAATTAAGACCAACCATAAAAGCCTAAAATATTTCTTGGAGCAGAAGATATCTTCCCCTGAGTAGCAAAAATGGGTAATAAAACTTCTTGGATATGATTATGAAATAACTTACAAAAAGGGAAAGATAATGTTATTGTAGATGTGCTTTCGTGGCTACCCGAGCAAGTTGAATTTTCGGCTGTTTCACTTCCAACCAGTGACTTCCTTGAGGATATTAGAAGGGAATGGCAAGATAATCCAGAAACGAGTAAAATTATAAAAAAATTGGAGGAAGCACCAAGCTCCGTAGCTCATTACAGTTGGGACTCAAAGGACTTGCGATATAAGGGACGCATTGTGCTTGTGCCAAATTCTACTTGCATAAAGGCCATCCTTCAAGAGATGCATTCCACACCTATAGTTGGGCACTCTAGGTTCGTTAGAACTTATAAAAGAATCAAGCAAAACATCAATCCAAACCAAAGTATCCATGAAGCTTTCACCTCTATTCTATGGACCCTACCAGATTTTAGAGCGCATCAGAGTAGTAGCATACAGATTGGACTTACCCGCCAGCTCCTGAATCCATCCAATCTTCCATGTATCATATTTGAAGCTCAAGTTAGGACAACATGAGATAGCCTAAAGCCATATACCAAATATTACTACCCAAGGAGAGCTCCAAACTCAACCAAGTGCCATTATTGATCGATGGATCATGACTTGACGACGATGACTTGCTACTGAAGTGTTAATACAATGGGCGAACCTACCAGTAGAAGATGCCACTTGGGAGAACTATAATGACTTGAAGATCAAATTCCCCGAATTCATGGAACGTCAGCCTCGAGGACAAGACTGATTTGAAGAGGGCGGGTCTATTAAGACTAGCTATGAGAGTCCTAATTGATAAGGGCATTCATGTAAATCCTATCTAGCCGACCCCTATTAAAGAGGTGAAGGGGCTGGCTAGGTTAGGGTTAGGTTACTTCTTAGAGGAGTCCTATTAGAAGTAGGAGCCCTATTAGAGAAAGAGTCCTATTAGAAGTAGGAGCCTTATTAGGGAAAGAGTCCTATTAGAATTAGGAGTCCTACTAGAGAAGGAGTCCTAATTAGAAATAGGAGTTGATTAGAAGTAGGAGTCTTGAGTAAGAGTCTTATTAGGAGTCGGGGTTTAGAAGCCCTATAAATAGCCTTGTATTCACCCTCTTTTCATAAAAGAATAGATCAATCTTTTAGCAGCCTTTGAGCAGCAACTTGGAGGAAGGAACCCCTATAGAGTTCCAAGGAGGCCGATCCCCTATAGAGATCAACCCCAAGCTTATAATCCGCAAGGGTTCTGATAGTTCATCATAGATTTAGGAGTCATCCCGAGTAGCGAGGAGCCGATTCCCTTATATTAAGACAACTACGGAGTGATTACTCAAATAAGGGAACCCGGTCTCATCAGAAGTGTTCTGAGGAGGTTCTAGCTTATTAGAGAGATCGTGGCCCAAAAAGATATTGTAATAGAAAGAGTTCCATCCGAAGATAACATTGTAGATCCATTGATAAAGCTAGTGTCTCAAACTATCTTTGAGAGTCACAGAGGCCTCATGGGGATTAGACAAGTAGGTGATTGGCTTTAGGTCAAGTGGGAGATTGCTAGTCATATGTGCCCTGCAAGCCAATCACATGAGTGATGGCACTTATGATTTGATATGCACTCTTTCTCTTTGCTTATTATTAGGCATTCTATCACTTTATCTTGCGTGTTGCATATATTGTGATGTCCTTGGATATGTGCAATGGGAATCAGATCATGATGAGATCACCATAATGAGACCGATTCACCTTAAAACAGAGACCCTAAATAATCCTAATCATAGGTTACTCAAGAGGGACATCGAGATAATCGGATAGACTCGTGTGTTGTATACTCATCCATATGATAGAGGTGGCTAGTCTCATAGCTACTCGTGTGGGGACACTAAGGGTACAGTGTAGGTGCTCATTGGGGAATGAGTTCACTGATTGATCCGCCTACGGAATGCTGGATGGTTATTGATACCTCATGTCAAACAGTGATTCTGTAGTCCCAGTAGTGTATCTAGTCCTTAGACTTGAGACACCAAGGATGTCCTATATGAGTACTCCACTCTTTGATACTAGACTTATAGGTTTGGAAAGTTCCAGATTTAGTACAACCGATTATTGGGAGTGGTAGCCAATCTTACGAGGGCTATTGAGTGTCAATAGAGGATCATCCGTTCTCGGTATCATAAGAGGAATATCCCATGTATTCTTACTCGAACAAATACTTGGCCAAGGTTATTCGGATTGAGAGAAAAAGAGTTCACCGGGAGAATCCGACAAGAGCAAGACTCAAGGAGATACCATATGGGCCTGACAGCACCATGCCCGATATAGGGTCTTTGGGATATTAGTTAGATGAGGAACTATAGATATATGGTAACTGAGGATAGATAAGTCCAAAGGATTGGATTCCCCGGTATCGTTTGGGGGTTGTGGCGTAGTGGCCTAGTACGTCCGCAGTCGATGAGTTGGGTGAATTATTATAAAGATAATAATTCACTAAGTCAAAAGGAGTTCTGACAAGTATGACTCATGGCCAGCTCGATATTGGGCCTAGAGGGTCACACATATGGTAGGTGTTGCGATGAGTAGAGGTTCGGATATGAGATATCCACTAGAGCCCCTATCTTATTGGATATCCATTAAGCCCCTAAATTATTGGATCCTAAGATGAGATCCAATAATTGCTAATAAGAGATTATTGGGTAGAGACCCACTAATCCAAGAGGCTTGGGTAATTGGATGGAGATCCAATATCCAACAGGGCAAGATCCATTAGGGTTTATATGGGGCCTCTATAAATAGGAGGGAACCAAAGCTCTATAGGCTGAGAGTTCTTTTTGGTGGCCACCTCCTGTTCTCCTCTCCCTAGAGAGGTGCATCATCGTAGTCCATGTCGTGTGGATACCGCTAGAGAGGAGGATACTTGACCTCCTTCATCCTTCCTACAGATCTGTAGGGATTCAGGGATATACGATCTCCCTAGGTACTTTCTTTTACACATATCATTTTCGTGGATTTGTTTTTGACGCACCGATCTTCACACGATGACGGAACCTTTCTACGAAAAATCTGTGGTTTTATTTTTTGTTCTTTCGCTGTGTATAAGATATCGCCCCAAAGGATTTCCCAACATAATCTGCAAGATTTGCCTATCTTTTCGACTTAGTGTGATTGGTCAAGTCACTCGAGGTTTCACTAAGATGCTGATTGGATCTCAATCCCCACTAGAAGTCTATCGGAGCCTTCCCTTTCACATGTTGAGGGTGTCACATGACTTGCTAGAAAAATAGTGAGACACGTCAAGATAGAAGTTCATATCTTGATTATTTATATTTTTATAAAATCTTCATATTATTTATTTCTGTTATATCTTTATTTTTAGAAAATATCGCCATTAGACCCTCTACATGGCATACTTGATACCAACCGCCTCCCTAGTCCAAACTATACGGATTGGCTCCATAACTTGAGAATAGTTCTCATAACAGAGAAAGTCACGTATGTCCTTGATACAGTGATGCCTATACCCAAGGAAGGGGCAAGTGAGGATGAGATCGCTCGCTATGTGAAGTACATAAATGACTCCACTCTTGCTCAGTGTTACATGTTGGGCTCTATGACTCCCGAGTTACAAAAATAACGTGAAAAGATAGATGCTAGATCCATACTCATACATCTCCATAAATTGTTTGAGGAATAGGGAAGAACTCAATGATATGAGATATCAAAGAGTCTCTTTTGTGCTAGGATTACTAAGGGGACATCGGTTCAGAACTAGGCCCTTAAGATGATTGAGTGGATAGAGAAACTCACAAGTCTAGAAATGGTCTTAGAGAATAGCCTATGTGTCGATCTTATACTTTAGTCTCTACTAAATTCCTTTTCATAGCTCTTTATGCTAGTAAGACCAGAAAGAAACAGAAGACAGAGAAGTTTCTTAAGAAAGGCAAGGGCAAGGATAGATCGGGTAAAACAAAGGTTACTAATAATGACCCGATAAAGGACAACGATCAGTACTTCTACTACAGCAAAGATGGGCATTGGAATAGGAACTGCAAGGAGTATCTTGCAGAAGGTTCAAGTATATTCATGATCAGTCTCCATTTATCAGAGTCATATGATAATACATAGGTATTGGATGCCGACAGTGCTTATTGTTGAATCTCAGATTTTGATGATAAAATCAATTGATAAATTATTTGATCTAATCTATATGTTAAGAAAAGTGTGCAGGATTAACTATGATAGCAATCAAGGCATAAATCAAAATGTAATGCCAGAGTCAAGATTGATCGATTCGTTGGGTATCCAAGAGTTCGTCAAGAGTGTTGCCGGAATTGGACGAGAATGCGTCAGGAGCTTGCTGAAGTGTTCATTGGAAGTTCACCGGGAAGATCATCGGAAGTTCGCCGAAGCTCGTCGAGAAGATCGGAGCTTGCCAAAAAAGCTCGTTGGAACTCACCAAGTAGATTGTCGTGAAATCCAGGAGCTTGCCAAGAGTCCGCTAGAAGATTACCAAGAGATCATCAGAAGTCCGTCGGAAGATTGCCGGAAGCTCGTCAGAAGAAACCCTGACTTACAAACTTATTTTCTTTAGTATATATCTTAAGTGTCATAGTTAGGGCTTAATTAGGGTTAGGTTTGGGAGGTAATCCCACTAACCCTGTTAGGGGCCAACTAGACTAGGGTGGTTTGGGCTGGACTCATGGCCCAAACAAGTTGTTGAACCCTATCTAGTGGTGGCACCGCCAGACTAGGATGGTGGAACCGCTTAGGGCCCAGTCTCCCAGAAGCTTGGGTGGTGCCTAGTTCCAGTAGCCAGGACTCTATTTGGTGGTAGTACCACCAAACTAGGCAATGGTATCACCCAATATCAGAACCCACCGGTGGTGGTATCGCTAGGACCCCGAAAATTTAGGATGGGACCTTTTTGGCTCTATTTTTTAAGCCAATTTAAATACCCCTTACTTCTCAGTTGGTTAAGCACAGAGAAGTGATAAAAATAGAATTGTGACTATCGTGAAATAACTTGCAAAAGTTGAAAGTTTACCTCCACCATTTTAAAGTGTAAAAGTTTATAAAATGAGAGTGAGCCACTTGTAAAAAGTTCTGTAAAAGGGGTGATTGATCTTTGCCTTTGAAGAAAGATCGATAGTGGAAGCCAATGACTTCATCGAAGGAGGTATCAAGAGTGGATGTAGGTCAGATGACCGAACCATTATAAAATTGACATATTCTCTTCTTGGTGCATAATTTACTTTTACTGCATTCTACTTTACTAAATTGTAACTGTCCAACATCTTCCTCTCTATTCACTTACAAACTTATTCGAATCAAACGTCTTTCCAAAATAATTTTCGTCGAACGAAATATTTTCATCGTACGAAGTTTTCCGAAATCACTTAAATTGAAAGTTTTATCCGCTACACTAATTCACACCCCCCCCTCTTAATGCCATTCTTGATCCTGACAATTGGTATTAGAGCGAGGTCACTTTTTTTTTGTTTAAAACCCAAGAGAGATGGCATTTACCGACAACCAAGAGAGGCATTCAATCACACATCCACCCATGTTTAATGGGATGGATTACACCTATTGGAAAACTAAGATGAGAATTTTTTTTAATTTCTATAGATTTTGAGTTATGGAACATTGTCAAAAATGATTTTCAAAAATCTTTTCTTCCAATGAATGATTAGAATGAGTTGGAGAAGAAGACTTTCTCTTTAAATGTCAAGGCTATGAATGCATTGTTTTGCGCTTTAGATAAAAATGAGTTCAATCGAGTGTCTATTTATGAAATAACTTTTGATATTTGGCACACACTTGAAATCATCTATGAAGGCACTAGTAGAGTAAGGGAGTCTAAAATAAATATTTTAGTCTATAGTTATAAATTATTTTGGATGAAACCAAGTGAGACCATTGGAGATATATACACCCGGTTTACAGATGTCGTCAACAGTCTTAAAGCTCTTGGTAAAATTTTTCTAACTTTGAACTTGTAAATAAAATATTAAGATCCTTTCCAAAGAGTTGGAACCCTAAAATAACAGCCATTCAAGAGGCTAAGGATTTGAATAATTTCTCTCTCGAAGAAATTATTGGGTCTTTAATGACCTAAATGCTCATGAAGAGCTTGAGAACAACCTTCCATAGAACAGGAAGGTTATGACACTAAGAACTCATGAAGACCACTTGAAAGAAAGTTCAAGTGATGAGGACCATGATGATGACTTGGCACTCTTGATAAGAAAGTTCAAAAAATTCATAAAAAGAAATAAATCTAAAAATAATAATAAAAATAAAATTGAACTCAAGAAAGAACAAGTTATATGCTACAAATACAAGAAGTCAGGACATTTTAAAAGTAAATGTCCCCAAGTGAAGAAAAAACAACCAAAGAAGAAGAAGACACTCAAAGCAACGTGGGATGATTCAAGCGCTTTTGAAGATGAAGAGTAAAGCAACAAGGAGATCACTAACTATATGCTAATGGCAATCGACGATGAGGTAAGCAGTTCAGTAGATGCAAATTTGTCTTTCGATAAACTTTTGAGTGCTTTTCATGATTTATTCGATGAATATAGATTAATTAGCAAAAAAATAATTCATTGAAAAAGGTGCATGCCCATTTAATTAATGAATTCGAAAAACTTAAGCATGATAATGCTTTATTACCTTCATGCCCTAAGTGTGAATACTTAGAGGCACTTAAGAAGAAAAACTTACTACTCAACGAAATTTTAGTAAAGTTTAAGATTAGTAGCAAGTCCTTGAATATGATCCTTGCTAATAAGGATCACGTTAATAGAAGAGGTGGAATTGCATTTGTGAGTAGCTCTCACCAAAACCCAACCACCTTTGTTAAAGGCTCTACCTTGCATGTATCACCCCATACCAAATGTAACTTTTATTGCAAACTCAGACATTTTGTTCATAAATGTCTATTTAATAAATATAGTCCACAAAAATTAATTTAAGTTCCTAAAGGAACTGTAAAGAACTCTATGCAAAATGATAAGATGAGTAGATCATTTTTTGAGGCACCCAAGGTCAAATGGGTACCTAAAAATCACCCTTTTTTGTAGAAATGTTTACCATCACAAGCTAGGAGTAAGAGATAGTACCTTGATAGTGGATGCTCAAGACACATGATCGGAGATCATCTCAATTCTCTAAGCTCACTAGCCAAGACAAAGGGTATGTCACCCTCGAAGACAATAATAAGAGTAAAATCATTGGTAAGGGAACCATATGTAACAAATCAAACTTTTTAATTGAAGATGTGTTGTTAGTAGATGGCTTAAAGCATAATCTTTTGAGCATTAGTCAATTATGTGATAAAGGATACATTATAAGATTTAAATCCAATGCTTACATTATTAAGAAACCTCACAAAAACACATCATGATTGCTCTAAAACAAAATAATGTATACATTATTGACATTGATGATCTTTGTAATAAAATATGCTTTTCGGTTTTAAACGATGATTCTTGGCTTTGGCATAGGAGATTATGTCATGTTAGCATAAAATTAATCACTCAAATCTCATCTAGAGAATTTATAAGAGGTATTCCTAACATTAAGTTTGTCAAAGACAAAGTGTGTAATGCATATTAACTAAGAAAATAAATAAAAGGTAGTTTCAAATCAGAGAATCAAATAAGCACCTCTAGACTATTGTAATTGATCAATATGGATTTGTTTGGACCAATTAATACAATAGCCTACGTTGTAGCAAGTATACCTTTATAATTGCAGATGATTATAGTAGATACACTTGGACATACTTCTTGGCATACAAAAGTGATTACTTTAAGTGTTTTTCAAAGTTTTATAAATTTGTTCAAAATGAAAAAGTCTTTATGATTTCATCGATCCAAAGTGATCATAGTGGTGAATTTCAAAACTATGATTTCTAAAACTTTGTGAATCTAATGGATATAGTCATAATTTCTCTACTCCGAGAAATCCTCAAAAAAATGAAGTAGTAAAAAGAAAGAATAGAAGTTTACAAGAAATGGCAAGAACCATATTAAATGAACATAGCTTACATAAATATTTTTGGACTAAAGTACGACATGCTATGTCATGAATAGGGTTCTAGAAAGACCATTACTTTCCAAAACTCTTTATCAATTGTGAAATAACAAAAAACCCAACGTTTTATATTTTAAAGTTTTTTATTATTAATTTTTTAATCTTAAATGAAAAAGATGCCTTAGGAAAGTTTGATGCAAAATCCAATGAATGCATTTTTCTTGGTTATTCTTTTATTTCGAAAGCCTTTCATGTCTTTAATAAATGAACTTTGGTTATAGAAGAATATATTCATGTTATCTTTAATGAAGTTTTCGAATTTAAGAAAATTGATTTTGATGATGATCTCGATTTTGATCCTTTGAATTTGAATGAAACCACTCCTCCTACTAGCAACTTGGATGCATTTTCTTCCGAAACATTCTTACCTAAGGAATAGAAATATGTAGATGCTCATCCTAAGGAGCTAATCATAAGAGACACATCAAAAGGTGTTCAAACTCGTTCTTCTTTTAAAAATTTTTGTGCCAATACTGCTTTTCTTTCTTAAATTGAACCTAAATGTATTGACGAGGCCTTGAAAGATGATTCATGGGTTATTGCAATGTAAGAAGAGTTGAATCAATTTAAAAAAAATGAGGTATGGAAGCTTGTTCCTAGACTTAGTGACCATTTAGTTATTGGTACTAAATGGGTCTTTAGAAACAAACAAGATGAATTTGGTATTATGGTTAAAAAAAAGCTAGATTAGTGGTTAAAGGTTTCAACTAAGAAGAAGGTATTGATTATGAAGAAACCTTCACTCCTGTAGTAAGATTAGAAGCCATAAGGATGCTCCTTGCTTATGCTTGTAGAAATAATTTGAAGTTATTTCAAATAGATGTCAAAAGAACTTTTTTAAATGACTTTATTTCAGAAGAAGTGTATATTGAACAATCACCCGAATTTGAGAACTCTCTTTTTCCTAATCATGTATTTAAGTTAACTAAGGCTCTCTAGATTAAAATAAGCCCCAAGAGTTTGGTATGAGAGACTTAGCTCCTTTCTTATCCAAAATAATTTCTCTAAAGGCAAGGTCGATACTACATTATTTATTAAAAATTTTAAAAATAATTCTAAAGGCAAGGTTGATATTATTTTTAGTTCTACAAATGAGTCCTTATGTGAATCATTTGCCAAGAGTATGAGCCAAGAGTTTGAAATAAGCTTAATGGGTGAACTAATCTTCTTTTTAGGCTTACAAATCAAATAACTTAGTGATGATATTTTTCTTAGTCAAACCAAATATGCATTAGAATTGCTAAAACGGTTTAATATGGATTATTCAAATGTCATCAATATACTAATGAGTACCTCTACTAAGTTAGACATAGACAAAAGTGGAGAAAACTTTAATTAAAAAACTTATAGGAGTATGATAGGTAGTTTACTATATTTCACTGTAACTAAACCAGATATTATGTTTAATGTAGGACTTTATGCTAGATTTTAATCTAATCCTAAGCTATCTCATCTTAAAGCCGTTAAAAGAATTCTTAGATATCTTAAAGGAACCCCTAATCTAGGATTATGGTATTCAAAATCTGAAAACTTTGAATTAATTGCTTATGCTGATGTAGATTTTTCTAGATGTAGAATAGATAGAAAAGGCACATCCAGAACATGTCAATTCTTAGGTCATGCACTTGTCTCTTAGTATTTCAAGAAACAAAACTTGGTTGCACTATCTATAGCTAAAGCCGAATACATAACAGTAAGTGCATGTTATGCACAAGTTGTATGGATGAAAAATACATTAGAAGATTATAGAATTCACTTAAAGAATATTCCCATAAATTGTGATAACACAAGTGCAATATGTTTAATAAAAAATCCTATTCAACACTCTATAACTAAACATATTGACATAAGACATCATTTTATATGAGATCATATTAATAATCATGATGTAACCTTAGAGTTTATCGATACGAAATATCAATTAGTTGATATTTTTATGAAACCCTTAAATGAAGAATAATTTGATTTCATTAGAAGGGAATCAGGCATGTTAAATTGTCCAAATGCATGAGTTTCTTGAATTCTTTTTTTGGACTTTTTTAATTTCATATCATCTTCCTCCTATCTTGATATTGAATTTATTCATAAATTTTTTATACCCTTGCTTTATCATTTAATGACTTTTGATACTCTTAGAATCCTCCCCTTATTCACGAATTTTCACTCATGGATTTTATTGACAAATACATCTCTCACGGATTTCACTCTTGTGAATTTATTTGATAGAAATGGAATTAACATATTTTATTCAAGAACTTCATAAAAATGTCATTCACGGATCCTATTTGATAAAAGTGTCATTTGATGGAAATATTGTTTACGAATTTCAATGATACTTGATTCATGTGTGGATTTTTGTAATGCCAACAAATTTTATTTGATAAAAATGAAATTCATGGATTTTATGGAAATATCATTTCTGTCATGAAGTGATACACTTGACTCTTGTATAAATTTTTATGTCACGGACTTTCCTCACTTTATTCACATCTTTATGTCATGAGTTCTTTATGAAAAGAAGTTTTATGAATCTTTAATAGCTTGAATAATTTATTTTCCTTCTACTTCATGAATTTTATTTGATAGAAATACGAATTTCATTCATATCTTTAGCTCTTATTGTGAATCTCTCTTGATGAAATGAATTTTCAATCACTCGAACGGATTATTTTTCTTGTATTATTCATGGACTTTTCAATCACTCGAATGGATTTTTGCAATATCTCGATTCTTCTTGATAAATGCACTATTCATGGATTTTTTTTCCTTCTCCCTTTTCCCTTTCAAGAAGAATCTGATCGCATTTGCTTACGTAAAATTTGCTTACATAAAACGATTGCCCATTTCCTTTTTGTTGATAACAAAAGGGGAGAAAAGTGACAAATTGATGAAAACTTAGCATTATGAATGCTTGAAATATGCTTTGTATCGTAAATGCGTAAAATATATCGTAAAAGCATAAAAGGTATCGTATGCATCATAAATACTTGAAATGTATCATGAATGCTTAAAACTCATTGTAAATGATTGAAATGTAACATGTATGCATTAAAATGATAATTCTTTTTATTATGCTCATTATTGTATCAAAATAATGAATGTTTATCATTTTGATTTGATATTGAACTTATTATGCTTAATTATCCTACTTGAAATTAGTATCATGCCTCAATATGATAAATTATTATTTGATATCAAACTTGAAGTTTGTATCATGCTTAATTTCCTACTTATAATTGGTATCATGCCTCAGAATAATAGATTGTCATCTTGTATCAAACTTGAAATTTGAATCTTGCTAAATTTCATATTTGAAGTTTATATCATACTTGGAAATGATGGTTGTCTATCATCATTTGATATTGGACTTGAAAATGGATGTCATGCTTTGACATCATTTTGGTTTGTGATAAATATGTGGTATCATATTTTAAGATAAAAAATCATGATTAGTATCATGCTGTGCATGTTAATGAATGTAACTTATCGGTTTGGTGTTTGAATTCAAAGGCTTTGAATTCAAGTGTATCTTTTCTCAAGTATAGCATATAGATAGGGGGAGTTAAGGTTAACTCCGTTATCAATTGGTTGTTAACATCAAAAAGGGGGAGATTGTTGAATCTCGGATTTTGATGATGAAATCAAATGATAAATTATTTGATGTAATATATATGTTGAGAAAAGTGTGCAGGATTAACTACGATAGCGACCAAGGCATAAAGCAAAATGTAGTGTCGAAGTAAGATCGATCGATTCGTTGGGAGTCCGAGAGTTCGTCGGGTGCCCGAAAGTTTGTCGGAGTGCTACCGGAATTGGCCGAGAATGCATTAGGAGCTTGCCGAAGTGTTTATCGAAAGTTCACTGGAGCTCACCGAGAAGATCGGAGCTTGCCAAAGAAGCTCATCGGAACTCACCAAGTAGATCATTGTAAAGTCCAAGAGCTTACCAAGAGTCCGCTAGAAGATCACCAGAAGCTCGTCGGAAGAAACCTTGACTTACCAAACTTTTTTCTTTAGTATATGTCTTAAGTGTCATAGTTAGGGCTTAATTAGGGTTTGGTTTGGAAGGTAATCCCACTGACTCTGTTAGGGCCTAATTGGACCCATAATTGGACTGGTTTGGGCCAAACTTACGGCCTAAACAAGTTGTTGAACCTTGTCTGGTGGTGGCACTGCCAAACTGGGGCGATGAAACCACCGAGGGCTTAGTCTCGCAGAAACCTGGGTGATGGTGCCGCCCAGACTATGCGATGGTATTGCCAGATAGTTATTAATTGCCAAGCGGTGGTACCGCCAGACTGGGCGATGGTACCACCCAATTCTAGTAGCCAGGACTCTATCTGATAGTAGTACCATCAGACTGGGTGAGGGTACTGCCCAGTGTTAGAGCCCATTGGTGGTGGTACTTATAGGACCCCAAAAATCCGAGATGAGGCCTTTTTTTACTCTATTTTTGAAGCCAATTGGGGCCTATAAATATCCCTTACTTCTCAGCTGGTTAAGTAGAGAGAAATGATAAAAATAAAACTATGACTATAGTGAAATAGCTTGCAAAGTTGAAAGTTCACCTCCATTATTTCTAAGTATAAAAGTTTATAAAAGGAGAGTGAGCCACTTGTAAAAAATTCTGTAAAATGGGTGATTGATCTTTGCCCTTGAAGAAAGATCAATAGTGGAAGCCGATGACCTCATCGGAGGAGGTATCGGGAGTGGATGTAGGTTAGACAACCGAACTACTATAAAATTGGTGTGTTCTCTTCTTGGTGTATAATTTACTTTTATTACATTCTACTTTACTAAATTGCAACTGTCCAACATCTTCCTCTTTATTCACTCACAAACTTATTTGAATCAAATGTCTTTCTGAAATGATTTTCATCGAACAAAATATTTTCATCGTATGAAGTTTTTTGAAATCACTTAAATTGAATGTTTTATCTGTTGCACTAATTCACCCTCCCTCCTCAGTGACGTTCTTGATCTTAACACTTATCATATCTGCAATTCGTTGTAGGTTCTAGCAAGACCTAGGAGATTGATGAGAGGTAAGATGGACCTCAAGATGGGCAATGGAGCAAGAGTTGCTGCTATTTCTATTATTGAATTTCGGATTTTGATGATGAAGTCAATTGATAAGTTATTTGATCTAATCTATATGTTGAGAAAAGTGTACAAGATTAACTACGATAGTAATGAAGGCATAAAGTAAAATGAAGTGTTAGAGTCAAGTATGATCAAATCGTTGGGAGTTCGAGACTTCATCGGGAGTCCGAAGATTCATCGGGAATACTATCGGAATTGGATGAGAATGAGTCAGGAGCTTGCTGAAGTGTTCATCGAAAGTTCCCCAGAAAGATTCGTTGGAAGTTCACAAAGCTCGCTAAGAAAGATCAAAGCTTGCTAAAGAAGCTCATCGAAACTCGCCAAGATCGTCGTGAAGTCAAGGAGCCTGTCTGGAGTCCACCAAAAGATGTCCAAGAATTCATCGAAAGTTCATCGGAAGTTCGCCGGAAGCTCGCCGGAAAAAGCCTTGACATGCCAGATTTTGTTTTCTTTAGTACATGTCTTTAATTTTTATAATTAGCATGTAATTAGGGTTAAGATTGTGAGATAATCTCATTAACCCTGGTAGGGGCTGTTGGTATCTAGAGTGGCACTAAGAGGGGGGGTGAATTAGTGCAGCGATTAAGAATGATAAATTTTAACGATTTAAATACTTTCGAAATCTTCGTACGATAAAAAGATATTTCATTGAAAAGCGTAACAAAAATACTTGAGCTTGAGAGTGATTGTAAGAGGATAAAGAAGAAGCCGGATGATTATAGTAAAATGAAATGGTTTGCAGCAATATAAATGATAATAAGTAAACTCAAACCAATTTTTATAGTGGTTCAGTCATCCGACCTATGTCCACTCCCGATTCCTCTTCTCTTGAGGCCATCGGCTTTTCCACTAGTTGTCTTCCTTCCAACGAGCGAAGACGAACTCCCTTCCAACGGGCTCAGGAGATAACCCTTACAAGCATTTCACTCATCTCTTTCGGTGGAATACAAATGAGAACTAGAGGAGGGATTTCTAAAGTGATTTGAATAGTATTTTCTCACTTTGAAAGTATATATGCTTGTGTATTCAACCCATGGATGGGAGGAGTATTTATAGGCTCCAATCTGATTCAAACTAAGAACCAAAAACCTTCTCATCCCGAGTTTACTGGGTACTGGCAGTACCACCGCTAGTTTGACCCTAACACTGGCAGGACTATCGCCAATCTGGCGATACCACCACCTAACAATTGACATAGTCAGTGTACTGAGCAGTACCACCGCCTAGGTACTCTATCACCGGGCAGTATCACCGCCTAGTACAACCTAAGGAGTTGGACCTAGGCGGTGCCATCGCCCAGTCTGGTGGTGCCACCGCCAGACAGAGTCCAACACTTCTGGTTGGGCCTTAAACTCGGCCCAAACCAATCTATTATAGTATCCAGTTAGCCCCTACCAGGGTTATAGGATTAACACCTAATTTTAACCCCATTTATATGCTAACTACAAAATTAAAAAAATTTCCTAAGCTAATATAAAGTTCAGCACATCAAGTCTTCCTCCGGCGAGCTTCTGGCGAACATCCGATGGTCTTCCGACGAACCCTCGAACACCATTCTATGGACTCTCGGCAAGCTCCTGGACTTCATGATAATCTTGGCGAGTTTTGATGAGCTTCTTCGACAAGCTCTGATCTTTCTCGATGAGCTCCGCAAACTTCTGACGAACCTTCCGGCGAACTTCCGAAAACCCTTCGACAAGCTCTCTACTCATTCTCGGCTAGTTCCGACAGCACTCCCGATGAATCTTCAAAGTTCCGTTGAACTCTCGAATACCCAACGATTCCATCGCACTTGACTCCAACACTTTATTTCACTTTATGTCTTCATCGTTATCGTAGTTAATCCTACACACTAAGTAAATCTTAACCCTACTTTGATCTAGACAATTATTACATGAATTAACATCCTATTACCTGACACGTCATTGGTCGGTGCTTCATCCAATTCTTCGGTACACCATCCTCTCTTGTGGCTTGTTACCCAATCGACGGCTGACCTCCATAACCCCGATCTCCTTGGCGCAACACCACACTTCTTAGCTTGATGCCCAATGTCCGAAGCCTTCTGCCAATTGTCGACCGGACCTCCGGCTCAACATCGAATATCTTGATGTAATTTCCTCCGACGCAACACTAATTCATCTTGTGTCAACTATCTAAGCCTGATCGATAGTAGACCTACGTCACTCAAAATACAGTTAGATAATAAAACACTCTCAATTAGTTTCATCATCAAAATTCGAGACTCAACAGGGGCCAACTAGACCCGTTATTGGATTGGATTGGGCCAAATTCAAGGCCCAACCAGGTTGTTGGACCCTGTCTGGCGATGGCACCGCTAGACTAGGGCGATGGAACCGCCCAAGGATAAGTTTCCCAAAAGCCTGGGTAATGGTACCGCCCAAGTCAAGTGGTGGTACCGCCTGTCAGGCGGTGGTACCGCCCCACCACAAAACCCAAGACTCTATCTGGCAATAGTACTGCCAGATTGGGTGGTGGTACCGCCTAGTGTCAGGGTCAACTAGCAATAGTACTGATAAAGACAAGCGATGGTACCGCTAGTAGTTGAAAATCTAGGATAGGACCTTTTTTTAAGCCAATTGAGGCTATAAATAACTCTTACTTCTCAACTAGTTAAATACATTAAGAAGTGATAAGAACTGAATCAAAACTATAATGAAATAGCTTTTAAAAGTTGAGTGTTCACCTCCACCTTGCTCTAAGTGTAAAAAGCTTATAAAAGAAGAGTGAGCCACTGTAAAGTTCTATAAAAATAGGTGATTGATCTTTTTCCTTAAAGAAAGATTGATAGTGGAATCCGGTAACCTCATTGGAGGAGGTATCGAGAGTGGACATAGGTCAATCGATCGAACCACTATAAAATTGCTGCGTTCTTCTTTTGGTGCATAAATTTCATTTGTTGCATTCAATTTTTTACTTCAATGCAATTGTTTAATCTCCCCTTCTCTACTCTCTTACGAATTCACTCGAATCAACCTCTTTTCGAAATGGTTTTCGTCGAACAAAAAAATTTCATCTTATAAAGTTTTTCGAAATCGTTTAAATCGTCGAATTTTATTTGTTGCACTAATTCAACCCAACGTGCCCCCCCCCCCTCCCCTTTAGTGTTATTCTTAATCCTAATAATTGGTATCAGAGTGAGGTCACTCTCATTTTGGTTTAAAACCCAAGAGAGATGACATTTATCGGCATCTAAGATGGTCACTCAACCACACGTCCACCCATGTTCAATGGGACAGATTACACCTATTGAAAAATTTGCATGAGAATTTTTCTTATTTCTATTGATTTTGAATTATGAAACATTATCAAAAATAGTTTTCAAAAGTCTTCTCTTCTGATGAATGATTGGAATGAGTTAGAGAAAAAGACTTTTGCTCTAAATACCAAGGCTATGAATGCCTTATTTTACACTTTAGATAAAAATAAATTTAATCATATTTCAATTTACGAAACGACTTTTGATATTTGGCATACTCTTGAAATCACTCACAAAAGTACTAGTATAGTGAAAGAGTCTAAAATCAATCTTTTAGTTCATTCTTATGAGTTGTTTCGGATAAAACCAAGTGAGTCCATTAAAGACATGTATACCCGATTTACAGATGTCGTCAATAGACTAAAAGCGCTTGGAAAATGTTTTTCTAACTTTGAACTTATAAATAAAATTTTAAGATCCCTTCCAAAAAGTTGGGATCCTAAAGTAACAGTCATTCAAGAGACTAAAGACTTAAATAACTTCCCTCTCGAAGAATTAATTGGGTCATTAATGACCTATGAGATGACTTATAATGCTCATGAAGAGTTTAAGAACTTCCTTCCAAATAACAGGAAGGACATGACACTAAGAACTCATGAAGACCACTTGAAAGATAGTTCAAGTAATGAGGACTATGATGATGATTTGGCACTCTTGACATGAAAATTCAAAAAATTCATAAGAAGAAATAAAGCTAAAAATGACTCTAAAATTAAAATTGACCCAAGAAAGAACAAGTCTTATGCTACGAATGCAAGAAGTCGGGGCATTTCAAAAGTGAATATTGTCAAGCAAAGAAGAAACAACCAAAGAATAAGAAGGCACTCAAAGCAATGTGGGATGATTCGAGCGGCTCCGAAGATGAAGAAAAAAGCAACAAAGAGATCGCCAGCTATGCTCTAATGGTTATCAAAGAAGAGGTAAGTAGTTTATTAGATGAAAATTTAACTTTCGATGAGCTTTCGAAAACTTTTCATGATTTGTTTAATGAGTGTAGAGTAATTAGTAAGAAATTTAATTTATTAAAAAAAGGAGCATACCCTTTTAATTAATGAATTCAAAAAATTTAAACATAATACTCCTTCCTTGCCTCTATGCACTAAGTGTGAGCACTTAGAGGTAATTGAAAAGGAAAACTTGCTACTCAAAGAAACATTAGAAAAGTTTAAGATTGGTAGCAAGTCTATGAACATGATCCTTGCTAATAAGGGTCACGTTCATAGAAGAGGTGGAATTGGATTTGTGAGTGGTTCTCACTGAAATCCAACCACTTTCATTAAAGGTCCTGCCTTGCATGTATCACCTTACACTAAATATAACTTTTGCTGCAAACTTGGACATCTTACTTATAAATATCCATTTAGAAAGTATAGGCCACATAAATTGATTTGGATTCCTAAAGGGACTGTAAAGAATTCAATGCAAAACGATAAGATGAGTAGATCAATTTTTGAGACACCAAAGGTCAAATGGGTATTTAAAAACTATCCTTTTTGTAGACATATTCACATTCACAAGCTAGGAGCAAGAGATGTTATCTTGATAGTGAATGCTCAATGCACATGACCGGAGATCCATCTCAATTCTCTAAGCTCACTAGCCAAGACGAAGGGTATATTACCTTCGGAGACAACAACAAGAGTAAAATCATTGGCAAGGGAACTATCGGTAACAAATCAAATTTTTTAATTGATGATGTATTGTTAGTAGATGGCTTAAAGCATAATCTTTTGAGTATTAGTCAATTATGTGATAAAGGATATATCATAAGATTTGAATTTAATACTTGCATTATTGAAAAATCTCACAACAACACATCTATGATTGCCCTAAAATAAAATAATGTCTACACTATTAACATTGATGAACTTAGTAATGAAATATGCTTTTAAGTTTTGAATGATGATACTTGGCTTTGGCATAGGAGATTAGGTCATGCACGCATAAAACTAAACTCTCCAATCTCATCTAGAGAACTAGTAAGAGGCATTCCTAACATTAAGTTTGTCAAAGACAAAGTGTGTGATGCTTGTCAACTAGAAAAATAAATAAAAGATAGTTTCAAATCGAAGAATCAAATAAGCACCTCTGGACCATTGTAATTAATCCATATGGACTTATTTGGACCAATTAATACAATAAGCCTAAGAGGTAGCAAATACGCCTTTATAATTATAAATGACTATAGTAGTTACACTTGGACATACTTCTTGGCACACAAAAATGATTATTTTAAATATTTTTTAAAGTTTTGTAAACTTGTTCAAAATAAAAAAGGTTTTATAATTTCATCGATTCAGAGTGATCATGGTGGTGAATTTCAAAATCGTGATTTTAAAAACTTTTGTGAATCAAATGGATACAACCATAATTTCTCTACTCCAAGGAATCCTCAACAAAATGGAGTAGTAGAAAGAAAGAATAAGAGTTTATAAGAAATGGCAAGAACCATGTTGTATAAATATAGCCTACCCAAATATTTTTGGGCCGAAGCTATTAATACAACATGCTATGTCATGAATATGATTCTAGTAAGACCATTACTCTCCAAAACTTCTTATGAATTATGAAATAATAAAAAAGTAAATGTTTCATATTTTAAAATTTTCGGTTATAAATGTTTTATCTTGAATGAAAAAGATGCCTTAGAAAAGTTTGATGCAAAATTCGATGAAAGCATTTTTCTTGGTTATTCTTCTATTTCTAAAGTCTTTTGTATCTTTAATAAAAGAACTTTGGTTACAGAAGAATTCATTCATGTTGTCTTTAATGAAGTTTTTGAATTTAAAAAAAATGATTTTGATAATAATCTTAATTTTGATGCTTTGAATTTGAATGAAACCTCTCCTCCAAATAGCAACTTGGATAAATCTTCTTCTGAAACTTCCTTATCTAAGGAATGGAAGTATGTAGATGCTTATCTTAAGGAACTAATTATAGGAGACACATCAAAAGGAGTTCAAACTCATTCTTCTTTTAAAAAAATTTATGCCAATGCTGCTTTTCTTTCTTAAATTGAACCTAAATACATTGACGAGGCCTTGAAAGATGATTCATGGGTTATCATAATGCAAGAGGAATTAAACCAATTTGAGAGAAATGAGGTGTGGAAGATTGTTCCTAAACCTAGTGATCATTTAGTTATTGGTACTAAATGGGTCTTTAGAAACAAGCAAGATGAATTTGGTACCATGGTTAGAAACAAGGCTAGATTAGTGGCTAAGGGTTTTAACCAAGAAGAAGTTATCGATTACGAAAAAGCCTTCACTCCTGTGGCAAGATTAGAAGCCATAAGGATGCTCCTTGTCTATGCTAGTAGTAATAATTTTAAGCTATTTCAAATGGATGTCAAAAGCACTTTCTTAAATGGCTTTATTTCCAAAGAAGTGTATGTTAAACAATCACCCGAATTTGAGAACTCTTTTTTTCCTAATCATGTGTTTAGGTTGACTAAGGCTCTTTATGGATTAAAACAAGCCCTAAGGGCTTGGTATGAGAGACATAGTTCTTTTCTTATTCAAAATAATTTCTCTAAAGGCAAGGTCGATACTACATTATTTATTAAAAATTTTAAAAATAATATTCTTGTTGTTCAAATTTATGTTGATGATATTATCTTTGGTTCTACAAATGAATCCTTATGTGAATCATTTGTCAAGAGTATGAGCCAAGAGTTTGAAATGAGTTTAATAGGTGAACTAACATTCTTTTTAAGATTACAAATCAAACAACTTAGTGATAGTATATTTCTTAGTCAAACCAAATATGTATTAGAATTATTAAAATGGTTTAATATTGATGATTCAAAGGCCATCAATACTCCTACAAGTATCTCCACTAAGTTAGACATGGACGAAAGTGGAGAAAGCTTTGATCAAAAAACTTATAAGGGTATGATATATAGTTTACTATACCTCACCGCAACTAGATCGGATATTATGTTTAGCATAGAACTTTATGCTAGATTTCAATCTAATCCTAAGCTATCTCATCTTAAAGTCATTAAAAGAATCCTTAGATATCTTAAAGGAACCCATAATCTAGGATTATAATATCCAAAATTTAAAAACTTTGAATTAATTACTTATACAGATGCGGATTTTACCAGATATAGAATAGAAAAAGCACATCCAAAACATGTCAATTCTTAGGACATGTACTTGTCTCTTGGTTTTCTAAGAAACAAAACTCGACTGCAATATCTACAACCGAAGCCGAATATATAACCGCAAATGCATGTTGTGCACAAGTTGTATGGATGAAAAATATATTAGAAGATTACTAAATTCATCTAAAGAATATTTTCATAAAATGTGATAACACAATTGTTATATGTTTAACTAAAATCCTATTCAATACTCTAGAACTAAACATATTGACATTAGGCATCACTTTATATGAGATCATGTCAATAAAAATGATGTAACTCTAGAATTTATTGATACGAAACACAAATTAGCGGATATCTTCACAAAACCTTTAAATGAAGAATAATTTGACTTTATTAGAAGGGAATTAGGCATGCTAAATTGTCCTAATGCATGAGTTTAATTTTTAAAATTTTTTTATTTTGCAGTATCATCTTTTTGATTTCGTAAATAAAGCTTTCATGAACTTATCTTCCTCCTATCTCGGTTTGACACTCTTGTTCCATCGTTTAATAACTTTTTGAATTGGTGTCGAACTCGATTCAATCGTTTTGAAGACTTTTGACACTTTTTATATCCTCCCTTTATTCATGAATTTTCACTCATAAATCTTTGTATTTCACACTTATGAAATTTTAATAAGAAACGAACTTTAATGACTTGGAAATGTTTGCAAAGACTATGAAGTAAACTTCATGAAAATGTCACTTTCAAAAAGTTCATAGTCTTTGCAAAAATTCCCAAGTCATTTCATAGAATCTGTGAGATTTTGATGAAAAATAAAAGTTTGATAAATTCTTGATAGCTTGAACAAATTGCTTTCATGATTCATAGACTTCTTCTCTTTATACATATCTTTATATCATGGTTTCTTTATGAAAATAAGAAGCTCTTATAAATTTTTAATAGCTGGAATGCTCTCTTTTTCTTGAATTCAAAACGGATTATATTCACTTCTCTAAATGTGAATTTAATGTCATGATAAATGTGATGTATGAATTTTTAAGAAACATCATTTACATCATTCATTAACAGACATTCATGACTCTTTTATAAATTTTGTGTCATGAGCTTTTATGAATTTTTCATGACTTGAATGATTCTTTTTCCACTTCACAGATTTTATGGAAATTCCGAGTTAACTCTTATCACAAATCTCTTTCTATGACATGAATTTTCAATCATTCGAATAAATTTTTTTTTTGTATTTTTCATGACTTTAAATATCTCGATTCTTCTTGTTGGTTTCATGAACTTTTCCTTCTCCCTTTTCCTTTTCAAGAAGAATCCTATCGTAACGATTGATATCGTAACAATTGGTAGCAATATCAAATTTTGCTTGCTTAAAAAAATTTTGGCCCATTACCTTTTTATTGATGACAAAGGGGGAGAAATGTGGCAAATTGATGACAATGGCATTATGAATGTGTTTTGTATCGTAAAATGTTTAGTATCATCAAAAGCATCACAAAAACTTGAAGTGTATTGCAATGTATCACAAATTTATGAAAGATATCATATGCATCGCAAATGATTGAAATGAATCATGTATGCATAAAATGATAATTTTTCTATGCTTGTTATCATATCATGCTTAATTATCCTACTTGAAATTGGTATCATGCCTCAATACAATAAGTTATCATTTGGTTTTATTTTTAAAGTTTGTATCATTGAATGATAAATTATCAATTGATATCATGCCTTGGATTAGTGAATTATTATTTGATATCATTTGAATCTTGCTATATTTCAAAATTGAAGTTGGTATCATTTGTTGAAATGATGATTGTCTATCATCATTCGTCATTAGACTTGAAAATGAATGTCATGCTTTGACATCATTTTTGTATTATGAACAATACCACGTATCATATTTTAGGATGAAAAATCATGCTTGTTGAGCATGACGATAAGTTTAAATGCATGTAACTTATCGGTTTAGGCTTGAATTCAAAGGGTTTGAATTCAAATATTTCTTTTCTCAAGTATGGCATATAGATATGGGGAGTTAAGGTTAACTCCATCATCAATTGATTGTCATCATCAAAAAGGAGGAGATTGTTGAATCTCAGATTTTGATGATGAAGTCAATTGATAAGTTATTTGATCTAATCTATATGCTAAGAAAAGTGTGCAGGATTAACTATGATAGTGATGAAGACATAAAGCAAAATGAAGTGCTAGAGTCAAGTACGATCAAATCGTTGGGAGTTCGAGACTTTGCCGAGAGTCCGAAGATTCATCAGGAATGCTATCGAAATTGGCTAAGAATAAGTCAGGAGCTTGCCGAAGGGTTCATTGGAAGTTCGTCGAAAAGATTCATCGAAAGTTTACGGAGCTCACCAAGAAAGATCGGATCTTGTCAAAGAAGCTTGTCAGAACTCACCAAGATCGTCGTAAAGTCCAGGAGCCTGCTGGGACTCCACCGGAAGATGTCCGAGAGTTCGTCGAAAGTCCATTGGAAGTTTGCCTGAAGAAGCCTTGACATGCTAGATTTTGTTTTATATATGTCTTTAATTTTCATAATTAACACATAATTAGGGTTAAGATTGGGAGGTAATCTCATTAACCCTGGTAGGGGCTAATTGGGCTTGTTATTCGACTAGATTGTGTCGGATTCAAGACCTAACCAGGTTGTTGGACCCTGTTTGGCAGTGGCATTGCTAGACTGGGGCAGTGGAATCGCTTAGGGATCAGTTTCTCAGAAGCCTAGGCGATGGTACCTCCCAAGTCAAGCGGTGGTACTATCGGTAGTTAATAACTGTCGAGCGGTGGTATCACCTATCAGACAGTGGTACCGCCCCACCACAGAACCTAAGACTCTATTTGGTGATAGTACCACCAGACAAGGTGGTGGTATCGCCCAGTGTCATGATCAATTGGTGGTAGTACCACTAAGGACAGACGGTGGTACCGTTAGTATCCGAAAATCTAGGATGAGACCTTTTTTGGCTTCATTTTTGAAGCCAATTGAAGTTATAAATACCCCTTACTTCTCAGTTGATTAATACATTGAGAAGTGATAAGAACTGAACCAAAACTATAGTGAAATAGCTTTCAAAAGTTGAGTATTCACCTCCACCTTGCTCTAAGTGTAAAAAGCCTATAAAAGGAGAGTGAGCCACTGTAAAGTTCTGTAAAAAGGGGTGATTAATCTTTCCCCTTCAAGAAAGATCAATAGTGGAAGTTGGTGACCTCATCGGAGGATGTATCGGGAGTGGACATAGGTCAATCGACCGAACCACTATAAAATTGTTGTGTTCTTCTCTTGGTGTGTAAATTTCATTTGTTGTATTCAATTTTTTACTTCACTGTAATTGTTCAATCTCCCCTTCTCTACTCTCTTATGAACTCACTTTAATCAACCTCTTTGTGGAATGGTTTTCATCGAACGAAAAATTTTCATCTTACGAAGAGTTCTAAAATCGTTTAAATCATCGAGTTTTATCCGCTGCACTAATTCACACCCCCCCTCTTAGTGTCATTCTTGATCCTAATAGCTGTCGATGAGGTCACCTTACATCTGCTTGGTAGAGCTATTATTGTATTATATGCATGTTATTTTATTCTCTCTATTATCAAAAATATTATTTTTATTTTATGTTTGATATTAAATAGTTATAAAGTAATTTTTGTTAACAATAGTTATTCAATTATTAAGGATGATGAGATCATCACGAGAGGAGCATTGTATAATGGTTTGATTATGCTAGATATTACTCCACATGTCATGAATATAAGTGAGTCTAAGAGGAAACGAGATGAGGTGAATAGTATATATCTATGGCATTGTAGGCTAGGTCATATCCATGAGATAAAGATTCAAAAGTTACTGAATGATGGATATCTAGATCCATTCGACTATGAGTCATATGCAACTTGCGAGCCTTGCCTTCGTGGAAAGCTGACCAACTCTCCATTTAGTGGAAGTGGAGAGAGAGCTACTGAATTGTTAGAACTCATACATAATGATGTATGTGGTTCTATGTCAATTCAGGACATAAGTGGTTATTTCTACTTCATTATTTTCACTGATGATTTCTCTAAGTACGAACACGTGTACTTGATGAAGTATAAGTCTAAAGCCTTTAAGAAATTTAAGAATATAAGAATAAAGTAAAGAACCAGACTAAAAAGAGTATCAAGGCTCTTCGATTAGATTGAGGAGGTGAATACTTGAGTATAGAATTCACCCAATTCCTCAAAAACTATGGAATTCTGTCCCAATGGATACCTCCTTATACACCCTTGCTCAATGGTATTTTTGAAAGGAGGAATCACACACTGTTAGATATAGTGCAGTCCATGATAAGTTTTGCTAACCTACCCATCTCATTCTAGGGATACGCCCTAAGTCCACAGCTTACCTTCTGAATAGAGTTCCAATTAAGTCGGTAGTGTCTATATCATATGTGATATGGAAAGGAAAGAAGTCTGATCTTAAAGTTGTTAAGATTTAGGACTGCCCCTATCTACGTTAAGAGACACATGCCCGACAAGTTGAAATGTAGGATGGAACGGTGCAAGTTCGTGGGATACCCTAAGGAAACTTATAAGTATTATTTCTATCATCCGAAGGACCAAAAGGTCTTTGTGTTGGGATATAGAGCAGCACTAAGAGGGAGGGGTGAATTAGTGTAGCAGTTAAGAATGATAAATTTTGATGATTAAAACGGATTTTGAAAACTTCATACGTTGAAAATCTCATTTCGACTAAAACCAACTTCAATTGAAGCATATCAGAAACGTAATTAACTTGAGAGTTTAGAGATGAAGAAAGATAGTGATAAGGAAGTAGGGCATCCAAATAAAATAGTTTGTAGAAAGATAAAAGCAATAAGTAAATGTAAACCAGATTTTTATAGTGGTTCGATCATATGACCTATATCCACTCCCGATTCCTCTTCTCATGAGGACACTAGCTATTCCACTAGTTGTCTTCCTTCCAAGGGTGAAGACTAACTCCCTTACAGCACTCTCCTTTCGATGGACTTAGGAGGTAACCCTTACAAAGCCTCTCACCCCTTTCTTGGACTATATCACACTTAAAGCTTAGAGGGAAGATTTTGACACTATTACAATAGAGTTTTCCCTTTTTCTTTCTCAAGTTTTGTGTGTTTTTCAACCATGGATGAGAGGGGTATTTATAAGCCTCAAGGTGATTCAAATTTGGAGCCCAAATTTGAATTACCTCGGATTCTCGAGTGTTGGCGGTACCACCGCCTGACACTGGTGGTACCACCGCCAGTCTAACCCTAACACTGGTGGTACTATCGCCAGCCTGGAGCAGTACCACCATTATAGCTTTTATGCTGGGTGGTGCCACCGCCTACAGTTTGGAAAAGTGCACTTTTCACTTTTCCAGCTCATAAGCAGTTCTATCGTCAATTTGACGGTGCCACCGCCTATGACAACTTTTGGGCCACTGAATGGGCCTCTCAATGAGCCCAAATCAGTCCCAATTTAGGCCTAATTGGCCCCTAATTGAGTTAGTATTATTTCATCTAAAACCAACTCAATTTTGACTCAGTTCTACTTCGATCTAGACAATTATTACAACGCAAATCGAAATGTCGCCCGGCATGTCATTGACTAATCGGCGCTTTGTCTGACACTTCGATGCATTGTCCTCTCTTACAGTTTGTTACCCAATCAACAGCTAACCTCCGCAGCCCTGATCTCCTTAGCTCAACTTCGCTCCTCTTTGCCCGATGCTCGATTTCTTTGTTCGAAGTCTTCTACCGATCATCAACCAGACCTCCGACTCGACATCCAATTTCTTGACGTGATTTCCTCCGGCATAACATCGATTCTTCCTGTGCTAATTATCTAATCCTGATCAAGAGTAGACTTGTGTAACTTAAAACGTAGTTAGATAATCAAAACATGATCAATTAGTTTCATCATCAAAATCTGAGATTCAACAATCTCTCCCTTTTTTATGATGACAACTAACTGATGACTGACGAAGTTAATCCAATTCCCCAGAGTTTAAACAAACTCCCCCTATCAATATGTCATTGATAGAACACTTGAATTATCCTAAATCCAAGGAACATGTATCAAAATCATGTTAATAAAAGCATCATGCGAATATATAAAATATTCAATCAACATTATATTGCATGAAGTCATCAATCTACTTCTCCCCCTATGTCATCAACAAAAAGGAGAAATAGCATCTTGGCTAGTTTAAAAAATATGCAAGTTTTATAATTATACTAGCAAGATTTTTTAGTTCAATTTTCAAGCTAAAGATTTGCAATATACATCACTTTGAACATGCAAGCTAATAGTTTTCAAAGATGTGCAAGTTTGTATTTTTCTTTCTAAAGATAAGCAAGATAGTAATTTTTCATTCGCTTCTTGAGTTGTGCAAGTTACACTTTCTTTGCTTCCTTTGTAATATGCATGCAATTTCTTTCTTCTCTTTTGAGAAGAGTAAGCTTGCAAGTTTTGCTTTCTTTGCATGCTAAGAATTTTGCATTCATTTGCAATATGCAAGCTAGCAAAACCCTTCTCCCCCTTTATCAAAGTCAAAAAGAAGTGGAGGAATGCAAGATTTGCAAGATCAACTTTTCATATCAATTTTAAATTTGCATCAATAAAATTTTTATATTAATCTTTCAATCAAATCATGAACAAAGATCAATATCAAAAGATATCATTCACGATTGATAATTATTCTTTGTAGCAAGATCAAGATCATGATTTTAAAAATAAATTCTAAACACAGTTTCGAGAAATCAAAATCATGATTCACAAAGATTTTCTTTAGCATCAATTTTCAATTCATGATAAAGGACATACAACCAAGAATTATGATACATAAAAACATATCATTCTCATAGATCAAGTCATGATGCTTTGATTCATCATAAAGCAAATAGCAAAGAGAACAACTTCATTCATGCATAAAAATTCTTATCAAGATTTCACAAAAATAAATTCCAAGTATCATGATACTAAGATCACATTATGTACAAAAGTTCAATTATCAAGATATAAATATCATGAATTCATAAAAATTCAAGTTTTAAGTTTCGAGAAATCAAAAGACAAATTGCATTTCATTTGAAAATTTTTCTTTTACTTCGATATTCAAACCATGACAAGTGATATCAAATGTTTGCATTAATATTTCAATCATCGAGTCATGTGTAGAAATAAGTATTGAAATATAGGAGAAAAATAAAATTATGTATACAATGTCTCACTCATCAAAGTACATTCTCTCAAGTTGAGTATCAAAAAGTCAAGAGAAAATAATTTATGATTCATTTGCATTTTTCTTCAATAACATGGGAGAATCATAAAAGAGTATGGAGTAAGAGATCTAAAAAAAAAGTTATCAAGATCACGATATAGATAAAACTCATTCTAGTTCAATTCATCAACTCCGAACTCATAATCAAATCATCAAAATCACTTTCATAATTTATGAGATTCATAAGATATCATGAAATCATTAATCTCAATAAGATGGGAAAGGTATTTTCTTTTTTTTAAGTGATTTTTTTAACACATCATCAAAATCTCATTCATAAGACATTCATAATGACAAATAGATTATTGATAAAATCATCAATTTCATGATTCATTTAGAAGGTTCTCCTCTTTAGTAACTAAAAAGATATATAGGAGAACAAAATGAATTGAGGGAGATAGAACATGATTGAAGCATTTAACATGATTGAAGCATTTAACATGATTGAAGCATGATTCATATTTAAAATGTATCCTACGTTATAAATACGAATCAAGCATTTGTCAAATCCGAAATCATCCTCAAAATCACATTTAATAAATTCATACATGACAAGCATAGATTCATGAATTTTCTATAGAAAAATCGATAAGATTAAGATAGAGGATTACCTTTCATTTTTATATGTGATTTGCTTCTTATAACCATGCTATTGCCCTTAATAAAAATAAATGTCAACATTTAAGATGAAAAGGTAAATTTTGTCATAAAGATCATTAAGTCAAATCACATTAAGCATGTGGCATTTTTCAAAAGATTCGATTCAAGAGATTCACATGGATTCATCAAAACCAAAAACTTTAGAGATAAAAAAAAATTTCAAGAATCATGTATTTCCTTTTTATGATTTACTTCAAATAAGTATTCTTTTGTCTTTTAATATCAAATTGAGACAATCATGAAAGTTCAAGACGTAAAGGCAAAATCCATCAAGTTTTTTAAAGTCAAAAGATATAACACGTCATATAAAAATTCATCGTAAAAACGATTAAGACCAAATACACATTAGTTCAAAATGTGAGAGTCACTCATCATACATAATGTGTTTTATTTTAAGTTATTTATTTCATATAAGTGTGCTCATATTTTAAAAGATGAGTATCAAGTTTAAATCCAAAACATGAGTATTGTCATCAAACCCATTAAGAGCAAATGCATCACACATAAATCATCATGATAGTGTATTTTCTCATTTTTATGTGTTTCAATTTAAGTGATGTAATCTTTTATAGGAATATTCAAATTTTTCATATGAAAATGTCATGCATCATATTTAAAACCGAAAACATCATCAAAACCATTAAGGTTCATGAATTCATCATACACATTATTTCAAAATATGAGTTTTCAATTTTCATTACTTCAATTCCTCGTTAAGCATGATACAAAAATTTAAAGATCAAGCATAATACCATAAAGTATCTTCAAAATTTTTATATGAAAGCCAAGCATTAACACATAAGATTCGCTCATCATGCATAGTTTTAAAATGTAAAATCATCAAGATAGATGTTCATTGATTTTATCTTATTAGGTGTACAAGCATGAGATGCAATTATCATTAAGACACTTTCAAAAATAACATACATTGATATGCATAAAGTTTAAGACCAAAATCCGATACGGAAAGCATACATGGAATTTATGCATTATCACAAATTAAGCAATTATCATTCATAATTTTTACTTTTCAAAAATACTAGAAAGAAAAGCATAATATAATTTTTGAAAATAATTTTTTTATTTTCCACCAACTAAATTAAGCACTCATGAAAAAGTCATGTAATTTCAAAATAAGGTAAAAGCATTTCGGGTAAGTTACTTACCTCGTTGTTGAAACCCGTCAAAGCCTAATTTGCCTCTTCTTTACTTGATTTGCCCTTGGGTGCCTTACTCTTTTTTGGCCTCTTCCTCCGTTCAAGTTTATTTATTATTTTAGATTTTTATTTAATGAACTTATTAAAATTGATTAAAAGTTTAATGTCCTCTTCATTGTCCTCATCACTTGAGTCATCACTCAAGTGACATTTTATAGTTCGAACTTCCAAATCCTTCTTATTCTTTGGAAGGTGGTTCATGTGTTCATCGGGTTCACAGAAACTTATTTCATAGGTCATTAATGACCTGATTAATTCTTCTAATAGAATTTATTTAGATTTTTAGTTTCTTATATCGTCGTTATTTTTAGATCCCACCTTTTTAGAAGGGATCTTAATATTTTGTTAGTGAGTTTAAATTTTAAAAAATATTTACTAAGACTTTTCAAGCAATTAACGACATCTGTGAAATGGGTGTACATGTCATCGATAGACTCACTTGGTGTCATTCGGAAGAGCTCAAAATCATGCAATAAGAGGTTTACTTTTGAGTCTTTGACTCTATTAGTTCCCTCGTGCATGATTTCAAGTGTCCGCCAAATATCAAAAGCCATGTCGCACGTAGAAATCCGATTGAACTCTTTTTTATCTAAAGCATAAAATAAGACATTCATAGCCTTTGTATTTAAAGAAAAAATATTTTCTCTCTAAATCTGATCATTCGTTCATCGGTTTAGAGGGAAGTTGAAATCCATTTTCAACGATGTTCCATAAATCCAAATTTATAGAAAGCAAGAAAACTCTCATTCGAGTTTTCCAATAAGTGTAGTCCAATCCGTTAAAGAACGGAGGACGAATAATCGAAAAACTCTCTTGAAAGCTGTGAAGAGTTATTTCTCGCGGGCGTGAATCTAAAAGAGAAATAATAAGGCTCTGATACCAATTGTTGGGATCTAAAGCAGCACTAAGAGGGGGGGTGAATTAGTGCAGCGATTAAGAATGATAAATTTTGGAGATTAAAACGGATTTCGAAAACTTCATACATTAAAAACCTCGTTTTGACTAAAATCAATTTCAATTGAAGCATATCGGAAACGTTATTAACTTGAGAGAGTTTAAAGATGAAGAAATATAGTGATAAGGAAGTAGGGCAGCCAAATAAAATGGTTTGCAGAAAGATAAAAGCAATAAGTAAACACAAACCGAATTTTTATAGTGGTTCGGTCATACGACCTACGTTCACTCTTGATTCCTTTTCTCTTGAGGCCACTAACTTTTCCACTAGTTGTCTTCCTTCTAAGGGCAAAGACTAACTCTCTTACAGTACTCTCCTTTTGATGGGCTTAGGAGGTAACCCTTACAAAGTCTCTCACCCCTCTCTTGGACTATATCACACTTAAAGCTTAGAGGAAAGATTTTGACACTATTATAATAGAGTTTTCCCTTTTTCTTTCTCAAGTTTTATGTGTTTTTCAACCATGGATAAGAAGGGTATTTATAGGCCTTAAGGTGATTCAAATTTGGAGCCCAAATTTGATTACCTTGGATTCTCGGGTGCTGGCGATACCACCGCCTGACACTGGTAGTACCATAGCCAGTTTGACCCTAACACTGGTGGTACTACTGCCAGCCTAGAGTGGTACCACTGTTGTAGCTTTTATGCTGGGCAGTGCCACCTCCTGCAACTTGGAAAAGTGTATTTTTTCACTTTTCCAGCTCATAGGCGGTGCCACTGCCTATGATAACTTTTGGGCTACTGAATGGGCCTTCCAATGAGCCTAAATTAGTCCCAATTTAGGCTCAATTGGCTCCTAATTGAGTTGATATTATTTCACCCAAAACTAACTCAATTTTGACTCAATCCTAATTCGATCTAGATAATTATTATAACATGAATCGAAATGTCACTTGGCACGTCATTGGCCTATCAGTGCTTCGTTCGACACTTCGACCCATCATCCTCTTTTACAGTTTGTTGCCCAATCAGTAGCTAACCTTCGTAGCCCCGATCTCCTTGGCACAACTCTACTCCTCTTGGTGCGATGCCCGATTTCTTTGTCCGAAGTTTTCTACCGATTATTAATCGGACTTCCAACTCGACGTCCAATCTCCTGACATGATTTCCTCCGGCATAACATCGATTCTTTTTGTGTCAATTGTCTAATCCTAATTGAGAGTAGATCTGTGTAACTCAAAATGCAGTTAAATAACCAAAACACGATCAATCAGTTTCATCATCAAAATCTGAGATTCAACATCTTGTAGCCAAGAGAGCAATGTTCCTTGAGAATGAACACATTCTTGGTGGAGATAGTGGGAGCATGATAGAGTTGAGTGAGGTTAGAGAATTTAGCTCAAGCACCATTCCACAATCAGAGTCTGTTTAAGTACCTAGCACACAAGTTTCGATTTTACGTAGGTTTGATTGAGTATCTTATCCTCCTAAGAGATGTGAGACATATCAGAAGAGAGGATATTAAGGATATTGATCCTCAGACCTACGAGGAGGCTATTACGAGTATAGACTCTAGGAAGTGATAAGAAGCCATGAATTCAAAGATGGATTCCATGTATTACTATAAGGTTTAAAACCTAGTTGATACATCCAAAGGTATCGTACCTATTGGCTACAAGTGGATCTTCAAGAAGAAGATCGGAGTAGATGAAAAGGTAGAGACCTATAAAGCAAGGCTAATGGCTAAAGGGTATTATCAAAGCCAAGGTGTTGATTATGACGAAACCTTTTCACCCATAGCCATGCTAAAATCCATTTGAATTCTATTGGCTATTGTAGCACACTATGAGATCTTACATATGGATGTGAAAACTATGTTCCTCAATGGCAACCTCGAGGATGAGGTGTATGATACAGCTTGAGGGATTCATATACAAGGATAGTCCAAATAAGGTGTGCAGGTAGCTTGGGTCATTCTATGGATTAAAGTAAGTTTTCCAAAGTTGGAACATAAGATTTGATGAGGTGATCAGATCTTATAACTTTATTAAGAATGAAGATAAATCTTATGTGTACTGGAAGGTAAATTGGAGCACTATCACCTTTTTGGTGCTACATGTGGATGACATCCTGATCATTGAGAATGATGTAGGAATGCTCTCTATAGTAAAGGCTTGGCTATCTAGACACTTCTCTATGAAAGACTTAGGGAAAGCAGCATACATACTAGGGATTCAAATCTATAGAGATAAATCTAAGAGGATGCTTGGCTTATCCCAATTCAGGTACATAGATACCATTGTCAAAAGGTTTGATATGAAAAATTTCAAGAAAAGGTCTCATACCGATGAGGCATTGGCTATCATTATAATCACCGATGATTTATCTCTTAACATAAATTAATTACTATAAATAATGTATTACTTTATTATTAACTTCTATGTTTATATATTATAGTTAAAGAAATAATTAAATTTGATTTCCTTAATCACGTGGATAAGTTAGGAATCTTACTAATCAATTAGATTATTGATTGATTTATTTCCTAATAAATGACATGAGTTTTAGGAAGTAAATAGTATACATTCTATTTTTAAGTGTGAACCATTATAAATGAATATTATGTTTCTATCATTGTGTGTGAAAGTAAAATAAAAAAATAAATTTAATATAAAATCAAATATTTACTTACCTTTTGGGGAGATCTCATCTTCTCCTATATAAAGGTGCTCCTCTTCCCTCATTTCTCACCAAGCATGACATTGGGAGGATTGAAGAGAGGGCTTCCAAAGGAGATGATCTCGAGGAAAGGATAGCTAAGGAGAGATAGGATCCTTTCTTTAGCTTTGATTTATGTTTTAAAATCTTGATATTATAATTATTATAATTTTATGATGCATAATAATGTTTTAATTTCGAAATTTTATGATTTATAAATAATGATAATTAATTTATGATATTAGAATGATTATTTGATTGATATTGGTCTTTTAAGTTTAAGTGAGTTTTAAAATTGATTTAACTATTAAAATTCTTACCCTTAGATTAATGGTTCTAATTTATTTAATTAGATATGTCTTTATTTTAAGAATTATTTATAAATTTATATAATTTAATTAGTTTTAAATTTAAGATTATGAATTTAAGTTCTTTAATTCATGGATTTGAGTTATTATGTGATAATTTAGATTTTTGAAATCTAATTTGATAAGAGGAGTCTAATTGGGGTCTGACTTGAGTGAAGTTGATCTATCATATTAAATCGACTTAGCCCATGTGGTTATGTGCGATCCAGCCTATGTGGCTAGGTACAATCAGCCCAAGTGACTAGGCATGACCAAGCCTATGTGGCCAGGTAGGAGCTAGCCCATGTGATAAGGCATGACCTAGCCATGTGGCCAGGTATGATCCAGTCCATGTGATCATGTACCACCTAGTCCATGTGACCATGTACGATCCAATCATATAGCCAAGCATAGACCAACTCATACGGCTAGATACGACTTAGTCCATATGGTCAAACATGACCCTAAATCATGTGTCTAGGCATAACCCAACTCACGAGCCAAGCATGGCCTAGTTTAGTGGTAAGGCTCAGCCCAACTTATGAGTAAGGCTCAGCCTAGTCCATTAAGTTAAGCATGTCTAGCGATGCAATTGGCATTAGACACATCGTCGCTCCTCGATCTAGCCTGTTGTACTTCAACTTAAACTATTTCTTAGGAAAGACATGTTCAGTGCATATGATCTGTCCAAGACTCAGGTGGGTTGGATTAGTTTGAGCTAGCACTATATGATATAGTATGATTTCCTCTTTCTTTATTAGTTTGAGCTCTTTTGACTAAATTAGACATGTTTGATCGATTAAGGTTAGTTTAAGGTGATTCCAGACTAACTTAACTAATTCGAACCTATTTGCCTTAATCGAGATCAATCAAATCTAAATTAGATCAGTCTAGGGTGATTCTAGATCGGTTCTGTAAGGATTTGAGATTAGTTTTGTTATGTTATAATTGAATTAAATTTGGTTTAAGTTAATTGAGCTATTCTAATTAGTATTTTGGTTGATTGAGGACTATTGAAATATTGATGTTTTAAGCCTTTATGATTTGATAAATTTAAAGGTTTTATTTGAAGATGTTATTTGAAAATGATTATTGGTTTTTTACTTTTCTTAAGTTTATAATATTGAGATGATTGTTATCATGTACTAGATATGACTAGGCTAATGGTCCACATTAGAAGTACAACTTGTGAAAGGAGCTACGGGTCCATCATAGTGTGGGGCCACTAATGGACATAGTCTAGTAGATAGTACATAAAGTATGGTCTCTTATAATATTTGATTATACTATTTCTTGGATACATATGTGAATGAATGAATAAATGTAAATGAATGATTATGGATATTTGTGTATCCCTACCGAGAGTAGGTATGGTGATTCTCTTCGGGGATTAGCGGACCATTAGACGTGATGGTTAGACAATTCATCCATCTGTTGTTCGGAGGAACATGTCCCCACTTGGGCGGGTGAGGGATACCACTCCATCCGCTATTGGGAGTGCGATTTGGATTATCTCCATCCGCTATTGGGAGAAATTCATCCCGTGAAGAATGTCTCTCCATCCACTATTAGGAGAGTATACCATCGGGTGTGATGTATGTCTTTGTTATCTAGTTGTTATGTATGTGCTGCATATGGCTAATATATGATTTTGCTTAAGAAATTATCATCATTTTTCTAATATATAAGTTTTATGATGAATCGATATATTATTCATTATTAAATTATTGATATTTCTTTTATTAATGTTAAAGATTATTTTTATGATTTTTTCGAGGGTCCTACCAACATGTGTGGTTACTAGTACATTTTTATCTTATATTTATTTTCAGTGTAATCTATAACTTTGCAATAGATCTGAAGCTTGAGTGGAAGAGACTCATGACTCTACTAAGAAGTGTAGTCTTTTTCTAGTTAATAAAATATTTATTATTATAAAAATAAAAAATTAAATTCAACGATGAAATAAAAAAAGGAAGGAGTGTATTCTATAAATTACGAATAATAAAATGATGATTTATTATAAATCTGGGATGTGAAAATTTTAATGGTATTAGAGTAATGATTTTAAGGACCTATTAGAATATGAGATCCTAGGATTAGATAATTCAATTAGTTTTTGAGAGGTAGATTTTAAGAATTACATAGCAAAATAACTAAACATGATTTTAAGAGATTAGGATTATTTTATTATAATTTGATAAGAAATTGATTGATTAAAGATGTTACACAAAAATAATCTCGTTAAATTACTTGAGATTATTGAGTCAAGTGGGAAAATTTTATTTTTCTCAAAGTTAAAATAAATAGTGTATTAGTTTATCTTAAAAAAAACTCCCATAAAGTTTTATATTTTGAATATAATTTTGTCATGACACTCTTACCTTCTTTTTAAAAAGTAGATAAGAATTGTTAATTTGATTATAGAGTATTTTTTTATAGATACATATAGTCAATAAATAATATCAATTGTCTTAATTATTCATGAAGATGCACATATTAGATTTATATCTAATACTTCAAATAAAAATAAGTTGGCAATCTGACTAGAAATATTTCATAATACTTACATTTACTGTAAAATATTTAGATTTTTATTTTATAAATAAATTAATTTTATTGCATAAGTCTTATAGTATTTATTATTTTGACCATGTCATTTTCAAGTTGGTGACCAAAAATTCATTCAAATAAATTTGTTATAAATTTAAAGTAGATGATACATGAATGAAGTTTGATAAAATTTCTATTATAGTTTGAGATTATTTTGTTACCCTTTGTTCTAAAATATTATTTTATCTATAATTATAAATATATTAAATTTAATAAAATATATTTGTTACTTATTATGTGGTTTCTTCTTGATTGATGATTAATTTTTATTTTTTTTAGTTTTGTCTTACATTATGAATGCTTATAGTTAACATCACTAGTTTTACTAACTAAAGATTATACTAAGTTATTCTCTCGGATATAAAAGTTTTGATAATTTTACGTGCAAAAATTTTATAGAATCTTTTTAAAATATATAAATTGAAAAGCATCCACTTTTATAATTTTATTATCCTATATTATTCTTAAAATTAAAATTAGATTTGACATGTGTTATGTTGGTTTGTAGAAATTATTTTTGGCATTAATAATATATGTGATTTGTAGCTGAATAAATTTGATCATGTATTGATATTTAAACTTAATTATATGAGTAATTATTTTCAACAGAGTTTTGATTTAATGTTAAATTAATTATAATATATTATTTGTTTAATGTAATGATGAGATCTAATGAGAATTAAATATAATATTATTTCTTGGCACATATAATATATAAATTATTTGAAATTATAAAAGAATATATGTTGAATAGTTGGATGAATTTTTAATATTTTAATTACTTTTATTTGTTAAGTTACACCTCAACTTATATTTTTGTCAACAATCAATTGACTTTTAAAACTTAAAAATTTTATTGATTTATTAGATATAGAATTTGTTATACTTGTTATGAATAATCTAAAATCAAATTTATTCAATGAATTTCATTAATTTGTCATATATTTTATGTTAAAAAATATCTTTTAAATTAAAGTTTTTGAATGGTATATTTAATCTAAATATTTTTAAAATTTATCTTTTAACTTAGTATTTCAAAAGCTAACTATCTTGATTAATATTATTTTTAATCAAATTTGGGGATCAAATTTATATTAAGTGGGGGAGAATTGTAATCACTAATGATTTCTCCCTTAACATAAATTTATTACTATAAATAATATATTGTTTTATTATTAAATTCCATGTTTGTATATTATAGTTAAGGAAATAATTAAATTTGATTTTCTTAATCACATGGATAAGTTAGGAATCTTACTAATCAATCAGATTATTGATTGATTTATTTCCTAATAAGTGATATAATTTTTAGGAAGTAAATAGTATACATTCTATTTTTAAGTGTGAACCATTATAAATGAATATTATGTTTCTATCTTTGTATATGAAAGTAAAATAAAAAAATAAATTTAATATAAAATTAAATATTTGTTTACTTTTTGTAGAGATCTTATCTTCTCTTATATAAGGGGGCTCCTCTTCTCTTATTCCCCACCGAGCATGACAATGGGAGGATTGAAGAAAGAGCTTTCCGAGGAGATGATCTTGAGAAAAGGATAATCGATAAGAGGTAGGATCCTTTCTTTAGCTTTGATTTATGTTTTAAAATCTTGATATTAGGATTTTTATAATTTTATGATGCATAATAATATTTTAATTTCGAAATTTTATGATTTATAAATAATGATAATTAATTTATGATATTAGAATGATTATTTGATTGATATTGATCTTTTAAGTTTAAGTGAGTTTTAAAATTGATTTAACTATTAAAATTCTTACCCTTAGATTAATAGTTCTAATTTATTTAATTAGATATGTCTTTATTTTAAGAATTATTTATGAAATTATATGATTTAATTAGTTTTAAATTTAAGATTATGAATTTAAGTTCTTTAATTCATGGATTTGAGTTATTATGTGATAATTTAGATTTTTGAAATCTAATTTGATAAGAGTCTAATTGGGATCTGACTTGAGTGAAGTTGATCTATCAGATTAAATCGATTTAGCCCATGTAATTATGTATGATCCAACCTATGTGGCTAGGTACAATCAGCTCAAGTGACTAGACATGACCTAGCCTATGTGACCAGGTATGAGCCAACCTATGTGGTAAGGTATGATCTAACCTATGTGGCTAAGCATGTCCCAGCCATATGGCCATATATGATCCAATCCATGTGATCATGTACGACCTAGTTCATATGGCCATGTACAACCCAATCATGTGGCCAAGCATAGACTAACTCATGCGACTAGGTACGACTTAGTCCATATGGTCAAACACGATCATAAATCATGTATCTAGGTATGACTCAGTTTAGTGGTAAGGCTCAGCCCAACTTATGAGTGAGGCTTAGCCTAGTCCATTAAGTTAAGCATGCCTAGCGATGTGATTGGCATTAGACATATCGTCACTCCTCTGTCTAGCCCGTTGTACCTCAACTTAACCTATTTCTTGGGACAGAAATGTTCAATGCATATGATCCGTCCAAGACTCAGGTGGGTTGGTTCAGTTTGAGTTAGCACTATATGATATAATCTGATTTCCTCTTCCTTTATTGGTTTGAACTCTTTTAACTAAATCAGACATGTTTGATCGGTTAAGGTTAGTTTAGGGTGATTCCAGACTAACTTGACCAATTCGAACCTACTTGACCTAATCGAGATCAATCAAATCTAAATTAGACTAGTCTAGGGTGATTCCAAACCAGTTTTGCAAGGATTTGAGATTGGTTTTGTTATGTCATAATTGAATTGAATTTGGTTTAAGTCAATTGAGCTATTCTAATTTGGGTTTTGGTTGATTGAGGACTATTGAGATATTGATGTTTTAAGTCTTTATGATTTGATGAATTTAAATGTTTTATTTGAAGATGTTATTTGAAAATGATTATTAGTTTTCTATTTTCTTAAGTTTATGATATTGAGATAATTGTTATCATGTACTAAATGTAACTAGGCTAATGGTCCATATTGGAAGTGTAACTTGTGAAAGGAGCTGCGGGTCCATTACAGTATGGAGCCACCAATGGACATAGTCTAGTAGATAGTACATAAAGTATGGTCTCTTATAATATTTGATTATGCTATTTCTTGGATGCATGTATGAATGAATGAATATAAATGAATGATTATGGATGTTTGTCTATCCCTACTGAGGGTAGGTATGGCGATTCCCTTCGGGGATTAATGGACCGTCAGACGTGATGGTTAAACTGTTCCTCTATCTGCTGTTGGGAGGAACGTGTCCCCACTTGGACGGGTGAGGGATACCACTGCATCCGCTGTTGGGAGTGCGATTTCAATTATTTCCATCCACTATTGGGAGAAATTCATCCCATGAAGAATGCCTTTTCATCCGTTGTTAGGAGAGTGTACCATCAGGTGTGATATATGTCTTTGTTATCTAGTTGTTATGTATGTGCTACATGTGGCTGATGTATGATTTTACTTAAGAAATTATTATCATATATCTGATACATAAGTTTTATGATGAATCGATATATTATTTCTTATTAAATTATAGACATTTGTTTTATAAATGTTAAAGATTATTTTTATGTTTTTTTCAAGAGTCCTACCAGCATGTGTGATTACTGATATGTTTTTATCTTATATTTATTTTCAATGTAATCTACAACTTTACAATAGATCTAAAGCTTGAGTGGAAGAGACTCGCGACTTTACTAAGAAGTGTAGTCTTTTTTTAGTTAATAGAATATTTATTATTGTAAAGATAAGAAATTGAATTGATGAAATAAAAAAGGAAGGAGTATATTCTATAAATTATGAATAATAAAATGATGATTTATTATAAATCTGGGATGTGACAATCACTTTCTAAGAGTATATATTTAAAGACTCCTGAAGAAATGGCACACATAGATAGGATACCCTATGCCTCAGCGATATGGTCTATTATGTATACTATGCTATATATCGGGCCTGATATAACATATATTCTGAGTGTCATGAGCAGATATCAAGCGAATCCAGACTTGGAGTACTAGAAAGCAGTAAATTGTATCCTTAAATACTTGAGAAGAACTAAGGATCTTTTACTAGTATATGGAGAAAGTAGCCTCAGGATTGAGAGCTACATGGACTCGAGCTTCTAGTCTGATGTCGATGATGGCAAGTCTAATTCAGAGTATGTGTTCACTTTAAATGGAGGAGCAGTATGCTGAAAGAGTTCCAAGCAAGATACTATTATTGACTTGACCACAGAGGCGGAGTACATTACTACGGTAGAGGCAGCATAGGAGGGAGTCTGGATGAAGTAGTTCATCACAAATTTAGGAGTCGTGATTGGTAGTGAGGAGTCAATTTCCTTATATTGCGACAACTATGGGGCAATTACTCAGGAACCCGGGTCTCATCAAAAGTGTTCTGAGAAGGTTCCAGCTTATTAAAGAGATTGTGACCTAAAGAGATGTAGCAATGAAAAGTGTTTCATCCGAAGATAACATCACAGATCCATTGACAAAGCCATTCTCAGATTCTCTTTAAACGTCACAGAGGTCTGATGGGGATCAAACACATAGGTGATTGACTTTAGGTCAAGTGGGAGATTATTAGTTATAGGTGCCCTACAAGCCAATCACGTGAGTGATGACACTTGTAACACACTACGTCAATCTCTTTGCTCATGATTATTGGCATTTTCTCACATTATCTGGATGCTTATTATGATGTCTTCGATCTGTGCAATGGGAATCAGATCGTGATGAAATCATGATAATGAGATCGATTCACTTTTAAACACAGACCCTAAATAATCCCGATCATAAGTTGCTCGAGAGGGATATCGAGATAACCGGATAGACTGATGTACTGTATACTCGTCCATATGATAGAGGTGGCTGGTCTCATAGCTATTCGTGTGGGGATACTAATGATACAATGCATGTACTCATTGGACAATGAGTTCACTAATTGATTTGTTTATAGAATATTGGATGATTAATGATACCTGTTATTAGACAATGATTCCATAGTCCCAATAGTATATCTAGTCCTTCAACTTGAGACACCAATGATGTCATGTATAAGTACTCAACTCTTTGATACCGAACTTATATATTTAGAAGTTCCAGATCTAATACAATCTTACGAGGGCTAATGAGTGTCAATATCATCCACTCAATATCCTATGTGTGGAATATCCTATGTGTCATCCACTCTCGGTATCATGAGAGGAATATCCTATATGTTCTTGTACAAGTAAATCCCTGGCTAGGGTTATTCGGATTGAGAGAGAAAGAGTTCTCCGAAAGAATCCGATTAGAGCGAGACTCGAGTGGAAACCATATTAGCCTGAGAGTATCATGCTCGATATACAATCTTTGGGATATTAGATGGATGAGGGACTATAGGTACATGGTAACTAAGGATAGATAAGTCCAAAGGATTGAATTCTCCTATATCGTCTAGAGACTACGACGTTGTAGCCTAATACGTCTATAGTCGATAAGTCGAGTGAATTATTATGGAGATAATAATTCACTGAGTCTGAAGGAGTTCTGATAGATATAACTCATGACTAGCTCGATATTAGGCCTAGAGGGTCACATACATATATAAGTGTTGCGATGAGTAGAGATTCAAATATGAGATATCCGTCGGAGTCCCTATCTTATTGGATATCCAATAAGCTCCTAAATTATTGGATCTCATGGATGAGATCTAATAAGAGCTAAAAAAATGATTATTGGATAAAGACCTATTAATATAAAAGGCTTGGGTAATTAGATAGAGATCCAATACCAATAGGGCAGGATCCATTAGGGTTGACAAGGGGCCTCTATAAATAGAAGGGAACTAAATGTCCATAGGCTAGGGTTTTTTTGGTAGCCACCTCCTATTCTCCCCTCCCTAGTGAGGAGCATCTTTGCAGCCCTTACCATTTAGATCATCGCTAGAAAGTGGGACACTTGACCTCCTTCATCCTTCCCATGAATTTACAAGAATCTTAGGGATATATGATCTCCCTAGATACTATCTTTCTTATATATGCATTTTTTGATTTCACGAATTTATTTTTGTTGGGAAATCCAGGGGTGACATCACATGCATAGCAGAAGAACAAAAAACAAAAATCCTGAATTTCTATGAAAGGTTCCGTCGTCGTGCGAAGATCGATGTGTCAAAAACAAATTCACAAATCTAAAAACTACATATGTAAGAAAGGAACAATAGTACCTAGGGAAATCATATATCCCTGAGTTCCTATAAATTTATGGGGGAGGATGAAGGAGGTCAAGCGTCCTCCTCTCTAGTAGTATCCACACGGTAAGGACTGCAATGATGCTCCTTTCTAGGGAGAGGAGAATAGAAGGTGGCTACCAAGAGAACCCTAGCCAATGAGCCTTTGGTTCCCTCCTATTTATAGAGGCCCCTTATCAACCCTAATGGATCCAATCCTATTGGGTATTGGATCTCTATCCAATTACTCAAGTCTCTTAGATCAATGGGTCTTTACCTAATAATCTAGCTCTTATTGCATCTTATTCATAGGATCCAATAATATAGGGACTTATTGGATATCCAATAAGATAGGGGCTCCGATGAATATCTCATATCTGAACCTCTACTCATCGCAACACCTACCATATGTGTGTGACCCTCTAGACCCAATATCGAGCTAGCCATGAGTCATACCTATCAGAACTCCTTCTGACTAAGTGAATTATTATCTCTTTAATAATTCACTCGACTCATCGACTACAGATGTACTAGGACATTATGCTGTAGTCCCTAGACGATACAGGGGAATCCAATCCTTTGGACCTATCTGTCCTTAATTACCATGTACCTATAGTCCCTCATCCATCTAATATTCCAGAGATCGTATATCGGGCATGGTGCTGTCAGGCCCATACGATTTCCAATCGAGTCTCGCTCTAATCGGATTTTCCCGAAGAACTCTTTCTCTCTCAATCCGAATGACCCTGGCTAGGGATTTGTTGGAAATCCTTTTGGGGAGTGACATCTCATGCACAACGGAAGAACAGAAAATGAAACACCCCAGATTTCCCATAGAAAGGTTCCGTCGTCATGCGAAGATCGGTGCGTCAAAACAAATCCGTGAAAACTGCATATGTAAAAGAAAATACCTAGGGAGATCGTATATCCCTAAATCCCTACAGATCTATAGGAGAGGATGAAGGAGGTCAAGCATCCTCCTCTTTAACGGTATCCACATGGCAAGGACTACAACGATGCACTTCTCTGGAGAGAAGAGGACAGGAGGTGGCTACTAAAAGAACTCTCAGCCTATAGAGCTTTAGTTCCCTCCTATTTACAGAGGCCCCCCTGTATACCCTAATGGATCTTGCCCTGTTGGGTATTGGATCTGCATCCAATTACCCAAGCCTCTTGGATTAGTGGGTCTCTACCCAATAATCTCTCATTAGTAATTATTGGATCTCATCTTAGGATCCAATAATTCAGGGGCTTAATGGATATCTAATAAGTTAGGGGCTCCAACGGATATCCCATATCCGAACCTCTACTCCTCGTAATACTTACCATATGTGTTTGACCCTCTAGGCCCAATATCAAGCTGGCATGAGTCATTCTTGTCAGAACTCCTTCTGACTTAGTGAATTATTATCTCTATAATAATTCACCCGACTTATTGACTATGAACGTACTAGGCCACTACGTTGCAACCCCTAGACGATACAAGAGAATCCAATCCTTTTGACCTATCTGTCCTCAGTTACTATATATCCATAGTCCCTCATCCATCTAATATCCCAGAGACCCTATATCGAGTATGGTACTGTCAGGCCTATACGGTCTCTCCTCGAGTCTTGCTTTTATCGGATTCTCCCGGAGAACTCTTTCTCTCTCAATCCGAATGACCTTGGCTAAGGATTTGTTCGAGTAAGAATATATGGGATATTCCTCTTAAGATACCGAGAATGGATGATCCTCTATTGACACTCAATAACCCTCGTAAGGTTAGCTACCACTCCCAATGACCGGTTATACTAGATCTGGAACTTTTCAAACCTATAAGTCTGGTATCAAAGAGTGGAGTACTCATACAGGACATCATTGGTGTCTCAAGTCTAAGGACCAGATACACTACTGAGACTACGGAATTGCTGTCTGACATGAGGTATCAATAACCATCCAATATTCCGTAGGCAGATCAATCAATGAACTTATTCCCCAATGAGCACCTGCACTATACCCTTAGTGTCCCCACACGAGTAGCTATGAGACCAACCACCTCCATCATATAAACGGGTATACAGCACACCAGTCTATCCAGTTATCTCGATGTCCTTCTCGAGTAACCTATGACTAGAATAATTTAGGGTCTATGTTTAAAGGTGAATCGATCTCATTATCGTGATCTCATCACGATCCGATTCTCATTGCACAGATCCAAGGATATCATAATATACATCCAGATAATGTGAGATAATACCAATAATCATAAGCAAAGAGATTGATGCAGCGTGTTACAGGTGCAATAACTCATGTGATTGGCTTGTAGGGCACCTATAACTAGCAATCTCTCACTTGACCTAAAGCCAATCACCAACATGTCTGATCCCCATCTGACCTTTGTGACGCTAAAAAATAATTTGAGTCAAAGGCTTTGTCAGTGAATCTGCAATGTTATCTTCGGATGGAACTCTTAACACTACTACATCTTTTTGGGCTACGATCTCTCTAATAAGCTAGAACCTCCTCAGAACACTTCTGATAAGACCCGAGTTCCCTTATTTGAGTAATCACCTCATATTTGTCACAATATAAGGGAATCGGCTCCTCACTACTCAGGACGACTCCTAGGTTTGTGATGAACTTCTTCATCCAGACTCCCTCCTTTGCTGCCTCTATCGTAGTAATGTATTCCGCCTCTGTGGTCGAGTCAGTAGTAGTGTCTTGCTTGGAACTCTTCCAGCATATTACTCCTCCACTTAGGGTGAACACATACCCTGAATTAGACTTGCTATCATCGATATCAGACTAGAAGCTCGAGTCTGTATAGCCCTCAACTATGAAGCTACTACCTCAATATACCAATAAAAGATCCTTAGTCCTTAAGTACTTAAGGATACATTTTACTGCTTTTCAGTGCTCCAAGCCTAGATCTGCCTGATATCTACTCGTGACACTTAGAGTATGCGTTATATCAGGCCTGGTGCATAGCATAGCATACATGATAGATCCTATCACTGAGGCATATGATATCATATCCATGTGTGTCCTTTCTTAAGGAGTCTTTGGGGACATACTCCTAGAAAGTGATATTCCATGTCTCATTGGTATAAGACCTCTCTTGGAATTTTCCATGCCAAACATTTTGACAATGGTGTCTATGTACCTGGACTGGGATAAGTCAAGCATCCTCTTAGATCTATCTCTATAGATCCGTATCCCCAATATGCAGGATGCTTCCCCTAAGTCCTTCATGAAGAAGTGCTTAGATAACTAAGTCTTTACTGTAGAGAGCATTCCTATATCATTCCCAATGACCAGGATGTTATCCACATATAATACCAAAAAGGTGATAGTGCTCCCACTTACTTTCCTGTACACATAAGGCTCATCTTCGTTCTTAACGAAGTCATAAGATCTGATCGCCTCATCAAATCTTATATTCCAACTTCGGGAAGCTTGTTTCAGTCCATAAATGGACCTAAGCAACCTGTACACTTTATCTGGGTTATTTCTGGACATGAATCCCTCAGGTTATATCATATACACCTCCTCCTCGAGGTTGCCATTGAGGAATGCAGTTTTGACGTCCATCTGCCAGATCTCATAATCATAGTGTGCTGTAATAGCCAATAGAATTCAAATGGATTTTAGCATGGCTATAGGTGAAAAAGTTTCGTCATAGTCAACACCTTGCCTTTGACGATATCCCTTAGCCACTAGCCTTGCTTTATAGGTCTCTACCTTTCCATCTACTCCATTCTTCTTTTTGAAGATCCACTTGCAACCAATGGGTACAATACCTTCGGGTGTATCAACTAGGTTTCAAACCTTGTTGGAGTACATGGAATCCATTTCTGAATTCATGGCTTCTTGCCATTTCCTGGAGTCTATGCTCATAATAGCCTCCTCGTAGGTCTGATGATCAATATCCTCAACATCCTCTCCTTTGATATGTCCCATATATCTCTCAGGAGGAATACTCTATTGGACCTACGTAAAGTTGAAACTTGTGTTAGGTATATGAACAAATTCTAGCTGTGAAATGGTGCTTTAGCTAGGTTCTCCAACCTCACTCAACTCTATCGTGCTCCCATTGTCTCCACCAAGAATGTGTTCCTTGGGGTATCCTACGAAGTTGCACCATTCCGTCCTGGATTCCAACTTGTCGGGGTTGTGTCTTTTGACATGGGCAGGGAAGCCCCAAATCTTAACAATCTTAAGATCGTGCTTCTTCCCATTCCATATCTCATATGGAGTAGACATTACTGACTTAGTTAGAATTCTATTCAGAAGGTAAGCTACGGTCTCTAGGGCATATCTCTAGAATAAGATGGGTAGGTCGGCGAAACTTGTCATAGAACGCACCATGTCTAACAGTATGCGATTCCTCCTTTCTGATACACTATTTAGCTACAGCGTATAAGGAGGTGTCCATTGGGATAAAATCCTATGATCTTTGAGGAACTAGGTGAACTCTGTACTCAAGTATTCTCCTCCTCGATTTGATCAAAGGGTTTTGATACTTTTTCCTGTCTGATTCTCCACTTCATTCTTATATTCTCTGAATTTCTCAAAAGCCTCAGACTTATACTTCATCAAGTATACATGTCCGTATCTTAAGAAATCATCAGTGAAAGTAATGAAGTAGGAATAATCATCTATGACATGAGTCGACATGGGACCACATACATCACTATGTATGAGTTCTAGTAACTCAGTGGCTCTTTCTCCAGTTTCACTAAATGGAGAGTTGGTCATCTTTCCCCGAAGGCAAGGTTCACAAGTCACATATGACTCATAGTCAAATAGATCTAGATATTCATTCTTCAGCAACTTTTGAATCATTCTCTCATGGATGTGACCTAGCCTACAATGCCGCAGATATGCATTGTTCACATCTTCTCATTTCCTCTTAGACTTACTTACACTCATGATATGTGGAGCTGTATCTAGTATAAATAAACTATTATGCAATGTTCCTCTCATGATGATCTCATCATCTAATATTATTGAATAACTATTGTTCTCAAAAACTAATTTATATCCATTAACTGTCAAACATAAAATGGAAATAATGTTTTTAATAATAGAAAGAACATAATAGCATGCATCTAATATAATAATAGCTCCACCAAGCAGATGTAAGGTGACCTTGCCAATAGCCACTACAACAATCTTTACTCCATTGCCCATCTTAAGGTCCATCTCGCCTCTGTTCAATCTCCTAGGTCCTATCAGAACCTACAACGAATTACAGATATGATAAGCACTCCCGGTATCCAATACCCATGTGTTATCATAAGATTCTGACAAATGGAGACTAATCATGAATGTACCTGAAGCTTCTCCAAGCTTCTGTTTTGCCCTCTCTGCAAAGTACTCTTTGCAGTTCCTCTTCTAGTGCCCATCTTTGCCGTAGTGGAAGCACTGGCCTTTGTCCTTTGTTGGGTCTTTCTTAGTAGCCTTTGCCTTACCTATTTTGCCCTTGCCCTTGCCTTTCTTAAGGGTCTTCTTAACCTTCTTTTTCTTTCTGGTCTCACCAGCATAGAGAACCGGCTTCTCTTTCTTGATGGTGCTGTCTACTTCTCTCTATATATTGAGGAGTTTTGGGAGGGTCACCTTAAGTTTGTTCATATTAAAATTCATTATGAACTAAGAAAAGGAATCTGGTAGGGACTGAAGCACAAGATCCACACACAGGTTATCCTCTAGGACCATTCCTAGACCTATGAGTTTCTCAATCCACTCAATCATCTTAAGGACATGGTTCTAAACCAGTGTCCCCTCAGTCATCCTGGCACAAAAAAGACTCTTTGATATCTCATATCGCTGAGTTCTTCCTTATTCCTCAAATAGTTTGCGGAGATACAAGAGCATGGAATTAGCATCCATATTTTCATGCTATCTCTATAACTCAGTAGACATAGAGACCAACATATAACACTGAGCAAGAGCGGAATCATCTATGTACTTTACATAACGAGCAATCTCATCCTCGCTTGCCCCTTCGTCGGGCGTAAGGATCACTGTATCAAGGACATATGTGATTTTCTCTGCCGTGAGAACGATTCTCAGATTGTGAAGCCAATCCGTATAATTTGGACCAGTGAGGCGGTTGGCATCAAGTATGTCACATAAAGGATTTGAAAGCGATATTTTTTCTAAAATTAAAGATGTAGCAAAAATAAATAACATGCAGACTTTGTAAAAATTAAATAATTAAGATAAGGACTTCTATCTTAATGCATTCCCACTAATTTTTCATGAGACACATAGCACCCTCCGATATGTGAATTGGAGACCCCTGGAGGATCTCTAGTGGGGATCAGGATCCAATCGACGTCTTAACGTAACCTCGAGGGACTCGACCAATCACGTTAAGCCCGTAAAGGTAGGCAACTCTTGCAAATCATAACTCCTTGTGATTCCCATCCTGTTCGGCCTCCGAACCATCATGGCCTCGAGGGACTCGACCAACCATGATGTTCAGTTAAGTCATCACCATCGTTATAAGATGAGTCTGATTCAGTGATATACTCTCGAGGGACTCGACCAAGCATACCATGTTCTCAAGTCACCAGTGACATCTCTATGCCGTAGATAAGATAGTGAAACGCGATATAGGTGAGTCTCGAGGGACTCGACCAACTCAACCTATACCAGGAATCGGTTCTTACCTGTAACGATGGAAGACCACGTGAGTCAATCTAATTGCCTCACGTTTACCGACTTAATATTATTAATATAGGGGATTTTTGATTTGGTCTCCTAACATAATGTGTCACACACATATATATTTAATATATATATCTATATCGCATGTAAATATATATACGTATCTAGTAGGTATATAACCAATCACACATCACATGAGCAATCACACCAGATGATCATGGACCACATCCTAATATGATCAGGCCTAAGCCAGTGGGCCCAATCACTCACATCAAGATCTATATATGCTTCGACGCATCTCCATGCTTTGTGATCGTCCATCTCGCTTTATCGAATCCGTTGGCATCTCAACGCATCTCCATGCTTCGGATCATCTATCTCGACCTCGTGGGTCCCGCTACCACTAGCCTCCTTATGTAATTATAACATAATTACAGGTACGCAGGCCCGATAATAAATGAAAAAAATAGAGGCTCACAGACCCCAATAATAATAATCACATATACACACATCACATCACAGGTCTATGTTCATTTGTTCATATCATACATCACATGTATATATTATTTTATAGGACTACTAGATAAAAAATAATAATTAATTAAACTATTTAATTAACATATTTATTTTTTTGAAATCAGGGACATAGAGAGAATTTTCTAATTTCTAGGGGTATTTTGGTCATTCGACTAAAAGGACAAAACTAGCATTTTTGAAATTGTGAGAGGTATTTTGGTAATTCTATCAAAAGAGACAGAAATCAAAATTTTTAAAATTTCGAGGGGCAAAACCATCTTTTGCCCAAAATCCCTAACCCCTCTCCATCTCTTGTTGCTGCGTTGAGGTGCAGCCGTCGCCATCTTGCCAGCGACGGCGCCGCGGGCGGCTTGGCCGTAGCAGACGAGCGTAACACCCGCAGGCGCTACTCGTGCAGGGCAACCGCTCGCGGGTGGCGCCAGCCATGCAGGTGCTTCTGCCGGCGGGCGCAACGCCCGCAGGCGGTGCCGACCCTTGCGAACGGGCCGCCTACCCCTTGCAGGCATTCCACAGGCCGCCGTGACCGTTCTGCGAGCGCAGCAAGGGCAGCAACAGTTGCTTTCCTTCCTCACCTTTTTGCGCTAATGATTTTGGCGTCAAAAGCAGATCTAAAGCATAATACACGCAGTTTAAGATCCGATCTTCGCACGAACAACCTAGCTCTGATACCACTATTGGGAAATCCTTTTGGGGAGCGACATCTCATGCGCAGCAAAAGAACAGAAAACAAAACACCTCAGATTTCCCATAGAAAGGTTTCATCATCGTGCGAAGATCGGTGCATCAAAACGAATTCGTGAAAATTACATGTGTAAAGGAAAATACCTAGGGAGATCGTATATCCTTGAATCCTTGCAAATCTGTAGGAGAGGATGAAAGAGGTCGAGTGTTATCCTCTCTAGTGGTATCCACATGGTAGGGACTGCGACGATGCACTTCTCTGGAAAGAAGAGAACGGGAGGTGGCTACCAAAAGAACTCTCAGCCTATAGAGCTTTGGTTCTCTCCTATTTATAGAGGCCCCTTGTAAATCTTAATGGATCTTGCCCTGTTGGGTATTGGATCTGCATCTAATTACCCAAGCCTCTTGGATTAGTGGGTCTCTACCCAATAATCTCTTATTAGCAATTATTGGATCTCATCTTAGGATCCAATAATTCAGGGGCTTAATGGATATCCAATAAGTTAGGGGCTCTAGTGGATATCTCATATCCGAACCTCTGCTCCTCGCAATACCAACCATATGTGTATGACCCTCTAGGCCCAACATCGAGCTGGCCGTGAGTCATTCTTGTCAGAACTCCTTCTGACTTAGTGAATTATTATCTCTATAATAATTCACCCGACTCATCGACTGTGGACGCACTATGCCACTACGCCACAGCCCCTAGATGATACAGGGGAATCCAATCCTTTGGACCTATTTGTCCTCAGTTACCATGTATCTATTGTCCCTCATCCATCTAATATCCCAAAGACCCTATATCGGGCATGGTGTCAGGCCCATACAGTTTCTCTTCGAGTCTTGCTCTTGTCGGATTCTCCCGGAGAACTCTTTCTCTCTCAATCCGAATGACCTTGGCCAAAGATTTGTTCAAGAAAGAATACATGGGATATTCCTCTCATGATATCGAGAGTGGATGATTCTCTATTAACACTCAATAGCCCTCGCAAGGTTGGCTACCACTCCCAATGAGCGGCTGTACTAAATTTGAAACTTTCCAAACTTGTAAGTCCGGTATCAAAGAGTGGAGTACTCATATAGGACATCCTTGGTGTCTCAAGTCTAAGAACTAGATACACTACTGAGACTACAGAATTACTGTCTGACATGAGGTATCAATAACCATCCAGCATTCCGTAGGCGGATCAATCAATGAACTCATTCCCTAATGAGCACCTGCATTGTACCCTTAGTGTCCCTACATGAGTAGCTTTGAGACTAGCCACCTCCATCATATGGATGGATATACAGCACACCAATCTATCCGGTTATCTCGATATCCTTCTCGAGTAACCTATGACCAGGATAATTTAGGGTCTGTGTTTAAAGGTGAATCGATCTCATTATCGTGATCTCATCACAATCTAATTTTCATTACACAGATCCAAGGATATCATAATATATATCTAGATAATGTGAGATAATGCCAATAATCATAAGCAAAGAGATTGATGCAGTGTGTTACAGGTGCAATCACTTATGTGATTGGCTTGTAGGGCACCTATAACTAGCAGGATTTGCTTAAGCAAGAACACATGGGATATTCCTCTCATGAAACCGAGAGTGGATGATCTTTTATTGATACTCAATAGCCCTCGTAAGGTTGGCTGCCACTCCCAATAACCGGTTGTACTAGATCTAGAACTTCCAAACCTATAAGTCTAGTATCAAATAATGGAGTACTCATATAGGACATCCTTGGTGTCTCAAGTCTAAGGACCAGATATACTACTGGGACTACAGAATCGCTATTTGACATGAGGTATCAATATCCATCTAACACTCCATAAGTGGATCAATCAGTGAACTCATTCTCCAATGAGCACTTGTACTGTATCCTTAGTGTCCCCACACGAGTAGCTATAAGATCAATCACCTCCATCATATGGACGGGTATACAGCATACTAGTCTATCCAGTTATCTCGATGTCCCTCTCGAGTAACCCATGACCGAGATTATTTAGGGTCTGTGTTTAAAGGTAAATCGGTCTCATTATAGTGATCTCATCACGATCCGATTCTCATTGCACAAATCCAAGGACATCACAATATACATCCAGATAATATGAGAAAATACCAATAATCATAAGCAAAGAGATTGACGCAGTGTGTTATAAGTGTCGTCACTCACATAATTAGCTTGTAGGGCACCAATAACCAGTAGTTTTTACGTATTGATCTTTGCATAACGATAAAACTTTTTACAAAAAATCTAGGATTTTGTTTTGTTTTCTATTCTTCCACTACGCATGTGATGTTGCCTCTAAATTTTCTAATAGTTATAATTCATAACACTCCTCAAGTATAAACTAGTATTAAATAACCAATCATTGATATTCCATAAGTTGTTGATAGTATTCTAATAGATCAAGTAGTTTAGGAATTATAACAAGCTCCTAAACAATTAATTGAACCACAAATTTCTTAGGGAAATATTGGTACAATATTAAAACAATCTGCTAAAAATAAAAGATCAGTAATTCCAAATGATTATGTTGTATATCTACAAGAATCTGACTATAATATTAGAGCCGAAAATGATCCTGAAATATTTTCACAAGCCATGAGTTGCAAAGAGTTAGATTTATGATACAATATCATGAAGGAGGAGATAAATTCCATGAAAAGCAATAAAGTTTGGGATCTTGTAGAGTTGCCTAATGGAGCAAAGGCTAGTGGCTGCAAATGGGTCTTTAAGACCAAAAAAGATTTGTTATGTAACATTGAGAGATACAAAGCAAGACTTGTTGTAAAGGGATTTACTCAAAAAGAGAGAATCGATTATATAAAGATATTTTCTCCTGTATCTAAGAAATATTTTTTTCATATCATTTTGGCATTGGTTACCCATTTTAACCTTGAGTTGGAACAAATAGATGTGAAAATAGTATTTCTTAATGAAGATTTAGAGGAGATTTATATGAAACAACATGAAGGTTTAGTGAGCACTTAGTTTGTAAGCTTAAGAAATCTATATATGGTTTAAAACAAGCCTCTCATCAATGATATTTTAAATTTCATAGAGTGATTTCTTCATTCGGATTTGTTGAAAATCTCATGGATCAATGTATATATCAGAGGGTCAATGAGAGTAAAATATATTTTTTTATTTTATACATAGATGATATTTTGCTTATAACCAATGATAAGGGTTTGCTGCATGAGGTGAAATAATTTTTTTCTAAAAACTTTGATATGAAGGATATGGGTGAACCATTTTATGTTATTAGCATTAAGATCAATAAAAATAGACCTCAAGACATTTTAGGTCTATCACAAAAAAACCTATATTAATAAACTTTTAAAAAGATTTCGGATGAAGGATTGTTCACCAAGTGTTGTTCCCATTATAAAAGGTGATATGTTAAATTTGAACCAATGCCTAAAGAACAACCTTGAGAGGGAATCAATGAAAAACATCCTCCCATATACTTTTATCGTAGGAAGCCTTATGTATGTCCTAGGTTTGTACTAAACTTAATATTATATTTATTGTGAGAATACTAGGTCGTCATCAGAATAATCCAAATATAGATCATTGGAGAGCTGCAAAGAAAGTGATGATGTATCTTTAAGAAACCAAAAATTACATGCTTATATATAGACATACAAACAATTTGGATGTGATTAACTGCTCAGATTCAAACTTTGTTGGTTCTATTGATTCTTGTAAATCAACATCAGGATACATTTTTATGATGGTTGGTGGAGCTATTTCTTGTCAAGCAGACCTTGATTGCTACTTTTACCATAGAAGCTGAGTTTGTCTCCTGTTTTGAGGCTACTTCATATGATTTATGGTTTAAGAGTTTCATTTTTTAGCTTAGAATCATGGATTTTATTTCTAGGCCATTAATAATTTTCTACGACAATTCAGCTGTTGTCTTTATGGCTAAGAATAATAAATACGGGAGCCAAAGTAAATATATCAACATTAAGTATTTAGCTATAAGAGAATGTGTAAAAGAAAAGAAAATGATCATTGAGCATATTAGCACTGAATTGATAATTGCTGATCCTTTAATTAAAGGTATGCTACCTTTGAAATTCAATGATCATATAGAGAAAATGAGACTTGGTTCTACTTTATAATTGTATCGAAACTGTTATATATATTATGATATTTTTTCATTCATGTACACATTAATTTGAGAAAATATATTTATGTTGGATCAAGAATAAACATAAGGTTTATTCATTAAGTAATATTACCATATTAAGATCAATTCTTAAGAAACTAAATACATCGTAATACGATGATAATACTTGTTTTTAGAGGATTTATCGCTATGATTTATGTATTTATTTCTTAAGAAAATTGTTCGATAAGATTAATTCAAATTATTAAGTTAAACATATGGACCAAGTGGGAGAATATAATTATTCCTCATCCATTATCATTGATTTTTAGATAATATAATCATTCTCATTAAGTTCATCATTCATTAACATTAATTTCTTCATTTATTGTGATTTAGATATTTTATTTTTTCATTCATTATAATTATAATCGTCATTATTAAATTTTTTATTCATTAGCATTAAAATTATTTATTATGATCTAAACGTTATAAAACTGAATTAATTCTTGAAAATTATAAAGTTGATAATAATAAATATTCTTAATGGGAGAATATTTTTTGGTCCTTGGCTCTATCTCTCTTTAAATCTTAAGAATTTCTTATACTATCTAAAGTTAGAGTTTTGAATTGAGAAATAGCAAAATAATAAGAAAAATCATTGTAAAAATTTCTCGATAACAATGGTTGAAGGTACGTAATTTTTATTTTTGATTAATTTTTTATATTTATATTATGGTGATTTAGAAACATATTTTATTCTTAAATTATCTTTTTATTAAATATTTATTGATTAATTTGCTTAATATAAATTTTAAAATGTTTCGATCGATGGCATCATTGGATGAATGACCTCGTCCCGCTTCTCGCAATCAATAATTAAGGCCCCCATGAATAATGCCAATTACGAGAGAGAAGAAGTATATTGTGTCTCGCGCTCTCCCATAACAACCATACCATATTCACGACCGGGAACAACCCAACCGCATCCCCCTTCACCCGATCATCCGTATGCCGATGATGAAGATAAGCGTGACGGAGAGACAACAGATGCGGAGTGAGAGAAGAGACTTTTATTATTGCAATGCCTACTTCACGGGCGGTGGTTGTTTCATCCTATCACGCCTAGCTTCAACTCGGAAAGTAATCATGTTTGGACTTTTCTTTCACATGCATGCATACCCCCCGCCGGGGTTTATCTGCCTGTCTCACTATTCCAAATTAATATGGAGGAGGCAAGTCTGTTCAATTTGCGGTACGGCTACCTCGATCTGGATGACTAAATTTACACAACGATTTCTTTCTGGCATATTTGGTGCATATTGATTGCTCTGTAAAAACGAGATTCGTAGTCATTTTATTAACGATGAGAAAACTATAAGTACAAACGGCCTATCCATCGCATATTCAAAACTAAAATGGATAAAACAAAATTTGTAATCAAATCAAATATTTATTTAAGAATTAAATATTATTTCCTTACATGTTAGTATAAATTAGGGAAAGATAATCCTATTTTCTTGTTTACTATTACGAATTATGAAATGCTTATTAAGCATTCCAAATAAGATGAGATCATATTTGTCAGGATATTAAATAAAAATAATTTATATTAAATAAATATAAAAATTTAAAAAAATTTCCTTTAATTGAGGTTCACCTCCTCCTATTTAAGGGGAGGGATTTCTCTCCTTCGTTCCTCGCCGAGCAGAACTCAACAGTGAGAGGAACGAGGAGTTTCATCTTACTAAAAAGAGGTAGGTTCTTCCTACTTTTCTTAAAATTAAAAGTTTTTTTTAGATTTCATATTGAAATTTTTTGATTGATATTAGTTTGAATTAAAATACTTTACCCTCTGATACCCTTTAAAAAAAATTATTTTTAAATATTTTGAAATTTGTATATGTTTTATGATATCGGATTTTTTTTAGAATATTATTTCATTTTATTGCAGTTACCTTCTAATCTTATTCAGATTTAAATATAATATGGGTAGTTCAAAAAAAAAGAGAAATTCTTAATCCTTTAGATGTTAAAATTTTTATTAGAATATGTTATTTAAAATTTTTATCCTTTTGAGATTTAAAATATTATTATTTGATCATGTTAAAATTATTTATATGATTTCTAGTTCTTATTGAATTAAAAATATTGTTTCCTCATGTTGAAGCTTATCTTATCATTTATTTAATCTGTTATTATGTTTTGATGTATTATTATTAGTAGCGAATATATGTTGTTGTAATTCAAAATTATGAAATTAGATAGGATTGGATTAAAACAGCCTACAGGCCAGGCCCCACCCATGGGTCGGGCCCTAGCCCACAGGTTAATCCAGCTCAACCAAATATGGGCGGTCATGGGCTAAGGTTGGTCCAACCTAGTGCGATGCATGTACAGTCATATACAATGCACATGACCGATATTTGGATCGGCTCAACCTAGTCCAATATTATGTAATTGTTGGATTTAAGCCCAAATATTGATTGAACTAAACCAGACTTGATTAGTTTAGATCAATTCAGGGTGGTTCCGAATTGATTTAACTTTTCAAGTCAGTTTAACATAAATTGAACCTAATCTAGTCCAAATTATACTAGTCTAGGGTGGTTCCAGACCAATTAAATGAGGATTAGAGATCGGTCCAGTTAGGTTTTAGTGAATCGAGTTTGATTAGACCGATTTAACTAGGGTTCAAGTCAATTGAGGGCTATTTGGTATTATTGATATTGATATTATTGAAAAGAGATGTTTTGAATGTGTTGTTTCATCCCGAATAAACATGATTAGTATGAGATTATATTTCCCTGCCAAGAGCAGGAAGGGCGATTCCCTTCGGGGATTAGCATGTCGTCAGACGTGACGGTTGGACGGTTCCTCCATTCGCTATTGGGAGGAACGTGTCCCCACTATGGCGGGTGAGGGATGCTACTTCATCCGCTATTGGGAGTATGATATGAGTTTGTCTCCATCCGCTGTTGGGAGAACACAAACTTATCCCGTAGGATAAAAACTCTCCATCCGCTGTTGGGAGAGTGCTCATTCGGGCATTTGATATACGCCAATGGGATGATAGATTTTTTTATTATACATTTATTTGAGTTGACTTTTGGGGTTCCTACTCAGTGTTGCTGAATTTTCTTTGTTTTGATTTTCAGAGCAGCCTTCCACTAGCACTGAATCAGATTCCAGTGGAGAGCAGACCTTCCTCTACCGCTAGGTAGAACCACTTGAATGATTCTCCGAATTAACATCATTATGTTTACTTTTTTTACTCATGATTTAATGAAATAAATAGATTGTAATAAATATTTATGATGATGAATAAAGTGACATTTAATCATTTGGCTCTGTATGTGTGGAAAGATATAATCTTGGAGAAAAAAAATCCAGGATGTGACATCTTTTTATGATATCAGAGCATGGTCTAGGGCTTGTAGGTATTTAAGTCTCTTGATTGATTTTGACCAATGATTATCTTGACCTATTATAGGAGTAATGGAGCCAATTCAAGAAAATAGTAACCCTATCACCCGTGGCGCTCGTGTTCGTAATGCTATTGGCCTTCGCCCTCGAAGGGGTGTTCGAGCAAACAATAACTTGGATGTTCCATGCACTACGGAGCAAACCCAATCCTCACATACACCTGTCATTGATTATATGCCAGTTTCTCTGACACCACAAAATATACCTCATGCGCCAGCACCTATCAATGCTCCAGATGATGTACACGGAGTCTTTAATGCTATTAGAGGATACTTTGAGTGATAGGAGGAGCATGATAGAGCTCCACGGGGTGGAAGTAATACATTAGAACACTTTAAGAGATTGGGACCACCTGTTTTTGAGGGCAAACCAGATCCAATCATTATTAAACGTTAGATTCGTCAAGTGGAGAAGACATTCGAAGCTATCGAATGTCGAAAAAATCAGAAGGTGCCTTTTGCTTCTTTCATTTTGGAAGGGAAGACAGACACTTGGTGGACCTCAAAAAGGAGGATGTTAGAGGCCAAAGGCGATGTGCTGACTTGGGAACAGTTTAAGGATGCATTTTATGAACACTTCTTTCTCGATTCAGTTCACTTTGAGAAGCAACAAGAATTTCTTACCATCCACCAGGGAAGTAGAATAGTAATGAAATATAATCATTATTTCACTGAACTAGCTCAGTTTTCTCCACATATTACCTTTAATGAAAATCAAAGAGCTCATCATTTTGAGAGAGGGCTTCAATCATCAATTAAAAAGTCTATTATAGTATTGATTTTACCAACCTATGCTGAAGTGTTAAATCGAGCTCTAGTGGTAGAGAAATTGGATAATGAACTACAACAAGCAAATGATCGAAAGTGACCTTTTAATGCTGCACCATCTGTGTATGGGGGATCTCATTTTGGACCTTCAAAGAAAGGCAAGGGCAAACAACTTGGGCATCAACAGGCAGGAGCTCCTAGTAATCAAGTCATTATAAGATGCTACTTTTATGGAAAGACAGACCATATTTCTACCTCATGCCCTACGGGACAATGTGTATGCTTTTATTGTCAACAACCGGGACACATGTCGAAGGATTGCCCTCGAAAGTAACAACGTCGAGCTCCACCCAAACAGTTGGGAAACAACAGCTAAGACCTAGAGAGGGAGGTCAGGCGAGGCTCTATGCATTGACCCATCAAAATGCTGAAGCCTTAGGATCTATTATTAAAGGTATCATCATACTTTGTGGTACACCTGCATCTGTGCTTATCGATTCAGGTTCTACGCATTCTTTTATATCGCTATATTTTGCTAGGAAACTACGTAAGAATCCTGAACCAATGCATAATATATTAATGGTAGCAACACCAGTTGGAAACTCCTTGATAGCTGATCAGATATATAGAAATTGTATTATTACTATTGAAAGTCACGACTTGTTAGTAGATCTTATTCTACTAGAATTTCAAGATTTCGATGCTATCTTGGGTATAGATTGACTTTTAGCATACCATAAAAGTGTCGATTGTTTTCAGAAGACTGTTACTTTCTCACCTCTAGATCAGTCATCTTTCAAGTTCATTGGGATTCAGGAAAAGCTCCCTCCTATCATATCAGCCTTGAGTGCTACCCAACTATTATTGAAGGGATGTCAGGGGTACTTGGCCTTCATTTCTAGAGAAGAATCTAAGAAGCCAGTATTAGAGGACATCCCCATTATACAAGATTTTTCAAATATTTTTCCTGACGATCTACCTGCACTGCCACCAAATAGGCAGATTGAATTTACAATTGATCTTCTACCTGGCACCGCACCTGTTTCTAAGCCCTCATATAGAATGGTACCAATTGAGTTGGAGGAGTTAAAGAAACAAATCCAGGAGCTTTTAGATAAGAATTTTATTCGACCCAGTGTATCACCTTGGGGGGCCCCTGTCCTATTTGTGAAGAAGAAAGATGGATCCATGCGGCTATGTATTGATTATAGGCAACTCAATCAAGTGACCATAAAGAATAAATATCCCATTCCTCGAATTGATGACCTATTTGATCAACTTCAAGATACTCAGGTTTATTCAAAAATTGATTTAAGATCTGGGTATCACCAACTGAAGATAAGAGAAGAAGACATACAAAAACAGTTTTCAGAATAAGATACGGTCATTATAAATTCTTAGTAATGCCCTTCAGACTCACAAATGCACTGGTTGCCTTCATAGATCTCATGAATAGGGTGTTCCACCCTTATCTTGATAAATTTGTAATTGTATTCATTGATGATATCTTGATCTACTCCAAAAGTAGGGCAGAATATGAATACCATCTTAAGACAGTTCTGGAAGTCCTAAGATAAGAGAAACTATATGTCAAATTAAGCAAGTGTAATTTCTGGCTCAATGAAATTATGTTTCTCGGCCATGTAATTTTGAGTGCTGGTTGTTAGGGATCGAGCGGCACTAAGAGGGGGGGGGTGAATTAGTGCAGCGGATTAAAAGTGTACTCTTGAAATCGATTTTGCAAAAACACACGTTCGTAGGAAGATCTCGATTTGGCGAAAGAGAACTTGAAAGTAATTACTTGCGTAAAGGAAATAATTATGAACTAAATAACTTGCAGCAAAGTAAAGAAATGCTTCAAGAATGTAAACACTCACACATTCATGGACACAAAGATGTATAGTGGTTCGGTCAAATGACCTACATCCACTCTTGAAGCCTTTACGATGAGGCTCCGCTCTTTCACTAGCAATTCCTTTGAAGGGGAAGGATCAAACACCCCTTTTACAACCCTTTACAAGATGTTCACACTTGTACAAGATCTCTCAAGAAAAGGAAGAAGGTGAACTTAGCAAAATAAGACTTTTCAAAACTCTTCACAAGCTCAAGACTTAAAATTTTTGCTCAAAAGGGTTCCCTTTCAGCTGGGAAAGGGAGGAGGGTATTTATAGATCCAAAGTGGATTCAAAAGTGGGCTCCAAATTTCAAATAAATTTGGAGTTCCAATGTTTCTAGTGGCCAGAGGCGGTGCCGCACTTGCGAGAAAGCGGTGCCACGCTATCGTCGATTGATCGACGTGCGGCGATGCTCTGCCCGACGGCAGTTCCACCGCACGGCTCTGATGGCCGGGAGCGATGCTACGCCCGCGGCAGATTCCACCGCTTAGCTACGATGGCTGATGTCGCTCTGATGGCATGCTGATAACATACTACGATGCGTGCTCTGATGGCATGCACGTGTCTTGGTTCAGTTTGGGCCAAAATTTTTGGCCCAAACTCATCCTAATCAAGGCCCAATGGGCCCCACTTTGGGTTATCTAATCCTAACCCAAAATATGTGCTAACTATGAATTTTAAAGGCGTTTCCTAAGCTATTACAAAGTCCGCAAGTCAAGTCTTCTTAGTCGAGCTTAGCGAACTTCCGTGATCTTGAAGCGATCCCCTCGGAAACCATCCTGCGGACTCGGCAAGCTCTCGGACTCCACGATGATTTTGGCGAGTTCCCCGAGCTTCTTTGGCAAGCTTCGATCTTTCTTGTCAAGCTCACGAACTTAGATGAACCTCCGTGAGCTTAAAACCCTTGGCAAGCTCCTACTTGTTCTCGGCGATTCGGGCCTCCCAATGAATCTTGAGCTTGGTCAAACTCTCGAACTCCCAACGATCCATCGCACTTGACTTCAGCCCTTGATTTCGCTTTACGTCTTCATCCCTTTCGTAGTTACTCCTGCACAAACAAACTCGATATCCATGGCGCAACTCCACACTTCTTGGCCCGATGCCCGATGTACGAAGCCTCCTGCCGATAGTCGACCGAACCTCTGGCTCGACACCCAATATCCTGATCGATAGTAGACCTGCGTAACTCAACACGCAGTTAGACAACAAATCACACTCAATTAGTTTCATCATCAAAATCCGAGATTCAACACTGGTATATCTGTTGACCCTCACAAGATTGAAGCTGTGACAAAATGGAAGCAGCCTTTTAATGTTTCAAAAATTAAAAGTTTCTTGGGTTTAGCAGGATACTATAGAAGATTTGTAGAAGGCTTCTCAAAAATAGCAGCACCTTTGACCAGGTTGACACAAAAGAATATAAAGTTCATATGGGATGACAAATGTCAACGAAGTTTTCTAGAATTGAAGAAAAGATTAACCAGTGCTCCTATCTTGGTGATTCCTTCAGGGGGAGAAGGTTTTATAGTATATAGTGATGCCTCACTATAAGGACTTGGTTGTGTTCTAATGCAAAATGAGAGGGTAGTTGCTTATGCGTCTAGGCAATTGAAACCTCATAAGAAAAACTATCCTACTCATGATTTAGAGCTAGCAGCTATCATTTTTGTATTAAAAATTTGGAGGCACTATCTCTGTGGACAAATTTTTGAAATCTTCACAGATCATAAGAGTCTCAAGTACATTTTTACATAGAAAGATTTAAATATGAGACAAAGAAGATGGTTTGACTTTCTAAAGAATTATGATTTTAATATCAACTATCATCTTGGGAAGGCTAATGTAGTAGCTGATGCCTTAAGCATAAATACTTCTAGTCTTATAGCCTATATGAATATTCAAAGGAATTTTATGATGACAGAGTTAGTAGACTTAAAATATAGACTTTTATCGGAGACAAATAAAGATTTTCTTGCATGTCTGATGGCACAATCATACTTAGCAGAAAGGATTAAAGAAGGTCAGAAGGAAGATTCATATCTCCAGATGATAGTTAAGGAAATAGCTTAAGGAGCTAGACCCGAATTCCTCCAAATCGAAGATGGTTCTATTACATTCCACAACCATCAGTGTGTTCCTGAAAGTCATCTAGTAAAGATGCAATTATTGGAGGAAGCACACAGATCAAAATTTAATATACATCCCGAAACTACCAAGATGTACCAGGATTTACGCCAAAACTACTGGTAGCGTGGTATGAAGAGAGATATAGTAGAGTTTGTTTCTAAATGTCTTATATGTCAACAGGTTAAGGCAGAACATCGAGTACCTATCAGAAAATTACAAAGGATTTTAATTCCTGAATGGAAGTGGGAGCAAGTCACTATGGATTTCGTAATAGGAGTATCCAAGACTGCGGAAGGATATGATGGAATTTGGGTAGTAGTAGATAGAGTTACTAAATCTGCTCACTTCCTCCCTATTAACAAGAAATATTTATTGGATAAATTAACATATTTATATATTAAAGAGATTATTTGATATCATGGGGTGCTAGTTAGTATTATCTCAAATAGAGATCCAAGATTCACCTCTAAGTTTTGGGGAAGTCTACAAAAATCTTTGGGTACACAGTTAAAGTTTAGTACAGCATTTCACCCCCAAACTGATGGCCAATCTAAAAGGAGAATACAAATTCTTGAAGACCTCTTAAGAGCATGTACTTTAGATTTTGGTGGAAGTTGGGATATGCACTTACACCTAATTGAGTTTTCTTACAATAATAGTTATCACTCTAGTATACAGATGGCCTTGTTTAAAGCTCTTTATGGGAGAAAGTATAAATCACGTATATATTGGGATGAGGTAGGAGAACAAAAACTTTTGGGACCTCAATTGATTCAAAAAGATGCTGATAATATTCGAATTATATATCAAAGATTATTAACAGCTCAAAGTCGCTAGAAAATTTATGCAGATCGAAGACAAAGAGATCTAGAGTTTAAAGTTGGCGAACACGTCTTCTTAAAAGTGTCGCCAACTAAGGGAGTTATGAGGTTTGGTTAAAAGGGGAAGTTAGCCCCTAGATTCATAGGCCCATTTGAGATCTTACAAAAGGTTGGGCCTGTGGCATACAGATTGGTATTGCCCTCGGTTTTGGCTAGCATCCATGATGTATTCCACGTGTCTATGCTTCGAAGATATATCAAGGATCCATCACATGTCATATCTTACCAACCTCTACAATTGAGAAATGATGTCACTTTTGCAGAACAACCAATCCAGATCTTGGAAAGAAAAGAACATGTTCTAAGATATAAAGTTATACCTTTGGTAAAGATTTGTTGGCAACACCATTCAGACCAAGAAGCAACGTGGGAAAGATAAAAAGATATGCGAGAGCAGTATCTTCATCTATTCTCTTGAGGTAAGTAAAATTTAGGGACCAAATTTCTTATAGGTGGGGAGAAATGTAATCAAATCAAATATTTGATTTAAGAATTAAATATTATTTCTTTACATGCTAGTATAAATTAGGGAAAGATAATCCTATTTCCTTGTTTGCTATTACGAATTAGAAAATGCTTATTAAGTATTCCAAATAAGATGAGATCATATTTGTCAGTATATTAAATAAAAATAATTTATATCAAATAAATATGAAAATTTAGAAAATTTTCCTTTAATGGAGGTTCACCTCCTCCTATTTAAGAGGAGGGATTTCTCTCCTTCGTTCCTTGTCGAGCAGAACTCATCAATGGGAGGAATGAGGAGTTTCATCCTACTAAAAAGAGGTAGGTTCTTCCTACTTTTCTTGAAATTAAAAGTTTTTGTTTAGATTCCATGTTGAAATTTTTTTATTGATATTAGTTTGAATTGAAATACTTTACCCTCTAATACCTTTTAAAAATTTTCATTTCTAAACATTCTGAAATTTGTATATGTTTTATGATATCGGATTTTTTTTAGAATATTATTTCATTTTATTACAGTTACCTTCTAATCTTATTCAGATTTAAATATAATATAAGTAGTTCAAAAAAAAGGAGAAATTCTTAATCCTTTAGATGTTAAAATTTTTATTATAATATGTTATTTAAAATTTTTATCCCTTTGAGATTTAAAATGTTATTATTTGATCATGTTAAAATTATTCATATGATTTTTAATTCTTATTGAATTAAAAATATTATTTCCTAAGCTTATCTTATCATTTATTTAATCTGTTGTTATGTTTTGATGTATTATTATCAATAGCGAATATATGTTGTTGTAATTCGAAATTATGAAATTGGATTGGATTGGGTTAAAACAACCTGTAGGCCAGGCCCCACCCATGGGTCGGGCCCTAGCCCACAGGTTAACCCAGCCCAGCTCAATATGGGCAGTCATGGGCCAAGGTTGGTCCAACTTGGTGCGATGCATATACAGTGCACATGACCGATATTTAGATCGGCTCAACCTAGTCCAATATTATGTAATTGTTGGATTAAGCCAAAATATTGATTGAACTAAACCAGACTTGATTAGTTTAGATCAATTCAGGGTGGTTCCGAATTGATTTAACTTTTCAAGTCAGTTTAACATAAATTGAACCTAATCTAGTCCAAATTATACTAGTCTAGGGTGGTTCCAGACCAATTAAATGAGGATTAGAGATCGGTCCAGTTAGGTTTTAGTGAATCGAGTTTGATTAGACCGATTTAACTAGGGTTCAAGTCAATTGAGGGCTATTTGGTATTATTGATATTGATATTATTGAAAAGAGATGTTTTGAATGTGTTGTTTCATCCCGAATAAACATGATTAGTATGAGATTATATTTTCCTGCCAAGAGCAGGAAGGGCGATTCCCTTCGGGGATTAGCATGTCGTCAGACGTGACGGTTGGACGATTCCTCCATTCGCTATTGGGAGGAACGTGTCCCCACTGTGGCGAGTGAGGGACGCCACTCCATCCGCTGTTAAAAGTGTGATATGAGTTTGTCTCCATCTGCTGTTGGGAGAACATAAACTCATCCCGTAGGATAAAGCCTCTCCATCCGCTATTGGGAGAGTGCTCCTTCAGGCATTTGATATACGCCAATGGGATGATGGATTTTTTTATTATGCATTTATTTTGAGTTAACTTTTGGGGTTCCTACTCAGCGTTGCTGAATTTTCTTTGTTTTTGATTTTCAAAGCAGCCTTCCACTAGCACTGAATCAGATTCCAATTGAGAGCAGACCTTCCTCTACCGTTAGGTAGAACCACTTAAATGATTCTTCGAATTAGCATCACTATGTTTACTTTTTTTATTCATGATTTGATAAAATAAATAGATTATAATAAATGTTTATGATGATGAATAAAGTGATGTTTAATTATTTGGCTCTATATGTATAGAAAGATATAATCTTGGAGAAAAAAATCCAGGATATGACAAAATTATTCTCCCCTGAAACCATCTCACTCCGCACACTATCACTCGAGATGGACTAAATTTGAGATTGAAGTACCCAATTCTTAATGGCTATGATCGGTCATTCGATTAATTAATTAAAATAAAAAAATATTGATAATAACTAACCTAGCTAAATAAATGCGAACATAATTCGGGTAAAGTTAGCTTTAGGCTCGTCAATCAAGCAACATTATATGCAAGAAAAAGCACGGTTCTAGATATGTTGTTACTTTTGTTAGATTATGTGGCCCGTTATAATCGGATAAGATATATGATATAACTAATTGGATTCTGATATCAGTATCGGTCAATAGAAAAGAAGTCCATATTTTGGAGGATACCTTAGGGGATGCCCTTGATGGAAGAAACTCCCCTAATAACTTATCCTAGACCCTTTGCTCTCGCCTATAAATAGACAGGACCTAAGGGGACTAAAGATGTCAGAAGCAACACAGAAGCATCTATGAGTTGCGTAAAGATTAGCAATACAGATGCATCTAAGAGTTGCATAAAAGAAAATATTTTACAGACATGGATTGAGAGATTACAATCTCCCTGAGCTATCCATTAGAGTGGTCCTGTGAAAGGATAGGAAGAGAGGAGGAGTCTAGTTCTCCTTGCAGATTTGCAGAGGCGTTGGATCTAAAGGAAGGTATTCAGATCTTTTTCCTTTCTTTGCGGATGGCATCAAAAGGTACACATCGTAAAAACAGATCTATCTATTGATGTTTTGATTTCGATCCTAGAATTAAAGTTTTTCCGCATCATAGAAGCATGATAAAAGATTTTTATGCTTACAATTGGTATCAGAGCTTAGGTTCTTGAAATCAAAACTTTAGATCTGTTGTTTTTCTGATTTATGATGTTTGGATAATCCGAATTCTGTCAATCTGCATTCCTATCTACTTTGATTTATCGTCTACTTGTCGACGATATTAAGGAAATAGCGACGATCGTTGTATAGCACCGCTATCAATTTCATTGTGATCTTGTTGCGTACGGCCATGAGGGCCACCGGCGACCGCACCGCAGCAGCCATAGGGCTGCAGATTGGCCGCATGAGGGCGGCAACCCTGTGCGGGATGCGACCGCACTAGTGCGGCCCATGCAGGCGGGCAGCGGGCGCAGCGCGCATGCCGCGCCTGCGGTAGTCACGCGCATCGTAGGCACGCGCACCCATGTGGTGCTCACGGTGCAGAGGCCATGTGTAGGCGACGATCGCATGGCGTAACCGCCGGCGTTAGCCATGCGGCGATCGCATGCGAGCATAAGCCGCCGCGATAGCGCGAGCATGGCCGTCTTGGTGGCGGCCTCGCGCAGGCGAATCTGCGCCCACCCACGGGAAGCTAGGGCCAGCCGTGCCCGTTGGCGGCTGCGCACGCCGCCGGCTACGCATGCACCTACGACGGCGCATCGGCAGGCGTAGGAAGCGGCAGTTCGGCAAAACTATAGTTTTGCCATTTTGGTAAAATTACAGTTTTGCCATTAGGGTTTTTCTTATAAAATTACAGTTTTGCCACTGAGTAAAATTACAGTTTTGCCATTAAGCAAAAATTATAATTTTACCATTAAGTAAAAATTATAGTTTTGCCATTACACTAAATTTATAGTTTTACCCTTATTATCTTGACAGTTCTGCCCTTTATAAATCGCTTAATTACAGTATATGTCCTAGCATCATATTTACGGTTTTATCCTTAAAGGATTAAATTTAATTTTGATCAAATTTAGAAAAGATTAAATTTTGATCAATTTTTGATTTTGATCGATTTATTTAATTGGGCTAATATCAAGCTCGATTTTGGGTTTGCCCAAATTAAATAAAATTGATTAGTTTAATTTGATATTTTATATATTAAAAAAAACTATAAATTATTGTTCCTTTTATAGTTTTTCTCATATGATTTATTGATTATATGTGGTAAATTAAAATCCAATTATTGTTTTTGGATATTTCTTTGGTTACTCACATGTATATATTTGAAATTATGAAATCATAGTTATCTTTCACATAAAGACTTTTCATGATTTATGTGTTATCATGATTATTATCATATGAGTTTTTCGTTATGCTGATTAATATATATGAATTATTGATTGCCAGTTGCAAATAATATCCAATTATTGTTCTTGGATATTTATTTGATTATTCATATGTATATCTTTAAAATTGTGAAATGATAGTTAATTTTCACATAAAGGTTTTCATGATTTATGTGTTATCATGATTATAGTTATCATATGAATTTTTATTTATGCTCATTAATATTTAATAATCATTATGGTTGTTGTTCTATTATTGAATTACTTAGCATAAATTGAATTAAAGAAATTTAGTAAATATTATTTGTAATTCACCTTCCTAAGTTTTATCTGACCGATAGTTGCCAAAGTGGTTTGGGATGATAAGCTTATGAGATATGAATTACAATAAAAGTCTTATCATTTATAGGATATTTTAGATTGTATTTTATATTTTTGTATTGGTCTTGTAGCCACCAAAGTGACCTAGACCAATAATTTATAAAATATATTATGAAATTGATCCTAAATGATATTAAAGAAATTTGATAAACATTATTTGTAATTTATTTTTCTAAATTTTATCTGATCAGTAGCTGCCAAAGTAGCCTGGGATGATAGGCTTATGAGATATGAATTACAATAAAGTCTTATCATTCATAAGACATTTTAGATTGTATTTTATATTTTTGTATTGGTCTTGCAGCCACCAAAGTGACCTAGACCAATAATCTATAAAATACATTATGAGATTGGTCCTAAATGATATTAAAGAAAAATAATATTCACAATGATACACATAATTAGGAGATTTAGATAATCCCAAAGGAGAATCTATTTTAAATAATTATGTGATGGGGTAGGATGATACTGTTTTGGATATCCTTGTAGTTTAATGTTCTATACCCAAAGGTATTAACATTATTCCACAAGGATGGTATCAGTCCTCCATAAATGATTATATGTGTGAATAATAGATATGTCAATATTGAAAGTAAAATATTGATGATATCAATAGTTTAACATTTATTATAAAACTCAAAGCATTGATGTTATATTATTACAGTAGTACTTCCTTCATTGTATTTTTATAAATGTCCCTATATTTTGTGGAATAAATAGCTTGAGCATATATAAGTTATATTGAATGAGTGAGACCTTGATCAGATTATTTGAAGGAACACAGACTTATTTACTAAAAGTTCTGTGGAATAAATAATTAAAGTGACTGATCAGGAAAGGTCTGAAAAACTTAATTTGATGATACTTAGGCTTCAGTACAGTTTACAACTAGTGCATGAGAATATTTAAGGATCAACATAAATTTTCTGATAAGTCATGAGTTAACACCTCAATGAAAGAACTGACTAAAAATGAAAGTATTTGAGGAATTAAAGATTACCTCCTCAATATAATTGACAAAGTTGTAAGTCAAGACTTAGAATATTTGAGTTCTACTCAAGGAGTGGGTAATAATAAAATAAGGATGAAGCATAAGCCACCCGAGTTTATAATTACTATATAAACTCATAAAGGAATTTCTTCATAATAAAGTGTTACTTGTGTAACAATGAAAGTTATATGAAGAAGAATTATAAGATTTCATTTGAAATGAAAAATTATAAATATAACTTTTATGTGGTTCAAATCAAATATTATATAAATTATTTTTCTAATATTTGGTGGATTAATTTGATGCTTCAATGTATGTTACCAATAATAGAGATTTATTTTAATATTTAAAAGGAAAAGGAATAAAAATCAAAGGAGATTGAAATATTCACCATTACAGGGAATCATCTTAAAGTGAAAGCGATAGTAGTTTGTATTTATCGCCTATGCCTAAAGATGATTTATTTGATGAATCTTGAGGATTCGTGTTATATTCTTATAATTCTGGGAATTTAGATTCTTTACTTAGAATTGTTAGAATATTATTTCTCCTTTGATAGTTATGAACTCAATATGATTCAATAAAAGTTAACATTAGGATTCTGTATAATGGTCTATATAGAATTAATATGAATCTTGAGTTTACAACTATCATATAATTAAATATTAAAATAAAATATAAGTTCATAAACTCCTTGAGATTATGCTTACATCTGTGAGTCATTCTATATTTTTGTCTCATTAAAGAGAGACATTTTATCACCATATAGATAACCTATTGAGATATGATTTTATATATATCTAATTCATGTAAAGTCTCAGGTCGTTGACACTTTTAAAGTGTGCATAAATGAGGTCGAGAGACAATTAGATAGAAAATTTAAAATCATCATATCTTATAGGGGTGATAGATTTTATGATATTCATGATGGATCCAATTATTATTCTAGTTCTTTTACTAGAATCTTGAAAAATTAAGGTATTCAATATGATTTACCAGATGTGTCGTCACAGAACATAATTACTGAAAGGTATAATCGTACACTTATAAATGTGATTAGGAACATGATGTATTATTCTTTTATACTCAAATCAATGTGAGAAGAAGCTCTAAGAACAACTATGTATATCTTAAATGGGGTTTCTTGGAAACCTAACTTAAGATATTTATATATTTAGGATTGTCCTGTAGAGATAAGGATCTTCAACTCACATAAAAGAAAATTAAAGTTAATAATTATTTCTGAATATTTTGTTATTTATTCAGAAAAGTTTAAAAAAAGGGTATATGTCTTATTGCTCTAATCATAGTACGATGATGGTTAAATCTGGTAATATAAGGTTTCTATAAAATAGCGAATTAGTGGGAGTAAAAATTTCGAAATTTAATTTTGGTATAGAGGAGATACATGTTGATACTCCTTTATTATTCGAGAGATTGTTGCTACTCAAATTATTAAATAATTTGATAAAGGTGAACAACAAAGTAACATTACCAAACTCTCACATTATATTGATATCGCTGATAATGGTCTTGTAGAATAACCACAATTGACAGCATTGAAAAATTTTTTTTCAATGGGAAAAGAATCCTGTCATTTATGATTATGTGGTATATCTATAAGAATTATATTTTGATATAGGAATCAGAATAGATCCCTTATTGTTTTCACAGGTCATGAAAGATAATGATTCTAAAAAGTAATATAATACAATATAAGAAGAGTTAAAATCAATAACCAGAATGGTGTCTGATGAATTCGTCGAATTGTCCAACAATTGTAAAAGAGTCTATTATATAAATATGATTCAAAGGACAATGTCGAATGAAATAATGGTCAGACTTTTAGTTTTTATATGGTTATAGATTTTACCCATAAAGAATGTATCAATTATAACGAGACATACGGTTGTTAAAGGAACTTGTTGAGAATCATCATGACATTAGTGACTCATTATGAGTTTGAGTTACTTCATAATGATATGAAAATAAATTTTTGATTAAGGATCTAGTTTTCTATAAGTTTTTCTGAATGACTCGTAGAGAAAATGAAAGAAATATAAATTTGACATGCAAATTTAGGAATCTATTTATGATCTTAAATAAGCTTCTAGACAATGATGTATATAAAATTTGTTAATATCATTGATTTCTTCATATTTAAGAAAAATACTGTTAATCGGTATTTATATCTGAAAATCAGTGGGAGCAAGTTTATTATATTGATCATATATATGGATAATATTTTGTATTATCAATAATGACTTGGTTTATTATACTAAACCAAGAAATTATCAGTAAGAATTTAAGATGGTTGATATGAATGAGACATCTTATATTATCAGTATTGAAATACTCAGGGATATATCTCAATGATTATTAAGATTGTCTTAGAAAAAATATATTAACCGAGTTTTGAGATGATTTAATATACAACTTTATTCAACAAATCATAAAAGTAAAATTTTAGTCAAAAGTGAGTGCTTTAAAATGACTTGAAAAGAATCAGATAAAGAAAATATTCTTTATATATGCAGTTGAAAGTCTATGCTCAAGCCTATATCAGAACAGATATCAATTTTTTATAATTAAAATAATGGGTAGATATTTGAGTTATCTAGAAGTGAAAAATATTAAAGGACTGCAAAGAAAAGTAATAAGATATTTAGAAGGGACAAAGGATTATATGCTCACATGTATGAAATTATATCAGCTTGAAATAATGGTGTTTTTCAAATGTTAATTGTATAAATTGCCTCAATAACAGAAAGTCCACCTTATGGTTAATATCTATATCAATTAGAGGGGTAATTTATTATTATATTATTATTAATAATGAAAGTTGATTTTATGGTATGCTTTGAGGCTATTAATTAAACTTTATAACTGTGAAATTTTATCTCAGGACTTGGTGTGGTCAGACTCAATTATCAAGTCGCTGAAGATATTTTATGATATTGCAGTAGTTTTCTTCTCTAAGAATGACAAGTACTATTGTATTTCTATGCATTATGGTAGAAAGTACTTGATGATTAGAGAAGACGAGTCCAGAAACATCTAATGTCAATTAATTACTTGAGTTTCACTGTATTGATTGTTGATCCATTTACTTAGGACTTACAGTCTAAGGTGTTTTGAAAGAACATGTTCTTATGATTGGGTTTGTGAGCAACCCATAAAGGATATGGTAATGCATATTTGAGTGGACACTGTAATTGACATTTTTACTTATGTACTTAAAATTATTTGTTTCTGTTATCCTATTCACAGTTATGTATGTATATATTATGATTGAATGTGATAACAAGATTGTCTTGACAAGACAAATTACAGGGGTCATTATGGACTATATTAGGAAAGACTAACAATATTGTAGTACATAGAAAAGAGTATAACATTGATGATATACAACCGTTATGACTCGCATTGATGGTTGGACTTAATATAGTATTATTCTGTTTATTGGACTTATTGGCTTGTTTTAAAAAAATTCATGGCCATGTATAAAATGCTTTTTAAAATTTTCAGAATCCAATTAGGTAAAATTGTTTTCAAACAAATTTTGTTTTATTTATTTTTGATTTTGAATATCTTTTATATCTTATCAATTAATGAGCCAAGTGGGAGAATGTTAGATTATGTGGCCCGTTATAATCGGATAAGATATATGATATAACTAATTGGATTCTGATTTCAGTATCGGCTAATAGAAAAGAAGTCCATATTTTGGAGGATACATTAGGGGATGCCCTTGATAGAATGAACTCCCCTAATAATTTATCCTAGACCCTCTGCTCTCGCCTATAAATAGACAGGACCTCAGGGGACTTAAGGTGTCAGAAGCAACACAGAAGCATCTATGAGTTGCATGAAGATTAGCAACACAAATGCATCTAAGAGTTGCATAAAAGAAAATATTTCACAGACATAGATTGAGAGATTACAGTCTCCTTCTTAATCTCCTTGAGTCATCAATTAGAGTGGTCCTGTAAAAGGATAGGAAGAGAGGAGAAGGAGTCTAGTTCTCTTTGCAGATTTGAAGATACATTGGATCTAAAGGAATGTATTTAGATCTTTTTCCTTTCTTTGCGGATGACATCAAAAGGTACACATCGTAAAAATAGATCTATCTATTGATGTTTTGATTTCGATCTTAGAATTAAAATTTTTTCACATCATACAAGTATGATAAAAGATTTTTATATTTACAACTTTAACTTAGGTCGACAACAGGAGTCCTTGTGCTTTTATGGCAATCACCGACTGCCACCTCCTGTTACGCAAATATATTCTAAAAGGAAAAAAAAAGTTCCTAACCGCCAAGACCAAAATAATTGATTGGATTCCCGGACGCGGCCAAGCCGGACCGCGGTAACTGGTTCATTCTACTGCTGCAGCTATCTCTCTGCTCACGTCGGGACCCCGGGGAGTCGGATAAGCGCGACTCGGACGCAACACGACACCAAGGCGTCAACACGTCTTTGGCAGTCACTATCATCCACATCAGAAGTCTCGACAGTAGATGGAGTCCTCGGCTCGCTCTTCTATATGCTTTCCGCTGCCGCTCCCTTTTTGAAGAGTATTACCAAGTAAACCTAACCAGGTTCTTCGAGATGCTCAGGTATGCACGTTGTTGCAAATTTTATGCTTGTCTCCCTTTTTGAAAAATATGTGCATTTTTGGAGATTTTGTTTCTATAATTTGTTGCTAGATTACTCGGACGTTCTCTTGCTTTGATGAGGAGCAAATCATACGTTCTTTCCACACCCCAACACCCTCAACCAACACCCCCACCCACCACCCCCCCCCCCCCCCCATCTTTTTCCTTTTTTTTGCTCCGCTTTCAGTTCGCTCCATTGGAAATTTACGCGATTCTCTAACTTTTATAACGAAGAAGTCCACATGAAACGGAAGGACGGAGATCTTTCTCGATTTCATTATTAGTGAGTTTGAGATGTTTTTTTGGGTTGGGGGGGTGGGGGTGGTGGAAGAGGAGGTGGTGGAAGAGCTAGCGTAGTGGTCAGTTGGATCTTGAACTGAAGGAATTTATGTTTACCACAGGACATCAGATTTTGTAGAGGCCCTCCATTTATCTCGGATCACGTTACTTAATTAGACTGCCTTGTTGACTGCATCAAAGACCAAAAACAAAAAAAAAACAAAAAACAAAAAAAAAGGGTTTGTTGGTTGCTGAAATCTCACTTGACGCATCACCAAAATGAAGATTCTATCACGTACGATAGAACACCATCATGCTTTTCCGCTTCTAACCAGAACCTCCAAGTTCTTGCTTGAATTATCACGTCATATTCTGTGTCTTGCTCTTGTGATTGATCGGTAAGTGCTTTTCGTGAGACGTGTCTCTGTTCTTAATATTTCGAATTGCTTCTGCAGAATGGACAATGATAAGTTAGGAGCACGGATTTGTCCCCTTGTTTGTGTATGTTGCCTGCTAGCCGCACTGGTAGCAAACGGATTTGATGTACCCATGACATTGCTTGAAGGTGCAGTAGCGGAAGGAGCGGGTCAGATTCTCTCTCTCTCCTTGCTGCAGTACTGTTGTTTCTTGTAATCTGGTTCAGAAGGCAGCCGGCAGTCCTTTAGGATTTAAAGGCTTTTCAACTCTTTTGTAGTCTGCTTGGATGGGAGCCCCCCAGCTTATCATTTCTCTCCGGGTTTTGGCTCTGGGATGAACAACTGGTTGGTTCACATGGAGGTTAGCTATTTCCTCTACCTTATCTTGTGTAAGATAATGCCTTTTTTGAAATTGGTTTGATCGAAACACTATCTGCTGTTCAGATATCAAACCAATCAGAGTAGCACTGTGATTGTTGTACTTATAGCTGCTAGCTAGGACACAGGTTGGAAATTGTACTGGATTGTAATTTGGAGCCACAACTGTCTGTGATTTCAAAGACTTGCAGATCAACTGGTTTGCTAGAGAACCAACAACGCACCTTAGAACTAGCTAATCAACTCCAAACTTCGAGCGCATGTGCCCGTTCACACACACACATATGTATGTATGTAGGGTAATGTTGGTAATGTTTATCTTCACAGTGAAATCTAAAGGCACAAAGTTGATCCATGGTAACAAAAGAGTTGAGGTTTTCAATGAAAAAGGTGAGAGAGGGGTTGTAACTACTCTAGGCCATGGTAACTGATAGTGGATAAGATTTCCTCAAACTGCATGAGGAAATCTTGCTGGTTTGTTGAGGGAAATCCTCCCTCCTAACCTGTATAAATAGAACTCATATTGTACTAATCAAAATTAGCTTTCACGATTATATTTTTATTCTATCATGGTATCAAAGCATCTTGCCTAGAGCAAGCTCGCTCCTCACCGACTCTTCCCCTCCGCCCCTTGCTTCCTTTGCTTCCACGGGTGGAAGCTTTCTCTCTGCTGTTCCGGCCAGCAGACCACCCCCTCTACCGCTGCCTCTTGGCCGCGACCTCTCCACAACCGCCGCTACGAACGACCATCCCCACCCCTGCTCTTTCCCCCTGCGACTATCGTCATCGCAGCCACCGATCTCGCAAAGAATCGCCGCTTTCTACCACGCACTCCTCCGCTGCCGCTTCAACCGGTGGCACGCAACCATCACCGCCGCCCCCCAACGGCCGATCTCTTCTCCTCATCCCAGCGAGCCTCGTAGTCACTGCTCGCAAACAGAGCGTAAGAATGCAAGAAAGAAAAAGGACAAAAGAACGTAGCCGCCGACCTCGGCATCCATCGTTGCCGCTACTCTTTCCTTCCCCTCGCCACGCAACCCCGCCATCACAGCTCTTCGGCCCGCAACCACTGCCATCGCAGCCTCCGGTCGTGCGATCATCCCACTGGCTGTTGAAGCGTGAGAAGGGCCGTTGTTGCTGCTCCCAACCGCGCCACCATCGTTGCAAGCCGTCGAGCCCTTGTAGCGGTAGCGTTCTCTTCTGTTGTGCGACAGAAGCAAAGCACTCTCTGCTATCGTCGCTCAGCTGTCGGTTGTCATCACTGCTTCCTCCTCTCATAGCGAATACCACCGCTGTTGCTCTTTCCCCCCCTTCGTTGTTGTCTATGTCGCACTGTCGACGTTTTCTCAGGATTCTCTTCACTCTCCTGTGGACGACGCTCCCAAAAGAGGCACAGGTGCTGCATCACCCTTCTAATCAAAGCAGCTCACCGGCACTCCCTCCAGCGACAACGACCCCTGCTTCTCGCCTCTATTGCCCGACCGTCTCCTCCTTCTCTCGCTGCCTATTGCTGCGCTAACCAGTGGACAGCACGACGCAAGCGCCCCCACCTTCTTCCTGTGGAGGCAGAGCATCTTGCTTCGGTACAGCACCCCTTCTCCTTTCTCGGAGGTGCTGCATCTCTTCTTCTGGTGCAAATTAGTATCGTCTGGACCTAGAACTCGAAGAGGTCCTCGTCCAATTCAGCACTTGCTACCCGGTATCCGAGGAGGTCTCTTTCGATCGACCATTCTGCGTGGGGTACATCATCACTGTTACCATGTGAACGAGTCGAGAGGCCTATCAACAACCTTAGAATGTCTTTATCATCTTCTTCTGATATTCCAGTTACTGTTCCTACAGGAAATCATAGTGTTTCTCCATATACAGGACTTATTTTCATCAATGCTGTCACGCTAATCCCTTTTAAGTTATCAAAAGGCAGCAACTATGCATCTTGGCGAGCCTAGTTTTCTAACCTCTTATTTGGATATGACTTATTAGGCTACGTCGACGGCTCTCTCAATTGTTCACCAGCAATGATGAACGTCCCCAACAAACCCCCTTTCCTCCGCCTCATCAATATTTCTATCAAGGTGGCAACTCCACTAACCATTAGCCTTGGCGTCATGATCTCACAACCCAACAAAGAGTTGTCTGCCAACTATGTGATAAAGTCGGACACTTCGCAAAAGTTTGTTGGTCTCGACCCAAACTCCCTACTTCATCACGGTGGCCTCAAGCGAATCTTATGACTACATCGGCTACAAATCAATCTAATTGGATTGTGGATTCTGGTACCTCTCATCACATCACTTCTGATCTTTAGAACTTGTTTATCCATAACAACTATAGCGACAATGAAGATGTTATCATCGGTGACGGTAACGCAATTTCTATTACTCATACTGATTCCGCAATGCTTAATTCACATACCGCAAATTTTACACTCGATGATATTCTGTGCGCACTCCACATTAAACGAAATCTCATTTTCGTTTCTCAATTTTGCAAACAAAATAATATCTTAATTGAATTCTTTCCTAACTCTTTTCTGGTCAAGGATTTGAGCACGGGGGCATCCTTAGTCCGAGGCCAGAGTAAGGACAACATCTATGAATGGCCGTCAACTCCGCAAATAACCCAGCCCATTGCTTATTCCTCAGTTGCAGCTCCAATTGATGTGTGGCATTGTCGTCTTGGTCATCCCTCATCCTCTATTTATCAAAAATTACTTTCTCGTTATTCTCTTCCTACTCTTAAAAATAGTAGCATTATAACTCATTGTGATGCTTGTCTCAGTAATAAAAGTCATAGACTTCCCTTTGGAATATCTTCTATATCCTGCTTTAAACCGTTTGAAATTATTTATACTGATGTTTGGGGCCCTGCCCTAATCCCTTCTTTTGACAAGTTTATATTTTATGTCATTTTTGTCGACTATTTCACTAAGTACACATGGTTATATCCTCTCCACCATAAATTTGACGTTTCAACAATCTTTACCAACTTTTGAAAGTTGGTTAAGAATTTCTTTCAGTCTTCAATTAAAACGGTTTACTCTAAGGGTAGAGGTGAATATCAAGCCCTCACATATTGTCTCTCAGCTTGTGGTATACAACACCTCAAGTCACCCCCACATACTCCCCAATTAGTTGGTTCTGTTGAACGCAAACATCGGCATATAGTTGAAACTGGTCTCTCACTTCTACATCAAGCATCCTTACCCCTAACTTTTTGGTCAGCAGCTTTTCAAACTGCAATCTATCTAATTAATCGTATGCTCACTCCAGTCCTACAATATCAGTCACCATTTGAAAAACTTTTCCACGAGCCTCTAAATCTTTAGAAACTCAAAGTCTTTGGTTGTTTATGTTATCCATGACTACGACTTTATATCTCATACAAGCTGACACCCCGATCCAACCCGTGTCAATGCCTTTGCACTACCTATACCAACAACACGAGCTACAGCTCCTAAACATCCAATGACAACACGCTCCAAGAGTGATATATTCAAACCACGTCAAGTCCTCGACTTACATGCTATTACAAAATCCTCTTCTGAGATCAATGAACCTACCACAATTACTCCACATGGACCCTTGTACCCTTTCTACACTGGCGTAAAGTCATGTGTGAAGAATATGATGCCCTCTATAACTCCACATGGATCCTTGTACCCTCTCGTCCTACACAAAACATCATCGGGTGTAAATGTGTCTTTCGAATTAAGCGAAACCCAAATGGATATGTTGCTAGATATAAAGCACGTCTAGTAGCCAAAGGGTTTCATCAACGACCTGGAGTTGACTTCACAGAGACTTTCAGTCTTGTTGTTAAACCCACAACAATTCGACTTATTCTAAGTTTGGCTGTCTCAAAAGGCTGGCAGCTACGACAACTAGATGTTAACAATGCCTTTTACAGGACTCTAACCAAGATGTCTATATCGCAGAACCCCCGCTTCATTCATCATCGATCCGAGACATGTTTGCAAACTACAAAAGCTATTTATGGACTTCACAAGCTCCAAGAGCACGGTATCGAACTTGGCTCATTTCTCGACATCAACTTCAAGTCCGATACACGACAACAAAATAGAAACATAATATATCTTCTCGTATATGTGGATGATATTATTGTTACAGGCAATGATCCCTTGGAGATTTAAACATTCCTAAAGCAATTGGTTGATCAATTCTCCCTCAAAGATCTTGGACCTCCTCCTATCACAAAGAAAGTATATTCAAGACCTATTATCTAAAACAAACATGCAGGATGCAAAAGAAGTTACAACTCCTCTCTCTACTAGTGAATCACTCAAATTATATGATGGAAGCCCTGCTTCGGAAGCTACTGAATACCGACAAGTACTTGGCTCCTTATAGTACTTGGCTCTTACCCGTCCAGATTTCTCATTTGCAGTCAATAAATTGTCCCAATTCATGCACCAGCCATCTACTACGCATTGGTCTGTCGTCAAACGAATTTTGCGGTATCTTAAAGGGACCTTTCATCATGGCCTCTTTCTTCGCAAACACACCCCACTTAATCTCCATGCCTTTGTTGATGTTGATTGGGCGGGGAACTTTGATAATAGAATTTCTACGTCAGGGTATATTGTTTTCCTTGGAGCTAATCCTATCAGTTGGAGTTCTAAGAAGCAAAAGACAATCGCACGGTCTACGACTGAAGCTGAATATCGTGCCATCGCTACAGCTACTACTCAACTCAATTGGGTCACAAATCTCCTTAAGGAACTCAACTTCAACTCTATCCTTCCTCCTACAATATATTATGATAATGTTGGAGCTACCTACTTATGTGTCAATCCAGTATTTCACTCACGTATGAAACACATCGCTATCGACTTCCACTTCGTGCGAGATTAAGTTGTCAGACATCAACTACGTGTCTCTCACGTACATTCGGTTGATCAATTAGTAGACTCACTCACGAAGTCTCTTGCCCGTAAACTATTTTCATTATATCGATCCAAGATTGGTATCCTTGATAGGAGCACCATTTTGCGGGGGCATGATAGCGGATAAGATTTCCTCAAACTGTATGAGGAAATCCCGCTGGTTTGTTGAGGAAAATCCTCCCTCCTAACCTGTATAAATAGAACTCATATTGTACTAATCAAAATCAGCTTTCACGATTATATTTTTATTCTATCAGTAACAAAAGAGTTGAGGTTTTCAATGAAAAAGGTGAGAGGGGCTGTAACTACCCTAGGCCATCGAAAAGGCCAAGCTCCCAAGAGCTTCTAGTTGTTCTTAGTTGGACTTTGACAGGTTTATCTTGCTTTGGCAGGGAGGAGGCTGGTGCACGAGTGTCCAAGATTGTCTAGCTCAGAGAGACACTTTTAGAGGCTCTTCCAAGTATATGAAGCCTCTTTCCTTCTCTGGGATCCTAGGCAATAGCCAAAACTCAAACCCTGGTATGCTATCTTTTGATCATTTCTATTTGTAATTTGTGGATTTACCATGTATTTGAAAAACATTCGAACTTAATTAGATGTTAAAGATTCTGACATCTTTCTTCAATTTAAAAGGTAATAGAAGAAGAAACTTCCATCTAATGCTTAGGTGGAATGAAGTTTTGAAATTCCTCCAGAAAAAAAAAAGGGTAGGGTTAAGGTCCATTTTAACCTTTATAGTTTTGGCCATGGATCTCTTAAGCTCTTATGGTTTACTCGTGTCTAAAATAACCCATACATTTTCAAAAACATAGCATATAAGCCCCTCCTGGTCGGTAGCAACGGCTCGGTGCTGCTGTTGGTGGTCGCTTTCACGATGACGCCTCCTCCCTCTATTGATGGAGGTCTTAGTTTTTTTAAAAAAACTTAAATTACATATGTCATTATATTAATAATTTATTGTAAGTCAGTATACTATTTAAGCGGACTCTAACGTATATTAACTCAAACTTGATAGGAGGGACTTATATGCTACGTTTTTAAAAATGTAGGGTTTATTTTAGATATGAGTAAACCATAAGGGCTGAAGAGGTCTATGACAAAAAACACATAGGCTATAATGAATTTTAACCTAAATTACATGTGTCATTATATTAATGGTTTATTGTGAGTCAGTATATCATGTAAGTAAACTCTAACGTCTGTTAATTAAAACTTGATGGGAGGGGCTTATATGCTATATTTTTAAAATACAGGGGTTATTTTAGACACGAGTAAATCATAAGGGCTTAAAAGGTCCATAGCCAAAACCGTAAGAGCTAAAATGGACCTTAATCCTAAATTACACGTGTTATTATATTAATATTTTATTATGAGTCAGCATATCACTTAAGGAAACTTTAACGTTTGTTAACTCAGACTTGACAAGAGGAGCTTATATGCTACGTTTTTAAAAATATAGAGATATTTTAAACACAAGTAAACCGTAAGGACCTGAGAGGTCCATAGCCAAAATTATAGAGACTAAAATAGACCTTAACTCAAAAAGATATAAAGAAATAGAAGGCACAATTTTACGAAGAACAACTTTTCAATTCGTTTTTGAAGGCTTTTGTTTTCTTCTTTTGTGACTAAATTGCATAAAATATACGATCTTATGCACAGACAACAGGAACTAGGATCTGAATTGGAGGCTTCAGAGTGTCCTATTAGAGAATAGTCAATGGACCCGTCTGTAGTGAGCCCATGGAACCGGCAACCATGTAAAATTTCTCAAAGCATACCTATTATTATACTGTACTTGCGGAAAGTGCATTTAAACTGACCTATCAAAAGATAATCATGGAAGACAGCTGTGAAATTAAATCATTTGGGACATATCAGGATTGACTTCATTCCTATCATTTGGAAAATGATTTAGCCAGAACCATGAATTAATGGAAGCTACGTATCTCTTAGGTAATTTGCTTGCTCTTTATGATAGATCTACCTTCCACCATCCATTTGGCAACTGCATGTTGTCAAATGCAGTTTGTGGCTTTTGATGATTCGGATGCATGAAACTGTTCAATCACATGTGGCTATCTAAAAGAAATACAAATTTTTTCTTGCACAAAAAAAAAGGAACAAAAAAGAGAACTGAGAAATACTCCTTGTAGCAAGCTAAAGCAGTTTTCTTGCGTGATTTATGTTGGTTGGAGTATATATGCAGATTTCTACAACTGGAATAAGGTCAAGATTCGCTACTGTGATGGTTCATCATTTACAGGAGATGTGGATGAAGTAGATCCTGTAAGTGATCAACTTCCTTAATTAATTAAGACATTGCTTTTGCTGGCTGAACTCCCGCTCACTCTTTGCATGCATACCATGTTTCACTATCTAGCATAAATGGAATTACACAAGTTACAGATTGGATTCTTAGTGAAGTCCATGACCTTTCTTCTCTTCTTTTGCTTTATTAGGCAACGAAGCTCTACTTTCGAGGAGCTAAGATTTGGCTCGCTGTTATTGAAGATCTACTAGCAAAGGGGATGAACAAGGCAGAAAACGTAGGTTGTTGTACTGACACTTTTTTCCTTCCACAATGATTCCACAATCTAATACAAAAAATGGGTTGCAGGCACTTCTCTCCGGTTGTTCAGCAGGTGGTTTGGCGTCCATACTGCATTGTGACAAATTTCATGATCTTCTACCAGCAGGTGCCACTGTTAAGTGCCTCTCCGATGCTGGCTATTTTATTAATGCGTACGTAAGGCCATGCTTTGATTTCCTTTTTTTTAATATATACTTTAGTCCATTTGACTGCTAAATATTTGAAGAGGAAGATGTTCTTTCCATGGTTGCATACCAATAACAGGAAGGACATAACTGGGACAGAATCAATCAAAGCCTACTATAATGAGGTTGTCAACACCCATGTATGTCTCTTCTTTCACCTGACCATAGATATCTGCATCCTTTGAATTCATTAGCTATTTTAATCTGATATATGAAGAACTATGGATTTGTCTGACGTAAAATGACAAATTTTGCATGATTACCTTGCAAATGTTGGTCGCATCCCCTGTTTTGAGTAGTACTAACCTGTTCATGCTTGGTTGATGCTATCATGTTCTCTAGGGATCTGCAAAGAATTTGCCATCTTCCTGTACATCAAGAATGACTCCAAGTATGGTAAGGAACATGAAATTTAATGATGCAATGACAGATGAATTTTCTATTATTTGGAGAGCATATAGATGATGTTACTTTCTAATAGCAGCAATGTTTCCTGATACGTACATAAATGCAGTGCTTTTTCCCACAATATGTGGTGCCCCAAATGCGCACACCCCTTTTTATTCTGAATGCAGCATACGATGCATGGCAGGTAAAAATTTCCCAGAACAAGTCTGGTGTACTGCTTCCCAATATCACGCTTTATAGAAAATGATTCATTTTTTCCTATCGTGATAGTATCATGTTCTTTGTTCATGGCACCAAAGATAATTTTGTTTGTAAAAGGGTATTTTGTCCATTACATATGGTTACCCTCTTGTTTTTCTTTGAAGTTTTAATTTTGGTTTTTAAATATATTGCTATTGACAGTATGTATATAGGAAAAGGACAGAAACTGTAGTAACCTTCACTTCCATAATTACTTTTTCTTTCACCGAGGAAGTGAACTAACCATTCACTATATTGTTCAGATGCTATTAGCTATAATGCGCGTGTTTGAGTTGATGTAGATTCAGACTTGCAGAAATTATTTTTGATCTCCTAGTCGTTCATAAACACATGCATATATCATCGTTTATGCTTGGTGCTTGTTGAATAAAAAATCTACTATGATATCACAGATCAAAAACATTTTAGCACCAAGTGCTGCTGATCCACACAAAACTTGGAATGACTGCAAGCTCGACATAAAGCAGTGTTCTTCAGATCAACTTCTGATCGTGCAAGGTTAGAACTTTCCTTCCCCCCAACGTTTGGTGGAGCTGTTTGAGATATTGCATAAAATCTGCTAGCTATAATATTCAGAAAATGGATGTCAGTATCACCCATAGCAATTAATTATGATATAAGTACAATACGTGTGATCAAGCATCGACTGATGATTTGATGGGAGCTTAAACAGGTTTCCGGTCAGAATTTCTGAATGCTCTGGCAGCACTCGGGAACTCATCTGCAAGAGGCATGTTCATCAACTCATGCTATGCTCACTGCCAGTCCGGAAGTCAGGATACTTGGTTAGCTGCTGATTCTCCCGTGCTGGATAATATTGTAAGCTCTCCACTATTCTGGAACCCAGGATTAAAGAGAAGAGGATTCTGCAAACAGTAGGAAAGCGGATGCATGCATGCATGGTTGACAATTCGATGTCATATATATACTACTGCAGCATCATTTATTTAGTACACCGCGCCCACCATTCTCATTGATTACCAGTGAAATAGTATATCCATTCTCATTACTTTTTCTGCTGATGGCCAGCATTAGCTCTTTTTTCTTACTACATAACCTCATCTTAAGAGACACTTGCATTAAGTTAAGGCCTATGCACACATACACACACACATACACTTGCATCTAGTATGTCCAGGATGCCTGGCATCGAGCTATATAGCTTCCATCTCCTGTCTCTTGTCAACTTGTTATGACTGATTATTTGTTTGTTTAATTGTTCATGTCGCAGCCAATTGGCAAAGCAGTGGGAGATTGGTTTTATGATCGAAGCGCCTTTCGAAAAATTGATTGTCCATATCCATGTGACGCATCATGCCGCAACCGTGTTTATGATTGACAATACATGCTTTCTTCTTCAGTCTTGTAAGCCGTACGAGACAATTGTAAACGGCCTTTTTAAGTGCGGCACTTGTTATTTGACTAGTACATGTATTCATGAACAATTGAACGTGCAATTAGCAGGGTGCCAGAGCCCGGGATGGGGGCTATTATTATCACAGCCTGAGCCGAGACCTAACCAAAGAAGGAGATGGGTCAGCATTGAATGAGCCCCGTGGTGCAGCGCTTGTAGTATGCATGCGAGCAGAATACGGACGGGTATGCAATTATAGAAACAAATGTAATTACAGGAAGCGGATTGACGATTTCGCATTCCGATAGGGCAAATATAGTAGTTTGGTCGGCGGAGAAATGACCGATAGATTGTAATCCTACTGGGGATTGGGGAGGCCCCTACATCACGAGGAAACTACGCGGAGTTGTCATAACGGCACGAGCAGATCCCACCTCGAATTAAATTGCCACCACTTGTAGTATTAAAATAATAAAAAAGTACGATAGCATGTTGTTGCCAATGTAGAGCCACCGCAAAGTGCTCGCTCCTCCCTTCCACGTGCATTCCTGGATTTAACTATTTCTAATATAAAGCAAAAGAATAGTAAAATTTGTATCGTCATTATTATTGTTTACGGTGCGTAATAATAAAATAGCAGGAGCAAGGGTTTCCCCTTCGTTTGCGGATCGAGGTGTGTCTCGGCTTCTGCTGCTGCTGCTCCTCCTCTCCCTCCCCTTCGGTCCTTCTATCTAGTTCTTCCTCTTGTGGGGTTTGTTTGTTTGGTCGTGGGATTGATGGGGGTTTAGCTGGCATTGGGGGGATAGGAGTGGTGGCATTACCCTTGGATTGCGGGCAGCGGAGGAGGTAACTGATGGGATCCGGCAGTAGCAAGGACGCAGCGGCGGCGTCTTCGTCGGTTAAGGTCCTAAAGCCGAAACCGAGAAGGATTAGGGTATTCAACTCTTTCTGCTTCGGTCTCTCCTCCATTCTATCACATGGCCATCAGGTGGGCTATCTCTTCTTCTCTTCAGTCTCTTTAGACGTTGTTCTGGTTTTGATTCAAATAATGACGGTTGATCTGTCTTGTGAAACCCTGGATCTATTTCTTGTTGGTGGTGAGCCCAATGGATAGGGAGCTTTTATTTATTTATTTATTTTAAATAATTTTGATAGGGCAGAAATTATTGGGTTCGTAACCCTATGCCAAAGCCAAGAGACATTGCTACAAAAGATGCTCTCGAATTATAAAGACGCTCATTTCTTCTGCCTGATATCAGAAGAGACGTGTCGACTGATTCTGTTGGTGCACAACTGGCCATATTAATTAGTTTGACAACAATATATTTGTACCATTTCTCTCGGGCACCATGCTACTTATGTGTTGTTTTAGAATGCCAATATTCAGCTTCTGGTGGGAATGATATATTACAAAATTGTTCTTTATTTTGATCTGCGATCTTTAGCTAACTGAACAAAGCAAAGCATTTAATGTACTGACACTGTAATGTTACTTTCCAGTAATGCCCCATGATGGAGATCTTCTACCTTTATGAATGCAGATCTTTGAGTTGACACATTTTGATCAAATTTCCTCTAAAATCTGTACATTTTCTAGAAGTCTGTAGCATCAGAAACCTACATTTTCTGGACAGGATGGGTTAGTTATCTATGATGGTCTAGATGTTAATAGCTACTGGCTCTTTTCCAATTGGCAAATTTCTGGATTCACCTTTTTGCTTGATGCTGCCATTTGTTAAACACAGAAAAGATTTTTGAAATGTGTGAAGCTTGAAAAAGAATTTAAATTCTAATTTTTGATAGATTATTCCTATCGTAACATTGAGTATTGATAGCTGTTTTTCACCCCTTTCCTTTTTCTTTTATTATGGAATAAAGAAGCAGTTGGGAGAGTGATCTTTGGCACCATAGTGGTGTCATTTGACTTATCAAGATAATTAGGTAGGACATTTACGAGCTGTTCTGCACTCTATTGGCATAGAAATTTTTTTCATTTTAGCTTCCTTTAGAAGGGACCATCGTAGCCAATATGCTTTGTCTGATACATTCTATCAGTAAGCATAATCATGTGATAGATTTTGCAGGGCAAATTAAAAACACTATGCAAAGCTAATTCCTATGGTATCTTATGTAGACTTGCTTTCTTATTAACCTCAAATCTTGTGAAACAAACTATTCTTTTTTTCTTTAGCAAAATTAATAATTACTTATTCAATTTCGAATCTAAATTATTCTTTGATGATTATTTTCTTCTAGTCTAGAGTCTTTGTGCATGAATAAGAGTTATCTCCTGTGGTTGCAGAAGACAGAAGAGAATGAGAGATCTGAAGGCACCTTTTGTATTGATGAAGCAAACAGTAAATCAAGTGGAGGAAATGGTGATGGTTGTGATAAAGATGCAGTTGCTTGTCATAACAAGTTGCCTTTGCTGCATTCTTCTGATGTTGAACAAAGTGGAGAAGCCGATGAGGGTACATCACAGACCGAACTGGGTCCCAACAGCGGTTCTTCTTCAAATGCTGTAGTTGATCGATCATCAGGCACTTCTGGCAGGTCACATTCTCGTTTTAACTTTATCCCAGATGGAATCAGCTTTAGGCTTAACAGAGCAGTCAGTTTGGGTTCATCAGGGTCCCGTTCTCTCCTCTTTACTGGTCCCTCTGGTCCAAGAAGTGGCATGGGAGAACAAGTTCTAGTAAATCTTGATAGATCTGTGGATAGAAATGATACACAAAATGGCAGCACTCTGGAAATGAGTTCATCCCAGAATGCGGGTCGAATTAATGCGGAAAGAGAGGTTACATTTAGTCAATATTCCAATAGGAGCTTTGTAGAATCCAGGAATACAAGGCATTCTCATAGAAGGCTTGGACCCCAAGAACCTTTGGAAGGTAGTGTAAGGTTTAGCAGAACACTTAGTGTTGGAAGGCTCCGTGATAGAGTTCTCAGGAGAACTCCATTTTCTGATGGTTTATTTTATCCTGCTTTCCTGGAAGATAGGTCTGTGTGGTCCAGTGTGCAGGCTAGTGGAAGACAAGCCTTGGGTGGTGCAAGAAGAACACCTTCTTCCCACAGGATTAGTGGATTTTTGTCTGATTCCTCTAGTAGTAACCTTCGTCGGATTGCTAGATCTATGGATATCCACGATGATAGTGTCTCAAATAGGCGAACCATGCATCATGATGCATTGGAGCATAGATCAGCTTTCCTTGAAAGGAGAAGAAGAATAAGATCTCAGGTAGGACAATTTGGATTGTCTCTTTGTGGTTTCTCATATTCATGCAATAATCACAGAATTATTTTTTTATTTGCAGGTTCGTGCTCTTCAACGACTTGGTAGCCGGTTTGAGAGTTTATCAGGTCATGACAGATCATGTATTTTATCTGGTCAGCATCGAACAGGCCGGTGCACATGCAGAACAAGTAGACAAACTGCCAATCCTGGTGATGACACAAACACCAGGGCAAGCATATCAAGAATTGTTATGCTAGCTGAAGCACTGTTTGAGGTATGATGGAACAGTGAATAAGAACTTGGACAAAAACATTTGTTGTATATATATATACATATACATATATAAATAAAATATATATATATGTGTGTGTGTATGTATATATATGTATGTATATATATGTATATATATGGTTTCTTTAGAGTAGTCAAATTTACTTCTTAAGCAACCCTTTTAGGTTTTGGATGAAATCCACCAGCAGTCCATGGTTCTATCTTCTCGACCATCTTTTTCATCCATCGGTTCAGTTCCTGCACCAAAGGAGGTTGTAGAGTGTATTCCAATAAAAATATATAACAAGCCATCAAAAACCCAAAACGAGGAGGCTGCACAGTAAGAATCACTTCTTTTCTCGGTTGCCCTTTTACTTATCTGTGAAGCTTTCCTGCTGCTCCTTGTTTAAAAGTTATGAAAATCACCTTGTCTTTCCTGATGAAAATTATTAAGTGTTTCTAATTAAACATGCTGGCAATTGCTTAAAGGTCACATTGGATCTTCATTATTAAATATACTCGTTGAATATAAGGTTTTTTTGATCATGTAGCTTTTAGATGCTTAGATGCATTGTTATACTTTATTTAAATTACTAAAGCCGCATTCTTGTAATCTATATAGCATAAATTTGACTGTCGTATATGATTTTGTTTAGACTTCTGTTGTATTTCCTGTATTCTAAGCTGTAGACAAGATCAATCTGATAAATCTTGGGATAGTACAATATGTAGTCTCATACACAAGCATGTTTTGTTAGAAATGCTTGTGATTCTTATGATTACAATTAAATTCAGTCACAAGTTCAATGTGCATGGACATAGGAAAGATGTCTAGGAGCATAATACATTTGCATAATTACATGTAGATACACTAGCTTATACTTGTGTATGTTTGGAACACATTGTTGTTCTTTTCTACCTGTATACTCGTCTTTGCTACTAATATTATCACACTTTATAATACCTAACTATAGTGAACATCTTGCTTGTTTGCACTTTCCTACCTCTTTTAGTAGATTTAGAACCAGCAAATCTTTCATCAAAAAATTGTCTGAGTGTCACTTTCAAAGGTTCTTTAGATCATATTAAATATCTGAAACCAACTTTTTTCTCCAAGTACCACATTGGTGTGAAAATCTTTCTGTCATTCTAGCCAAGTTATCACTTTACTTCCCTCCATTTCCTTTTTTTTCAAATTTGAAGGATCTTATGTATCTTTTTACATGCATGAAGTGCATGTTTATTATATGAATGCACATAGGCATAAAATGGTCTTATGCAAGCTTGTAATAATTGTTTTCCCTTATTGTTTGGAAATAGTATATCTGTAACTATGCACTGTAGATATGACTGGTCTGTGATACAATGTCCTTCAGATAACTATGTTTACAGGAAAGTGTGGGTGAAATAGAAAATTCTATTGCATCCTTGAAAAACGTCATACTCTGAAATCAATCTTTGGTTCCCAAGTATAGCCACTGAATTCAGCAAATAGTTTTTCAGTTCATGTGTCTGACATTGACCTTAGATATGCAGACCCATGGTTTTGCCTTTGCCCTTTCAATAGCCTATAAAAAACAGAGTTTTTGTGCACATTATCAGAGCTGTTCGTTCCTTTTATATTATCAGCGGTAGCTAGTTATCCGAGCTGTTCAGAATTTTTGTCTTCATGTCATACCAGCCAAAAACAGAATTTTTTGTGCAAATTATAGGGCACATGCACAATGATTTTAGGTTGTTTGGATAATGTAGAGGATTGTTTTCTGAGTTATACACAAAAATTGCATTAGAAGGGAGAAAAAGAATGTAGGTTGCAGCTGTACAGGACAAGAGTATAATAATTATGCTTGAGGTATGATAGTTAAGCAGTTAGGGAGCAACATGTACATTCTATTTGTAATCAAATGCTGGTTTATTGAAATTAAATGCGTAACTTATGTACTCAGAAAGTTGCCTTTTTTCATAGATTGCTGCTGGACCAGAAATGGATCTTGCATGATCAGGCATCAATAAATGGAAAATAATCCCATCAATTTAGAGATAAAAAAGGGTTCATTTTTCATGTTGACTTCTTAGCTCCATAAAACTTCTGTCACCTTCATTTCATGTATTCAACAATGCTTACATTTAAGCAATCCTAGTTAGCTTGCAGTTCTTGTCAAACGCAAAATAATCATATGTCTACTATTTCTTTCTGTTTGTATTTTGAAGTTATAATATCATTGTTTTCAGTGGTATTATTTTTGTATATAATGAACAATTGTTGCACTTGAAGTTTAAACAATTAAGCTTATTACACATTCTCGTGGTTGCTATTTGATTGATAGATGTTATATTTGCCTTGTGGAGTATGAAGAAGGAGATTGCATACGGATGTTGCCTTGCAACCACGAATTTCATCGAACATGTATAGACAAGTGGCTGAAAGAAATTCACAGGTATCATTCTAGTGCATCTTCCTCAGTTTGCCATTTTAAGGTCATCTTTTTCAAGCTACCCCGGTGTCATCTTGTACAACTTCTAGATCATATTAGGTTTTTGTTTCTTGCTTTTATTATTTCTTAAGAAGTTCTAAAATTCTGGACTAGCTTCATTTTTTCTTATTTTTTATTGTTTCTTTAACAAGAAAGCATATCTAAAAAAGTTACTGCATTACCTAGAGAAAAAACATTGTCAAGCATCTCTTGCTATGTTTGTTGAAGATCCACTTTCCAATTCAAGTGCGAGTGGATTTTTCTTGTTCTTTTGATCACAGACTTAACATTTAAAAGTGAAGTTTAATGGATATCATGATCAAGGATCTTGGTAACAATTAAATGGGCCATGAGAGCTGGCTGCTGGATCAATATTTGCTGACATGCTAAGCCAATACCAAGTTACCAACTCTAAAGTTAAGTATGGTAGTTGGAAGTGAGGAGATTAAGAAAAAGGAGAGAATCTATAACCATCAGAAAACCATGTATCTCATTGTATATGCTGACATACCTCATAGTATATGCTACTCACCTATTGATATTACCTACATAATGAGGATTTTCAGATGCCATCCCCATCACAGAACTAATACATGCTGTCCCATACTGAGTGGCATGGAAAAAAAGGTCCTTTTCCTTTTAAAATTTTATACTCTTAGTTAAGGAATAGTTACTTGAATATATACATATATATATATATATATATATACATACATATATATATATATATACATACATATATAGTGAAAGGTAAGTAGTAAAGGCAGGATTTGATCCTAGGACTGCGATGATCTGACAAGGAATAATTACTTTAATAAATTTTGTAAAACAGTGTATTTGATATGTGGGTTTCTGCGGGTCAGCCCCATGAGAGAACCATACATGTTTTCTCATATCTAGTGGATAGAACAAAAATAAATGTGGGCCAGGATTGTCCAAAAATTCATTATATTGCTTCTAACTAGATGCATATTTACTCCAGCAGTTCCTTGCATATCTTTGGCCTGCAAGATAAAGATTGGATTCTACAATTTTGTTTGTCATGTTATGATTGATTCTGTAGGAACCCAAGTATGTGGACTTCTATAAAAAGGAAGAATCTCATACTTTTGCTATAATACAATATGCGTGTGAAATATTTGTGTAGAAGGCACTCTATATAGGCACTCGATATGATGAACATTGTGTATTTGAGACATTGTAGAAAAAATACGTAGCTAGGAGTGATGAATAAGGAAACCAGCCAAATATAAGAAAAAAGAAAAAGTCAAGGTTCTCAAAAATACATTTGAACCATTTATTAGTAGGAAATCAATTCTATTGTCTGGCAAGAAGTTCTTGATTAATAATATCTTTCATATGTTGCAAACCTTGGATCAGTCTACACAAGGCTTTAGCCTCTACATATGACTCACAGCTTTAGGCTTGATAGTATCTACACATATAAAATGCCTCCCTACATCATTAGCAGTTCTCCCATACGTAAGAGAATCCATTGGCAATATGAAACTAACTGATTTGCAGACATTTTAGGATTCAGAAGCTATCATGAAGCCACTTGCACACAAAGTGATTTGAAAGATTGATACACTGCTCTAGTAGTTTGTCTATTACAAGTTTGCTTATAAGTTGTTATAGTTGTATATTTGAATGTAAACAACATTCTTTTGGGGTCAGTGTCAACTAGAGGTTTGCAGCTCAACCTTCGTGTTTGTTTCTTGTTCTTTCATTTGTTAAACCTTTTCTTTTTGTGGCCAATGTTTATACATCTTAATTTGTATCTTGATGAGATTGTATGCTCTTGTATGGCAAATTAACCTCAAAATAGCAATTGTTGCCATGCATCCATCTTGACCTTTTTTTGGTAAAATTGGTGGTATGGCTTCTCAAGAGAGTTGTGCAAATTTGGTGACCCGCACTTTGTTACAAGGCATGTAAGTTGCAAACTTGTGAAATCTGAGAAGATTTGTCAGTGTTATCATCATCTGAAGGAAAAAAAATGTCACACTCTTGCAACAATCAGTCTTACATCACAATTAGGAGATCCCAAGTGATACTGAAAAAAGAAGGGAAGAAAGGGTGAAGAAAGCATCAATACAACATGCTAAAAGGAAAATAAGAGTCAACAAAGTTTAGTTATCAGTAATTTGATGTGGCTGTTTTTTTTTTATTTTTTTTATTTTGAGGAAGTTTGATGCTGCTGTTGCATATGAAGAATGTCATGTCATGATTTATAGTAAAATTTGAGATGTACTTTATTCATGTAACTCACTGTTGTTTTGATCCATGTCTAACCCGTGGCATATATGTTATGCTATGTATTCTGTGTAGGGTCTGCCCACTTTGTCGAGGGGATGTTTGCACTTCAGATGCATTAAACAAGCAAAAGGTCAGTTAAAGGATTAACGAGTGTCCTACATGCAAAATAGGTCCCTGTTTAGCTACAAATTTACCAGGACCTGTCTTGGCCCCTTGGAGGAACCAACATCAGCTTTGGATCTTCGTTGGCTCATTTTTCTAGCCAAATCTTTGTGTATGCAACTATGAGACGGACGAACACGGTTTAAATGTTGAAACATTTTGTAGAAGGGACACCAAGAGATTCATTGATTTGTTCAAAAGTAAGTTGATTAGTGTTTCCAGTAAAACTCTCTTACCAGCATCGTACTTGCCTCCCTCAAATTCACATATGCCTCAGGGCCACTGTTGGGGCAAGAGCGAACCTCTAGGCACCGTGAATCAAAATCCAACTTTGCTGAACGCATTGCCCAGAAAACGTTTTAACTTGCCGGAAAGTTTGTACCCGCAGTTTTAAATTTCGTCTTCATCCTTTCTTTTCCTTTAATCACCAGAACTTGTACGAGTCAAAACTATCAAGATTTTGAATGAGCAGCGTCTTTGTGGTGATCCGTAAAGCTGTACGAAGATAGCATTTGACTGTATCCGAGAATAGAGCGGAGCATGCGGGTGCGTAAACTTGAAGCACATGAAATTTGGATTTTTTTTTTCCCCTTTTTTTCGTTGTACTGTTGAGTGGAACTTAGTGACCGGCTAGGCTACTATTTTAACAATTTATATCAGAAATTATTCTGTCGAAGTTTGGAGATATTTGGATGAGGCGAGCCGAGCAATTTGCGATATCTGACGGATCTGATGGGATGGGATCCGCAGACGCAGCAGCGGGTGGGCCAGGTTTGCATGATGCTCTGGTCCACCTCGCTAGGTGGACGTGCAGGCCCTATTGGCCTCGGGATGTGGCGGTCGCACCTCATCATATCACCCACCTATTTGATGTAAGGATAAATAAAAATTAAAAAGTACAAGAGAAAAATGGGGCGTCGAGGAACATCACGAATAGGACCATGGCATTGCCCCCGCTGCCGCTCCACCACGTTACCCGCGCCGCCCACTTTTTCCCTCCTCCTCCTGCTCCTCCGCCACCACCGCCACCTGTGCACCCGCCGCCTTCTCTTTTTCTTGCCACTCTCCCTGCAGCGAACCAGGAAGCCAAGCATCCCAATCACCGCCGTCGTGGCATCCTCCTCGGACATGAGAAACAGCAAGATCAACCACAAGAGTCTCCCCAGGACCCGCAGGCCAGAGTGAAGCACAATAATTATCCCAAGCTCACCATTCGAGCCCGGCTGAGCCAGCTATGCAAGGAGGGCCGTCTTGACGCAGCCAGTCGCCTCCTCTCCGATTCCCTCGCCCGCCCTTCCCCCACCCCCACGCTTCTCTGGAACACCCTCCTCATTGGCTACGTCTGCAACTCCCTCCCCCACGAGGCCCTCCGCCTCTACGCCCTAATGAACTCTTCCTCCTCCTCCTCCTCCCACCACCACTCTCGTCATGGCTGCCCCCGCTCCGACGCATACACTTACTCCTCCGCGCTCAAGGCCTGCGCTGACTCCCGGCAGCTTCGGCTCGGCAAATCCATCCACTGCCACGTCATCCGTCGCTCTCGGGCACCCCCCAAGAGCCAGATCCTCAATAACTCCCTTCTCAACATGTACGCTTCCGCTCTTGAGCCTGAGACGTCCCGCACCGATACCATCCGTCTCTTGTTCGATAGAATGCCTAAGAGAAATGTCGTCGCGTGGAATACATTGATCAGATGGTACGTCCGATGTCGCCGTCCTGATCGTGCGTTGGCACAGTTTAGGCTTATGCTTGAGGTCGGAATTCGGCCAACTCCTGTCAGTTTTATCACCGTCTTCCCAGCGGTTGCTGCTACGGAGGAGGCTAACAAGTACGGCGACGTGCTCTATGGGTTGATTGTTAAGTATGGCCATCACTATATCGACGATCAGTTTGTTATCAGCTCTGCTGTTTTGATGTACGCCCAACTTTTGGATGTCGAATCAGCGAGGCGGATATTTGATCAAGCGAAGGAGAAAAATACTCAAGTGTGGAACACCATGATTGGTGGGTACGTTCAGAATGGTGGTTACGGTGAAGCCCTTGCTCTCTTGGTCCAGATTTTGGAGTCAAACATGGTTGATCCCGACGCTGTGACGTTTCTCTCCTCCCTAATGGCGGTCTCGCAGTTGCAGGATCTCGGGCTGGGGAAACAAATCCATGCGTATCTGTTCAAGGAGAGTTGTTCCCTGCTGCCTTTGGTGCTGTGCAATGCGCTCATAGTTATGTATTCAAGGTGTGGTAAAGTTCACGTTGCGTTCGAGCTTTTCCGTCGGATGTCCCAGAGAGATGTCGTCTCATGGAACACCATGATTTCGGCTTTTGTGCAGAACGGTTTAAATCTCGAGGGTGTATCGCTGGTGTACGAGATGCAGAAAGATGGGCTTTTGGTGGATTCAGTGACTACGGCGGTTTTGCTTTCGGCAGCATCCGATCTGGGCAACATCATGATGGGAAAAGAGACGCATGGTTACCTCCTTCGGCACGGCGTCAAGTTTGATGGGATCGGTAGTTATCTGATAGACATGTATGCAAAGTCGGGCTCGGTCGAGATCGCACGGCGACTGTTTGATGGGGAGCGAGCGGACGAGCGAGATACAGTCACCTGGAATGCAATGATTGCTGGGTACACCCAAAGCGGGCAGACCGAAGAAGCGACGGCCGTGTTGAGAAAGATGCTTAAAGAACGCCAGACGCCCAATGCAGTGACGCTGGTGTCCATCCTTCCGGCTTGTAGCCCATTTGGAGGAATCCGAGCTGGTAAAGAGATCCATGGGTTTGCCGTTCGCCGGTATCTAGACGAGAATGTGTTCGTGGGCACAGCATTGATCGACATGTACTCCAGATGTGGTCAGATCTCGTTTGCGGAAAGAACGTTCGATGGCATGGTGGACAAGAACACTGTCACTTACACAACGATGCTATCAGGCTTTGGTCAGCACGGGCTCGGTGAAAAAGCTTTGACTCTGTTTAGCTCCATGAAAGAAGCAGGGGTAAGACCCGATGGCATCACCTTCGTAGCACTTATAGCGGGGTGTAGTTCCTCTGGATTGGTAGACGAAGGTGTCGCAGTATATGAATCAATGGAGGAATTTGGCGTAGTGGCAACTCCGGAACATCATTGTTGCGTGGTGGATTTATTGGGTAGGGCTGGAAGATTGGAGGAAGCATATGAGTTGGCTAAAGGATTAGGGGATGATGGAAATTATGCAGGAATCTGGGGTTCTTTGCTTGCCGCATGTAGGGTTCATTGCAAAATGGAGCTGGGGGAGTCGGTAGCTGACAGGCTGTTTGAGATAGGGAAGGAGAGGGGACTTGCGGGTTATCATGTTCTTCTTTCAAACGTGTATGCGGCCGAGAGGAACTGGGACAATGTGGATAGGGTGAGAAAGGAGATGAGAGAAAGAGGGCTGAGGAAGGAACCTGGTTCCAGTTGGATCCAAGTTGGGGATTGGTCACACCGATTCATGTCTCGGGACGAAAGCCACCCAGAGAATGACCAGATATATGCGATGCTTCGAGGGTTAGCTTTGGAGATGAAATCACCAGGTTATGACACCACCCTCGAACCTTCCGATTCTGATTCCACAAGCAGCAGCAGCAGCAGCAGCATGACAACCTTGTGGGATGCTGGTGCGACGTGAAGGTAGACCCTGCGCATCTCCTCGGAACCGGCTTCTCATCTATTACTCTATTCTTCTGATTGTGATCTTTGGCTCCCAAGGGTGAGAGATGAACAATAGGATTCGCTTGTGCAGAGGACAGTGATCTGACGGAGTGACACACAAAACAATTCGTATTGCTTATGTACGTATGTATAGCTTCAGAATCCCGACTTCGTTGTGAGGTATGGGCATGAGACTCGTTTCATTGTGCTTCACGCCCCCTGCCACTTTAGTTAGTATTATCTCATCTACACTTGGTTACATATGTAATTTAAAAAGACATCAAATTCAACACAAATTTATTCTAAACAAATTACACAATATTATTATCATATTTAACTATACGATGAAAGTTTTCAACGGTTTGGAAAAACTTCAGGTTCTTACATTAACTCTAGGATGAATTGAAATATTCTTACTTGAAAGCATGTTAGATTTAAGGCTTTTTGTTGTGTAACCATTTAGAGATTGTATTTTATATTGTTTATCAAGTATTTATTGAAAAATTACTCGTGGGATTTCGAGTTAGCACTTCTACTAATTTATTCTCTTAGGGATCCTATAAAATTATGGGGAGATTGATTCTTTACTATATAACATAGGCAAAATCAACTAAGCCCATGTCAAATGATATCAAAGTAAACAAGTGTACTAAGAAACACTTAGCATGTAACATGAGAACTTAATGTGGTTGTATGGAGAGCAACCAGCATGCATAACCATTCGAGGAAAAACAATCATAAACATAGGAAAAGGAGTCATTAAGTCGAGCAAACATCCGAGATTGATATTAAGAAGAATAACTAATCTTTTGCATAAGAGACGCCACGAGGACAAATGAGTTAGGAAGAATACATATCTAACAAATATTAAGATGACTAAGTTTGAGCTACGATTTGACGTTGTCAACCTAACTTGGAGATGTTCAATGCAAACAATGGTGCTTGGCAAAGGATCAAACCTGGCAAGCAGAGATGAGTTGCTAGACAACCAAATGAATTAGTGCAAATATCATACAGGCGAGAAAAATTATTAACTCAAAAGAATTTAGTACTAATACAATAATTTGTATGCAAACGATGGACTGTCTATGACTATTCCAAGGTAACTAAACTTTGGCTATATATAGTATAAAAATTCTCTTCAGAATGAGAAAAAGGTATGTCAACGAGACTTATTGATGTAGTAAGTTTAACACATTGCTAGGTCTTGATGGCACAATAGAGGGTTATATCGGAAAAGAGTCATAATTTAGCATGTGCATTCTTAATAGCGAAACAACATACTACTATGTCTTCACAAGCCAGTATATTCTTAGGAGGTGATGGTCTAAGAAATTTTTAGAAGGAAGAATATGAAAAGAAAAAAAGTTATTCTAATAGAACAAATATCTAGAGGATAAATCTCAAATTTTTTAGGACAAAATTCATGTGTAATAGAAAAAAGTTATACAAAAGCTTGAAGGGGGCCAGAATCAAGCAAGCAACAAAGAGTTATTATAAGATCTTACATGCGGTAATTAGTTGGTGGACACATTACTAGATTAAGTAGAGCGATTAAAGGCAACACAAGATAAAGATACATCTGGAGCTAATGTAGATTAAGCTCAATGGATGGTTAACCCATGAAATGATGAATGCAAGGACCACTATGATTTCAATATAAATTGAGAAGTAATTTGTGTGAAACTTGAGGAAGTACCCAAGTTGCATGAAGAGAGTCAATTAAAAAGGTGAAATATAGAATAGAAGCACAAACTTCATAGAGTTTTCTTTGGATAGAGGTTAAGGATATAAACTCTTGTAAAGACGAGTAGAATCATGTTATTCCTTAGTTTTCTTATTCTGATGAAGTGGGTTCATCTTGCATGATGCTAAAGTCAAAAGGGGTTTCAAGGCACATGTACCTTATCTTAGTAAAGTGGGTGATGAAAGGATTAAGGTGAGTGATTAGTTCAGCTTACAATAGTGAACTATAATTGAAAGGCCTTGGCATAATCAAGAGGCTACAGAGGTGAACACTCATGAGAAATATGCGAATGTTGCTATTTAATTATTACAAAGGGAGTGATGCATATTGAAAGATTGTGCTAAGGCTAAAGGCCTAGGATCTAAATAATAATACACTAATTTTCAATGAAAGTCAATGAACTTCAACGGCTATTGGATGATGAACCATCCTAAATCTATACTTCGTTTATTACTAACCCAAGTGCGAGTGAACGAATATCGATTGTCAAAGAAGTAAACATAATTGGAAGTGGTAGAGGCTACGTAGGGAGAGATCAAAGTTCAAGTTCACGACACTAAGATCAGAGTGCAATGACAACATCACTAAAAAGCAATATAGTGTAGTGAATCATGGTGAAACAATTTGAGGTAATGCAACACACAACCAAGTCCAATGAGGGACTTAATAATCTGGAGAAAAGTTTAGAATCGTTAGGAGCTCCATTTTAGTGAGCAACATGATGACAAGAAAAGTTATAGATTCAAAGAGTAAATGTTATGATACTGTAAAGATAAGTCTTCTGTGCGTGCATCAAACTTTATATTAAATAAAAACCTTGGATATTGATGGATAGAGGCTAATACCATAGAGGTAGAACTTCCAATTATAAGTACTAGTGAGGGTGGACTACTCCAAAACTCATAATTGCTCGAGGGAACTCGACAAATTAGTAGACAAGACAAAACAAGCAAATATTGCTATTGAGGATGCAAAGGAGATATAATTAGCATGAGTCATGCACCATGATTGTAGAGGCTATACACATGAGTTATAGTATGTTTTTCTATCAACTAAGGTATTTTGCTTAGAGAACACAGAGGCATTAAAGCAAGCGATCGAAAGAAGTAATGAGTGATGTCATGTCCAGAGTAACTTAGTTATCCAAAATCAAGCGTCAAGAAGAATGAAGGAAAACTTAAAGGAGTGCTTCGTAAAGAAAAGGAACGTGGATATGAGACAACAAATAGTAATGCTATAGGCAAGAGAGAGTGCCATGGTACCATAGAGAATGGACTTCTAGGTGGCCATCAATCTCTTGATTCCATCAAAGGGAGTGCATGGTCATGAAAGAGGATCAAGAAGGTAGAAAATGCAATTATAAACACAAAGTATCTCGCGAATGTAGAATGTTACAGGCTAGAAAACTTCGTATGACCAATGTTGAAAGATTTTTCATTGAAATAATCAAAAGAGAGAGACTTGGGTCGATATAGCAACACTCGATTAAGAAATAGAGTAGGCGACATGTGATCTTTTTTGCTTAAAGTAGATGACGAAAATGATGGAGAAGATGATATAATCCCAGGGATGACTAAATCCAATAGAGACTTGCTCTAATCAGGATAAAATTTTACTTTCCAAATAATACTTTTTGTATTCCAAAAGTTTGATGGTAATAATAAGATAAATTATAATAACTAACTCAGCACAAAGAGTATAACACTTCAAGTACTTCAAAAGTATAAACTAAAAATAAGCGAAGGTTAGTAACATCTCGATGCATGAGTACAATCCCCAAGAAGATAAAAGAAGTTTCTTAACCTTGATTTTCTCAACTTATGAGAATAGATAAAAATTAAATTAATAAATTCTCTTAGTTATCTAGCAAAGTAGCTCTATACATTTTTAAAAATCCTTACGATAGATAATAATTATCAAATATTCACTAATGGTTATTGGTTTCATCAAAGATAGTTTATTTATGTTATTTTCTAATAGAGTGACAATTGAAAGTAGAAGTAATACAAACATACTTAAAAGCAACAATTAAATAAAAGAAATTTTGATAAGCAAATTTTACGAAAGACGATCTTAAAACTTTAAATTATGTGAGCGATGCTTATAAAAGCTACAAAAGGCATTTGGCTTATTCAATTGGTACAAGACAAACATTCTAGGGATTAACATACAAAAGAAAATATCTATTTCTTTGTATGAAAGATTGGTAAGTATCAACAAAGATCAACACTCGATCAAGCCTACACTAGAGTTGGAGTCACTAGCGAGTTAAGTAATATTGACGAATCAAAATTCGACTGCTTGATAGCCGCATTAAGAGAGTACCCAGGAGGTTTGTTGCAACTAATGCTTACGATTGAAGATATAACAAAGGTAAAAAGATTCAACGTCCGTATAGGTAAGAATATACAATGTTTATGAAGTCTTCAATAAAAACATCAAAAGAATAAGTGAGGCATAATGTTTACAATTGAAGATACAACAAAGAGATTCAACACCTATAAAGATAATACTTGTGCTTTCCGATTTGCTCATGCTTAGACAACATGTAATGAGCTTGTAATGGAGTTGATAAACCAAAGCAATCATTATGTAGATGCAAAACTACCAAATACAAAACTTCTAACCTATAGTTTATACTATTTTTTATGAATAAAAAATTATCAAAAACATCAATCATCTCAACACCCTAAAATTATACACATGACTAAATAGGCCTCAAGAATAGTATCTTAGGTTGGTCTATCGCTTAATTTCCAAGTTTGTCGATCGCTCAATTTCACAATGGTGTCACATGAATACTTATTCAAATGAAATTTTGGGCAAAACAAATCATCTTTGACCCCTTCTATGACTGTTCAAAGATTACAAAATCTATTATTATATTTTACATTGTTTATTAGGTGTTTGCTCAAATGTTGGTGTAAATATTTCTACTAATCCATCTTTTTTATAGATCTTTAAAGAATCTTATGAGATTACAATTTTATGGATAGACAGATGCCATACATCTTGCGCAGAACTAAGTTTGTAACGAGATGACAAGGCCAATGATATAATTGAAGATATGATCCTGAGTGGAGGGAGGGCAAATTGAAGTGTAAGAGACATTGGCAAGACAAGGTTTTGGACAAAGGGAAGGTTGAGGAGAGCTCTTCAAAAAAAAAAGAGAGGAGTGTTGGAGGATGAGACCCAGATGAAGAGAATAGCCATGAGGACTAAGGAAGCAACCCAAATGAAGAATGAGAGTTTAAAAATTCTGAATCTATTCATTGACTCCAGCTGGTTTAAGAAGTTTGGGAAAAAAAAGACATTTGCAAAAATTAAGAGCACAAAACTGAATTTTATATAAAAAAAACCCAAAAAAATCTCAATAGAGGCATATCATCCAATAAAAATGATTATAAGGGTTTTTTCTTTCGTCTTACCTTTTCTAACCATGGTAATGGCCGTCTTTAACCCAAGGCAACAAACCACCAGCAGCAGCTACTGCGATTGGGCCCTATGTTTCGTACTGACGCAGGTCACTGCCATGTATGGTTTCCCCATCTCTATGGCTCACCAAGTTGCTTCTCGGTTTAAGGAAGTCGCCTCGTCGTCCGGACAGCAGATCACGCTCCTAATCTCGTCAACACTTCTCTCGTACCTGTCACTGTATGCACAGCGAGAAAATCTATATATACAGTCGATCACCAATGCATTTGGCAGCAACAGATGGTACTGAATGGCAAAAGTTGCGCTTCGAGGAGCTGAAAGATCAAGAACATGTAAAAAAACAATGCAATTGTTCCCATAAACATATAACATTATGTATGTGAAGCCCAATGTAACAACAACCCCTCCCGAGGACCGTGAGAAAAAGCACATGCGAGGCAATTGGAATTTTCAAATACCAATTTCAGTTTCAGAAATAAATCAATACCACAATCCTGTTGTCAGCCTTATATCTTCCCGTAGTCCTTTCTCTAATGGGGCATTGTTAAGGTTGTTGTCATCGAATGTCCAACCCTTCGTCCTACTGCGAAGCCAAACCAGTCACAATACCATGAGTGCAACTTATATTGTGCCCCAGTGGGCACAATATAAGTTGCACTTCAGAACCGACCCAAACTTTCTAAATTGACAGGCGACTAAAGGAATGAGGTAACAACATACAAAAGGGGTAACAAAAATGACATCAACAATGGCTGTTTACTAGTCATCTTTAATATCTACATATGTAAACCCCATTTCTAGTAATATTCTTTAAGTGCCACCCAAACAAAATAAAACCACATCGCATTGATATAACATCAACAGGCACATGGGAAGCATATTCCCAGCAACAGTCTTTTTACAAGGTGAGTTGCCCCACATCCCAGCCTGTAAGAATGGTGAGATGAGTTCCAAAAATAATACATACAAAGAGGAGATTCTTTCAACAACTTTATCAAATAATAGAAAAAGCACAACCAAATACACAAAGCTCCAGCAATTGCAAGGTCCAGGCATCCAGGGAGGACCAATATATGGAGCATAATCCATTTTCGCAACTCAAGCCCTAGTCACCTACATCGCAAAAAACATTCTTATCCAACATCAAGATTCACCCTCTAACTCCTATTACAATTAACACATGTTATTGACTATTTCCCGCGAGAATTGTTACTCACAAATTTCTCAACCGAGCATACTTCAAAAGTCAAATGTCATATAACTCTCATCTGTTTGTCAAAGACACTGAAAATAGAACATGCTCAACTCTGAGATGAGATGTAGAAGAAAATTAAAAAATCAAGTTTTGAACATCTACAGAACTCAGAGAGCTCAAATGTGTATGTTCTACAAGGTATCATAGATGGGAAAGCACCAGCTGTTATACAAAATATAACAATTTCAAGCCAAGGAGCAGTTTGATACCAACTAATTGCAGCTGTAAAGTTGTCAAAAGGCATCTCATAAGATAAATAAAAGAAAACCAAAGAAAAGGTTGGTATCTCATCTTTATATAACAGCTATAATATTTCCCCAAATACTACAATGCCCAATTATACTATGATTTCAAAAAGAAGCATTTACCAGTCATTAAGGAGAAATCTAGTAATCAGAATAAAGTCTGACATTCCATAGAATTGCCCCTTCATGTAGATACCATCATTCCTAAAGCCTTTTCCCATTGGAACAGATTAGCTATGGAACAAAACTTAATAAATTTTGCCAAATATTAATAATGAATTTTCAATTGTTTCCAAACCCAATAAAACTAATTTAATTACAAAACTAGTATCAGGCAAATTCAGGCATACAGAGTGATGGTCAAAGGGCTAATTGGCAAGAAGAGAAGCTTACCTTTTTGTTTCTAGTGACCATGGTTTCGAATACCAGTCTAACCGATATGTAACTACCCGTACTTACTGGTCCTTGGTAGGACTGATACTGGATTAATAGCTTGGTACTAATCATTATTCATTTTTTTATTATTTTATTTTATTGATAATGGATGGTAGGTATCCGTTTACCAGTATTGTTGACCTTGATATAGACTTTACAGCTGAGGATCAAGGACCATGGACCCGAAAGCTTAAGACAATTTTTACCATATAACACATAACAATGTAGCAGAAACTAAGATGCCAAATACTATTTATCAAAAGATGCAATGTTAAATTACATATTTACATAATAAAATAATATTGGTGGAGTAGCAAAGGTCAATATTCATGCTCAAAATATTTATTCATCAAGATAATGCAATTTAAAACCCTATAACAACTTTCATAAAAGTGCATGACATCAAGTTCATTACTCGTGTTATTTTCCTTCTATTAGACATGAGTTTTTCTTCTTCTCATTCCACAGTGCACTAAAATTCTAGAAGCATACATGATACACTGGCTTGCTGAGACTTTTTTTAAAGCTTGTGTTAGCAGTGATGCAGTCAACAGATTAAAAATGCCACAGCACAGCCAAAGAATGAGAATCTCCATGTTTCATTCGACAACAACAAAGCATGGATTAAGTATGAAAGCCTACCTATCTGATCCAATCTGGCTAGGTTTTGATTGAAAGCAGCTTAAGTTTGGGTTAAGCATTCCTCACCTTCCAATGATTTTGTCAATCTGGGTTAGAGCATTGAAAAAACTTTGGTTTAGGACTTTCATTATGATTGGTTGACCTTACATAATACAATATGTTGGATTGGATAATACTGCTTGATGGATCGTTTCATAGTCTAAAGTGGTTACCCTAGGCAATTTAGCTGTTTCTTTGGATTATCATCATCATCAACCAATGAGCTACAACATTGGCAGGTATTAAGCCTGTTTACTAGAAAACCTCTTGTATTCATGTAACATTCGGAAAGTTCAGATCTATGGTTTTGACCAACAAATGAAAAAGTCCCTATGAGTGTGAGTCATTTTCTCTTTGTTCCCTTAAAATTAAAATGGACTTTAACTTAAGGTCACACACTCAACCTTAACGCTGTCACTCGACAAGATTTAGGAGAATTAATTTTCCTTTCTATGAAGAATCTCTTGTTTGATACAATGGCCTGTCCAGATATGCAATTGAATATAATAAGTTACCAGTTTAATTGTTTGACTCAACTTTCAAAAGCCATAAGGATTAGCAGTTGGTGGAACTAAGTCACATCAACTGATTGAAAGGTTTCCTTCGGCTTTAGCATATTTTCCTACAAATGTAAGCTGGACAGAATTAACATAAACTATCAAGTTAACAAGTTTTAGTTATTTTTTTCTATGTAGAATTTATTATTTGATAATGATGGCTGGTGAAGAAAAGCAATTGAATCTTGTACAAATGTTCAGTTAACTGACTTAATTTAGCAAATGTGACAAACCGATTATTGGTTGATTCAAGTTGGTTAGCATCAACTAGTCTACAGTTATCAAGAAAGTTGTTTCACTCTCACTTTTCATTAAAAATGGAACTGGCTGGATATTCTTTAATTATATTGCAAATGGCTGTTGATGCTAAGATAACAAATGGGCAAAAAGGTAGAACTGTGGATCCATTCTGTTCTCTATATTTGGAAGGTTTGGATCCTTATCTAAATTCTAAAGTATTATCCTACAATATATTTACTATTCATAGTAAGTCAGAGCCCTGCTTTAAAAGGTAAAAGGCTACATTGATTATTTTACAGAGAAGACGATCTGGTGGTTACAATTCCTATTTTTTGAAGCAACGGAATGCTAGTTTGATCAGGCATATAAGTAGGTTAGAATTTTTCAGTGAGTATATAGACATGTTTTGGTTGTAGACAATTTTCCCGATTTCTTCAATCTGATTTCTGCCCCTTCTGGTTTCTTTCTCTCTATTTTTTTCCCTAGTCTTGTTTTTCCCTTTGGTAGCAGCAGATCTACTGCTGTTCAGGCTTACACTTTTCAGAATATCTGCCATTTTCTTCCCTGTTGTTTTCTTGTGACAGTTGTATCTTCCCAGCTGTCTTTCCTTGGCAGAAGCAATATCATTCAGGAGAAGTTTAGGTCTACCCTCAATCTGACCAAAATTGACCACACATACTCAATTACCTGCCAAGCATTGTGTAGTTGTTGCATTTTATATGGCCCAACCTCAGAAAATTCAACTAAGCTTCTAGCAGATTGCACCTTATATATTATTTGTAAACAAGAACATCCACAAAGCAAGAAAACTGTGGTAATCATATCAACTTGATAAAAGAGGATAACAAACAAAACCAAGTCTGTATGATTACCCCATGGCACACTATTGCTAAACATAGCATTGGTAGATGAGTGAGAATCTGTTCTGTTGTTATTTGAATGCACTGGCTGGCCATATTGATTATATCTTTCACCTTGCATAATATTTGAGTTCACATAATTGTCCCGATGAACAGATTGTTGTCCAAAACGGCTTGGGAAGTTTTGTGAGAATTCAGGTGGACGAGCAATTTCCAGCACATACATCATGAGAAGTAGGACTACTCTCAGTAAGCGAATATGCCTGATGAAGACCATCTGTTCAGTAATCAAACAGGAAAACAGAAAAAAATGAATTGCACAAGGAAAAGATAAAAGAACCTAGTGGAGTATAAAAAGTTATGATGAGACACACCAACTCATACGAGTCCACCACTTGCAAAAATAACAGACTGGAGCAGCACACAGGATATGGTTGCAAAATTGACCACACATACAGGATATGGTTGTCACATGCACATGCAAGGATACCAATTAGCCAAACAAATGATAGGATATGTAGTTTTAGTATCTTAAGATTAACATTTTTCTCTGTCCTCTAAAATATTTTTATCATTAATTTTTTACAAAGTATAACACAAATGACAAAACAACACTATCTGAGATAGATTGATAATTGTCAAATCTGCCCTTAAATCCTATTTCTATTTTCATCATTTCCAAATTCCAGCGGTCCAGGATACTAATCTATACTAGGAAAAGACTCAAATACAGTTTGAGTCACATCAAATTAGCAATGACACAGAAATGATCTTGTTATTAACTTCTATCACATAGCTTATCAAACCACTGCGTTCAATAAATCAACAATGCTGAGAATATTTTCTGAGTACTTCTTATTGGAAAATTACATCAGACATTTTTTGCGAACATTTTAATGAGCACCTTCCATTGGCAACACCCATATCCAAATAAAGAAGATGCCTTGCTAAAGCCAAATGAAAGATAGAGAGAGTATTTCAGGAGGGGAAGTGAGATAAGCAATTGAGCAAGAGGTGATCTCTTGAGGAAAAAAAGGAAGAACAGGCATTTGAATCGGGAAGTAAGGGGGCTATTCGTAAATTGATTGTCTTCTTAATTTCATAAATGCGGTTAAATCAAGGGTCAAATCAAGCATAGGTTTCCAACATATTCCATTATACCTAATGACTTCTAACAAAGAGGCAGGGTGTAGTTAGGTTTAAGTGGTGTAACATATTTTCTGATAACATGTGGTTCAAGCCACTATATCATGTGAATGGCGAATAGGATATACCTATTCCATTATTCCTCTTGTTGGTTCAAGCCTTAATGGTTCAAGCAATTAAGGGGTAGTAGTATAATTAATTTACTCTCATTACTTGTTGAGCTCTAATCCAAGAGGGTATACCTCAAAGTATCCAAAATATTTCCAGGTTGACTCATTTCTAGCCTCCCTAGATGTTTGTCGAGGGCTTATTCTTGAATTTATGAATTGTGTAGAAGCATGGAATGAAATTAAGGCAATTTTTCTATCTTTAATAAAGCACAAATGAAGGTTACATGTGCAGATGTGCTTGAATGAAATTTCAATCTCATCAAAACTGTCACAAAACTGGTTGGTTTAGAGGCAGGAACTCCTTGCCCACAATGATACAAGAGATTTATTGACCAACAATAACTGGAGGAAACATAAGGAAAACATGGATCGAACAAAGGTACTGGAACTAAAACAAGAGGAGACATACAAGAAAAGAGCTGCCTCCTAAATCTTCCATTTGCTAGCAGCATTTTCCAACCAATAAACATATTCTTCATAGATTTAGGATTTTAAAATAATTTAAGGCAATATGTAACCAACTAGCCAAAATTCAAGTATACTAGTATAAGGCAATGTATACATTGAATCTATGTATACCACTGCTAGGAACTTCCATCGTGAACATGATTTATGTGCATATCTACATGCTATTCCCAATAACACATATTTTGATGCAGAGAAGACAGACAGGACCCCCATGCAAATGCTACTAGATAATACCATGGTGAAAGCGCATGTCAAGTGTGTTTCAATGCAGTAGAGGTGGTGGTGTACAGCACATGCTGAAAAAGAGTGGGTGAACTGAGAAGATCACCTAAATCCAATATTAAGTTTCACACAATCATCTTTCAAGTTATAATTTCCTTAGCTCTAAAAATGCAAATCTATGATTACATGAGGGAAATATATTCGGTTGCATACCTTTGATTTGATGAGAGAAACTTTGAGCTTGGATTAGCTTGGTTATGACCATGGCCATATCGGCCATTTTTACTTGTTAGGGTGGAAGCATCTGATGGTTCACCAAGACATACACAACTAGTAAATTCTGAATTTAGGGAGTTGAATTCTGCATTGTCCTCTTGCAAAAGAGATTCATCACTGGAAAAGAAAAAGGATATTGAAGTGTGAGCATTTATACAAATAAGGCATAGGCTAACTGGATATGCAACAACATGCCAGGATTTATGTACATAAAGCAGATATAAACTCAACAATGGAACAATTTGTTGACACGTTGTTTGTTATAAATATCAAAGGACCTTTAAAATTAATCAATATAAAAAATGCCATAAAGCTAAACTTATCCAGTAACAGAAAATGGAATCTAATATAATCAAGATCATGAACGATATGATGTATTACAAATTTACTAAAACTATATGAAAATCATCTATCTATAATATGAAACATCTAGAGTTGGTACAGTTAGAACTTAAAACACGTCTCATGCAAAACTGAAATGATTTTCTTAAAGCTTACTAAATGGACAAGAACAATCTTAACAATTTTTCATATTAAATTGAAACTAGAAGGGCAAAAGATTGTTTGCATCAAAAGTAAAACCCATCAATTGTCAAGTGTCACAAACCGAGTGTAGAAGCAAATAAAACACAATGTAAGATAAACTATCTAAATTACATGGACTTGTGGCAGCCTGCCCACAACTTTTCCCCACCTGATTGGACTTGTTGCCCTCCTCTACCTCAACTTTCTTCCAATGAACACTCTTATCTTGTTCAACCTTTTTAACTTTCTGAAATATGGATGACTTTATCTCAAATGGGGAGGAGGGGCAAGAGTCTTGACCCAGATGGTTTTAACGTAGAATTCTTTCAAGTTTTTGGGATGACATGAAGATTAGTATTATTGATGCCTATAATAACTTTCACTCCATCTCTACCATTCCTCCTAGTTGGGGTCTAACCTGGTTGGTTTTCATTTCAAAATCTCCCAATGTTGTTCTTATCAGAGACTTTAGACCCATTGCTCAATGTAATGTTATATACAAAATCTGTACCAGACTCTAACCAATAGACTTCAACTTTGTATGTCCCACCTTATCGACCAAGAGCAATCTGCGGTTTATCAAAGGAAGGTACATATCAGATGCATCTATAAGCTCATTCACACCATGTCTTGCTCTATAAACAAGCATCCTCACATTCTTCTTAAGCTCGACCTAGAAAAGGCCTTTGACTTTATTTCTTGGGATGCCATCAAGAACACACTTTACTTAATGAACTTTCCTTACAAATTTATTGAATGGATTATAGCCTGCATCTTTTCTCCTAACTTTACCTATCTTATCAACAGATATCAATCCAACTACTTCAAGAGTAAAAGGGGCATTAGGCAAGGGGATCCACTCTCCCCTTACCTCTTTATCCTGGTCGTCTCATCTCTAATTACTAAAGTTATCAACATGAACAAAATCACGCCCTTTCCCCTAAGAGGCACAAAGGTCTCCCATCTTATGTTTGCGGACAACCTTCTTCTTGCAATTAGAGCTAATCATAAATCTTGTTCCACTTCCACCATTTTCAAATTCTAAGAGGTTTTCAAAATCTCACACACTTAAGAGTAAATCTTGACAAATCTCACTTCTACTTCCCCAAACACTGTGATCCCTCCTCTAAACATTTAGTCTACAACTCCCTTGTTATCAAGGAAGGCTCTTGGCCTTTCAAGTACCTTGGCACCTATCTTTCGTAGGGCAAACTATATAATAGGTTTCAACATTCCCTAGTAGAGAAAGCCTTTAGCAATCCAAGGGTGGCATAAAGGGCTTCTATCCCAAGCTGATAAAATTGTCCTTATAAACTCGGTCAACAACTCCCTTCCAACCCATACTCTTCTAAGTTCTTAGGGTTCTGACAAGATATTGACTAGGATCACTAAACAAACTCGAGATTCTTTTGGGGAACGACTCCCATGATCATAAAAAAATGCACCTTTTAAGTTGGGATAACATGATTCTTCCCAAGAATGAAGGTGGCTCGGGCAGTAGAGACCTTACCTTATAAAAAAGAGCTACCAAGCGACTTATTCCCATCTTGAATAGAGAAAATGCTATTTGGGTTAAAATCTTTCTTTCCAAATACGACAGCATCCACCCTTGAAATTCAGCTTCTAAATCCAATTCCTCTTTCTCTTTCAAATCCATAATAAGAATGACCTCTCATCTGAAAGATGGCTTTCGTAAGCTTATTTCTAATAGCTCTACCACATCAATTCAGGAAGACCCCTTGGCTTGACAATATACCTATCAATAAATGGCCAACCTATGTGATTGTTAGTGAGATTGGTAATTATAACTTAGTTTCCGACATCATCCATAATTCCCAATGGAATCTATCTACCCTAGAGACTCTTTTTCACCCTCTCCTTATTGCTAGGGTAAGTAGCATACACATCCTACTTAATTCCAATAAAGACACTTGGATTTGGTTGTAACCCCATCTGGTAAAACTATGGTTAGTAGTTCTTATAGACATCTCATGAGAAGTCATCACCCGAATACACCTTGGGCAGGTTGGAATACCATTTGGCATATGAATGTAGCTCCAAAAATCAAGATTTTTATTTGGAAACTATGCTGGAACAGACTCCCAACCTCTAACTACTTTTCAAACATCATCCACTGTCAACAAACTCCTTATCACATTTGGCACTTTCATTTGGATTTTGCTAAACATATTCTCTTTGACTGTTGTTTTGCTTGATTTTTTTTTGGAATTTCCTCCAATCTAAAATCGACTTTTCAGTCCAGTTTCTCCCCTCCTGGTTTTCTAGGGATTGGCTTTCAGAAGGTCCAATTTGGACAAAAACATCTTCTTTGCATCATAACTACCTCTTTATGGTTTCTTTGGCCTAATTGAAACGATTTGAAACATTGCAACCACTCGATCAAGCCTTCAATCCTTTACCTTGAGAGCCCTTGAATCTGCAAACAATTTCTTCAATCATAACCCATGCATAGGAAGAGCCGTCGAGATTCTTAAGAGGACCCCAGGGGCCCCGCAGGTAAGGTATGAGTATTTGAAATTGATTGATCATTTATTTCTCCATTTCTACCTGCAGGTATAGGATATGTAATAGAGAATGTCTCAAATGAATGTCAATTGATGGGAGGTAGCAACTGCATTACCTCAAGCCCAATTATGACAGAAGCCCTAGCACTAATGAAGAGCCTTGAAGCTGCTTCACAGCTCCAGCTTTCACCTTACGGATCAAATCTAACTCTCTTGAGGTGGTCAACTTAGCCAAAGGACTCTCTCCACTATCCCTTGGTTTTTGAAGAACTTGTTCTCTGAACTCTTCTCCCTGTTAGACAATCTCAGAGTTACAAGCACCACCATCTCTTATCTTCCTAGATCCTTGAATAATGTTAGTCATTCCCAGGCAAATTTTGGCAGATCTCAATCTGCTCCTTTTCTTGGCAGATTTCAATCTGTTCGACAATCTTAGAGTTACAAACACCACCATCTCTTATCTTCCAAGATCTTTGAATAATGTTATTCATTCCCTGGCAAATTTTGGCAGATCTCAATCTGCTCCTTTTGTCTCACATTTTGTAACTAGATCTTAATAATTTAATTAATACAACTCTGCTTGTTTCAGAAAAAAAAATTGACATGGTTTGCAGTTCTATATCTAGTACCAATTTCGACTATAAAAGAAAAAGCATAACACAGGCCCTTCTGGGTATGCAATCATATATAAGCATTTGGACAAAATGCATTTTAACCAAAAAAAGAAAGGCAAAGTCTTTAACTGAAAAGAGATAACAGTTTCTACAGAAAATAATTTGGGTAGTATGGGTAGGATGCTCTAAAACTTTTGAAGATGAATATTCTGTATAAGACAAGATTAACTTGATTAGTTCTTTTGCCATACCAGCCAGTATCCATGTCATCATAAAAATGTAATCCTCCAAAGGTTCACTGCATTATCTTCTAGTAAAATGTTTACCCATTGACAGATGCAGAGTTTATGATCCAAGGAGGTCAGAAAAGCAAACACTCAAATTTCACAATGCACTACAAGTTGGCAATACAAAACAGGCATCCACGCTTCAATTTACCTATAATTGGGGTCCCAGTCTGCAGGATCAGGCAGTGATGAACTGCCTTCTGGTTTATCACATGGAACTTCCAAGCTGTGTGCACAGACCACACAGGAATTATGCACACTATGTGCTGGATAACTCTTCTGATTGGCTGAAGGCTTAAAGACAAGACATTCCCTACACCCATCTGTTGCTTCCAGTTCGAATGACTGGAAGATGAAATCACAGAATGAGCACCATGCCCTTGAAACTGAGCATCAGAGTGGATACAACTCATACCAATAGCACAAAATCCTGGTCCACGCTCAGATGCACTTCCGTATGGCTGCATGCACATGGTTGGGTAGCCCCAACTTTTATTGTACTGACCAATGGCAGCTGCTTTACCCAACAAGATACCACGACCACTGCCACTTACAGGAGAAGTTGGACCATACTTTCCAGGAGAAGCAGAAGAAAAATGCATCTGGGAGCTTGGAGGAGTAAATTGTGAGGGACTGGCTCCGAGAGACATTGGTCTGACACCTCCAAAAGGACTAACACCAAACCCAGTTCCATGAGACAGCTGAGATCTATATCTAGCATCTGGACTAGATCCAAGAAATTGTCCTCCAACCTGTACATGAATGTTGAACCCACATGGACCTACTGGTGAATTATAGGCATGCATACTGTTAATATCACTGTAGCTTCCGTAAATGCTCCCAAAACCTGCACTATCATTATAGCTACCATCGCTTCCCAAGCTGCCATAAGACATAGGAACCTTCTGAAAGTGAGGGCTACTGAGTGACAAATAGTTGTTAACACTTGAAACCTAAAAAGTGAAAAGATTGCAAGCTCAGAGAGGACATTAAGTGAACACAAACAGAGCCTCAGTAAATGACAGAATGGTTCAATGATGACCTGAGGAGAAAGACCAGCAGCTAGCCAATGACCACCGCCTGGATTGTGATCCACCGTTACAGTATGAATGACAGGCTAAATTTTGAAGAAGAAAAGATTTTATGCTGAATATCAGCCAAATAATTCCAGTATAATATCTCACATTGAATCTATTAGGTTAGAGAAGCTAGATTCAATGTAAATAAGTGAAGATACTGAAAAGTTTATTAATATAACTTTACTACACAAACAAGACAGTATGATCACCAGTAGATGCATGACTTACACAAAAGAATTCAATGTAGCTATCAATTTACAGTTTACACAATACACTTGAGAAAGCATTGGTGTACTAGGTGGGTTTAGTTAAACATGCAGGGATCTTGACCAACATAAAAATCATGAGGTTCTAAAAGACTTAACTTACAATTCTTGGAGTCTCAGGGTATGGTTGATAAGGACATCTGAATGGTTCTCCAGTGACAAATGGATGACCCGAAGCCTGAGGATGAGTGTTCAATATACATATTGTTTAAAGTTTGTGCAGACAATTCAACTCCATAAACTACTAACAACAACAATAACAAACTAAATTTACATAAACAACCTGTAAAGGTGACCACCGTTTTCCTGGATCAAACTCAACAAGGCCCCTCAAGAAATCAACCAAGGCCAACCGGGTTAAACTTTCTGCAACATGATTATCTAATTTAGAAATAAGAAGCTAATACTACTTGACATCAACAAAAATCATATACAAGCTAATAGTTTCTGCTACATAACAGAAACATCAAACCTTTTGAGATTTCTTTCTCTGGCAAATTCTTTCTGTAAGGATAGTTGGCGATGATATCTTCCAGCTTTACATGATTAAAGTAGTTTTTCCCTATTGAAAGCCTTTTTGACTCTCTCTTTAAAAATATCAGGAGACAAAAGGAAAGCATAAGACTAAAACATATGCAGAAAATATTGTTTATCACAAAATTGCCATAACTCACTGCTTCATATTCATCCTCAGTTAGAACTCGGTAGGCACTGGTAAGTTCCTTGGGCGTCTCATCATTCTCCAAACAATAAATACTTCCAACATGCTTAAAAAACTTGATAGTATTTTTTGAATCCCTAAGCAAATTATCAGGTGGTTGGCCACTGCAGAATACAGCAAAGTACAAAATGCACCATTAGCAACTTGAAATAACTTCAGCTGTTAGCCAAAATAATTATTCAAAAAAAAGTCTGACACCAAGCAGCCAAACCTTTTAGCAAACCCATTTCATTCAGGAAATCAAATAGTCAACTGATTAGATGTTCCCTGACTACATCATTCCTCAACAAACTTTTATTTCCAAAGATTTCCTACAGCATCCTAGTCACTACGAACATGGCATACATTAGATTTAGATTTACTATAACTCATACAATAACTCAGCTCCCATCTATCATCACAATCATGCACTAATTCACAATAAACCAAAAAAAAAAAAGCTATAAAGATAATTCTTGCCACAGTGAGAAAATGTATTACAGAGAGTCCTATTGCTTAGCTATTAGATACTGAGCAATGCAACGCACAACACCTACCCTAGTATCTGTATCATCCGCTTGAGAAGATCATACTCTGAGGCTCCAGGAAATAAAGGCAACCCTAGAAATAATTCAGCAACAATACATCCGAGTGACCACATATCAATTGAAGCTGTGTATCTGACAGAAATGCTAAGCATGGTATCCTTTTACACAATGATTATAAGCAATCAACCAAAGACTGTATTGAAGAAAAGTTTGACTGAACAAAGAATTTTCCAAGTGGAATTCTACTGCCAATCATATCATGAATATTTTATGAAAGAAACAAATTCCATAATCTGATATTAGCACTTAAAGCAGCAAATTGAGATCAGCGCTACAAAATGAAAGGCAAAAATGCAGATTGAAATGCATGAAAATTTTTTTATCAAAAAAAAGAAAGAATGGTAACAAAATGAAAATATAATATGGCAGCAAGGATACGGATAACCAAGTACAACTTCTGGAGATCTGTAATAACGGCTCTGCAACACATAGTGACAAGGCTTACATGATAAGGACACAGAAAACCTTTTATAACACTATCATGAGAAAGTACTAGGACCTGAATATATGAGTACACCGTCCGACCCTCCATACAAGCTGCTCCAAAATCAATAACTTTTATTTCTGTTGGCTTCACACTGTGGAATCCAAACCAAAAGTCAAAGTTCAGCAAACAAATAAAAATAAAAATTTCAGCACTGGAGTTACAATTAGAACCTCGCCTTGTAGATATTAGTATGTTTTCTGGCTTCATATCACAATGTATTATACCAGCATCTTTCATGACAATCAATGCATGCAAAATCTAAGAAAATTGACATTAAAAATCATGGATCAGAAATTAAAAATGAATATTATAAACCAAAGTTGGAAAGGTCTGTACGCTTAACTCAGACACATCTCACCTGTTTTGAGAACATCTGCACAATGCTCAATGAAAAACCTTTGAAGTGGTTCATTTTAATTAGCTCATACCTGCAAAGCCACTAAGTTTTAGCACCAGCATATATCAGAGTTGTACAAATAGAAAAGTCATCTATCATTAACACCAAAATTTGATTGATGCAGATAGATATCAGAGAGAAACAGCTTACAGGTTAGAGCGAGCCAAGCATTTCAAATGATATGCACAAGTGTCGCTGAAATACAAAATAATCAAGGATACGAACAATGTGATGTTTATCATCAGGATCAAATTTCTGATTCAACTGCAAAGACAAAATTACAGAGAACCATATTTATCATAATTTTCTGTGCACAAACTCAATTTGCAATACTAACTGCCCTGAATATCATTTACCATGTGCAGAATAGAGACCTCAACAACTGCCTGCTGATAATAGGCAGGCTGATTCTTAATTATCTTCACGGCAACATAACAGTTAGTCTCCAAATCCCAGCATTTGGCAACCTGTCCAAAGGTCCCTTGGCCAAGGATATCTTTGACAGTGTACCTAGAATCCAATAAGAAAAATATAATTAAGTTTATGACAACTACATTTGATAATAAATTGTTACCATTTTCTCTAATCTAATGGTACAGATAAAGAGAAAGGCTGATCAAAGACACAACTAATCCCAAGGCAAAGTGGAAACTAAGATTACTCAAGAGTCAAGATGATAGGACCCTAGCAGGGTAAGGTCCTACTCAACCATGTAGTAGCTAATAAAAACCCTGTGAGAATGTAATAAACCCCACCTAGCCACCTCTATCCTATAAAGAAGAGAGGTTAGGGTTTATATTTGGGTCTTTGGGCTTCTTAGCCGTCGCCCCCTTGTTACTGGGCCGGCCCGCTAAGGTTGAGGGCAAATTGGGTAGTTCACTTAGGAAGCAGCCCCTAGGGCTAGGGTTTAGAGCTCTATATAAGCTTGTAGCCTCCACCTCTTTGGAATAAAAAGATCAATCTACAATTGCAGCCACCAGGCTACTTGGAGAGTGGAATCCCTATAGCGTTCCAAGAGTTGATCCCCCTCAAAGATCAATCTCCATAGAATTCCTCCGGGTTCTATCATGCAGTATCGAGCAGCGATCTTGCTGCTTTTGCTGCCATCCCTGCCCGCCCACCATTAGCCAAGCAATTCCCACAATTGCTCTTGACGTCGTCGTCTCCACCGTCATCTCTTGACGTAGATCAAATCAATCTACAATCGCCACCTCTAATTGAATCAGAGATCTGGTATTTTCTACCACTAATACCTTTTGCTGCTGTAATTTTTCATCTAAAATATCAAAAAGAAGTTTTTCTATCAATCCCTTGCCTGTGAATTCCTTGCGTCGCAAAAGTTACCATCTTTGCGAACGAAGGATCGCTGCAGAAAATTTCAGCCGCGTGTTGCTGCCTTTAACCGATCTAATTGTTATCCTTTTTGAACGAAATTTTTTGTGCACCTCATAGATCATCTTGGCTCCCATCCATGATTGATCTATTGTGGAATTCATCAAAAAAAAAATTCGTGTGTTGCTGCAATCTCTCGTCGCAAACTGCTGAAATTTTTCGACGAGAATTCTGCTATCGCAACTTGCACCGATTTCTTTACTGCTTTGCTGCCAAAATTTCTTGATCCAATTTGTTATCCTTGTTGCTATCTAAACTAAGATTCTACCATCAAACCCCCTCCTCAAATCCCTGAGTTTTCGCTGGAAATTTCATCGAGAAATCGCTATTTCTTCGACGACAATTCTGCTCTTACGAGGCAGCGCACATAGGCAGCAATTGCCACTAATTTTTGTCAAATCTTTGCTGCGATCTACCACAGATCTAAAACCCTCTTCCCTAACCTTTATCCACTACCATCTCAGCCCAAAACTCCATCAAATCGCAGCCCCAAACAGCACCCAAAACAGCCACAAAACAAGCCTAAACCGCAGCCTACATCCATCGATCCACAAACCCTTTCGGCCACCACTTCCCTCAAACAATTCATGCCTTTAACCCGGCAACAAAAGCGAGATCTTAATATTACAGATCTGGAGGCATATACTATGGCATCCGAGGAGGCGATAAATGCTAAATTCAAAGCCTTCGAGACGCGAATGAAGGATAAGATTCGAGCTCTCTTTGCCGAACTCAGTTTGGGTCGAACACCGAGCCCAAAAAAATCTCATCAAGGAGAGAGCTCTGACCGAAGAGATGACTCCCAAGAGAAGGGAGGCTCCATGACCGATCCCTACTATCCACGCATGAGGGTGGACTTCCCTAGATGGGAAGAAGGAGACCCGATTAGTTGGATCTCGCGGCGATATTTTCGGTATCACAAAACCGCGGATGCATCTATGGTGGAAATTGCAGCTATACACCTTGAAGGGGATGTCATACAGTGGTTTGATTGGTTTGAACACACTTATGGAGTCCTCTCATGGCGACAATTCAAAGAAAGACTGTTAATCCGCTTCGAACCAACCGATTACAAGAACATTGACGGACAACTAGCAAAGATCCGACAAACCTCCACCATTCAAAGTATCAAACCAAGTTTGAAAGGTTATCTAATCAAACTCATGATTGGTCTGAAAAACAGTTATTGGGGACATTTATTGAGGGCTTAAAGCCGGAGATCCGGGAGAAGTTAAAGCACGACAACGTGCGCTTATGGCGACCATCTCTTTCGCACGACTTCGGGAGGAGCGATTGAACCACGGCCCGAGGACTAGGGTCATTCCCCAACCAGCAATATCGAATCCCTCGGCCCCTACTATCGAGCTCTGCACCAAAAAGGTTAACAAGAGAAGAGCTTCAAGAACAATCGCCAAGGGTTATGTTGGCATTGTAACGAGCCGTGGAGCCGCGAGCATCGCTGTAAAAGGGAGACTTCTTGTGATTGAACCAAAGTGGAAGAAGAGATCGGTGAAACAGAAGAGAGTCTTGAACATGAGGATGAAGATGTGAAAGAAGAGCCACAATCAACCGACTTTATGGTACATGCGCTAGCCGGCTACTCAAATCCGCAAACGATGAAAGTTGGAGACTGCCAAACAACAACCAATCACCGCTTCTCATCGATACAGAAGTACTAATAATTTTCTAAATAGTAAGGTTGCTGCTCGGATGGCGCTCTATATCGAAGGTTGCAGCAAGTTCGACGTAAAGGTTGCGCGACTACCGAATCCTAAAATGCGACCAAAGATGCCACGGTGAAACTATTACTGCGGGGACAAGAAATTGTTGCCGACTTCTTCCTCCTACCAATTGATGATTATGAAATTTGTCTTGGACATAGAATGGCTGATGACACTAGGTGATGTCTCTTGGAACTTTTCCAAATTGATTATGAAATTCTATTGCAAAGGTAAACATGTCACCCTACGCGGGAAGCGCGGAAGCAACGTAACCACTGTTTCAACCCAACGAATGGAGAAAGTTTTACAAAATAAATGGTGGCTTTCTTATGCATCTCCAGCAACTGACGGAGGGGAGGAATGGAAGAAGGATCCGAAACCAAAGAACATCATCAAAACATTGGAGGAGGATCCAAGCGCAATAGCTCACTATACTTGGGATTCGAGGGATCTACGCTATAAAGGTCGTATTGTGCTTATACCAAACTCCTTGCATCAAAGTCATTCACGAAATGCACTCCACACCTTTAGCAGGCACTCGGATTTCTAAGAACCTACAAAAGAGTGAAGCAAAACTTTTATTGGAAAGGGATGAAAAAATTATTTCGAATACGTAGCACAATGTGATGTATGTCAACAAAAAGGTGAAATGTTGGCGAGTCCAAGGAAACTACAACCACTACCCATACTAGACTCGGTGTGGACTGACATCTCCATGGACTTCATCGAAGGGCTGCCACCTTCCAAAGGTAAAAGCACAATCCTTGTGGTGGTTGATCGACTTACAAAATATGCTCATTTTTGTGCTATGCGAAATCCCTACACTACCATTAGTATTGCTCAGATTTTCATGAAAATATTGTCAAACTACATGGGATGCCAAGGTCCATCGTAAGTGATCGTGATGGTCTTCACTAGTAAATTTTGGACCGAGTTATTTCGATTCTGTGGCACCAAACTCAAGATGAGCACTGCATATCATCCACAAACTGACAGCCAAACAAAAGTGGTGAACAGATGTTTAGAGACATACCTTCGGTGTTTCGCTAGTGATCGACCAAAGGAGTGGACGAAATGGCTCCCCTGGGCCGAATGGTGGTACAATACTAATATCATTCATCTATAAAATGTACCCCATATGAAGCATTATATGGTCGGCCCCTGTGGTTCCAAAGTACGTAATTGGCTCTAAGGTAGATCAGTCGACCAAGATTTAATTGTGAGGACAAACTCCTACAATTTGCTAAAGGATAATTTCTCTACTGCTCAAGCTAGAATGAAGTAGCAAGCTGACACACGAAGAAGTGAAAGAGAATTTTTAGTAGGAGACTGGGTTTATCTTCACCTACAACCATACAAGCAACTATCCATCAACACACGAGCCTCCATGAAGCTATCTCCATGATTTTATGGGCCCTATCAGATCATAGAGCGTATTGAGCCGTGGCGCATGCACTTAAATTACAAGATGCCAAAATTCACCCTATCTTCCACGTGTCATGCTTGAAGCCCAAGTTGGGAGAACACGAGACACCCCAGATCCAACTGCCCAACACCACTGATGATGGAAATATTCAAGCCCAACCACAAACCATCCTCGACCGCAGAGTCGTGATGCGTCGTCGACGTCCCTCATCAAGTACTAGTACATTAGACTAATTTACCACTCAAGATGCCATACGGGAATCATACGAGGAGTGAAATCCCGGTTCCTCGAGTTCATTGGAACCCCACCTTGAGGACAAGGCCGATTTCAAGAGGGCGGGCTTGATAGGACCCTAGCAGGTAAGGTCCTACTCAACCGCAGTAGTAGCTAATAAAAACCTGAGAATGTAATAAACCCCACCTAGCCACCTCTCTCCTATAAAGAAGAGAGGCTAGGGTTTATATTTGGGTCTTTGGGCTTCTTAGCCGTCGCCCCCTTGTTACTGGGTCGGCCCGCTAAGGTTAAGGGCAAATTGGGTAGTTCACTTAGGAAGCAGCCCCTAGGACTAGGGTTTGGAGCTCTATATAAGCTTGTAGCCTCCACCTCTTTGGAATAAGAAAGATCAATCTACAATTGCAGCCACCAGGCTACTTGGAGGGTGGAACCCCTATAGCGTTCCAAGGGTTGATCCCCCTCAAAGATCAATCTCCATAGAATTCCTCTGGGGTTTTATCACAAGATATCAACCAAATAATTTATTAAAATAAGCACTGACAGGGTTGAAAAATAGTAACAGAAATTCAGCTCCGTGAATGCTGTTGGCTACTTGTTTGAAAAGAATCCATATTCTGATTACTCTTGGGTCCTTCATACATCATGCATTACTTATAAATCAACAAATCATAATGAAGATCTTAACTGCAAAATTTTTTGCTCTCTAGAATGTCAAACTCCAGGAGCCATTTAATAAAAGACAACTTTTCAGCTAGAGTTGCATAAACTACAGTCCATCCTAAGCAATGTTCGTTGCCTCCCAAACAACGAAACATCATCATGCTCTGAAAGAAATTTTCTCAATAACTTTTAGACCAATTACTCCCCTACACAAGTTTGTTTCGTACAAAAAAAAAAAAAGCTCTTATTTTTTTTCGCCTGTGCCAAGATGGACCATGACATCAACCACTTATCTATAAGTGATTTACTATATGAATTTTTGACGTCAAAACAGGATGCAGGCGTCCTCTTTTTCACTGTAAAAAAAAATCTATTATTAAGTTACCTGAATCATTAGAACTACAAGACCTACCTGCTGAAACTCAAAAACATAATGAAAGTTGTTCAGCCTTTTACTACCAGAGGAACACAATTGAATTAGCAATTATAAGTGTGTATCAAGAACCAGAACTTTAATCAATAAAAGGTAACAACCTAGAATCTAATATACCTACGAAGCATAATTTTATGTAGGGTATAATATGCAACTAACACAAAAGATTATTACTTATAGTGGAGCCAAACCTTCGCTTTCTTTCTAAATTGACCAACTCAAAATTCACATGCAAGATGAGATCTGAATTTGCATTATCATAGCCATCATTCAGCACCCCAATTGATGGATTCGTTAGGAAGTGCTTTGGATTCAATGTCTCTGAATATTTAAATGAGGGATTACAAATTTGGTATGTTTCAACTATGCCCTTGGTCAGTCTTGCCACCAGCTGCATGAGCAATTTTTTTATCAGCACTTGATACATCCACAGTGGCAGAAAAGAATCACAAGCCGACAGCATACACAAACATCATTGTAGAAGTCACAAAAGTATAAAAGATCAGTGTGTGAAACCACAGGATGAGAAATTACATTTAACTGCAACAGAAAATTTTTTGTGCCCATGAAATCGCTAATCATAAAATGCCCTTGCATCAGAAAAAAAAAAGGCATAACAAAGAAAATTTTTGACACATTCAGGAAAATGAATGCAATGATAACAGTATAGACATTCAGAAAGAACAGCAGTTACAGAGCTACCTTAGATTTACCTATATAACAGGACACTGCATGCCCACAATCCATAGTGCAGTGCACAGTCTGAAGGCACTGGCAAGTATGTAGTACATGGTTGTACTATGTCTTGTGTGGTTGTGCCATAGTAAAAAAATCAATGGCATTCACATTGGAGGTACAGCACAGTGTGGCATAGGTAGTGGGCACCCTGGTATGCACTATGCTGGAAACAAACCTACAGGTTCATGGCATGCAGCACCTCATTCCTTGCAAATTATAATTGTCTAACTAAAATCACTTTATAGATAATTGCCAAGTACATGACCTGATGTACAACACAATATCATTGTCATCAAACCACTTCAATAACAACAGTGTTAACGATATTGAAATATCGATCGAAAAGCAAAATTGCATGATTGGCTTCAAGCCTATTGTCAATCCTTCAGAATTAGTTCTCAAATTTTAGCATATAATGGATGAATATGGATGGTGTACATAGAAATAATACAATGGAGTATGCTGACATGACAAATCCTACAAAATGTAAGATATGACATGGGATGAACATGAAACATTTATAATTTCATATATCATTCTAATTTTATAATTTGTGCAGTATAAGAAATTTATGACTGTCTTATGTGAAATAAGATTTGTCAAAACTCTTCAAACATGAATATTTTTTTTCTCATTATATGTACATTAAAAATCCAAATGATATACATATTGTGAACTTCTGATGCAACCTAAACCCTTACAAGAATGACTTAATTGTCCAGTGTCCTAAATATAATATTTAATATAATAAGTAAGAGCTTATGGTGCTCTTGAACTGGGCACATGTTGGAAAACCCAGAGGGCATTCTAAAGGGTGCTGTGCTTCACAAGTTCCAGCCAAGATTATCAATAGATATATTAAAGGTGCCACACAACAACCTATTTATCATATTTTAGAAAGAAATTTACCATTTTTTGCTTCTAGGTTGAACCTGACTTCCTAATTTCTTTTGTTTGACCCTATTATGAAAATAAGGATATAATCCAAATAAGTCAAGTTGCTATGAGATTCACTCACAATCTCTTCACCAAAATGCATAGACTCCTATCTAAGTGGAAGGCATGGTCTAGTTCATTGACTAGCCCTAAACTACTGGCTGGCAACAGTCAAATCTCTGTCCATAACCAAAATCTTGAGGCAGGTGTCCAACAGCCAGCGACCAGCAAACAAAAATTAAGGTATGTTATCCACCCCACTTCTTCCTTACTCTGCCTCTTTTCTCTTCGTTCCTTATTTCCCTTCATTGCCTGCCTCTTTTTGTTCCTCTCTATTAAGGTTTCATTTTTCTGTTTCTTCAATACCGATCTGTCCCTTAATTGTTCCTATTCACAAATTGATTAGCTAAAATATTGGTGCCTCTACAAAGATAAGACTGTGCTATTCTAGGATATCTTTACAAAGCACTTTGGGGTCCTTAAATGGATGCCTAAGTTCAATACAATCATCAAGGCAGTCATGTTTGTTTGCACCATGGGAAAGATATACCTCTCTTAGAGTCTCTTTTGAACTAAAGAGAAACTTAAACAAAGCATCACTTACCACAACCTGAGAGGCCCAACATAAATATGCATTAGATTAAATTAAAGATTTCTTCCAAAACATGGCTGTTACATGCCATAACAAAAGATAGATAATTAATAAGGTTAGTATTTGACAACAGATACTTAAATCTTACTAAACAAGGAATGGCACATGTATGAAAATGTCAGAAAGCTTCTAGCATGGAAGACTTACTATAAAGATTGAAGAAATAAGACTTATGATTACAAAGAAACAAGAAATTGTATTTATATTGGCATTCCTTGGGTCCGTCAGGTTTTTCCTTTGTCGCAGATCATGCTTGCCATGTGCTAACATTCAGCATGGCACATTAACAACAGCATCTTGTTCAGCTTAATTTGATATTATCATGATGCCATTGTTGTACTGGAGAAATGGTAGGATCATAACAATTAAAGGCTTCAAAGCCATATATTAGTTAGAATAACAATAAAACTTGACTTGATTATGCTGCAAATACGTAAACCACTATGCCTAAAGTACAGAGTTCGTGCTTTATGGCACAGAAAATTTTCAAAGATTCTTCCAACAAATGTAGATACATTTCAGATTTCTCCCACATAGTGAAACATTAGTTAGTCTCTTTCCATGCCCACTCTTTTGAGGCATATATCTTGTCAGTTGATGTAACCATTATATGCATTTTATTTTGTGAAACCTGATATTATTCATCCAGAAATAAGAACTTCAAGGACCAATCTAAATTGTGCTAACAAACTATTTCATTGATTATTCAGTGAAAGGCACAACATCAAGCTGAATCATTTCCCAATGACGTAGATTATCTAGCCCTTATATCAAATATTAAGACATCGACTTCAGCTTCTGTTTTCATATAGGAGAAATCTTTCATCCTCCTTTTCTTAATCGGATGCAAATTACCAATACTGAAAGAAAGCTCCATTTGGTATTTTTGGTTAAAAAAAATGAAAAAAAAAACTCTTTAGATGTTTTAGCGGTCGTGATAAAATTAAAAAGGGTTATGACGAATGGGAAGTACAGGTTTCTTAACGATCACACGAAGGGTAGCGATGGTGCTGCTGGATTCTGGTGCGTTGACCGTGGAAGGCGAAAAAGAAACGTATGGCCCGAAAGCTCTTCCTAGAGGATTCCATGACGAGGCAGAAACGGGAAGCTCATCACGAGATCCATCCACCACAACCTTGCTGGCATCAACGGCCGCCATAACCCCCGATCGATCAGCCTCACCACACCACCACCATCAGCGGCACCACCGGCCTAAATTTACCACGCGGAAGCGCCGCCGAGATCTTGGATCAGGTCAGGTATTCCGCAAGTGGAGATCACCGGGCGGAAAATCCCTCCGGATGATTCCGGCCCCATCATCTCAATTCCGACGAAGCATCGAGAGGGGGGAGGAGACGCCGCCAATGACCGGATCGGGAGCTCAAAGGCGAGCGGAATTTTTTCGAAGCGGAGCCTGAGTTGAGAACAAGGAGGAAGAGAAGGTCGTAGAGAGGCGGAATCGGCGAGGGTTAAGATTGCTATGACGATGATGATTAAAAGATAGGAGAGGGGCGGCGAATAGCAACGTGATGGGAGAGGGGAGGGGAGTGGAGGGAAGAAAGCGAAGAAAGAAGGTCGAAATCCTCCGAGGGATGAACCAGGACTGAATTTGGTTAATATTTTTTCTTTCTTTCTTTTTATTTTTTTTTCTTAAAATAAGATAAAACTAAATTACTTTTCTCTCTTCTCCGCCGTTAACTTTCGAGCCTAAATGGCCGTAATTTTATATATTATGAGGATTATTATTATATCATTATCGTGGCTGAATTTGCCATGCTAGCACCGGACCGCAACGTTAACGTGGACCTAAGAGAAAGCGTCCGCGTGACAAAACTCAGTCATCTGCTACGGGCGCGCGAGACAGTGGGACTATAATTAAGCCGGTAGAGAGAGGGATGTGGGTGATGCTGGAAGCGTCATTGGAGGGTCGGATTTTGAGGTTGAGTTGAACGTCGTGCCAGCCACCGACGGACCACTCCGGCTCTCGTTCCTCCCTTGGTCTCATGTATTACTTTAAATTTAATGATTTTAACATTCAAATCAAAATTTAGCATATATATATATATATATGAAAAGCCTCTCATATTGTGGTATCGCTCATGTGGCAACGATCAACAACCACGATAGTGCTAATAAAAGAGCTTCAGATTCACATGATGTGATACCTTAGATTCGAACAGGACAAGCCTACCCTTGTATTGTTTGATATCGTATAAGTCGACATCGCATACCACAGAACCACTCTGGAAAGTTCGAAACGATGCCACACGATGTAGGTCCATACAAGTCGATCAATCTTTGTACATAAGGTATAAGCCAACCACTCGAGGAGTCGGCTATCATTAACAGACCATGTATGATTGATCTTCGTTCGCAGGTATAAAAGCTGACCCCTGGCCAACGTTAAGGGAGAGGGACTTGAGCACTCAACTCTTCTTAACTTCACTCAACACTAACTTAAACTTTGAAGAGATTGAGTCGAGAAATCCCTTTCCCGACATTGACTTATGTGCAGGAACTCGGCAATGAAGAAGTAAGCAACTTGCCAAGGGAGAAGACCGCACTCATGAGACAAGGCTCGAACCCAACTTGACCCGATGCCAACTTCCTCTATCTAAGCATTCGCATGAGCAACTTTGCACATCCGGGATTGGACCAAACCATATCGACATCTCGACCACAATATAAGATTCTCTAATATTTTTGGCACTAGAAGAAGGGCTTGATATCGCAAGAATGCCCCTAGCTGAGCAACCCGGGTGAGTGCCCCAAGGAGGAGTCACTTGCCACTCACCCAACCTTCGAGTTTGGAGGGTAGCTCCCACTTCCTCCAAGCCTAAAAGGGAATACCTCGACCTCGAATTGTTATTGGTGGCTATTCAATGACCCTAAGCTCTCGCCTCCCAGGACCATTATGGGATAGCTTGTTGTCTCGGCCAAGGCATTCCTCGACCTTAACCACAAAGTCCAAATGTTAGTAGGGATGATGTAGACTTTCATCCTCCTCGTCCCCCAACTTGCCTAGCAGTCAGCATTGCCCCAACCATCACCATCACGGGGCCAATCGACCCCTGTCATCGAACGATAAGAACTTTCTCTGGTCACCCAATAACCCAAAGCAACGGATGTTAATCCATTGACCGAGGAGTAGTTAGGAAACTCGAGGCCGACGCCAGAGCATAGCGCCCCAGGTCCCTAACGCACTGCCTCGAAGTACCCCGAGCTCGACACCTTATCATATGACTCAGTGAACTCTCTCTAGGCTCAGTTATGCCTAGTCAATCGGTGCTTGGATGAGGTCCAAAGGGAGTTCCACAAGTCTAAAGAGGAGCTCGAGGAGCCTTCCTCGGTAGGGTCCCCTTTCGTGCAAGGAAATGCAGGACAAACCAATACCATTGAACTTTCGCTTACATATGCTCGAGGCTTATAATAGTGGCTCCAATTCGATAAAGCATGTTGTAGCCTTTCGGGCTTAGATGACCCTATATGGTACTTTCGATGCTCTAATGTGTCAAGCATTCCCCACCACTCTCCAAGGTTTGGCTCGGATGTGGTACAATCGACTTAGGCCGGTCTCAGTCTCATCTTTTGCCTAGCTTACAAGGGAGTTCGAGCTCAATTTCTTAATTAGTGCATGACCCAAACCATCTGCAGCCATGCTCCTCGGTCTAAGTCAGAAGGATGATGAATCCCTTTCTCACTTCTATTGAATCTCAGATTTTGATGATGAAATCAGTTGATAAGTTTATGATCTAATTTGTGCTTTGGGATAAGTGATGCAGGACTACCTTCGATTAGAAAAGATAAAATAATTAAAGCAAGATTAGACGTCTGATCGGAGATAGAAATTAGGCATAAGGCTAGAAGAATCGGATGTTGCATTAAGATCGGAAGTTGCAAGAGTCAACATGCCGAAGGATCCAACGATACGCTAAAGATTTGAATGACGTGCTAGAAGTTCAAATGATGTTTAGATAAAATTATATGCTAGGCAACAAAGAATTCTTGTCTTTAGTTGTTTGTCTTAATTATCGAATGTTAGGTCAAAATTGAGTTAAATTCAAGTGTAACTATGCTAACTCAATTAGGGGCCAATTGGGCCTAAATTGGGACTAATTTGGGCTCATTGGGAGGCTCATTTAGTGGCCCAAAAGTGTTGAATCTCGGATTTTGATGATGAAATCAATTGATAAATTATTGATCTAATCCATATGTTGAGAAAAGTGTTATAGGATTAACTATGATAACGAATAAGGCATAAAGCATATGTTGTGCCAGAGTTAAAGATCGGACGATTCATCAGGAGTTCGCCAAGAAGTTCATCAGGAGTGTTACTGGAGTTTGCCAAGAAGTTCGTTGGGAGCTCACCGAAAAGTTCATCGGGAGTTCACCGAAAAGTTCATCGTGAGTTCGTTGAGAAGTTCATCATGAGTTCACCGGAGCTTGTCGAGAAGTTCATCAGGAGCTCACCGAGAAGCTCATCAGAGTTTGCCGAGAAGATCGTTGAAGAGTTCAAGAGCTTGCCGAGAGTCCACTAGAAGATTGCTGAGAGTCCGTCGGAAGATCGCCGGAAGCTTACCGAGACTTCACCAGAAGAACATTTGACCTACCGAACTTAATTTACTTAATTAATATCTTAATTATCATAATTATAATATAATTTAAGTTAGGATTGGGAGGTAATCCTATTAACTTAATTAGGGGACAATTGGGCCTGAATTAGGATTGGTTTGGGCTAGACTGATAGCCTAAATAATATCCTAGATCTTGTCTGGCGGTGGTACCGCTAGGACTAGCCGATGGTACCATTGGTAATTAATAATTGCCAAGTGGTGATATTGCCCAAGCAAGTGGTGGTACCGCTTGGGTCCAGTAATCGAGACTCTATATGGTAGTAGTACTACTAGACTGGGTAGTGGTACCACCTAGTGTCAAAGAGTACTAGTGGTGGTATTGCTTGGCACAAGTGGTGGTACTTGTTAGAATCATATTTAGCACTAAGAGGGGGGGGGGGGGGGGGATGGGGATGGGGGGGGGGAGGTTGAATTATTGCAGTGGTAAAATGTTTAATTTCATTTCAGAAAACCATTTCGTATGAAAAGCTTCGTTCAATAAAAACACATTTTAGCAAAGATGTTTAACTTCGAATATGTTTGCAAGTGAGTGATGTGGAAGTAGAGTAGTTGTAAAATAAATAGATAAGTAGAGAAAGAGTGACACACCAATTTTATAGTGGTTCGGTTATCCGATCTATGTCGACTCCCGATTCCTCCTTCGTCGAGGTCATTAGCTTTCACTATCGATTTTCCTTCAATGGGCAAAGACTAACCACCCTTACAACTCTCTTCTCCTTTTAATAGGTTTTGAAGTTAACCTTTTACAAGCCCACTTACCCCTCTCTTAAACTTAACCGACACTAAACTAGAGGGGAGGAATTTTGATAAGATTATAATAGAGTTTTTCCCTCTTTTCTTTCTTATGTATATGTTAACCTAGGATGAGAGGGGTATTTATAGGCCCCATATGAATTTAAACTTAAAGCAAAAATTTGAATCCATTCCAAGTCTTCAGGGTACTAGCGGTACCACCATCAGTGTTGGGCGATACCACCGCCTAGGCTACCCTGACACTGGGCGATACCACTACTTGACACAGTCTTATAGATTGTCTTGAAGACTGAGCCACCGACGATTCCACTGCCTATTCTAGTGGTGCCATCACATAACCCACCTCTTGGGTTATTGTTTGGACCTTTTACTTGGCCCAACACAACTTACGCTTGGGCCCAATTAGCCCCTAATTGAGTTGGCCCAATTTCAACCCAATTAGTCCTAAAACCTACTTCGATCTAGATAATTATTACAAAGTATGAATCAATTTGTCCAGCATGTCATTGGTCCATCAGTGCTTCATCTGATTCTTTGGCACATCATCCTCTCTTGCGACCTATTTCCCAATTGGCAATTGTCCTCTACAACTCCGATCTTTTTAGTGCAATTTCACTCTTCTTGGTGTAATTTCACTCTTCTTAGCCCGATGCCTGAGTCCATCGTTCGAAGCCTTCAACCGATACGTCGACTGATCTTTTGGCTTGACGTCCAATCTTCTAACATGTTCTCCTTCGACCTAATGTTGATTCTTCATTCTTCAATTGTCTATTCCTGATCGAAGCTACCTACATCACTCAAAAATGTAGATTAAATCATAAAACACTATCAATTGATTTCATCATCAAAATTCAAGATTCAACAATCTCTCCCTTTTTGATGATGACAACCAATTGATAACATAGTTTACCTTAACTCTCCCTATCAATATGCCATACTGATAGAAAATTCAAATTTTAATTTTTTTTGAATAAATTATGCATAATCAAAATATTCAATATATCACACAATGCATGAAATCATTATCATACTTCTCTCCCTTTGTCATCGAGAAAAAGGAGAAGTGTATTTAGCTAGTTTTAAGGATATACAAGTTTACAATATACCAGCAAGATTTACATCACTTTACAATATTTATGATCACCAAATTATCAAGTTTTAAAGATATGTAGGATTGCAAGTTTTTCAAGTTTGCACTTTTTGCTTCTTTTTAGATAGCAACTCTTTGCTTCTCTTTATGATGTTCCAAGGTAGCTTTTTTTGTTTCTTCTCTTTTGAAAAGTGTAAGCAAGTTTTGTCTTTGCAAGCTGGCAATTTTTTTTTTTGTAATGATCGAGCTAGTAATTCTTCTCTCATTGAAGTGTGCAAGTTAACAATTTTGTTTTGTGATGAACAAGCTAGCAATTCTTGCTCCCTCTTTGTCATTGTCAAAACGAAGGGAAGAATACAATGTTGTAATTCTTTTTTTATTTACCTAAATTTTCAAATCAATACAAGTGAGATATCAAAAGGTCACATAACTATTTCACTCATCAAAATCAAGTCATGAATACCAATGCTAGCATATTTTCTCTCCCCCTTTTATCATTAAAGGAAAAAAAAAATAGAAGGAGAAGGGAAGAATTCAAGGGTATAAATATTTCATCACATAAACAAATGAAAAATCAAATCATAAATCCAAAAGTTTATGAATTATTTTGACAAATCTCTCTTTTAGCAAATAACAAAAAGAAATCTTAAGAGATAAAAAATTCGAGTTGTAAATCCGAGAAATTAAGAGAATAATCATGATTCAATTAAATAAACCTTCTCTTTAATAAAATGGAAGAATCATGGTATTAGTAGATCAAAAATCTTGATACCAACTTCTTAGGAGATCAAAGATCTTGATAAAGAAAATTTAAGTGTTAAGTTCATGATTCGGATAAACCTCATTTAAATTTAAATTATCAAAATCACTTTCATAGTTTACGGGATTCATAAAATAGATTCATCACCAACAATCACATGTTGAAAAATCGAAAAAATATAGATAAAAAAATTAGAAAAAAGCTTTTCTCTTTTTAGTTAGTTCAATTCATGCATTGATTTCATATAAATATGCTTAAGTTTTTGGCTAAGCATCATGTTTAGACCTGAAAGTAATAAAAAAATCAAGATAATTACTTCTTAAAAAATATAGATTTAATCTTATTTGATATACAAGCATTATAATAAAACATATAATTATTATTCATAATTTTTAATTTTCAAATATCACTAGAAAGGAAAGCATAATAAAATATTATTATTATTAAAAAAATATTTTTTTAACTAATTCAAATCATGAAAAACAATACTAAGTAACTTCATGGTAAGGTAAAAAAGATTGGATTGAGTCACTTACCTTATTGCCGAAAGCCATCAAGGTATAGTTTGCCATTTTATTTTCATTGGTTTATTCCTCGTCTTTGGATGCTCTCAATTTGTCCTTGAGTTTTTTCTTCTTCTTTGATACCTTTTTCTTTTTAAGTTCATTTTTGTTCTTAATTTCATATTTTATGAATTTTTTAAATTTAATAGTGAGGAGTTCAAGGTCATCATCATCGTCATCATCACTTGAGTTATCACTCAAGTAGTTATTTGTAGTTCGAAGTCTCAAATCCTTCTTGTTCTTTAGAAGGTTATTCTCATGTTCATATTATGCCAAGAAAATCATTTTGTAGGTCATGACCCGATAAGTTCTTCGAGTAAAAAGTTATTCAAGTCCTTTGACTCTTGTATAGTGCAGCGATAAAACATTCGATTTCGTTTCAGAAAACCATTTCATACGAAAAGCTTCATTCAATGAAAATACGTTTCAGCAAAGATGTTTAACTTTGAATATGTTTGCAAGTGAGTGATATAGAAGTAGAGCAGTTGTAAAATAAATAGACACGCAGAGAAAGAGTGACACACCAATTTTATAGTGGTTCAGTTATCTGATCTATGTCCACTCCCGATTCCTCCTTCGTCGAGGCCACTGATTTTCATTATTGGTCTTCCTTCGATGGGTGAAGACCAACCACTCTTATAACTCTCTTCTCCTTTTAACAAGTTTAGGAGTTAACCTTTTATAAGCCTACTTACCCCTCTCTTAAACTTAACTAATACTAAACTAGATGGGAGAAATTTTGACAAGATTATAATAGAGTTTTTCCCTCTGTTCTTTCTTAGTGTGTGTATATTAACCTAGGATGAAAGGGGTATTTATAGGCCTCAAATGGATTCAAACTTGGCGCCAAAATTTGAATCCATTCTAGGTCTTCAGGGTACTAGCGGTACCACCACTAGTGTTGGGCGATACCACCACCTAACACTGGGGGGTACCACCGCCTAATCTGGCAGTACCACCGCCTGACATAGTCTCAGAGACTGTATCTTGAAGATTAAGCCATCGGTAATTTCACTGCCTACTCTAGTGGTGCCATCGCCTGACCCATTTCTTAGGTCACTGTTTGGGCCTTTCACTTAGCCCAACATAGCCCACACTTAGACTCAATTGGCCCATAATTGAGTTGGTCTAATTCCAACCCAATTAGTCCTAAAACCTACTTTGATCTAGACAATTATTACAAAGCATGAATCAATTTGTCCAACATGTCATTAGTCCATCGACGCTTCATCCGATTCTTTGGCGCATTATCCTCTCTTGCAGCCTATTGCCTAATCAATAGTTATCCTCTGCAACTCTGATCTTCTTGGTGCAATTCCGCTCTTCTTGGCTTGATGCCCGAGTCCATCGTTCGAAGCCTTTTGTCGATACATCGATCGATCTTTTAGCTTGACGTCTAATATTCTAACATGTTCTCCTCCAGCCTAATGTTAATTCTTCCTACTTTAATTGTTTATTCCTAATCGAAGCTACCTGTATCACTCAAAAATACAGATTAAATCATAAAATACTATCAATTGGTTTCATCATCAAAATTTGAGATTCAATAGTATCGCTAGTATCCCAAAAATTTGGGATAAGATTTTTTTTGGCCCCATTTTTGAAGCCAGTTCAGGCCTTTAAATACCCCACACTTTTTTGCTTGTGGAGCATAGAAAAGTGAACAAAAAAACTAAGATCCTTGTGAAAATGCTATTGTAATTTTGTGAGTTCACCCCCACCGATTCTAACATTAGAAGTTTGTATAAGGAGAAGTGAATGATTTATAAAAAGGTTGATTCCAGAACTTGTTAAAAGGAGAAAAGATCTGTAAAAGGGGTGATTGATCTTCGCCCATTGAAGAAAGATCAATAGTGGAAGCCGACGACCTTGACGGAGGAGGAATCAGAAGTGGACGTAGGTCATAACGATCGAACCACTATAAATCCGGTGTGTTCTATGCTTTGTTGTTTACCTTCATTACTTTTTTATTTAATTGTAAATTGCTCTACTTGCTCTCTACTCTTTTACAAATGTTTTCAAAATTAAATGATTTCTGATATGGCTTCCATCGAACCCAAAGTTTTCGAATTGCAACCGTCGTTTTTATCATTGAACTAATTCAACCCCCCTCTCTCTTAGTGTCATATTGATCCTAACAATTGGTATCAGAGCTAGGTCACTCTCAATTTAGTTTAAAACCCAAGAGAGATAATTTTTATCGATAATCAAGAGGGTTATTCTATCACATGTCCTCCCATGTTCAATGGGACGGATTACATGTATTGGAAAACTAGAATGAGAATTTTCTTGATTTCTATGGATTTCGAGTTATGAAATATTGTTGAAAATAAATTTTAAAAATCTTTTCTTCTAATGAACAATTGGAATGATTTGGAGAAGAAGACTTTCTTTTTGAATGCAAACCTATGAATCTTTGTTTTATGCTTTGGATAAAAATGAATTCAATTGGGTTTCTATTTGTGAAATGGCTTATGATATTTAGCATATACTTGAAATCATACACGAAAGCACAAGTAGAGTTAAGGAGTTAAAAATTAATCTTTTGGTTCATAGTTATAAATTATTTCGCATGAAACCAAGCGAGTCCATTAGAGATATGTACACCCGGTTTACGGATGTCATCAATAGTCTAAAAGCACTTAGTAAAAGTTTTTCTAATTTTGAACTTGTTAATAAGATATTAAGATCCGTTTCAAAGAGTTGGGATTTGAAAGTAATTACAATTGAAGAAGCCAAGAACTTGAATAACTTTCCGCTCGAAGAACTTATCGAGTCTTTGATGACCTACGAAATGACATGCAATGCATATGAAGAACTTGAGAACAACCTTCCAAAGAACAAGAAGGATTTGACACTTAGAACTCAAAAAAGCCACTTGAGAAAAAACTCAAGTGATGATGATGATGATGATGACTTGACACTTTTAACAGGAATATTTAAAAAATTCATAAAAAGAAACAAAACTAAACATGATATTAAAAATAAAAATGAGTTCAAGAAGGACCAAATAATTTGCTACGAATGTAAGAAGCTGGGATACTTCAAAAGTGAATATCCCTAAGTGAAGAAAAAGCAACCGAAGAAGAAGAAAGCACTCAAAGCTACTTGGGATGATTCGAGCACATCCGAAGACCAGGAGCAAACCAACAAAGAAGTTGCAAACTTCGCGCTAATGGCATTTGGCGACGAGGTAAGTAACTTAATTGAAGCTAATTTATCTTTTGATGAATTATTGAATACTTTTCATGACTTATTTGGTGAATGCAAATTAGTTAGTAAAAAATATAAGTTATTAAAAAAGGAGCACGCCTCTTTTGTTAGTGAATTTGATAGATTAAAGATTGAGCATGATAATGAGATGTTGCCTCCTTGTACCAATGTGAACATTTAGAGACACTTAAAGAGGAAAATTTGCTACTACATGAAACTTTAGAAAAATTTAAAATAGGTAGCAAATCCTTAAACATGATCCTTGCTAATAAGGGTCATGTTCATAGAAGAGATGAAGTTGGCTTTGTGAGTAACATTCACCAAAAGCCAACCATCTTTGTTAAAGGTCCAACTTTGCATGTTTTACCCCAAAACAAATATAACTTTTATTGTAAATTTGGATATTATGCTTATAAATATCTATTTAAGAAGTATAGTCTATATAAGTTAATTTGGGTTCCTAAAGGAACCATAAATGACTTAATATAAAATGATAAGTTAGGTAGATTGATTAATGAGGCACCCAAAGTCAAATGGGTATCTAAAAGAAAATCTCATTTTCTTGTAGATATGTTTACAATCACAAGCTAGGAGCAAGAGATGGTACATTAATAGTGGATGCTTAAGACACATGACTAGAGATCCAACTCAATTCTCTAAGCTTACTAGCTAAGATGAAGAGTATGTTACATTTGGAAACAACAACAAAGGTAAAATCATTAGTAAAGGAACCATAGGTAACGAATCAAACTTTTTGATTGAAGATGTGTTATTAGTAGATGGTTTAAAGCATAATCTTTTGAGCATTGGTCAATTATGTGATAAAGGATACATCATAAGATTTGAATCTAATGCTTGTATTATTGAAATACCGCACAAAAATACATCTATGATTGTCTTAAAACATAATAATATGTATACTATTGACATTGATGATCTTTGTAATAAAATGTGCTTTTTAGCTTTAAACGATGATGCTTGGCTTCGGCATAGGAGATTAGGTTACGCTAGCATGAAACTAATCTCTTAAATTTCATCTAGAAAACTTGTAAGAGGAATACCCAACATCAAGTTTATCAAAGACAAAGTATGTGATGTATGTCAACTAGGAAAATAAATAAAATGTAGTTTCAAATAAAAAAAATCACATAAGCACCTCTAGACCATTACAATTGATCTATATAGATTTATTTGGATTAATTGATACAACAAGCCTAGGAGATAGCAAATACGTCTTTGTAATTGTTGACGATTATAGTAGATACACTTGAACATACTTCTTGACACACAAAAGTGATTATTTTAAGTGTTTTTCAAAATTTTATAAATTTGTTCAAAATGAAAAAGGATTTATGATTTCATCTATTCGTAGTGATCATATTGGTGAGTTTCAAAACCATGATTTTCAAAACCTTTATGAATCAAATGGGTACAACCATAATTTCTCTACTCCAAGAAACCCATAACAAAATGGAGTAGTTGAAAGAAAAAATAGAAGCTTACAAGAAATAATAAGAACCATGTTAAACGAATATAGCTTACCCAAATATTTTTAGGCCAAAGCCATTAACACGACATACTATGTTATGAATAGAATTCTAGTAAGACCATTACTTTACAAAACTCCTTATGAATTGTGGAATAACAGAAGACCCAATGTTTCATATTTTAAAGTTTTCAGTTGTAAATATTTTATTTTAAATGAAAAAGATGCCTTAGGAAAATTTGATGCAAAATTCGATGAAGGCATTTTTCTTGATTATTCTTCTACTTCTAAAGCATTTTGCATATTTAATAAAATAACTTTAGGTATAAAAGAATCTATTCATGTTGTCTTTAATGAGGTTTCTGAATTTAAGAAAAATAATTTTATTTTTGATGCTTTAAATTTGAATGAAACCTCTCCTCTCATTAGCAACTTGGATACATCTTCTTCTAAAGCATCCTTACCTAAGGAATGAAAGTATGTAGATGCTCATCCTATGGAGCTAATCATAGGAGACACATCAAAAGTTGTTTAAACTCGCTCTTCCTTTAAAATTTTTTGTGTTAACGCTGCTTTTTTATGTTAAATTAAACCAAAATGCATTAACGAGGCCCTGAAAGATAATTCATGGGATATCATAATGCAAGAAAAGTTAAATCAATTTGAGAGAAATAAGGTATGGAATCTTGTTCCTAGACCTAATGACCATTTAATGATTGGTACTAAATGGTCTTTAGAAACAAGCAAGATAAATTTGGTATCATGGTTAGAAACAAGACTAGATTAGTGGCTAAAGGTTTCACCTAAGAAGAATGTATCGATTATGAAGAAACCTTCGCTCCTATGGTAAGATTAGAAGTCATAAGGATGATCTATGCCTATGCTTGTAATAATTTAAAGTTATTTCAAATAGATGTCAAAAATGTTTTTTTTAATGGCTTTATTTCCGAAGAAGTTTATGTTGAACAATCACCCGTATTTGAGAATACTCTTTTTCCTAATCATATATTTAAGTTATCTAAGGCTCTTTATGGATTGAAACAAGCCCCAAGGGCTTGGTATGAGAAACTTAGTTCCTTTCTTATCCAAAATAATTTCTCAAAAGGTAAGGTCGATACTACATTATTTATTAAAAATTTTAAAAATAATTTTATTATTATTCAAATTTATATTGATGATATCATTTTTAGTTCCACAAATAAGTCTTTATGTGAATCTTTTGCCAAGAGTATGAGCCAAGAGTTCGAAATGATCTTAATGGGTGAACTAACCTTTTAATTAGGTTTATAAAACAAACAACTAAGTGATGAAATTTTTCTTAGTCAAACAAATATATATTAGAATTCCTAAAAAGTTTCAATATAGATAGTTCAAAGGCTATCAATACACCAATGAGTATTTCCACCAAGTTAGATATGGACGAAAATGGAGAAAGTTTTGATAAAAAAACTTATAGGGGCATGATAGGTAGTTTATTGTATCTCACCGTAATTAGACCAGACATTATGTTTAGTATTAGACTTTGTACTAGATTTTAATCTAATCCTAAGCTATCTCACTTTAAAGTTGTTAAAAGGATTCTTAGATACCTAAAAGGAACTCATAATCTAGGATTATGATATCCAAAATATGAGAACTTTGAATTAACTACTTATATTGATGCTGATTTTGTTGGATATAGAATAGATAGAAAAAGCATATCTAGAACATGTCAATTCTTAGGTCATGCACTTGTCTTTTGGTCTTCTAAAAAATAAAATTTGTTTGCACTATCTACAGCCGAAGCTAAATTTATAGCAGTAAGTACATGATGTGCACAAGTTATATGGATGAAAAACACATTAGAAGATTACGGAATTCACTTAAAGAATATTCCTAAAAAATGTGATAACACTAGTGTAATATGTTTAATAAAAAATCTCATTCAACACTCTAGAACTAAATATATTGATATTAGACATCACATTATAAGAGATTGCTAGGACTCTAGCTAGGAGAGTCCTAATTTAGTTTCATTGAAGGGGATAAACATATAAATCATAAGGGCATTCATGTAAATCCTATCTAGCCTACCCCTATTAAAGAGGTGAAGAGGCTGGCTAGGTTAGGATTAGTTTGGAGGTTGATTCTTAGAGAAGTATTAGGAGTTGATTAAAAGTAGGGGTCTTGAGTAAGAGAAGTTGATTAGAAGTAGGAGTCTTGAGTATGAGAAGTTGATTAGAAGTAGGAGTCTTAAGTAGGAGTCCTATTAGGAGTTGGCGTTTAGAAGCCCTATAAATAGCCATATATTCACCCTATTTTTATGATGAATAGATTAATCTTTTTAGTAGCCTTTGAGCAGTAACTTGGAGGAGGGAACCCCTATAGAGTTCCAAGGAGGCTGAACCCTTAAAGAGATCAACCCCAAGCTTAGAATCCGCAAGGGTTCTAACACTTGGTATCAGAGAAGCATTCTTGGTGTCTCGCTGCCCTTCTACAACTATCCATCATCCCTCCACAGCCACCCAAAATAATTCCCATAATTGCTTAAAAGATCGTCACCGAATTCCATCGTCATCTCCACCATCGCGAATCATCCTTCGATCTCCTCGTGAATTGCAACAGGTTCTGGTTTTCTACCTTACTACTGCTGTAATTTGGTTATCCTTATTCAAAAAATCAAAAAAAAAATATTCTATGTTACTGCATAAACTTTTCGTTGTAAAGTTTTCATCTCCACGACGAAAGATACACTACAGAATTCCAACCGCATAGCACTATTTGTTTGATCATTTTACTATATTTTTTTGATCTAAATCTCTATGAAATTTTTACGATGGCTTTGACACTTCCTAATAATAGATTTTCCTTTGGTTTCATCAAAAAATTCTTAATATAAACTACTGATCTTTTACGTCCAAACTGATACACTTCAGATGTAAAAATCTACTACAGTACCTTTCCGTGATCCTTAATTTTGTCGAACCTCTTGCTATCGTTTCCTTCTATGAAATTTTTAATGGTATTACCTCTCCCTTACCAGTAGATTTCCTTTTAGTTTTACTTGAATCTTAGTTGAGAATTGTTGAAAAAAATTGCATCTTTACTGTTAGAATTTTTTCTATGAAAAATCTAGTGCTGCACCTTTGTCCTTTTTTTTCTCCGTAACCTACTAAACCCTAGCCACCTTGCTACCACCAACCAAGACGTCTTTAGGGCATCTCTCTGGCCTTATGACGTAGCCATCATAACCTATTTTCATAACCCTAACAGCATCAAAAATAGTAGCCTAAAATAGTAAACCATTACAGCCGAACCCTTCTATTACCGATCTATTGTCTGAACCTTCCACTACCCCATGCCACTAATACATCAACAAAAAAGAGATAAGGACATCTCTGATCTATAGGCATATGCTTGGAGGACAAATTGCATGCTTTGTTTGCAGATTCAGAATTGGACAACCATTGAGTCCAACCAAATTTCAGTGAGGAGAGAGTATAGAGAGGCCTCCAGAGAAGGAGGGATAGCCCTCAGACTTGCTTTAGCTATGCATGAGGGTGGACTTCCCGCGATGGTAAGAAGGAAACCCGACGGGGTTGATTTCATGCGTTGAATGTTACTTTCGCTACTACCGAATGTCAAATGATGCTATGGTTGAAATTACTATCATCCACCTTGAAGGAGATGTTATTCAATGGTATAATTGGCTGGAATACAATCATGGGGCTTCAACGTAGAATCAATTTAAGAATACACTACTGAACCGTTTCGGACCTACGGAGTATGAAAATATTGTTGGGAAATCCTTCAGGGAAGCGACATCACATACGTAGCTGAAGAACAGAAAACAAAATTCCAGATTTTTTGTAGAAAGTTTCCATCGTCGTGCGAAGATCAGTGCATCTAAAACAAATCCGCAAAGCTGCACATGTAAAAGAAGATACCTAGGAAAATTGTATATCCCTGAATTTCTACAGATCTATGGGAGAGGATGAAGGAGGTTAAGCATCCTCCTCTCTAGCGGTATCTACATAGTAGGGATTGCAATGATGCACCTCTCTCTCTAGGGAGAGGAGAACAGGAGGTGGCGACCAAAAGAAACTCTCAGCCTATAGAGCTTTGGTTCCCTCCTATTTATAGAGGCCCCCTGAAAACCCTAATGGATCTTTTGCTCTATTGGGTATTGGATCTCCATCCAATTATCCAAGCCTCTTGGATTAGTGGATCTCTACCCAATAATCTCTTATTAGCAATTATTGGATCTCATCTCAAGATCTAATAATTCAGGGGGTTAATGGATATCCAATAAGATAGGGGGTTCAGTGGATATCTCATATCCGAACATTTACTCACCGCAACATCTACCATATGTGTGTGATCTTCTAGGCCCAATATCGAGTTGGTCATGAGTCATACTTGTCAGAACTCCTTCTGACTTAGTGAATTATTATCTCTATAATAATTCACCCAACTCATCGACTGCGGATGTACCAGGCCACTACGCCACGGCCCCTAAATGATACAGGAGAATCCAATCCTTTAGACCTATCTATCCTCAGTTATCATATATCTATAGCCCCTAATCCATCCAATATCTCAGAGACCCTATACCGGGCATGGTGCTGTTAGGCCCATACAGTCTCTTATTGAGTCTTGCTCTTATCGGATTCTCCCGGAGAACTCTTTCTCTCTCAATCCGAATAACCTTGGCCAAGGATTTATTCGAGCAAGAATACATGAGATATTTCTCTCATGATATTGAGAGTGGATGATCCTCTATTAACACTCAATAGTCTTCGTAAGGTTGGCTACCACTCCCAATAATTGGTTGTACTAGATCTAGAACTTTCCAAACCTATAAGTCTGGTATCAAAGAGTGGAGTACTCATACAGGACATCCTTGGTGTCTCAAGTCTACAGACCAGATACACTACTAGGACTACGAAATCACTGTCTGACGTGAAGTATTAATAACCATCCAGTATTCCGTAGGCGGATCAATCAGTGAACTCATTCTCCAATGAGCACCTGGATTTTACCCTCAGTGTCCCCACATGAGTAGCTATGAGACCAACTACCTCTATCATATGAACGGATATACAGCACACCAGTCTATTCGGTTATCTCGATGTCCTTCTCGAGTAACCTATAACCAGGATAATTTAGGGTCTGTGTTTAAAGGTGAATCGGTCTCATTATCGTGATCTTATCACGTCTCATTGCATAGATTCAAGGACATCACAATATATGCAACACGCAAGATAAAGTGATAAAATGCATAATAATAAGTAAAGAGATAAAGTGCATATCAAGTCACAAGTGCTATCACTCATATGATTGACTTGCAGGGCACATATGACTAGCAATCTCCCACTTGACCTAAAGCCAATCACCAACATGTCTAATCCCCATCAGACCTCTGTGACGCTCAAAGACAATCTGAGTTAATGGCTTTGTTAGTGGATCTGCAATGTTATCTTCAGATGGAACTCTTTCTGCTACTACATCTCTTTGGGCCACGATCTCCCTAATAAGTTGGAACCTCCTCAGAACACTTCTGATGAGACCCGGATTCCTTTATTTGAGTAATCGCCCCATATTTTTCGTAATATAAAGGAATCAACTTCTCACTGCTCGGGATGACTCCTAGATCTGTGGTGAACCTCTTCATCCAGACTCCCTCCTTTATTGCCTCTGCCGCAACAATGTATTCCACCTCTATAGTCGAGTTAGTAGTAGTGTCTTGCTTGGAACTCTTCCAGCATACTACTTCTTCATTCAGGATGAACACATACCTTGAATTAGACTTGCTATCATCGACATCGGACTGGAAGCTCGAGTCCGTGTAGCGCTCAACGTTGAGGCTACTACCTCCATATACCAGTAAAAGATCCTTAATCATTCTCAAGTACTTAAGGATGCATTTTACTGCTTTTCAATGCTCCAAGCCTGGATCTGCCTGATATCTGCTCGTGACACTCAGAACATGTGCTATATCAGGCTTGGTACATAGCATAACATATATGATAGATCCTATTGCTGATGCATATGGCATCATATCTATGTGTGCCCTTTCTTCAGGAGTCTTTGGGGACATACTTCTAGAAAGTGATATTCCATGTCTCATTGGTATGAGACCTCTTTTGAAATTTTTCATGCCAAACCTTTTGACAATGGTGTCTATGTTCCTTGACTAAGACAAGCCAAGTATCCTCTTGGATCTATCTCTATAGATCCGTATCCCTAATATGCAAGATGCTTCCCCTAAGTCCTTCATAGAGAAGTGCTAAGATAACCAAGTCTTTACTATGGAGAGCATTCCTACATTATTCCCAATGATCAAGATGTCGTCCACATATAATACAAAAAAAGGTGATAGTGCTCCCACTTACTTTCTTGTACATACAAGGCTCATCTTCGTTCTTAACGAAGTCATAAGATCTGATCACCTCATCAAATCTCATGTTCCAACTTCGGGAAGCTTGCTTTAATCCATAAATGGACCTAAGCAACCTGTACACCTTATCTGGGTTATCCATGGACACAAATCCCTCAGGCTGTATCATATACACCTCCTCCTCGAGGTTGCCATTGAGGAATGCGGTTTTGACGTCCATCTGCTAAATCTCATAATCATAGTGTGCTGCAATAGCCAATAGAATTCGAATGGATTTTAGCATGGCTATAGGTGAGAAAGTTTCATCATAGTCAACACCTTGCTTTTGACGATACCCCTTAGCCACTAGCCTTGCTTTATAGGTCTCTACTTTTCCATCTACTCCAATCTTCTTTTTGAAGATCCACTTGTAACCAATGGGTACAATACCCTTGGGTGCATTAACTAGGTTCCAAACCTTGTTGGAGTACATGGAATCCATTTCTGAATTCATGGCTTCTTGCCATTTCTCGGAGTCTATGCTCATAATAGCCTCCTCATAGGTCTGAGAATCAATATCCTCAATATCATCTCTTCTGACATATCCCACATATCTCTCAGGAGGATGAGATACTCTATCGGACCTACGTAAAGTTGGAACTTGTGTGTTAGGTATCTGAATAGATTCTGGAATGATGCTTAAGCTAGGTTCTCCAACCTCGCTCAACTCTATCATGCTCCCACTTTCTCCACCAAGAATGTGTTCCTTCTCAAGGAACACTGCTCTCTTGGCTACAAAAACCTTTTGGTCCTCAGGGTGATAGAAATAATACCCATAAGTTTCCTTGGGGTATCCCACGAACTTGCACCATTCCATCCTAGATTCCAACTTGTCAGGGTTGTGTCTCTTAACGTGTGCAGGACAGCCCCAAATCTTAACAATCTTAAGATCGGGCTTCTTCCCATTCTATATCTCATATGGAGTAGACATTACTGACTTAGTTAGAATTCTGTTCAAAAGGTAAGCTACGGTTTCTAGGGCATATCCCCAGAATAAGATGGGTAGGTCTATGAAACACATCATGGAACGCACCATGTCTAACAGTGTGCGATTCCTCCTTTTTGATACACCATTAAGTTGTGGTGTATAAGGAAGTATCCATTGGGATAAGATCTCATAGTCTTTGAGGAACTGGGTGAACTCTGTACTTAAGTACTCACCTCCACGATCTGATCGAAGGGTTTTAATACTCTTTTCCGTCTGGTTCTCCACTTCTCGTTTTCTCTTAGACTCACTTACACTCAATATATGGAGCTATTTCTAGCATAAATAAACCATTATGCATTGTTCCTCTCATGATGATCTCATCATCTAATATTATTGAACAACCATTGTTCTCAAAGACTAATTTATATCCATTAACTATCAAACATGAAATGGAAATAATATTTTTGATAATAGAAGGCATGCATCTAATGCAATAATAGCTTCGCTATTATAATAGCATGCATCTAATGCAATAATAGCTTCGCTAGGCAGATATAAGGTGACCTTGCCAATAGCCACTACAGCAACCTTTGCTCCATTGCCCATCTTAAGGTCTATCTTACCTCTGTTTAATCTCCTAGGTCCTGCTAGAACCTGTAACGAATTGCAGATATGATAAGCACTCTCAGTATCTAATACCCATGTGTTATCATAAGATTCTGATAAATGGAGACTGATCATGAATGTACCAAAAGCTTCTTGAAGCTTCTGTTTCACCTTTTCTGCAAGGTACTCTTTGTAATTCCTCTTCCAATGCCCATTGCTATGAATACAAGAAGCCGGGACACTTCAAGAATGAATGCTCTCAAGCCAAGAAGAAGCAGTTCAAGAAGAAGAAAGCTTTGAAGGCCACGTGGGATGATTCAAGTGACTCCGAGGTTGAAGAAGCTAGCAACAAAGAGAAGGCCAACTTCGTGCTAATGGCATTAGGAGAAGAGGTTAGTGAGTTATTTAATGAAGAGTTATCCTTCGATGAACTTTCTATCGCTTTCATGAGTTATTTGATGAATGTAGAACTATTAGTAAGAAGTTCAATTTGCTTAAGAAAGAGCATGCTTTATTACAAAATAAGTTCAATAGTCTCCAAACCCCTTCTCTACCCCCATGCTCTAAGTGTGAACACTTAGAAGCAACAAAAAGGAAAAACTTGCTACTCAAAGAGACCCTAAACAAGTTTAAGGTCGGTAGCAAGGGCTTGGACATGATCCTTGCTAACAAGGGTCACGTCGGAAATAGAAGTGGAATCGGATTTGTGAGTGGATCTCACCAAAATCCCACCACCTTCATTAAAGGACCCACATTGCATGTATCACCCCATTTGAAATGTAATTTTTATGGTAAAATGGGACATGTTGCTTACAAAAGTCCTTTCAAGAAATTTAGTCCACAAAAATTGATATGGGTTCCTAAAGGAACCATAAACAATTCAATGTTGAATTACAAATTAAGTAGATCAATTTGTAAGGCACCTAAAATCAAATGAGTACCTAAAAACCATCCTCTTTTGTAGACAAACTCACAAGCTAGGAGCAAGAAATGGTATCTTGATAGTGGATGCTCAAGGCACATGACCGGAGATCCATCTCATTTCTCTATGCTCACTAGCAAAAAAGAAGGGTATGTCACCTTCGGAGACAACAACAAGGGTAAAATCATTGGCAAGGGAACCATAGGTAACAAATCAAGTTTTTCAATTGATGATGTGTTGCTAGTTGATGATTTAAAATATAATCTTTTAAGCATTAGTCAATTATGCGATAAAGGTTATGTTGTTAGATTTGAATCTAATGTTTGCATCATTGAAAAACCAAACAATGATATATCCATGATTGCTTTAAACAAAACAATGTCTATACCATAAATATTGATGAATTAAGTAATGAAATGTGTTTTTCGGTTTTGAATGATGATGCTTGGCTTTGGCATTGGAGATTAGGCCATGCAAGCATGAAACTAATTTCTAAGATTTCATCTAGAGAGTTAGTAAGAGGTATCCAAAACATGAAATTTGTCAAGGACAAGGTATGTGATGCATGTCAACTAGGAAAACAAATAAAAACTAGTTTCAAATCAAAAAAATCAAATTAGCACCACTAGACCATTGCAATTGATCCATTTGGACTTATTTGAACCAATTGACATAACAAGCCTACGAGGTAGCAAATATGCCTTTGTAATTGTGGATGACTATAGTAGATACACTTGGACCTATTTCTTGGCTCACAAAAGTGATTGTTTCAAATGTTTCTCTAAATTTTATAAACTCACTCAAAATGAAAAAGGTTTTATGATTTCATCAATTCGAAGTGATCACGGAGGTGAATTTCAAAATCATGACTTCCAAAATTTTTGTGAAATAAATGGATATAACCATAACTTCTCTACTCCAAGAAATCCATAACAAAATGGAGCAGTGGAAAGGAAAAATAGAAGTTTACAAGAAATGGCTAGAACCATGTTAAATGAATATAATTTACCAAAATATTTTTGGGCCGAAGCCGTGAATACGGCTTGCTATGTTATGAATAGAGTTCTAGTGAGACCATCCCTGTCTAAAACTCCATATGAATTATGGAATGATAAAAAAACCCAATGTTTCTTATTTTAAAGTTTTTGGTTGTAAATGCTTTATTTTAAATGAAAAGGATGCCTTAGGAAAATTGGATGTAAAATCCAATGAAGGCATATTTCTTGGTTATTCTTCCGTTTCTAAGGCTTTTCGTGTTTTCAATAAAAGAACCTTAGTTATAGAAGAATCTATTCATGTGGTTTTTAATGAAATTTTTGAATTTAAGAAGAAAGATTTTGATGATGATTTTGGCTTTGATAATTTGAATTTGAATGAACCATGTCCTCAAAATGACAACTTGGTTGCATCTTCTTCCTAAACTTCCTTACCCAAGGAATGGAAGTATGTAGATGCTCATCCCAAGGAGTTAATTATAGGAGATGCATCGAAAGTGGTTCAAACTCGCTCTTCTTTCAAAGATTTTTGTGCCCATGTCACTTTTCTTTCTCAAGTTGAACCAAAATGCATTGATGATGCCTTGAAAGATGATTCTTGGGTTATCGCAATGCAAGAAGAATTGAATCAATTTGAGAGGAATGAGGTATGAAAGCTTGTTCCTAGACCTAGTGACCACTTAGTTATTGGTACTAAGTGGGTCTTTAGAAACAAGCAAGATAAATGTGGTATCGTGGTTAGAAACAAGGCTAGACTAGTGGCCAAAGGTTTCAACCAAGAAGAATGTATCGATTACGAAGAGACCTTCACTCCGATGGCAAGATTATAAGCCATTAGGATGCTCCTTGCCTATGCTAGTAGTAATGATTTCAAATTATTTCAAATAGATGTCAAAAGTGCATTCTTAAATGGTTTTATTTCCGAAGAAGTGTATGTCGAACAACCACCCGGATTTGAAAATTCTCTTCTTCCTAACCATGTGTTTAAGCTAACTAAGGCTTTATATGGTCTAAAACAAGCCCCTAGGGCTTGGTATGAGAGGCTTAGTTCTTTTTTAATTTCAAATGATTTCACTAAAGGCAAGGTTGATACTACATTGTTTATTAAACATTTTGAAAACAATTTTTTTATTGTTCAAATTTATGTTGATGATATTATTTTTGGTTCTTCTAATAAATCACTATATGAATCATTTGCCAAGAATATGAGTGATGAATTTGAGATGAGCCTAATGGGAGAACTAAATTTCTTTTTAGGATTACAAATTAAGCAACTAAGTGATGGTATATTTCTAAATCAATCAAAGTATATATTAGAATTGTTAAAACGATTTAACATGGATGGATCAAAAAATATTAGCACTCCTATGAGCACCTCCACTAAGTAGATATGGATGAAAATGGAGAAAGTTTTGATCAAAAAACATATAGGGGCATGATAGGTAGCCTGTTTTATCTCACTGCAATCAAACCTGACATCATGTTTAGTGTGGGGCTATGTGCAAGATTCCAAGCTAATCCTAAGCTATCTCACTTCAAAGCCGTTAAGAGAATCCTTAGATATCTTAAAGGGACTCCGAATCTTGGATTATGATATCCAAAATCCGATAACTTTGATTTAAAAGCTTATGCAGATGCGGATTTTGGTGGATGTAAAATAGATAGAAAAAGTATATCCGGAACATGCCAATTTCTAGGACATGCACTTGTTTCTTGGACTTCCAAGAAACAAAAATCGGTTACACTATCTACGGTAGAAGCCGTATACATAGCTACAAGTGTATGTTGTGTATAGGTTATTTGGATGAAAAATACACTAGAAGACTATGAAATTTATTTAAAGAACATTCCTATAAAATGTGATAACATGAGTGTTATCTGTCTAACTAAAAATCTGATTCAACACTCTCGAACTAAGCACATTGACATTAGGCATCATTTTATACGTGATCATGTCAGTAGTAAAGATGTCACCCTACAATTTACTGATACAAATCATCAATTAGCAGACATTTTTACAAAACTCTTAAATGAGGAACAATTTGATTTTATTAGAAGGGAATTAGGCATGTTAAATTGTCCTAATAAATGAGCTTTATTGTATGAGATTTTTCTTTGAAATTTTGGATTTCTTTTTGACATCATCCTATCCAGAAAACAAATTCAGAATAAATTAAAAAAATCTCTGAAAACAAATTCAGAATAAATTAAAAAATTCAAAATAAATTCAAAATAAATTTAAAATCTCTGAAAACAAATTCAGAATAAATTAAAAAAAGGGGAAATTTTTTGTGCTACATACACGTAGCACCGCTGTAATGTAGCGATAGAAGCTGACGGTAGAATCAGCCTGCGGTAGAATCCACCAAATACCCTTATAAAAGGGGTGAGTGAATGGCAGAATCACCCTAACCCGAGAGAACTCTTCCTCACCTCCGTAATCCCCTCAAAACACTTCCAAGCCTTATTCTCTCCCTTTAGAAGCCTAAGAAGGGGATTTTTTTTCCTTGATTCAAGCTCCCTACATCTCAAAGGAACACATCTAAGGTAAAATCTGAAATTTTTCTCCCCTTTTTCTTCTCTAGCTTAGTTCTTTCCTTTAAATTGATTATTGATCTATCCTCACTAGAAATGGCTCCTAAAAGATCATCAAGAGACAAAGGGAAAAGGGTGGAGATAGATTCATTTGACCAATCTCTATTCAAATCAAAAGATGCATCCCTTAGGTTTTCTGAACTTGTTATTAGAACCATTCATAAAGGGAAATATGTTGATTTAAAACAATTAGGGAACCTTGAACCCATTATGTGGTTTGTTGACTTAGAGGTCTTACCCATTTTGTAAATTATTGAACCTATTTATCCACGCTTGATTAAATTATTTTATACTAATTTAAGCATGAATGATGATGGCTTATCTACCTATCTTCTAGGAAATGAGATCTAAATATTTGATAGTATGATATGCTTACTAATTGGAATTGTTGAGAAAGAGTTAGGATGCTATTTTAGAGAGAAATGGGACATGGACACAATCGGAGCCACCCACTCCGAAGCCTTAGAAATCGTCTTTGCAAATCCAAACTTAGGCATAATTCCCCAGAGTTGTAAACATTTGTTGCCTTTTAATTCTAAAATTTTACATCACATTCTTATAGGCATTATCATTCCTAAACAGTTTCATCATGATGAGATCAGTTTAATTGAGTTAGGTACCATATATTGGATCATAACCAGAAAGAATTATTATTTTGGATACCTAATCCAGCAACACATGATAGAAGTTATTTCTAAAGGGTTAATGTTACCATATGGAGGATTGATAACGAGATTGTTGCATGCCCATAATATTAGTATTCCACCTGATGAAGAAGTAGTACAAATGAACAGATTTAACATCATTGTCATGAAACTACTTAGGAGACTTAGGTGTACATTTGAGCATGGATTAGGGGTTAGACAACTTAGAAGAAGTGATATACCTCGCCCACCAGTAGAACATCCTGAAACACCAGTCTTTAGGGGAAGTGAATCTCCTCCTCCTGATCTCTTTGATACAGCTCCATCAGTGCCAGCTTCAACTCCACCTTCTGACGATCCGATCATGAGAGAATTAAATGAAGTTAAATTGTAGCAAATTGAACTTTTGAAAGAAATGCGAAAGATGAATCAAAAGATAGATCACACGTATAGGCACTTTGGCATTCCTCCTGAGGAGTAGTTTGTTGTATTTTCTTTTTGAATGTTGTAAACTTTTATGCAACTTTGACATCTATGCAACCTTGAAATTATCTGTACTACATTTTCTTGGGCATTGTAGAATGATATTCGGATTTTTTTGAATGATTTCTTTTTCCTCATTTGTGATATTTTTCGGATATCTTTTTACATATCTTTGGATGACGCACTCAAAATATTTTCGGTTTTCATTCGTATATGAATCACTCTCTTCCTTTTTGTTGATGATAAAGGGGGAGAAATATGTGACTAGTGAATGCATTAGCCATGCTTTGCAAGTTATATGCATTTGCCATGCTTGAAATGCTTATTTAGGTTCTTAATATCATCTTTTTTATTGTGTATACTTCATTGATATCATTTGATACCTATTTATTTAACATCTTTTGACTTAATGATGAATGTCCATACATTGACATTATCATCATTAAGTAAACCATGAAGTTTTTCTTTCATATGTTGAATGATAAGTTAAATTTATCGTGTTGAATTTAAAGAAATTGAATTCAAGCAGTTTTTACTATCTATGACATATAGATAGGGGGAGTTAAGAGTAACTCCATCATCAATTGATTGTCATCATCAAAAAGGGGGAGATTGTTGAATCTCAAATTTTGATGATGAAGTCAATTAGTGAAATATTTGTTCTAATCTATTTTATCGAGATAAGTGTGCAGGAATAACTACGATGAGATGAAAACATAAAGCGATTTACCAAGGTCAAGTCCGTCGGGTGTTCAAGAGTTTATCGGAAGTCCGAGAAATCGTCGAAAGTGTTGCCGGAACCATCCAAGATCGAATCAGGGACTTGCCGAAGTTTTCGGAAGTTCGTCGCAAAGATCGTCGAAGGTTCGCGGAACTTACCGGGAAGATTCGAAAGCTAGCCGAAGACTCGTTGAGCTCGCCATACAATCTGAGAGTATGCTGGGAGTCCGCTAGAAGAAATCAGAGGGAAGTGTCGAAAGTCCGCCGGAATCTCACCGTAAAGCTCGCTGGAAGTTGACTTGAAGAATATCAAGTTAAATCACTTAGAATTATGTTTTAATTTCGTAGTTTGCACGTGATTAGAGCAAGGATTTAGAAATAATCCTGTCTAAATTTAGTAGGGGCCAACCGGGCTCCTACTGGACCAAATTGGGCCTTAAACAGGGCCCATTCAACCTTTGCTGAATGGGCCAAGCGGTTGAACCGCCCAGCCTGGGGCGGTGACACCGCTTGGCTGGGGCGGTAGCATCGCCCCTATCGCTGCATCAAGGTGGTAGCACCGCCTATCGCTGCACTAGCGGTAGCACCGCTGGTAGGCGGTGGCACCGCCTCGTGTCGATCGCGGACTAACATAAGCGGTGGCACCGTCTCTGACAGGCGGTTCCACCACCTCTGACAAGCGGTTCCACCGCCTCTGACAGGCTGACACCGGGAAACTCAAAAAAAAAAAAATCAAATTTGGAGCCCAAATTTGAATCCATTTTGAGCCTATAAATACCCCCCCCCTTTCTCAGCTGAAAGGGCACCCTTTTTGAGAGTTAGAATCTTGAGTTAAAGTCTTGAATAGTCTTGAAAAGTCTTGTCTCTTACTAAGTGTTCACCTTCTTCTTCTTCTTGTGAAATCTTATAAGAGTGTGAACCTCTTGTAAAGGGTTGTAAGAGGGGTATTTGGTCCTTCCCCTTCAAAGGATTTGCTAATGGAAGTGTGGAGCCTCATCGTGAAGGCTTCAAGAGTGGATGTAGGTCAATTGACCGAACCACTATACATCATTGTGTTCATGAATGTGTGAGTGTTTACACTTCTGAATTATTTCATTACTTAGCTGCAAATCATTTAGTTCCTTTACTCAAGCTATTTCATTCAAGTTCTCTTTCGTCAAATCAAAATCTTCTTACGAACTAGTCTTTGTGCGAAATCGGCTTCAAAGTTACGTTTTTAATCCGTTGCACTAATTCACCCCCCCCCCCTCTTAGTGCCTTTTCGATCCTAACAATGTGTTCACCCTGAATGGAGGAGCAGTATGCTGGAAGAGTTTCAAGCAAGACACTACTGCTGACTCAACCATAGAGGTAGAATACATTACTGCGATAGAGGCAACAAAGGAGGGAGTCTAGATGAAGAAGTTCATCATAGATTTAGGAGTCATATCAAGCAACGAAGAGCTAATTCCCTTATATTGTGATAACTATAGGGTGATTACTCAAATAAGAGAACCCAGATCTTATTAGAAGTGTTCTGAGGAGATTCCAAATTAATAGAGAGATCGTCGCCCAAAGAGATGTAGTAGTGGAAAGAGTTCCATCCGAAGATAACATTGTAGATCCACTAATCAAGCTATTGTCTCAAATTATCTTTGAGCGTCACAAATGTCTGATAAGGATAAGACATGTAGGTGATTAGCTTTAGGTCAAGTGGGAGATTGCTAGTCATATGTGCCCTGTAAGCCAATCACATGAGTAATGGCACTTGTGACTTGATATGCACTTTTTCTCTTTGCTTATTATTAGGCATTTTATTACTTTATCTTACGTGTTGCATATATTGTGATGTCCCTGGATCTGTGCAATGGGAATTGGATCGTGATGAGATCACGATAATGAGACCAATTCACCTTTAAACACAGACCCTGAATTATCTTGGTCATAGGTTACTCGAGAAGGACATCGAGATAACCGGATAGACTAGTGTGCTGTATACTCGTCCATATGATGGAGGTAGCTAGTCTCATAGCTACTCATGTGAGGACACTAAGGGTACAGTACAGGTGCTCATTGGGGAATGAGTTCACTGATTGATCCGCCTACAGAATGTTGGATGGTTATTGATACCTCACGTCAGACAATGATTCCATAGTCCCAGTAGTGTATCTGGTCCTTAGACTTGAGACACCAAGGATGTCCTGTATGAGTACTCCACTCTTTGATACCGGACTTATAGGTTTGAAAAGTTTCAGATTTAGTATGACCGGTTATTGGGAGTGGTAGCCAACCTTACGAGGGCTTTTAAGTGTCAATAGAGGATCATCCGCTCTCAGTATCATGAGAGGAATATCCCATGTGTTCTTGCTCGAACAAATCCTTGGCCAAGGTTATTCGGATTGAGAGAGAAATAGTTCTCCGGGAGAATCCGATAAGAGCAAGACTTGAGGAGAGACCGTAGGGCCTGACAGCACCATGCCCGGTATAGGGTCTCTAGAATATTGGATGGATGAGGGATTATAGATGCATGGTAACTGAGGACAGATAGGTCCAAAGGATTGGATTCCCCTGTATCGTCTGGGGACCGCGGCGTAGTGGCCTGATATGTCCACAATCGATGAGTTGGGTGAATTATTATAGAGATAATAATTCACTAAGTCAGAAGGAGTTCTGATAAGTATGACTCACGGTCAACTCGATATTGGGCCTAGAGGGTCACACACATATGGTAGGTATTGCAACGAGTAGAGATTCGGATATGAGATATCCGCTGAACCCCCTATCTTATTGGATATCCATTAAGCCCCTGAATTATTGGATCCTGAGATGAGATCCAATAATTGCTAATAAGAGATTATTGGGTAGAGACCCATTGATCCAAGAGGCTTGGGTAATTGGATGGAGATCCAATACCCAATAGGGCAAAAGATCCATTAGGGCTTTTAGGGAGCCTCTATAAATATGAGGGAACCAAAGCTTTATAGGCTGAGGGTTTCTTTTGGTAGGCACCTCCTATTCTCCTCTCCCCAGAGTGAGAGGTGCATCGTCGCAATCTCTACCGTATGGATACCACTAGAGAGGAGGACGCTTGACCTCCTTCATCCTCTCCCATAGATCTGCAGGAATCCAAAGATATACGATCTCCCCAGGCATCTTCTTTTACATGTGTAGTGTTGCGGATTTATTTTTGACACACCGATCTTCGCACGACGACAAAAACTTTCTACAGGAAATCTGGGGTTTTGTTTTCTATTCTTCCGCTACGCATGTGATGTCGCTCCCCTAAAGGATTTCCCAACACGTTTAAATGGTTCTTGTTATCTCTTGTAAGCTCCTATTTTTTCTTTTAACTATTATATTTTGTTGTGGATTCCTTGAAGTAGAGAAGTTGTTGTTATACATATTTGACTCACAAATTTAGAAAATCATGATTTTGAAACTCACCACCATGATTATTTCGAATAGACAAAATCATAAAACCTTTTTCGTTTTAAACAAGTTTACAAAATTTTAAAAAATATTTAAAGTAATCACTTTTGTATGCTAAGAAGTAAATCTAAGTATATCTACTATAATCATCAACGATCACAAAGGTGTATTTACTACCTCCTAGACTTGTTGTATCAATTAGTCTAATAAATCCATGTGGATCATTTGTAGTGGTTTAGAGGTGCTTAATTGATTTTTTGACTTGAAACTACTTTTTATTTATTTTCTTAATTGGCATGTATTACAAACTTTGTCCTTGACGAACTTGATATTAGGCATTCCTCTAACAAGTTCTCTAATTGAAACTTTAGGGATTAGTTTCATGCTAGTATAACCTAATTTCTAGTTATAGGTGCCCTACAAGCCAATCACGTGAGTGATAGCACCTATAACACACTGCGTCAATCTCTTTGCTTATGATTATTGTATTTTCTCATATTATCTCGATGTATATTGTGATGTCCTTGGATCTATGCAATTGAAATTGGATCGTGATGAGATCATAATAACGAGATCGATTCACCTTTAAATACAAACTCTAAATAATCCCGATCATAGATACTCGAGAGGGACATCAAAATAACTGGATAGATTGGTGTGCTGCATAACCGTCCATATGATGGAGGTGGTTGGTCTCATAGCTACTTGTGTGGGGACACTAAGGATATAGTATAAGTGCTCATTGGAGAATTATTTCACTGATTGATCCGCTTACAGAATGCTAGATGGTTATTGATATCACATGTCAGATAGTGATTCTGTAGTCCCAATAGTATATCTGGTCCTTAGACTTGAGACACCAAGAATATCCTGTATGAGTACTCCATTCGTTGATATCAGACTTATAGGTTTGAAAGTTCTAGATCTAATACAGCTAGTTATTCGGAGTGGCAGTCAACCTTACGAGGGCATTTGAGTGTCAGTAAAGGATCATCCACTTTTGATATCATGGGAGGAATATCCCATATGTTCTTGCTCAAGCAAATCTCTAGCCAGGGTCATTCAGATTGAAAGAGAAAGAGTTCTCCGAGAGAATCCGTTTAGAGCGAGACTCGATTGGAAATCATGTGGGCCTGACAGCACCATGCCTGATATACGGTCTCTAAGATATTAGATAGATGAGGAACTATAAGTACATAGTAATTAAGGATAGATAGGTCTAAAGGATTGGATTCCCTTGTATCATCTGGGGACTGTGGCGTACTGGCCTAGTACGTTCGTAGTCGATGAGTCGAGTGAATTATTATAGAGATAATAATTCACTGAGTTAGAAAGAGTTCTGATAAGTATGACTCATGACCAGCTCGATATTGGGCCTAGAGGGTTACACACATATGGTAGGTGTTGCGATGAGTAGAGGTTCAGATATGATATATCCGCCAGAGCCCCTATCTTATTGGATATCCAATAAGCCACTATATTATTGGATCCCATGGATAAGATTCAATAAGATCTAGATTATTGGGTAGAGACCCATTGATCTAAGAGGCTTGGATAATTGGATAGAGATCTAATACCTAATAGGGTTGACAAGAGGCCTCTATAAATAGGAGGGAACCAAAGGCCCATAGGCTGGGGGTTTTCTTGGTAGTCATCTTCTATTCTTCTCTCCCCAGAGAGGAGCATCGTTGTAGTCCCTGCCATGTGGATATTGCTAGAGAGGAGGACACTTGACCTCCTTCATCCTCCCCATGGATCTAAAGAACTCAGGAATATACAATCTCCCTATGTACTATCATTTTTTTTATACGTAATTTTCGAATTCGCGGATTTGTTTTTGACGCACTGATCTTCGCACGACGACGGAACCTTTTGTAGAAATCTAGAGTATTTTTTTTATTTTTCCACTGCGCATGAGATGTCGCCCCCTTAGATTTCCCAACAGTGGTATCAGAGCCAAGTTGTTCATGCGAAGATCGGATTTTAACTACATGTGTTATGTTTTGACGTCAAAATCGTTGACGCAAAAGTGGAAAAGGGCAACAATTATTGTTGCCCTTGCAGATGGCAAGCTGCCATCTACATGCAAGCAGCAGCCGGCAGCTTGTGAGTGCAAGGGGCAGGCGTTGCGGGTGGCTTGCCCACAAGGGTGGTCGGCGTCCGCAGTGGCAGCGCCTCTTGTGGGCGACCTGCCCATAGGGGTGGGTGCACCCGTAAGGAGCAGCGCCGCTCGCAAGGGTTAGTGCCGCCCACGGACAAATCGCTTGCGAGTGGTGCACCCACGAGCAAGGTCTGTCGCATCCCCTACCGCGCATGGCTGCCACCGGCAGGGTGGCGACGACCACAACCACAGTGCTATAGAAAGTAGAGGGAGAGGGAGTTAGGGTTTTCGGGTAAAAGATAGTTTTGCCCCTAGAAATTTTAGAAGTTTCACTTTTGTCCCTTTTGGTCAAATGACCAAAATACCCTTCAGTATTTAGAAAATTTCTTGTATATCCCTATTTTCAAAAAAATATTAGTTAATTAAAATATTTAATTAACTATTATTATTTATCTAGTAGTCCTATATAATAACATATATATGTGATATATGATATAGACAGATGATCATGGACCATATGATGTGTGTGTACATGTGATTATTATTATTGGGGCCTGCGAGCCTTTATTTTTCTCATTTGTTGTCGGGCCTATGTGCTTGTAATTATGTTGTAATTACACGAAGAGGCGCAGCGGGAGTGTGGAAGTGATAGTGGGACCCACGAGGCTGAGACGGACGATCCGACACATGAAGATGCATTGAGATGCCGATGGAATCAACGAAGCGAGATGGACGATCACAAGTCATGGAGATGCGCCAAAGCATACATAGATCTTGATGTGAGTGATTGGGTCTACTGGCTCGGGCTTAATCACATTAGGATATGGTCCATGTTCATCTGGTGTGATTGCTCATGTAATGTGTGATTGATTATACACCTACTATATATATATATATATATATATATTTGTATGCGATATAGTTATATATTAAATATGTATGTGTGTGACATATTATATTAGGAGACTAAATCAAAAATCCCCTTTCTCGATAATATTAAGTCAATAAATGTGAGGCAATTAGATTGACCCATGTGGCCTTCCATCGTTATCGGTAGGAACCAATTCCCGGTGTAGATTGAGTTAGTCGAGTCCCTCAAGACTCACCTATATCACGATTCGCTATCTTATCTATGACATAAAGATGTCACTGGTGACCTGAGGACATGGTATGCTTGGTCGAGTCCCTCGAGGGTATATCATCGAATCAAAATCATCTTGTAACAATGGTGATGACTTAACTAAACATCATGATTGGTTGAATCTCTCGAGGCCATAGTTGTTCGAAGGCCGAACAGGACGGGAATCAGGAGTTGTGATTGGCAAGAGTTGCCTACCTTTTGGGCTTAGTGGTATTGGTCGAGTCTCTCGGGGTTACACTAAGATGCTGATTGGATCTCGATCTCCACTAGAAGTCTACCGAAAACTTCTGTTTCATATGCTGAGGGTGTCGCATGACTCGTTAGAAAAATAGTGATAGTATAGAAGTCCATATCTTGATTATTTATATTTTTATAAAATCTACATGTTATTTATTTATACTACATCTTTATTTTTTGAAAATACCGCTATTAGACTCTCTATATGGTATATTGATGCCAACTGCCTCACTGGTCAAAACTATGCGAACTGACTCCGTAACTTGAGAATAGTTCTCACAGCGAAGAAAATCACATATCCTTGGATTCCTATGCCCAAGGAAGGGGCAAGCAAAGATGAGATCACTCGCTACGTGAAGTACGCAGATGACTCCACTCTTGCTTAGTATTGCATGTTGGGCTCCATGACTCCTGAGTTATAGAGACAACATAAAAGGATAAATGCAGATCCATACTCCTGCATCTCTGCAAATTATTTAAGGAATAGGAAAGAACTTAACGATATGAGATATCGAAGAGTCTCTTCCGTGTCAGGATGACTGAGAGGACACTAGTTTAACCATGCTCTTAAGATGATTGAGTGGATAGAGACACTCATAGGTCTAGGAATGGTCATAGAGGATAACCTGTATGTGGATCTTATGCTTCAGTCTCTACTCGATTCCTTTTCATAATTCTCTATACTGGTAAGACCAGAAAGAAAAGGAAGATAAAGAAGTCCCTTGAGAAGGGTAGATCGGGTAAAGCAAAAGTTACTAAGAAGACCAAGAAGAGGACAAAAGCCAGTGCTTCCACTATGGCAAAGATGGGCAATGAAGTAAGAGTTGCTACTATTGCTATTGGCAAGGTCACCCTACATCGACGGAGATACTATTACATTAGATGCATATTATTTTGTTCCCTCTATTATCAAAAAATATTATTTCCATTTTATGTTTGACATTGAATGGTTATAAAGTAGTTTTTGAAAATAATAGTTGTTCAACTATTGAGGATAATAAGATCATCATGAGAGGAACATTGCATAATTGTTTGATTATGCTAGAAACTGCTCCATATATCATGAGTGTAAGTGAGTCTAAGAAGAAACAAGATGAGATGATCAGTGTATACATATGGCATTGTAGGCTAAGTCATATCCATGAGGGAAGGATTCAAAAGTTACTGACATATGAATGCTTAGATCCATTTAACTATGAGTCATATGCGACTTGCAAACCTTGCTTTTGTGGAAAGATGACCAACTCTCCATTTAGTGGAATTGGAGAAAAAGCCACTAAGTTGTTGGTACTCATACATAGTAATGTATGTGGTCCCATGTCAACTCAGGCCATCAATGGTTATTTCTACTTCATTATTTTCACTGACGATTTCTCTAGGTACGAACATGTGTACTTGATGAAGTACAAGTCTGAATCTTTTGAGAAATTCAAGGAGTATAAAAATGAAGTAGAGGTTCAGACTAGAAAGAGTATCAAGACTCTTTGATTAGATCGAGGAGGTAAGTACTTGAGTATAGAGTTTACTCAGTTCCTCAAGGACCAAGAGATTCTATCCCAGTAGACACCTCCTTATACACCCTAGCTCAATGGTGTATTCGAAAGGAGGGATCGCACACTGTTAGATATGGTGCAGTCCATGATAAGTTTCGTCGACCTACTCGTCTTATTCTTGGGATATGCCCTAGAGTCCGCAGGTTACCTTTTGAATAGAGTTCTAACTAAGTCAATAGTGTCTACACCATATGAGATATGGAAAGGAAAGCCCGATCTTAAGGTTGTTAAGATTTGGGGCTACCCTACCCACATTAAGAGACATAAGCTTGACAAGTTGAAATCCAGAATGGAATGGTGCAAATTCGTGGGATACCCTAAGGAAACTTATGGGTATTATTTCTATCACCCCATCTTTGTAGCTAAGAGAGCAATGTTCCTTAAGAACAAACACATTTTTTGTGAAGATAGTGAGAGCATGATAGAGTTTAGCAAGGTTAGAAAACCTAGCTCAAGTACCATTCCACAACTAGAGTTTGTTCAGGTACCTAGCATACAAGTTCTAACTTTACGTAGGTTCGGAAGTATATCCCATCCTCTTGAGAGATATGTGGGACATATTAGAGGAAAGGATGTTGAGGATATTGATCCTCAGACCTACATGAAGGCTATTACGAGTATAGACTCCAAGAACTAGCAAGAAGCCATAAATTCAAAGATGGATTCCATGTACTCGAACAAGGTTTAGAACCTGATTAATGCACCCGATGGTATCGTACCCATTGGCTGCAAGTGGATCTTCTAGAAGAATATCGGAGTAGATGGAAAGGTAGAGACCTATAAAGCAAGGCTAGTGGCTAGGGGTTCTCGTCAAAGCCAAGGTGTTGACTATGACGAAACCTTCTCACCTGTAGCCATACTAAAATCCATCTGAATTATATTGGCTATTGTAGCACACTTTGATTATGAGATGTGGTAGATGGACATGAAAATTATGTTCCTCAACGGCAACCTCGAGGAGAAGGTATATATGATATAACTTGACGGATTCATGTCTAGAGATAACCTAGATAAGGTGTGTAGGTTGCTTAGGTCTATCTATAGACTGAAGTAAGCTTCCCGAAATTGGAACATAAGATTTGATAAGGGATTAGATCTTATGACTTCGTTAAGAATGAAGATAAGCCTTATGTATATAAGAAGGTAAGTATAAGCACTATCACCTTTTTGGTGTTGTATGTGGATGACATCCTAATCATTGAAAATTATGTAGGAATGCTCTCCACGCTAAAAGCTTGGCTATCTAGACACTATTCCATGAAGGACTTAGGGGAAGCATCCTACTTATTGGGGATTCAGATCTATAGAGATGGATCCAAGTAGATGCTTAGCTTGTCCCAATCCAGGTACATAGACACCATTGTCAAAAGGTTTGACATGAAAAATTTCAAGAAACGTCTCATACCGATGAGACATAAGCTATCAATTTCTAGGAGTATGTCCCCAAAGACTCCTGAAGAAAGGACACATATAGATAGGATACCTTATGCTTCAGCGATATGGTCTATCATATATAACTATGCTATGTACCAGGCCTGATATAGCATATGCTCTGAGTGTTATGAGCATGTATCAGGCAGATCTAGGCTTGGAGCATTGGAAAGCAGTAAAGTGTATCCTTAGGTACTGGAGAAGAACTTAGGATCTTTTACTGGTATATGGAGAAAGTAGCCCTAGGGTTGAGGGCTACATGGACTCAAGTTTCTAGTTCAATGTCGATAATGGCAAGTCTAATTCAGTGTTTACTCTGAATAGAGGAGCAGTATGGTGGAAGTATTCCAAGCAAGATACTACTGCTGACTCGACCACAGAGAGGCGGAATACATTACTGTAGTAGAGGCAGTAAAGGAGGGAATCTGGATGAAGTAGTTTATCACAGATTTGAGAGTCGTGTCGAACATCGAGGTGTTGATTCCCTTATATTATGACAACTACAGGGTGATTACTCAAATAAGGGAATCCGGGTCTCATCAAAAGTGTTCTGAGGAGGTTCTAGCATATTAGAGAGATCATGGACAGAAGAGATATAGTAGTAGAAAGAGTTTCATCCGAAGATAACATTACAGATCCACTGACAAAGCCATTGACTCAGATTGTCTTTGAGCATCATAGAGGTCTGATGGGGATCAGGCATATAGGTGATTGGCTTTAGGTAAAGTGGGAGATTGCTAGTTATATGTGCCCTATAAGCCAATCACATAAGTGATGGCACTGGTAACACGCTACGTCAATCTCTTTGCTTATGATTATTGATATTTTCTCACATTATCTTAATGTATATTGTGATGTCCTTGGATCTGTACAATGGGAATTGGATCATGATGAGATCACGATAATGAGACCGATCACCTTTAAACACAAACCCTAAATAATCTCGGTCATAGGTTACTCGAGAGGGACATCGAAATAACCAGATATACTGGTATGCTATATATCCGTCCATATGATGGAGGTGGCTGGTCTCATAGCTACTCGTGTGGGCACACTAAGGATACAGTATAGGTACTCATTGGAGAATGAGTTCACTGATTGATCCACTTACGGAATGCTAGATGGTTATTGATATCTCATGTCAAACAGTGATTCTGTAGTCCTAGTAGTATATCTGGTCCTTAGACTTGAGACACCAAGGATGTCTTGTATGAGTACTCCACTCTTTGATACCAGACTTATAGGTTTAAAAGTTCCAGATCTAGTACAGCTGGTTATTGGAAGTGGCAGCCAACCTTATGAGGGCAATTGATGTTGGGAAATCCACAAGGGGAGCGACATTACATGTGCAGCGGAAGAACAAAAAAACAAAACCCTAGATTTTCCATAGAAAGTTTCCATCGTCGTGCGAAGATCGGTGCGTCAAAAATAAATCTGTAAAACTGTATGTGTAAAAGAAGATACCTAGGGAGATCGTATATCCCTGAATTCCTACATATCTGTGGGAGAGGATGAAGGAGGTCAAGCGTCCTCCTCTCTAGCGGTATCCACACGATATGGATTGCAATGATGTACCTCTCTCTTTAGGGAGAGGAGAACAGGAGGTGGCTACCAAAAGAAAACCCTCAGCCTATAGAGCTTTGGTTCCCACCTATTTATAGATGCCCCCTGAAAAACCCTAATGGATCTTTTACCCTATTGGGTATTGGATCTTCATCCAATTACCCAAGCCTCTTGGATTAGTGGGTTTCTACCCAATAATCTCTTATTAGCAATTATTGGATCTCATCTCAGGATCCAATAATTCAAGAGCTTAATGGATATTCAATAAGATAGGGGGTTCAGTAGATATCTCAGATCCGAACCTCTACTCATCGCAACACCTACCATATGTGTGTGACCCTCTAGGCCCAATATCGAGTTGGCCGTGAGTTATACTTGTCAAAACTCCTTCTGACTTAGTGAATTATTATCTCTATAATAATTCACCCAACTCATCGACTGCGGACGTGCAGGCCACTCTGTATGGCCCCAGACAATCTGAGAGAATCCAATCCTTTGGACCTATTCGTCCTCAGTTATCATGTATCTATAATCTCTCATCCATCTAATATCTCAAAGACCCTATATCGGGCATAGTGCTGTCAGGCCCATACGGTCACTCCTCGAGTCTTGCTCTTGTCAGATTCTCCTGGAGAACTCTTTCTCTCTTAATCCGCATAACCTTGGCCAAGGATTTATTTGAGCAAGAACACATGAGATATTCCTCTCATGATACCGAGACTAGATGATCTTCTATTGACACTCAATAGCCCTCGTAAGGTTGGCTACCACTCCCAATAACCGGTTGTACTAGGTATAGAGCTTTCCAAACCTATAAGTCCGATATCAAAGAGTAGAGTACTCATACAGAACATCCTTGGTGTCTCAAGTCTAAGGACCAGATACACTACTGGGACTACAAAATCGCTATCTGACATTAGGTATCAATAACCATCTAGCATTCCGTAGGCGGATCAATCAGTGAACTCATTCCCCAATGAGCACCTACACTGTACCCTTAGTGTCCCCACATGAGTAGCTATGAGACCAGCTACCTCCATCATATGAACGGGTATACAGCATACCGGTCTATCCGGTTATCTCGATGTCCTTCTTGAGTAACCTATGACCAGGATAATTTAGGGTCTGTGTTTAAAAGTGAATCGGTCTCATTATCGTGATCTCATCATGATCCGATTCCCATTGCACAGATCCAAGGACATCACAATATATGCAACACGCAGGATAAAGTGATAAAACGCCTAATAATAAGCAAAGAGAAAAAATGCATATCAAGTCACAAGTGCCATCACTCATGTGATTGGCTTGCAAGACACATATGACTAGCAATTGAGTATCAATAAAGGATCATCTACTCTCGGTATTATGAAAGGAATATCCTATATATTCTTGCTTAAGCAAATCCCTAGCCAGGGTCATTCGGATTGAGAGAGAAAGAGTTCTTCAGGAGAATCCGTTTAGAGTGAGACTCGATTGGTAATTGTATGGGCTTAATAGCACCATGCCTGATATACGGTCTCTAGGATATTAGATGGATGAGGAACTATAGGTACATGGTAACTGAAGATAGATAGGTCCAAAGGATTGGATTCTCCTATATCGTCTAGGGACTACGACGTAGTGGCATAGTATGTCCGCAATCGATGAGTCAAGTGAATTATTATAGATATAATAATTCACTGAATCAGAAGGAGTTCTGATAAGTATAACTCACAGCTAGCTCGATATTGGGCCTAGAGGGTCACACACATATGGTAGGTGTTATAACGAGTAGAGGTTCGGATATGAGATATCTGCCGGAGCCCCTATCTTATTGGATATCCAATAAGCCCCTGTATTATTGGATTTCATGGATGAGATTCAATAAGAGCTAGATTATTGGGTAGAGGCTTATTGATCTAAAATGCTTGGGTAATTGGATAGAGATCCAATACCCAATAGGGCTAGATCCATTATGGTTGACATGGAGCCTCTATAAATAGGAGAGAATCAAAGGCCCATAGGCTGGGGGTTTTCTTGGTAGCCATCTTCTATTCTCCTCTCCCTAAAGAGGAGCATCGTTGTAGTCCCTTTCGTGTGGATACCACTAGAGAGGAGAAAGCTTGACCACCTTCATTCTTCTCATGGATCTACAGAAACTCAGGGATATATGATCTCCCTAGGTGCTATCATTTCTTTAATATACGGAGTTTTCAAATTCGTGGATTTGTTTTTGATGCACCGATCTTCACATGACGATAAAACTTTTATAGAAATCTAGGGGGTTTTGTTTTCTATTCTTCCGTTATGCATGAGATGTCGCCCCTTGGATTTCCCAACACTAATCTCCTATGCCAAAGTTATGTATCATTGTTTAAAACCAAAAATTTTTTTTTTTACAAAAATCATCAATATCAATGGTATACATATTATTATTTTTTAAAGCAATCATAGATTTATTTTTATATGCTATTTTAATTATATAAGTATTAGATTCAAATTTGATAATATATCCTTTATCACATAATTAACTAATGTTTATTAGATTATGTTTTAGCCCATCTACTAATAGTACATCTTCAATCAAAAGGTTTGACTTGTTACCTATTGTTCATTTGCCAATAATTTTTTCTTTGCTATTGTCTTCGAATGTGACATACTCTTCATATTGGCTAGTGAGTTTAAAGAAATATGTTGGATCTCCAGTCATATGCCTTAAGCATCTACTATCGACGTATCATTTCTTGCTCCTAGCTTTTGATTGAAAACATATCTACAAGAAAGGGAGTTTTTTTTAGATACCCATTTTACTTTGAGTGCTTCATTATCTATCTTAACTAATGGTATTGAGTCATTTATGGTTCCTTCAGGAACCTAAATTAATTTGGACTACACCTTTTAAATGAACATTTATAAGTATAATGTCCAAATTTATAACAAAAGTCACATGTGTTTCAAGGTGAAACATATAAAGTCAGCCCCTTAACGAAGATAGTTGACTTTTATCGAGTGTTACTAACAAAGTCAATTCCTTTTTTTTCTATGAACATGACCCTTATTATTAGTAAGAATCATATTTAAGGACATGTTTTAAATTTTAAATTTTTTTAAAGTTTATTGTAATAACAAATTTTCCTTTTTAAATTACTCTAATTCTTCACATTGAGTACAAGAGTTTAACATATAATTGTCATGCTCATTTTTTAATTTTTCAAATTCACTAAAGAGAGAAGCATGATCCTTTTTTTAACAATTTATACTTTTTACTAACTAATTTATATTTATCAAAAAACTCATGAAAAGTATTTAATAATTCATCGTAAGACAATGAAGATTCGTTTAAGTCACATACCTCATTGTCAAATGTCATTAGTGCGTAATTTGTAATTTCTTATTTATTGGTAGACTCCTCGTCTTCGGATGCGCTTGAGTTGTCCTACGTAGCATTGAGCACTTTTTTTTTCTTTGGAAGCTTCTTCTTTATTTGGGAATATTCATTTTTGAAATATATTGGCTTCTTGTACTCATAGCATATTATTGAGTCCTTTTTTAGTTCACTTTTGCTATTAGTGTCTTATTTAATTTTGTTTATTTTTATGAATTTTTTAAACTTTCTTGTAAGAAGTGCTAAGTCATTATTATCATCATCGTCACTTGAGTTTTCTCCCAAGTGGTCTTCTTTAGTTTTAAGTATCAAATCCTTCCTATTCTTTGGAAGGTTATTCTTAAGTTCATCATGTGCAATACATGTCATTTTGTAGGTCATCAAAGACCCGATAAGTTCTTCGAGCAGAAAGTTATTCAAGTCCTTTGCTTTTTGTATTACCATCACTTTAGGATCTCATCTTTTAGGAAGGGATCTTAGTATTTTATTAATAAGTTCAAATTTAGAAAAACTTTTACTAAGTGCTTTTAGACCATTGAGACATCCGTAAACCGAGTATACATGTCTCTAATGGTCTCGCTTGGTTTCATATGAAATAATTTATAACTCTAAACTAAAAGATTAATTTTTGACTCATTTACCCTACTTATGCCTTTGTGTGTGACTTCAAGTATATGCCAAACCTCATATGCAGTTTTGTATATAGAAATTTGATTAAATTCATTTTTATCAAGAGAGCAAAATAAAGCGTTCATTGCTTTTGCATTTAAAGAAAAAATCTTCTTTTCTAAATCATTCCATTTGTTTATTAGTTTGGAAGATTTTTTAAAACCGATTTCAACGATATACCATAAATCAAAATCCACAGAAAGCAAAAAGATTCTCAATCTAATTTTTCAATATGTGTAGCTCATCCCACTAAACATAGGAGAACGAGTGATAAAAAGTCCCTCTTGATTATCAACCCAACCTGATGAGCTAACTAGCCTATCAATTTTATTTTAGCCTATCAACCCCTGGCCAAAATACTTAAGCTGAAGTTGTTAGTAGTACACTCATCAGGCCCATATAAGTCAATCTTAGTCCCACCCACTTCCGATGTGGGACTATTGGACTAACTATGGGTGTTACAATCTCCCCCACTTAAACGACTTGACGTCCCCGTCAAGGCCCAGATCAGACTCTAGCATGGTGCATGTGAGGCATAGCCTAGTGGTGACTCCACGTTGTGATGAGTTCTCTGACTTCATCCACAGGTAGCCCTTTCCTACTCAAGCCGACCTCACCATGCCCGAATATTAGGTCGGCTCTGATACCAAATGTTACGACCCGGCCTGATGAGTTAACTAGCCTATCAACTTCATTTTGGCCTATCAACCACTAGCCAAAATGCTTAAGCTGAAGTTGTTAGTAGTACACTCATCAGACCTATATAAGTCAATCTTAGTCTCACCCACTTCCGATGTGGGACTATTGAACTAACTATGGATGTTACAATCTCCCCCACTTAAATAACTTGACATCCCTGTCAAGGCCCAAATCAGACCCTAGCATGGTGCATGTGAGGCATAGCCTAGTGGTGGCTCCACGCTGTGATGAGTTCTCTGACTTCATCCATAGATAGCCCTTTCCTACTCAAGCCTATCTCACCATGCCCGAATACTAGGTCGGCTCTGATATCAAATGTCACGACCCAGCCTGATGGGCTAACTAGCCTATCAACTTCATTTTGACCTATCAACCCGTGGCCAAAATGCTTAAGCTGAAGTTGTTAGTAGTACACTCATTAGGCCCATATAAGTCAATCTTAGTCTCACCCACTTCCGATATGTGACTATTGGACTAACCATGGGTGTTACAATCTCTCCCACTTAAACGACTTGACGTCCCCATCAAGGCCCAGATCAGACCCTAGCATGGTGCATGTGAGGCATAGCCTAGTGGTGGCTCCACGCTGTGATGAGTTCTCTGACTTCATCTATAGGTAGCCCTTTCCTACTTAAGCCTACCTCACCATGCCCGAATACTAGGTCGGCTCTGATACCAAATGTCACGACTTGGTCTGATGGGCTAACTAGCCTATCAACTTCGTTTTGACCTATCAACCACTGGCCAAAATGCTTAAGCTGAAGTTATTAGTAGTACACTCATCAGGCGCATATAAGCCAATCTTAGTCTCACTCACTTCCGATGTGGGACTATTAGACTAATGTGACGACCTGATCTGATGGGCTAACTAGCCTATCAACTTCGTTTTGACTTATCAACCACTAGCCAAAATGCTTAAGCTAGAGTTGTTAGTAGTACACTCATCAGGCCCATATAAGCCAATCTTAGTCTTACCCACTTCCGATGTGGGACTATTGGACTAACTAAGGGTGTTACAATCTCCCCCACTTAAATGACTTAACATCCCTGTCAAGGCCCAGATCAAACTCTAGCATGGTGCATGTGAGGCATAACCTAGTGGTGGCTCCACGCTGTGATGAGTTCTCTGACTTCATCCACAGGTAGCCTTTCCTACTCAAGCCTATCTCACCATGCCCGAATACTAGGTCAGCTTTGATACCAAATGTCACGACCCAGCTTGATAGGCTAACTAGCCTATCAACTTCATTTTGGCCTATCAACCCCTCGCCAAAATGCTTAAACTGAAGTTGTTAGTAGTACACTTATCAGGCCCATATAAGTCAATCTTAGTCCCACCCACTTCCGATGTGGGACTATTGGACTAACTATGGGTGTTACAGATAAAATCTATTTCTCTTAGTTATTAAACTAAATAAGAAAGAATATGCCTTTGATATCAACTGTTAGGTCTGAAATTATTACTAAGAAGGGGGGATGAATTAGTGCGTATATAAAATCGTTAGTTTAGAAAACATTATTCGATTCAAAGATTTCATTTCGATAGAAGCCATATTGAAAAAGCTTTTAACTTAAAGTGTGGGTGAGAGCAGTAATTAAAAATATGAAACATAAATTGTAAAGAGCAGAACAAAAAAGAACACATTGGATTTATAGTGGTTCGATAGTCACGACCTACGTTCACTTCCCAATTCCTCTTCCATCGAGGCCATCGGTGTCTACTAATAGGTGAAGACTAACTACCCTCTTATACTCCTTTTCTCCTTTACACAAGTTTAAGAGACAATCTTTATAGTTTTCTAACCCTTCTCTTAAATTGAAATCAAAATTTGAAACTAGATTTACATAGAGTTTTCTCACAAGTTTTTTTCTCAATATCATATGTATTCTGAACTACGATGAGAGGGGTATTTATAGACCCTAAATGGCTTCAAAAATAGAGCCAAAAAGTATCTCATCTTGGGTTCTCGAGGTACTGGGTGGTACTACCGCCATTGCTCTCTAACACTAGGCAGTACCACCGCTCAGTCTAGTGGTACTACCACTTGATAGAATCTTGAATACTGGACTCTAGCGGTACCACCACTTGCCTGGGAGGTACCACCGCTTGGCAGCATTAATTGTCAATGGTACCACCACCCAAACCTCTTGAGAGACTGAACCCTAAGCGGTTCCACCGCCCAATCCTAGTGGTGCTACCGCTTGACATAGCTCCAGGTCACTATTTGGACCATTAGTCTAGCCTAAACTAGTCCTGATTCGAGCCCAATTGCCTCTAACTAAGTTAGTGGGATTACCTTCCAATCCTAACTCAATCTAAGTCCTAACTATGATAATTAAGTTATTAATTAAGTAATCTTAGTTGTCCGATATGTTAGTTGTTCCTCCAACAAAATCCCGGCAAACTTCTAGCAGGCTTCCGACAAACTCTCGATAAGCTTTTGGCAAACTCATGATGAACTCTTGGTGAATTCTTGATGAACTCTTAGTGAACTCCCGACGAACTCTTGGTAAGCTTCTGGCGTATCGTCCTAACCTTCGACGTATCACCTAATCTTTGACTCCGATCCAACATCTGATTTTTCTGCTTTATGCTTTTTTTATTATCGTAGTTAATCCTATATCACTTTTCTCAACTTATGGATTAGATCAATAATTTATCAATTAATTTCATCATCAAAATCCAAAATTCAATACACTCCTTACTTCCCTAATTCCGACACGGGTTGGAAACTTTATCGCCTAATGATAGGTGGAGATGATAGCTCTTAACTTATTGAGGGTCGAGCAGCCTAGGATGGCATTGTATATTGAAGGGACTCCGACCTCCATGAAGGTAACCATCATAGTCTTGGACCTTGGTTCCTCCCCAATGGTGATTGGTAAGGTGGTAGTGCGGAGGGGTGAGACAAAATCTCCGGTAAACCCAATAAGAGCCGACGCCATAGGAACGAGGTCTTTTTCGTTTAAGCCGAGCTTTTGGAAGGCATCAAGGTATAAGACATTAGTTGAGCTCCCTGTGTCCACCATTATCCTTTTGACCCGAGCATTGGCAATCCTAACCAAGACCACCAGGGCATCATCGTGGTCGGGGTACTCAGCTTCCCCCATGGAGAAGATGATCTTGGGCTCATCTTGCTATCTAGGATGCTTTCTACAATTGCTCTGGCATAGGCTTTTCGTCCTGACGCGTTGTTTCCTCCGGAAGCTGAACTGTTGATGATGACATCAATTTGTTTTTCCACTCGGCCATGGGGGTCCGGGGAGGATTCTCACGGCTTCTTGAGAGAGTGTCTGAGGTGGCCCTGCAAATGAGCTCCTCGATCTGGTTCCATAGGTCATGGCACTCCTCGGTGTCATGGCCATAGTCACGGTGGAATCGATAATATTTGCAACGATCTTTGAGCTTGCATGGAGTCCTCATGGATTAGGAGCCTCTTTTCTCAGATATGGAGGAAGATCTCTATTCTGGATGAACTCAAAGGTGGGAGATGGGGCCTCGAGAGGGGTGGCTCGGGTCAGTCGAGCTTTATTCTCGAGGAGCCTAAGGGTTACCCTCGGGATTGCTTCACACAAGGCCTCTTTGTGGACCTTATGCTTTCCTGCCACTAGTACTTCAGTAGTAACATACTAATTTGTGAGCTGGAGCATCTCAGGGATAGTTGCCACCAGTTGCTCGACCAATGACCAAAAGAACCTGGATGGTCATAGGCCCATCAAGAATGCATGCATGATTAGCGAAGTGTGAGCATCGGGGACTCCCCTGATCTTGACGATGAAGCAAGCGATGAAGAGAAAGAGGGGATTGTCAACCTTCTGACTCAGTCCGAGAAGCATGGCTACAGATGGTTTGGGTCATGCATTGGTCAGGAAATTGAACTTGAACTCTCTTGCAAGCTAGTCAAAAGATGAGACTGAGGTCGGCTGAAGTCAACTATACCACATTCGAGCTGCACCTCGGAGAGTGGTAGGGAATGCCTAACATATTAGGGCGTCAAAGGTGCCATATGGGGCCATCTAGGCTTGGAAGGCAATGATGTGCTTTGTCAAGTCAAAATCATCATCGTAAGCCTCGAGCGTGGGGAGGTAGAAGTTTACTGGTATTGGTTTATCCTGGATTTCATGCACAAAAGGGGACCCTCCCGAGGGTAGCTCCTCGAGCTCCTCCTTGGACTTATAAAACTCTCTTTGAATCTCATCCAAGCATTGATTAACTGAGCTTAACTAAGCCTGAAGAAAGTTCACTGAGTCAGATGATAAGGTGTCGGCCTCGGGATAGCTTGGGGTGGTGCATAAGGGATCTAGGGCACTATGCTCCGGCATCAGGCTCGGGTTCCCTGATTGCTCCTCGGGCGACGAATGAACATCCGTGGCCCTGAGTTGTTGGGGGACCAGTAGAGGCTCCTGCGGTGCGGTGAGAGGGGTCGGTTGTGGCGATGGTGCAGGAGACAATGCTGATTGTTAAGCAAGCTATGCAACGAGGGGGATGATAGTCTGCATCATCCCTGCCAGCACCTGGACTTGGTGTGTGAGGCTGAGGAATGCCTTAGTTGAGATAATAGGCTGTCCCAGGTGATTCCTGGGGGCAACAGCCTAGGGTCAGTAAAGAGCCACCAATAGTGGCTCGGGGTCACAATCGAAGTGTTCCCTTCTAGGCTCGGAAGCAGTGGAAGCTACCCTCCAAACCCGAAGGTTGGATGAGTCACAAGGGGCTCTTCTCCGGGGTGCTCACCCAGGTTATTCGGCTGAGGACGTTCTTATGATATCGAGCCCTTCTTCTAGCACTAAAATATTCACGAACCTATATGTCATAGCCGAAGTGTCAGCACGGCTCGATCCGATCTCGGATGTGCATGGTCGCCCCGAGAACACCGAGTTAGTAGAAGCAAACATCGAATCGTGTTGAGGATGAGCCTCGCCTCCCTTGTGTGATCTTCTTTCTTAGCGAGTGGTTTGCTCCTTCAGCTCCGGGCATCTACACATAAGTCAAGGTCGAGGGGGTGGGGGGCGGGGGAGGATTTTCTGACCCGACCCCTCCAAAGCTTAAGTTAATGTTGAGTGAAATAAGAGGGAACTGAGTCTTTTATTTCTCCCCTCTAACGTTAGCCATGGATTGACTTTTATACCTACGATCCAAGATCGATCGTACATAGTTCGTTAATAGTTACCGACTCCTTGGACGGTCGGCTTGTGTGAGAGTCGATCGAGTTATACAGATCAGTACCGTGCGGCACCGTTCCAAATTTTCTAGAGCAACTCTATGGTATGCGACATCGACTCGTACAATGCTGAACATTATAAGGGTGAGCGATCATTCTATCGCACTAGCTTGGAGCTCTTTTGTTGGCGTTAACATGATCACTATCTTCTGTCGTGTAATAGTGCTGGAATGTGCCATATCAAGCCATAATCTGATTAAGAGTATTTGACCATGATTCACATGAAGTATTTAAATATTCGTCATTTGTACGACTGTTTACATAAAAATAATCATTATTATTCCGTCCAAACCCAAATGAAAGAGATGTCTCTTATTTGATCGATTATTTTCTTTTGGAAAAAACACACTCCAAGGAAAAAACATTTCAGAAACAACTCTTATAGAGCTGCTCTTCCATCTCTCTCGATCATATATATATATATATATATATATATATATATATATATATATATATATATATATATATATATATATATATATATATATATTCCTCGGGCATTTCTAACCGCCCAAATCGGCGAAACGTGAGCGAAAAATAATAGGAGTAAAAGAATGCGGAGTTGGGGCGTCGCAGCGGACAGTGCGGTGCTTCTCCAGCCGGCCGCCGCCGGATTCAGGGCCCCATCGGCGGACTTCAGGCACCTCGCCTCTTCTTTCTGCCACCCCGACTCGAGGCCCTCCTTCTCCGCCAAGGTAAACCGCACCCACCTCCTTGCCGTTCCTTTCTTTCTTTGACCTTCTCGACTTCCCCCCTGGTTCTTCGAGAACTAGTAGGAGTATCTCGATTATTGTTGGAAGCAACTCGGAGCTGAATCTTGGCTTCTTCCGGGGTTGATTTTGGCTCTAAGTGTTCACCGGCTATGTTTTTCAGTTGATTTGGTTGCCCATTCCGTGTAAGAACATTCTGATGATCGATGAACCCTCTAAAAATCAGCAATCTTATATATATTGTTTTTTTTTCCTGGTAAATTTCTTGAAAATTATTTACCCTTGATGTAAGTAAGCGCAAGGTGTAATCGTTCGAGTGATTTAGATGGCATTTCACATTTCTTTAAGTATTTGTTGCGAGAAAGAATTGGTGTCGACGGACGACTCTGATTCCGACCAAGAATTTTAAACATGCTGATTGCTACTTGGCTTCGTTTAATCTGATATGTGGTATAACACAGGTCTCTCTGTTTTCTGTACTATCTATGGACGACAGCGATGCAAACCTTACTTTAAGCGCAGGTTCTTAGGTCTGGTAATGTTTAAATATGATTTAAACTCCACAAGGGTTGGACTTAAATTTGTTGTCAAGAAGTTCTGCTCGAAGTGGGGCCTCTGCAAATAGAGCTTGAAGGCTGGTTAGATCTATGGAACATTTCGATGATGACCAATCAAAATTTCAGGAACTCACGAGCATTATTGAACTTTTTTGCTTTTGAAATTCAATATGTTTGGTTGCCTGATCCTTGATAAGTTGTCTAAATGATTCAACAACATATAAGAATGAGGCTTGCAAAAATTGTGACAGAAGAAAGATTGAGCATGATGAAGGAGGTCATCCCTATGTTCCATAACTGCTTTGTTGCATCCCAAAATTGTTAGGACTGGAAGGTCACTGGTGCATTGTAACGTGACCATCGTGATATCATCTACTGGAATGCCTCCTTTATAATTCCTTCTAACCTATCGTCCTTTTTATATGAAAGGAAGTCAGTGCTTGACAAGGCCCTTATAATATATGATATGATCATATGACACAGAATTTCCAAACAATGTTGGAATTATCTAATATACCTATAAGGGTTGCCGATCCGTGAGCTGAAATTCTTATCAGAAGATGCTAGTCCTCCATAATTCCATAACATGCTCAGAATGGTGTGCTTTGCACTATCTTTTTGCTTAATTATTGTATTAACTTTCAATCCATATGTGTTTCTTATGTGTTTTATATTTCTTAGGTTTCTCTGCTATTTGAATTGAAATTTAGATTTAGCATTTTATACTTAACCTCAAATATATTACATTCCTCTATGGAAGCCTCACAAATTTTTATTGTCCTTTTTTCTCCCAGTTTGTTCCATATTCATATTCTTGAAAAATCCCAATGGTAAAAGCATAGCAATCTGAAGAGTCTGATCACTGCAGCTTTAATGAACGGAAAGAAGAGCGTATATAGCAACTGTGTCGCTAGTTGCAATTTATAAGCCTAGGATAATATTCCTGGTACTTTCTCTAGTACAGAAAGGTCTAGATGACACTGTATTGCTAGTGATGCTATTCTAGACAAGTTTATTTGGCTCTGTTTAAACGAGTGAGGAACAACATCAACAACTCTTAGAGTTCAATGAAGCCTACCATTACTTTGAAGATTTTCATATTTCCAGTAATTGTTTGAAAAAGAACATGTACATATTAAGAAATCTAGTCATTTGACTTTGAATTTTGTATGTATTCAAAGTGGAAAGGGTAAATTGGCCCAAGTGTATCAGGGATCAGCAATAGAGGCCCATATGATGGTAGTATCATTTTCCAATGTGCCAAAGAGAATAGCTTTAAATTTCTATTGCAAAGTCAAATTTTAATACTTGATGCTTTTCCTTGGTGCATCATAGATTGTATAGTAAAAGTGAGTCTGTGAACAACAAATTGTTTGACCTTTAATTTCACTGTGACTTAAAAATGATATGGTATCTTTATAAGTTAGGCTACATCATATTATGAACATAGACAGGAAAAAAACTGTGGGAATTTTTGTTGTGATGCTTTTTAGTAGCAGAAGCACAGGGAATCTGTTTTTAGGTTCTCCGATACTGATGATGGATGGAACATTTTGCATGGAGGGCCCATCCTGCAGGGATTTAACATTAGTTGGCTTTGTAACATCTTCCTTTTTGTAACCATCATCCTTTTTGTAACCATCATCCTTTACATGACTCTCTGATTTTATAAATGAACGGTCTGGGCTTCATAAATTTATTCCAGTTATTCTATCTATATTTTTTTTTCAGAGACCTTTAGTGTTGATTATTTGAGTGAAAGCATTGATGTTCTTATTACTGTACTGTGTTGTTACGTTTTCCAGAGTTCTATTGGTTGGCCCAAGATTGGTATTCGATTAGAAAATCATCGAACAAGAATCTTACAAGTGAGAGCACTGGGAAATTCTAGTGATCGCCAAACACCGATTGCCCCACTTCAATTTGAATCTCCAACTGGTCAGCTTCTGTCACAAATAATGCAAACCCACCCCCATCTGCTCCCAGCTGCGATAGATCAGCAGCTTGAGAGGCTTCAATCTGACATTGATGCTGAGAATGCAAAAACTCCAGTAGCTTCTCAAGACCTTCCCCTTTACAGGTTTACAAAGGAGTCATATATTTATCTGCTCAAGTTTCAAATTTCTAGGATTAACTTCTGTTACTTGTTCTTCATATTTAGACCTCTACAAGAAGTATTTGTAGATAAGTAGTCATGAGGTATTCTCGTTTTTGTGCATCAAAAAGATCAGTCGATGTGTGCTTCAGCAGCTATGATGTTATTTCGGTTTGCTATTCCCTATTAGAGTCCATTTCATGTGTAATTTGTGTTCTGTTGTGTCCTATGATGTTATATCTCACAAAATATTTTTTATGAGAAAAAATGGAAACAAAATATTATCAATCCTTAGAATTTCTGGTTCATTATAATGCAATCCATACATTAACTACCAAACACTTATAATTTGTAATAAAGTTTTTCAATTCAAAACTTAGAAGCTATTTTTGAAATAAGATATCAGATGCTTTGTCCATCGTAGTTGGATGTCCATTATTTTGGCAATAGAATATAGAATACTTCCTGCATGTGCAGTCCCTGTTCATCTGGATTAATATGCAAGTTACCTGAAAAGATAAATAAATAAGAATTGGAAAACTGAAAATGTAGTCAGGTGAGGGTTTTGGATTCCTGACATCTCTGAATGCATTTGTAAAAACAAAGAAATCCTTATGAAACTGCAGAAACAGAAAAAGCTGGATAGAAATGAATACACAAGATGTGTCTATATCCTGATCTCTGAATGCTTTATCTGGATCTAGATATCTGAATATCCTGGTATTCTTTTAATTATAATTTACTTATAATAAGTGTCTATAATTATCTACTTCTATCTCTTTTTTAAATTTTAAGTGTGCATTAAGCTCTCTTTTGTGTCAATCTATTTTTCCTGCCTTAACTACGCAGGATGTCTCTTTTTAAAATTTTTCCTAAACTATAAATTATATATTCTTAAGAGATCATTTTGTCTAATATTATCTATGCAATGTATACATTCATAAAAATCTCACTGCAATATCTACTTTTTGACTTATATTTTTATGAGGAATTGTTTCATATCTCCTTGGATGTTTATTTTCTAATGATCTCTTTGGAACAATTTGTTTAGGATGAATAATATGATTATCCATGAATATATGTAGATTTGTACATCCATAAAGATTCATCGCCAATTGTGGTTGTCAAAGCAATTCTTTTCATAAATTTAGCCTCATACCTAGTTAATCACTAATTTGAGTGTACGTTGGAAGACAAATGGACTCAAACAGGTTTGTGCCAATATCCTGTTTACATTCAACCTTACAATTATCTTTAGCTGATGCTTCCAGTTTTCCCTTGATGTTATACGATAAGCACATAAAGCTTCGGAAAACCCTCCAGAAGAACCCTTACAAACCAACCACATGCATATAATCTACAAATATGATAGGTACTTAGGTAGTGGTAAACATGTTTATTATTAATCCCGTGTGTTTTGCAGTCTTATAAGTCTTTCAAATTTCTTTTGTTAATTCAATGAAAAAACATTTGATGGCATATTGTTTGAAAATGGAATGTAGAACAGTGCTACTGATTAGCTACATAAGCAGCAAAACCTTGATTACTTGTAAGTGACAAGATCATTCTAGATTTCCTTTTCTGAATGCAACTATACAGCAAGTTTAAACAGGGTTTCCTTAAATCTTCAGTCAGTTGTCATGCTCCTCTGTGTTTAAGTTTCAGAGGTATCATTATTTAGTATTTCTAAAAATTCCATGTTGAAAGTCGATACTGCTCCTCTCAGTTTCTACACGAGTTTGACCTTCTGCTTATCTATTCATTGGCATCTTTTTTTACATCCATGGTTTTCAAGTGATATATCTCAATGCAAATCTCAGAAGAAACTATGAACTTTGTCATGCTACTTGTTAGTGGCCTATCATCAAGATGAAAACCATGAACAATGAAGACAAGAAGGGGGATGCAAAGAAAAATGACAAGAAGGACAAAACCAAACAGATTGAAGTATGCAGGGTTAGCTACATGACTGGGAGATTTCGATTGGGCTTTATGGATAAACGATTGACTTTCTAGCAAGAGTTTTTGTTAATCTGTTATAAGAAACATTATTTTTGCTGATTCTTTTTTTGTTGCATGTATTTTGTTTCGGTATAACTGAAAACTGAGCTAGCTCATGATAACATCCAGGAGAATTGCAGAAGTCAAAGAAAAAGAGAGGCAGAAGGCTTTAGAGGAGATTATCTACTGCTTGATTGTACAAAAATTCATGGAGAAGGAAATTGATATGATCCCTACAGTAACTACATCCCCGGATCCTACTTATCAGGTGGACTCGTTGCCCAATCAAGAACATAAATTGGAAAGCATACACTCTCCTGATGCTCTGGAGATGATACAGAGCCATTTAACCCTAATTCTCGGAGAAAGAGTAGGTGGTCCACTGAATACTGTCGTCCAAATTAGCAAACTTAAACTCGGGAAGCTTTATGCAGCCTCTATCATGTACGGATATTTTCTCAAAAGAGTAGATGAAAGATACCAACTTGAAAGGACTATGAAGACCCTTCCGACAAAGCCCAGGGGTCGGAGAATATTTGATGAATTGAAGCCTAACCCACTATGGGACTTGGAGTCTATGGTGCAGATTTCATCAGATGATGATGACTTTGATGGTGATGAGACGAAGTCTTATAGATTGAGGTCCTACGTCATGTACCTGGATGCGGAGACATTGCAGAGATATGCAACCATAAGGTCTAAAGAATCTATTTCATTGATTGAGAAGCAGACACAGGCCCTATTTGGGAGGCCAGACATAAGGATAGCAGATGATGGGTCTCTGGAAACTCCAAATGATGAAGTTGTGGGAATAACTTTCTCTGGCCTGACAATGTTAGTCTTGGAGGCAGTTGCATTTGGGACCTTTCTGTGGGAAGCTGAGGGCTATGTGGAATCAAAGTTCCACTTTATGTCAAGTTGAATGTACTTTGAACCGGTCATCATTTTGAGCAATCGCCCGAATGTTGTGGGTCATGACAACCTGTTATATTTGGGTGCAATTGTGAGAGAGCTTTCGTCAATAGAGCTAATCTTACTGGAAAAGGTGAAAATGATGACTCTGGCATTCCACTCTTCATCATGCTTTTGTATAAGTTCTGATCATAGTGGACTCGAGCGGAATAGGAAGAAGCAGACGACGATGGTAGGTCTTATGTTGACATGATGATGATATAGACGAAGGAAGAGTATTAGTGATGTAATGATGATATCAAAGCATTTCTGGTCATCTGGCTTTATTTAGAAGCTAAAACTGTGCTTACAATTGCTTTGTTGTTGTTAATCGATGATACATATATCTTTTCTGCTGTAAAGTGCCAAGATAATACGAGTGTGTCCGGTGAGATGCTTTCGTTGCCGATCTCTGGCACCGTGGAGGAATGTGTGGAGAATCATACTTGGTTCAGTTTTCATTTACATGGTTTTCCAGTGTGCATGTGCTTAATTTGAACCATTGTGTGTGGAGGCCGGACATAATACGTATCTATCATCCTTTGATTGTCTTTTATTATGATTTAATTAAGAATGAATGACATTTGTTCAAGGTGGACCCCATGTACGTTTGTGCGTGGCCCAGACCACCCTGACAATGGACTTATCCAAGGTGATGGAATGCTTACCCAGCCAACCAACTTTGGGCGGCAGCGAACCCCAATCAGCTAAGACAAATGTGTGTAATATGCTGTACCTTAAAAAAAGGGAAGCATGATTGTGGGTTAGGTCACTCCGCCAACCACCCTATACCAAACTCACAGTGGTCTTAGAGTGCGTTTGGAATTGATTTGTGATTATTATTATTATTTTTTCAAATCGTGTCTTTATATTGAAATTTTTTTATTTATTAGCATTTCGACATTTAGATAATGCTAATATATATATATAATTTTAATTTCAAAAATATCTTATGATTTTATCTAAAATCAGAAGGTATTCATTCAAATCTCTTATTTGACTGTACATAAAAAAATGTAAATATGTTTTCGAAGACGATCTAACGAGACAGCATTCGAGAGATTCCCGTGAGCCCACAGGCAAACAAACAAACGCGATGTAGCATTTACGCTCCCTTCCCGTCGGCATTTTTGCTTAGAAAACTGCAGGCTGGGGTTGGAGTCGTCTCCTCCGGCCAGCCGTTGCATGTGGAGGGGGACAGCGGCTGCATGTGGTGGGGGTGAGCTATACCAAACTCTGAGGACTTTTCCACCATCAGCCACTCTGGCTGATGCGGAATGTCCAGGTGGGCAGAAGGCAGTCGCTGCTGCGATATGTTTGGAAAACACAAGCGATGGAAACCAATAACAAATATAAGATCAACGACACTAAAGAAAATATATTTAGGCTTCAAACATATATAGATATTTTTTTAAAAACGATATTTGCATATCTTCTCAACAAGATTCCTATGGGTTTAATATAAATAGTTTTAGTGGACATAACAAGATCTATATTGAGCAAACAATAAAGAATCTTCAAAAATAAATTAGAGAAGATCTAATTCAATCACTTCGAGAATTATCAAGAAAGAAAACCAAAATAAAAAATATCAAAATAGTTGTTCTTCATAATTTACTCTTACATACCTATTTATAAATATTTTTACAAAAGACAACAAAAAGGAACTACCAAAATAACTCCAAAGAAAACCATCTTTTCAAATAACTCCTTCAAAAAAAAACCTTTTTTTAATTTGAATAATTTATAACAATCCCCCACTTATTCAAATTTTTTTTAAAAAAATTTCTAAGTGATTAAATAGTATTTATGAATAAAGTAATATATCTTTCGATTTAAATATTACCTTAGTGTAAGCATCACAAAAGTGAAGTCGAAATCCCAGATAACATAAAAACTTTAAATTTATTATTCCTAATGACAATATCGGTGATACCACATACATAAATACTATATTCTCATATTCCTCATAAATTCTCGCTCAGCTCTAATATGGTCTTGGGCTCATCCAAAGTTCATGAACCTTTATGAGAAAAACTCAAATTCTCAATCGAAGTGACACCACTTCTAAGTTCATACAGGTGAAGTTTATATAGTATCTTTATCACTCTTTAAGATATTTGTCATAACTTGACTATACTTCATTAAGAGTATAATTAACTCAATTCTCGTTCGGTGACAACCAGCACTTTAACATCTTTGGATGGGACTAATAAAATATTATAAAATACTGAACCACTCCACATGTCAATAACTTGTTCTTACCCTTTGATATCTTCATTACTCATTTCATAATATTGAGTAGGGTTGCTGTCATCAGTGCATCTTTTATTCAAGGAGCTTCAGCTCTATCCATTTTGATGTTGATCTTACAACTTCTTTTGTAAGAGGTTTAGTGAACGGATCAGCTAAATTCTCACTTGTTTTCACATGTGTGAGTGGAATAATCCCAATCTTGATTAATTTCCTCACATAATCATATCTAAGATTTATGTGTCTTGACTTTCTATTGTCTTGACTTTTTATTATATATTTCACTATATGCACGAGCTAAAGTGGCTTGACTATCACAAAATATAGAAATTGAATTCATACTCTTAGAAGTAAATAGAATTTTTAATAGAAAGTCCTTCAACCATTCAGCCTCCTTTCCTGCTTCTGCTAGAGCAATAAATTCTGATTTCATAGTTGAATGAGTTATACACGTTTGTTTCTTGCTCTTCTAAGAAACAACGCCACCTCCCTAGGTAAACACCCAACCAGTAATGGATTTATTATCTCCTAAACTCATTATCCAACTTGCATCAGTGTATCCTTCTAAAATAGTAGAAAATTTTGAGTATTATAGGCTATAATCTTTGGTCCATTTAAGGTACCCAATAACTCTTTCAATAGCCTTCCAATGCTCTATATCTAGATTGCTAGTAAATCTACTCAATTTACTAATTGCAAATGTTATATCAGGTCTTGTGCATAGTGTTGCATACATAAGACTTCCTATATCACTTGAATATTCTAATTGAGCAACTGTTCTTCCAATAATCTTGACTAATTTGATATTTGGGTCAAACGGGGTATTTGCTTCTTTAATTCTTAAGTGACTGAATTTCTCCAGAACTTTCTCTATATAATGAGTTTGAGTCAAAGCATATCCCTCACTATTTCCTTTTATCTTGATACATAGTATGGTATCAACTTGCCCAAGATCTTTCATCTTAAATGTTGAAGATAGAAACCTCTTTGTTTCTACAACATGTTTCATGTTGTTGCTCACTATTAGCATATCATCAACATAAAGGTAAAATATCACCATATAGTCATCACAAGTTTTGAGATAAACACATTTATCTACAACATTGTGAAGAAATCCATTAAAAACAATTATTGCATCAAATTTCTCATGCCACTGTTTTGGAGCCTATTTTAAATCATATAATAATTTAATAAGTTTACACACTTTATGTTCATTCTTGGTATAACAAAACCTTCGGGTTGTTCCATATATACCTCCTCTTCGAGGTCTCCATTTAGAAATATTATTTTAACATCCATTTAATGAACATAAAGATAAAAAAAATTGATGCTAAAGCAAAAATAATTCTAATAGATGTGATCTTAGCCATAGGAGCATATGTGTCAAAATAATATATTCCTTTTGTTAGGGATCGAGCGGCACTAAGAGGGGGGGTGAATTACTGTAGCGGTAAGGAACGACAAATTTTCAGCGATTAAAACAAGTTTGAAAACTTCGTACGAATGAATGCAGCGTTTCGTTTGAACCCGGAAAGATTGCGTTTAAACTTTAAAGCATATGTAAGAAGATGAAGAGGAAGTTGAGTAAATAAGGTAGCAAATAAAGAGGGTATACAGCAAAGTAAATAGCAAGAACGTAAATGCAAACCAGATTTATAGTGGTTCAATCATCCGACTTACATCCACTTCCAAAGCCTTCTCCGATGAGGCTCCCAACTTCCACTAGCAAATCCTTTTATAGGGAAAGGACCAAATACCCCTCTTACAACCCTTTTACAAGAGGTTCACACTCTTACAAGTTTTCACAAAGAGAAGGAAATGAGGTGAACACTTAAGCAAATGAAGAACAAGACTTTCACAAGACTTATTTGCTCAAAATCTAACTCTCAAGGGTCCTCTTTCAGCTGAGAAAGGGGGGGTATTTATAGATCCAAAATGGATTCAAATTTGGGCTCCAAATTTGAAATCAAATTGGAGTTCGGTCTTCAGAGGCGGTGCTCGCCTGTTAGTCTGGTGGACACAACGGTATTTTCCGCCCCGACCAGCGTCTTTACCGCCCAGCCAGGTGGCTGCTGCTGCCTGGCCTGCTGGCTGCTGGGCGGTGCCACCGCCCAGCATATATCAACTTCTGGTTTGGTCTGAAAACTCGGCCCAAACCGATCCCAAACAAGGCCCAATGGGCCCATACTTAGGTTAAAGGATTAACACATAATCCTAACCCAAATGTGTTAACTACAAATTAAAGATATTCTAAGCTATTCAAGTCCATGAAGTCAAGTCTTCTTCAGGCGAGCTTAGATGAACTTAGTGGTCTTAGCGTTCCCTCGGAAACCATCCTACGGACTCCCGGCAAGCTCTCGGACTCCATGATGATTTTGGTGAGTTCCCCCGAGCTTCTTTGGCAAGCTCCGATCTTTCTTGGCAAGCTTCGTGAACTTCCGACGAACCTTCCGGCAAACTTCTGAAAACCCTTCGGCAAGCTCCCTACTCGTTCTCAGCCGGTTCCAGCAGTACTCCCAATGAATCTTCGGACTTCCGTCGAACTCTCGAACTCCCAACGATCCATCCCACTTGACTTCTGGCACTCTGTTTCGCTTTACATCTTCATCCTTATCGTAGTTACTCCTGCACACAAACAACAAACACTCTACTTCCATCTAAACAGTTATTACAACGCGAATTGACAATCAGTTGCCTAGCACGTCATTGGTCAGTGCTTCATCCGATCCTTCGGCACATCGTCCTCTCTTACGATCCATTGCCCAATCGGTGATTGACCTCCGTAACCCCGATATCCTTGGCGCAACATGCTCTTCTTGGCCCGATGCCCGACGTACGAAGCCTCCTGCCGATAGTCGACCGAACCTCCGGCTCGACATCCAATATCCTAACGTGATCACTTCCGACGCAACGTCAATTCCTCCAACATCAATTGTCTAATCCTGATCGATAGTAGACCTGCGTAACTCAACACGCAGTTAAACAACAAAACACATTCAATTAGTTTCATCATCAAAATCCGAGATTCAACAATCTCCCCCTTTTTGATGATGATAACTAATTGATGACTGATGGAGTTAACCATAACTTCCCGAAGTTTAATACAAACTCCCCCTATCAATATGTCATTAATAGAACCCTTGGATTATCCCAAATCCAAGTAACATATATCATTCATGTAGTGAGAAATATAAATCCATCATGTAAATCTATAAAATATTCAAGCATCATTACATTGCATGAAGTCATCAATCTACTTCTCCCCCTATGTCATCAATAAAAAGGAGAAGTAGCATCATAGCTAGTTTAAAAAATATACAGATTTTTACAACACACTAGCTATTTATCACATCATACAACATTTTTGCAATACAACGCCAAATAATACCATTCAATCATAGCAAGTTTCAAGGATGGGCAATGATGGTAATTTTCACTTGCTTCTTGAGATGTGCAAGTTTGCACCTTGTTTTTCACAATAACAATATTTGCATCTTTTGATATAACAATTCTTAGCTTCTTATGAAGTTGCAAAATAGGAATCAAGATGGTAAATTTTCGCAATGTTCGAGCTAAAAACTTTCTCTCCCTTTGTTATCATCAAAAAGAAAGAGAGGATCAAATACTTCAAATAATCTTGCATGAGATTCAACAATAATTTGTAACAAAAATACAAGCAATTTTGAAGAAGTGAAATTGAGCAAGATTTTTGCCTCTCTTGAGATAGTAACTTTTTGCTTCTCAATACTCAAGCTAGCAAAATTTTCTATTTTGATGCACAAGCTAGCAATATTCTTCCTCTTGAATGAGCTAGCAAATTAATCATGCAAGCTAGCAATAAATCTTCTCTCCCTTTGATTTTGTCAAAAAGAAGGGAAGAATACAATTCTTTTCCCTTTACATGAATGCTTCTATCATGACAAAATAACAAATTTCCATCATGAATTTTTAACATATCAAGTCATGAATTCAAGGAAGTCATAAACAAATCATGGTATGAGGGAAATTTATAACAAGCAAGCAAGCAATAATGATAAGCTAGCATACTTTGAAATACACAAACTAGCTTCCTTTCAATTTTTCTCTTTTGCAACTAAGTTTCTCTTTTGTAAGCCATCAACTTTTTGTTTGAAATGAGCTAGTAATTTTTATAAAATTTATAACATTTTAAAACTGTAAGCTCATGAGTTAAAAAATAATGCAACTTTGTAATTTCTTTCTTCTCATTTTGAGAAGTACAAGTTTTGCCTTTTGCAAGTTCTAGCTAGCTATGTTTGCCACTTTCACTTGTGATATATAAGCTAGCAAGCTAACTCTCCCTTTGTCACTATCGAAAAGAAGGGATGAATAATTTTCAATGAAATAATTTTGCATCAATCAATATTTTAATTTTGTTTTTTATGATGCATACAAAACATAGATGCAAAGAATTCATGAAAGATATCAATATAAAATATCAATAAGGATCAACACCAAAAGACATCATTCATGATTCATCATAAAGTAAATTTCATTTATGTCAAATATTCAATTTATCACACAAGACAAAGAAATCTTATCATTTCTATATCATGAAATATATGACATCAAGGCTCATGATTCATTTGAAAAGATATAGCATAAAGAGTAACTTGATTCATGCATAAGAATTCCAAGTATCAAATATCAAAATATCAAGACTTGGATTGTGATAAAGCTCATTCAAGTTTAAATCATCAAAATCATTAACATAGTTTGTGAGAGTTTGTGAGATTCACAAATGACATAAACTTGAATTGTTTTCCTCTTTGGTAAATGATAAAAAAAAAGAAGCAATCATATAGGAGAATATTTTGATTCCCAAAAATATCTCAAGTCAAGAATTCAAGGTCATGATTTCAAGAGATCAAGAGAGGAGTCATAAAATTATTCAAACTCATTTTGTCAATTCGAAACTCCTAATCAAATTATCATTTTTAACATTCATAACATGAATAAAGTCATTACCGTATCATCAAAATCTCATTCATAAGTCAAGTGATTTCCAAAATATCATAAATGAATTTATCACTTGTCTTTTATTTGAAAAATCGAAAGATTTAAAGAAACATGCATTTCCATTGTATGATTTATTTCATATGAGCATGCTTTTGTTTTTTGATGTCAAATAAAATAGAAATATCAACATTCAACATTGAAAGACAAACTTCATCATAAAATTCATCAAGATAAAAATATAACACATTATGAGACTCAATTTATCATGATAATATGTTTCATTTTGTTTCAAATAAGTGTGCTCATGTTTCAAATGATGATTATCAAATTTAAGACCAAAACATGAGTTTGTCATCAAGATATGATATCACAAAGTCATTAAGCATGATAACAAACTTTTAATATTTTCATTTCAATGATGATTTCATAATGTATGTTCAAATATTTATACGTAAGCCATCATTGTATAAATTCAAAATATAAGTTTTTCATTAAACCCATTAAGATCAAATGCATCAAAATCTTTCATTCGAAAATTTTAATAAGAGCAACATAAATTGATTACATGTGAGCATGTATCAACTTTTTAAAGCAAGACGTAAGTTTCATCATAAAGACCGTTAAGACCAAACACATCAAAAATAAAACATTATGATAGTGCATTTTCTTATTTTTAAGAGTTTCAATTTACGTGATTTGATCTTTCATAAGAATGATCAATGTCATGCATCATATTTAAACATGAGAGCATCATCATATTTAGAAATGAATTCATCATTAAAATCATTTCACTTCTTTCTTTCATTTGTTATAACAAGATGATCAATGCTCAAACTTTGGCTAAAATCATACATCATTTTAAAAATCTGAAAAATAACTTTTGTCATGAAACCCATTAAGTCCAAATATAACACAAGGCAACATCAAAGTCACATTTCTTTCATTTTGAAAATTTGTAGGTTGGATCTTTATAATTGATTTCATGAAGACATGTATCAATAAAAATTTCATCATTAAAAAGGGTTAAAACCCACTAAGCCAAGATGGAAGTTTTCAAATTATAATCAAGATACATACATCTATCATCAAAAGATTTTCAAGAAATTCATACATAGATATGTATCATGTTTAAGATTGAAAACCGATATGGAAAGTATACATGAAATTTCATCATCTCAAAATGTCATCTTAATTTGTCATGAAAACAATTAGACCAAGAATACGTTAATCCACAACATATAGTCAAATCAACATTACTTAAAAACTAATGCATGTTACAAAAAATCAAGCATCATGTTTAGAAATGAAATATCAAGATACACATGCATGGATTAATTCTAGGCAATATCACAAATCATGCAAATATCATTCATAATTTTTACTTTTCAAAAATACTAGGAAGGAAAAAGCATTAAAAAAAATCCTACCAACTATTTCAAGCAACTCATGAAAGGATCATGTAATTTCAAAGTAAAGTAAGAACAACTTGGGTGAGTTTCTTACCTCATTGTCGAAAACCGTCAAAGCCCATTTCGCCTCTTCTTTACTTGATTCTTCTTTGCAACTCTTCTTCTTCTTCTTTGGCATCTTTCTCCGTTCAAGTTCATTTGTACTTTTTAATTTTTGTTTAATGAACTTATTAACATTCATTGTTATGTGTTCAATATCCTCATTGTCCTCATCACTTGAGTAATCACTCAAATGACATTCATTTGTCCGATGTTCCAAATCCTTCTTGTTCTTTAGAAGGTGGTTCATATGTTCATCATGTTCCAAATGTTTGAAGAAACTCATTTCATATATCATTAGTGAACCGATTAGTTCTTCCAATGAAAAATCATTTAAATTTTTAGTCTCTTGTATTACGGTTACTTTTGGATCCCAACTCTTTGGGAGGGATTTTAAAATCTTGTTAGTGAGTTCAAAGTTTGAAAAACATTTGCCAAGACTTTTCAAACTATTGATGACATCCGTGAAGCGGGTGTACATATCGCCGATAGTTTCGCTTGGTGTCATTCGGAAGAGCTCAAAATCATGCAATAAGAGATTTACTTTCGAGTCTTTAACTCTACTAGTTCCCTCATGCGTGATTTCAAGTGTTCGCCAAATATCAAAAGCCGTTTTGCACATAGAAATCCGATTGAACTTATTCTTGTCCAAAGCGCAAAATAAGGCATTCATAGTCTTTGCGTTTAAAGAAAATGATTTCTTCTCTAAGTCCGACCATTCGTTCGTCGGTTTAGAGGGAAGTTGAAAGTCATTTTCGATGATGTTCCACAAATCCAAATTCATTGAAAGCATGAAAACTCTCATTCGAGTTTTCCAATAAGTGTAGTCCGAACCGTTAAAGAACGATGGACGAAAAACCGAAAAGCCCTCTTGAAAACCATTTAGAGCCATTTCTCACGAGTGTAAATCCAAAAGAGAAAGAACGTGGCTCTGATACCAATTGTTAGGGATCGAGCGGCACTAAGAGAGGGGGATGAATTAGTGCAGCGGTAAGGAACGAGAAATTTTCAGCGATTAAAACAAGTTTGGAAACTTCGTACGAATAAATGCAGCGTTTCGTTTGAACCCGGAAAGATTGCGTTTTAACTTTAAAGCATATGTAAGAAGATGAAGAGGAAGTTGAGTAAATAAGGCAGCAAATGAAGAGGGTTTGCAGTAAAGTAAATAGCAAGAACGTAAATGCAAACCAGATTTATAGTGGTTCGGTCATCCGACCTACATCCACTTCCGAAGCCTTCTCCGATGAGGCTCCCAACTTCCACTAGCAAATCTTTTTATAGGGGAAGGACCAAATACTCCTCTTACAACCCTTTTACAAGAGGTTCACACTCTTACAAGTTTTCACAAAGAGAAGGAAATGAGGTGAACACTTAAGCAAATGAAGAACAAGACTTTCACAAGACTTATTTGCTCAAAATCTAACTCTCAAAGGTCCTCTTTCAGTTGAGAAAGGGGGGGGGGGTATTTATAGATCAAAATGGATTCAAATTTAGCTCCAAATTCAAATCAAATTGAGTTCTTGTCGTATGCCATATACTGCTGTCAGAACAGGCATATACCGCCTAGTCCGCTGTACCCAACACAAAGAAGGGTACCAACATGCAAATAGCGACAGTGCACTACTACTCCTACCAGCGGTGCAGACGCCGTCGTTGGCAGTCGGGCACGCGCACGCTTCAAACATAGCGCTGCTGGCGGCACCACCGCCCAAAGACAGTCATCTTCCTCGGACATATGCCACTGGTTAATAACTGCCCCAACAAAGCCTACCAGCTTCATAATGGGCCCATACTTGGGTTAAAGGATTAACACCTAATTCTAACCCAAATTAATGTGCTAACTACAAAATTAAAGACATTCCTAAGCTATTACAAAGTCCGTAAGTCAAGTCTTCTTCCGGCGAGCTTCCGATAAACTTCCGACGGTCTTCCGACGATCCCTCGGAAACCATCCTGCGGACTCCCGGCAAGCTTTCGGACTCCATGATGATTTTGGCGAGTTCCCCCGAGCTTCTTTGGCAAGCTCCGATCTTTCTTGGTAAGCTCCGCGAACTTCCGACGAACCTTCCGGCGAACTTCCGAAAACCCTTCGGCAAGCTCCCTACTCATTCTCGGCCGGTTCCGGCAGCACTCCCAATGAATCTTCGGACTTCCGTCGAACTCTCGAACTCCCAACGATCCATCCCACTTGACTTCCGGCACTCTGTTTTACTTTATGTCTTCATCCTTATCGTAGTTACTCCTGCACACAAACAACAAACACTCTACTTCGATCTAGACAATTATTACAACGCGAATTGACATTCAGTTGCCTGGCATGTCATTGGTCGACGCTTCGTCCGATCCTTCGGCACATCATCCTCTCTTGCAGTCCATTGCCCAATCAGCAATTGACCTCCGCAACCCCGATATCCTTGGCCCAACATGCTTTTTTTGGCCCGATGCCCAACGTACGAAGCCTCCTGCCGATAGTCGACCGAACCTCCGGCTCGACATCCAATATCCTAACGTGATCACTTCCGGCGCAACATCAATTCCTCCAGCGTCAACTGTCTAATCCTAATCGATAGTAGACATGCGTAACTCAACACGCAGTTAAATAACAAAACACACTCAATTAGTTTCATCATCAAAATCCGAGATTCAACACCTTCCTTTTATTGAAATTCTTGAGCAACTAACCTTGCTTTGAATGTTTGGAGAGTACTATTTATATGATACTTTCTACGAAATATCCATTTACAACCAATAGGTTTAAAGGCAGAAGGTAAATCGATAAGTTCCCAAGTATTGTTTGACATAATAGAATCCATCTCATCATTAATAGCATCTTTTCAAAAAGCAGCATCACAAGAGGCCATAGCTTCTTTAAACGTTTTAAGATCATCTTCCACTTATAAAATAAGAAGAATTATTTTTAAAACTCTCTCAGTAGTTCCTTCTATAAGGTAAATATAAATACTTTGAGAATCAATCTCATTTGATCCTAACATTTTTGCTTTCCGTACACGAGTGCTTCTCCTTAATTCATGAGATTGCTTTCCAATTTGTGAATTTGATTAATGTCCAATCAAAGGAATATTAGGTTGCTCACCGACCTTTTGAGATGTCTCCACTAGGGACTCTTCACTAGTTGGAGGATGAACATTATCATTTGAAGTCAATAAATGTTCAAAGAACTCTACATCTCTAGATTCTATTATAATATTAGACACCAAATTAAGAAGCCTATAAGCTTCATTATTTGAGGCATAACCTATAAATACACATTTGATTCCTTTTGGTCCCAACTTTATCTTTTGAGAATCATTATTCTTACAATATGTAAGACACCCCCACACTTTAAAATAACCAATGTTAGGTTAGTCTTTTTTTCCATAACTCATATGGAGAGATTTTATTTTTTTTAGAAGAAATTATATTTGAAATATGACATACAGCCAATAAAACTTCTCCCCACAAATTATAAAATAATTTAACATGCAACAACATAGCATTTATCATTTCTAGATAAGTTCTATTTTTTCTTTCTACTAATCCATTTTGTTCAGGTGTTCTAGGTGCTGAACATTCATGAATTATGCCATGTTATTCACAAAAAATATTAAATTCATTAGAAAACTATTCTCCTCTATCACTTCTTTAAACTTTAATTTTCTTCCATAATTGATTTTTAACTTCTACTTTATATGCCTTAAAAATATTAAAAGCATCATTTTTATGTTTCAATAAGTAAACATACGTGAACCTAGACATATCATCTATAAAAGTAATGAAATATCTATTGCCTCCTCTTGTTAACATGTCATATAATTCATATATATCAGAATATATTAAATCTAACAAATTAGTATGTCTTTCAATACTTTTGAAGGGTTTCTTCGTCATCTTTAATTTAACATAAATTTTACATTTATGAAGATCATTAAAATTATAATTTATTAACCCACACTTAACCATTCTTTTAATGGTGCTAGTTCCAATATATGCTAATCTATCACGCTATAATGAACAAAAATCAATAATATAAACAGAAGTAATATCTTTATTAAATTTAGAATCATTGTCGACAATAGATAATTTGACCATTCCCTCGGTGGAATAGCGTTTTCCAATAAAAATTTTATTACGGGATAGAATTATCTTCCAATATGTGCTAATCTATCAGTTATAATGAACAAGAATCAACAATATAAATAGAAGCAACATCTTTATTATATTTAGAATCATTATCAACAATAGATAATTTGACTATTCTGTCATGGACTTGGTTGATTTTGCCTAAGCCATGCGGCACCATTACGTGTCAATCCGTAGAGGTCAGCCTCCCCGAAGCCTCCTACAATCCCTTAGGACCTGCAAAAGATTACACGGGATCCACAAGCAACCCTTTCAACAAACACTTTATATCTAATACAAATTCCAACCATGGATGTCACAAGCTCAGAACGGTTACACAACAAAGGTATAAAATTGGTCTACTACAGACCGAAATATAGCACAAGTGTCTACCTAATGCAAACTTTATGTACAAGCCGACAATGGTTGCCAAACTCACTCGAATGAGGCATTTAGCCTTTAGCAAGCCCTTTACAAGCTTTACAAGCTAGAACAAACCAAAAAGAATATAGACATACATAAGAATTATACTGAACAAGTCATTTACAATTTGTCTATGATATTCTCCCCCACTTGTTCCTTCGACATCCTCATCAAAGCCTTCGTTGACGCTGTAACTCCTTGCCTTTGCTAGATCTTTAATCTTCTATTCCTGTTGCGATGTGCCCCTTGGCTCCCAGTTGTTCTCTAGTTGTTGTTGTTGTTCAGTCGTCAAACTTTAATATACCATACTGCTTCAACTTGTCAATGACTCTGACTCTGGTATGGGGTTGGCAAAGTTGTGTTGATCCTTGCTTGGTTCTTGTGAATTCATTTGATGAAGGAAAAGACCATCTTTGATATGTCCCAGTCTTCAAATTCTTCTTGTCCCTTGAATTGAATAGATTCTTATTAGAGTTTTAACGAGCATCGTCTCGTAACCTTTAAAGTTTTCAGGTCCTGCCTCCGTAAAATTTTTCCATCGAATCTTCTTCCACTTAGTTGTCTTATCCAAGTAGGTTCACATTACTTTCGCTTTCGATTGGCATTCAGTTGAGAAATGAAGCGGACAATCTACTCTCAGTAGTACTGATCACCATTGGTGAGGACTTGACAACTATTGTCTTCCATTCATCTTTTCGAAGGGTTTTCAAATCTGTATAGAGCTCCTTTGTTGGATAACTAAGAGAGCTGGGGTACTCGGTTTCGCCCATTCTCTTGAGAGTTGAGAAGGCAAAGGATACTTGACTTCGCTCACCTTCTCAAGATTGTATTTCGTGTGTTGAGCTAGTTACTAGAATTTGTCTACTCTTAGCTCACACTTTTGAAGCACTTGAAGTATTTGCAATCCTTGCGTTGAGTCAGCTACTGTGATTCACCTTCTCAATGCCATTGAACTTCCGGAATGTAAGAAGTTATCACTCCAACTTGGAGCAAGTCTTCTATAGATTTAGTCACCTTTGGGATTGTACTGCCTTCTCCATCATTCCTACCGCCTATTCCTCTGAGTAGCAAAGGTACAGCACCACGTACTGCCTACTTTGTTCCTTGGTCCTACACTCTTGCATCAACTCAAAGTCCTTCACTTATGATAATCTCAATGAGAAGTCCATTGACACTAGTCTTATGAAGTTCTTTGGCCTCTACCCTTCAGTCTTGTCATGGTACATGGAGTTTACCAATGCATTCTCCTCCTCTATGGCCTATATCACGACCAAGCGTTCTCCCTCTATGAGAGCAAGGGATCGATGACTCCTCGGAAGTCCCGCCTCTGTGGTACCATGGTACTGCAATGCTCATGGTACTACTATCCATTGTCTCGCATCTGTATCCCTTCTTCACGATCGGTAGATCCACCTCTGCGACACTGCGATACTCCTCTGAGTCCACCTTCATTCTAACCGATGATTGATTTTAGGTAGCTGAGTCCCTCTGGACTCGTCATTGCTTCCTCGCCCTTTTTCAACCACTTGTTTCAACACCTTTGTGTTCTCTGAGCAGTTCCACTTGGTCGATGGAAAAACAGATTGCAACTCCCATGTATGGCCTCCGTCATCATGTTACAGGGCTTGCACCGCTTTTGTTCTCCTTAGCTTCATTAGTCGCAATGTTCACTTACTCGGCCTAGTCCTCTGACTTGCTGGGCTCCCTTCAATGAATATGAGCTATGAAGTAGTCCAACTCTTCAATCGCTCCGATCATACCTCTGCATGATCCAGTCCCCCCCCATGAGATTCATTAGTACTTGCATCTGAACTTCTTCCTCGATGGTGCACAGCCCCCATAAGCTGATGTCTAAGGCTTTCATTCAATACAACCTTCGATGCACACATGGAAGACCCACTTTTGTGGTACCATGGCATTCCCTACTTGAATCCATAGCCCTTCTTGTCGTCATGTCACTGACCAAAGTGGAGCTCCCAATCGCGCTCCCGATCATACCTCTGCATGACCTTGTCCCTCACGGGACTCATTGTGTGTGTTGCCTTGCCACGAACCATTCCACCATGATCCGCTGCATCATGTCAGCTCCTGGTGACATCTCCTTGCATTCTGATCCCTATGGTATGAACTCAAATTGTGATATCTCCATGTGTGGACTCTGCCAACATATCGTAAGGCCTTTGCCACATTCGATTCTATTCACTCCTTTGGCAATTGACCTTCATCCACCTGCTCTCGGGTCACACTTGGATGAAGCCTAGTTCTATGATAGTTTGTCGCCTAGCAGCTCCTCTGAAGTCCCCTGACTTCGTAGAAATTGGTGCACCATTGTCTAGATCTTGGGTCTCTGCCCCTACCAGCATAATCTCTACTGTGCACCACTTTCCTCATGACAACTCAAATAGCAACACTATGGCATATTCTCCAAGAGTACCTACCTCTATATTCTCTTATCCTGTGCCAAGGCCTTCTAACACCAACTTCGCCTCTGTAAGCAGTGTCGCCTTAGTTCCTCCGTCAAATGCTTCACCGAGATAAGACGCATGTGCCTCGAAGTTCCCTTCGTCTTTGGCACCATGCAAGATGAGTCCACTACATTAGAATAAGAAAACCCATGGAATGACATGATCCTGCTCCTGCCTCTGCAAGAGTCCATATCCTTGATCTCTATCTAAGGAAAGCTCCAACTCTCCGCTCTATGTTTTGTCTTCTATGCCAACTCCCTTCATACGGCTTGGGTACTTCACCAAGTTAGCCCCAGGTTGTTCTGCTTCTCGATTTGCATAGAGTTAATGGTAGCCCTCACGCCCACCATTCCACGGGTCAGCCCTCTGTTGAGTCCGATCTCCATATCAGCTCCAAGTGTGCTTTCGCTTTGTATTACCTTGGATCACTCCCCCACTTGATCTCGCTATGCGTCCACCAACGCATTGCCTCCTGCAAGATCATGCGATAACTCCTAGCCGGTCGCTCGGTCTATTGAGCTTTGTTTTAAGGTACTCCTCAACATGTGCGGTACGTTACACATAATTCTCCCTCTAGAGAGTCGGGACTTATCCCTCTTGGATATTTGGCCTGTTGGAGCAATTTCTCTCTTCGCATCCTTCCCTCTGGAAGTTTTGGAGACCACCATCCCCTTGGACTACTCCTCCTTTGCTAAACAAACTCTGCACTGTTCTGCCTCCGCAAACGCACCTGTTAGATTGTGACTCTTCGCCAATACAGCTCCCACTACACCCCTTTAGGCCTAGCAACATGCTGAACCTACTGCACATATCAGCCTCTTATGAACATATCCTGCTCATGCTGAAGAGAAAGTTTCAATGCTCCATAGCGCCGACCTTCGACCGCCTTGGGATGGCCACGGACAGTTCATTGCCTGCATACAAGCCCTTGTATAAGTATCAAATTCTTTGAATTTGCAACTCCCCTCACCTCTGTGAGCTTTACATAACTCTTTCAATCACTGAACAACTCATTCTACCATGCACGATCTCATCCTTTGCCAAGCGCCCCGCTTGCCTCGAGCACCTTCAAGTTTGGGTGCTAACGTCGAGCCACTACTCGAACTTAGCCATTCTAACCTTTGTGTGCTACGCAATTCTTCTTAGCTTGTTTGTCCTCGTAATGCCTCTTGCACGAAGGGTTGGCCATTCCTCTGAATGTCATCCTCAAATGCCCGCTCCTTTGAGTGACTCCTTCCCCTACAACTCCATGTTCGTTTCTAAACGGTCGTGCATGTTGGCTGCCCTCAACATAGCCGCGCTAGGTCCCCCACATTTGCATGCTAAGTGTTTCTATATGTGCTTGTCCCACTCTGATACCATCTATCATGGACTTAGCTGATTTTGCCTAAGCCGTGCGGCACCATTATGTGTCAATTCGCAAAGGTCAGTCTCCCCGAAGCCTCCTACGATCTCTTAGGATCTGCAAAAGAGAAGTCAGGATAGAGAAAATGCTTCACACGGGATTTACAAGCAACCCTTTCAGCATACACTTTATAGCCAATGTAAATTTTAATCATGGATGTCACAAGCTCAGAACGGTTGCACAACAAAGGTATAAAATTGGTCCACTATAGATTGAAATATAGTACAAGTGTCTACCTGACGTAAACTTTATGTACAAGCCGATAATGGCTACCAAACTTATTCAGATAGGGCATTTAGCCTTTGGTAAGTCTTTTACAAGCTTTACAAGCTAGAACAAATCGAAAAAAATACGGACATGCATAAACATTACACCGAACAAGCTGTTTACAATTTTTCCGTGACAATTCCCTTAGTGGAATAGTCTTTTCCAACAAAAATTTCATTACAAGATAGAATTATCTTCCCAAATTCAAATACAGATTTAATTCTAAGTTTGCCAAGGAGATTCCCACTTACTAAATTTCTACTCGTATCTAGTACATGAAAAACATTCATAAGAGTGACTTTCTTTCTTGAAATAAAAATGAGTTCCATATTTCCCTTACCAGTTACCTTAGAATGAACTTCATTTTCCATTTGAATCCTTACCCATCTATGACTTCTCTATAAGTCTTGAAGAGTGTCTTATTATAGCAAACATGGACGGTAGCACAAGTATCATATCACCAACCATAAACCTTACCAAACATGGTATTCACTTCGCTCACCATAGTGATTATATTATAATCTCCCTCAACGGAGTTGACTTTCGATTTTTGACCTTTCTTAAATCTGTAATTCCTTGCAAAATGATTAAGTTTTCCATAAATAAAGCAGCCTCCACTATTTGGCAAAATGATTAAGTTTATCCCTTTTAGAACCAAGATGATTCTTCTTATTTTGTTTGCCTTTGTTGAAATTCTTAGGCTGCTTCACAACATTTACTTTTATATTACTAAAAGAGTTTTCACTCTTATCTCTCATCCTCGATTCCTCCTCGATTTGAAGATATTTTTGAATTTGCTCCGAGGTGATATCCTTGGAGTCATATAAAATCTTCTTCCTATACCCTTTCTAAGATAAAGGCAACTTGGCTATTATAGCTCCTACTTGAAAAAGGTTCAGAAATTTTGATTTTTTTAACCTTCAATCGATTAACAATGACCTGCAACTCTTGCACTTATATCTAGATTGACTTGTCATCTACAAACTTATAATTAAAATATTTAGAAATTAAAAATTTCTTTGTATCTTCCTCCTCGGATTGATACTTGAATTCTAAGGTATTCCAAATTGCTTTTGTAAGTGGTTCCATAGTATAAAGATCATAAAGCCGGTTCGAAAGAGCATTGAGAAAGTGTCCTCTATACATAACTTCATCTTTATTTCTCTTCTTTCGTTCAGCCTTGACTTCATCAATGTCATTGTCGGTTGGATCAGGAATTTGTTGAAGATTTGGATCAAGCACATAGAAAATCTTCGAAGCAGTCAACATGAACTTCATCTTATCTTACCAACGGGTGAAATTTGTTCCATCAAAATGATATAAAATCTTGATTTAGCAATTTGATGGTATTTATGGCCTTCATGATAAATTTGTATAAACTCATAAATATCATTTTTAGATTGTTTGGAAATACAACAAAGAAGAGGATGGAAACTAATAATAAACACAAGATCAAGAACATTGTAGGAAATATATTTAGACTTGAAACGTGTATAGACATTTTCCTAAAAACGATATTTGCACTCTCTTCTCAACAAGATTGCTATAAGTTTGATACAAATAGTTTTAGTGAATATGATAAACCTTTAGAAGATCTGTATTGAGTAAATAATAAAAAATTTTAAAAGAGGAATCGGTCTAATTCAATCACTTGAAGAGTTATCAAGAAAAAAAAATCAAAATAATTATTCTTCATAATTTACTCTTACATATATATTTATAAATATTTTCACAAAAATAACTATCAAAATAACTACAAACAAAATCATCTTTTCAAATAACTCCTTTCAAAAAAAAATTTAGTTTGAACAATTTATAACACGATACGCGTGGATGGCATCTCACTCGGGTCAACTCCACCGGTCGGCATTGTCGGATTATCGGCTTCTCTCTCTCTCTTTTTTTTTTTCTCTTTTTCAAATCTCCAATTGGTCACTGTCTATCACATGCACATGAACGATATCAATATCCGTCGCTCCACTATAATCGTGCGTTGGTGACGCCGATAAGGGAGCATGTCCTTATGGATCACCCACATGCCAGCAGGCAGCGGGCGGGTGAGAGAGGTGGCGCAACCTGATCCATCAAAGGCATCCGGTGTGAACCCAAGAACTTGTTTCCCGTGTCCATTTAACTCGTCCCTGGAACCAGATGTTGGGTCGTTCCGTAAACTTGTTTCACATCCCTGCTGGCTTCGTCGGATGTTTATGACTCTTCTTTTTCTTCTTCTTCGTATGTCACTTTGCTGATGTTCATTCGCATCCCGACGATTTGACCGACTAAACGTTTCGGCAATATGAACAATATCATCAGTCAAGACGATGTTCATTCGTCACGCCATCAGAAGCATCCCGACAGTATGATCAACTAAACGTTTCGGGAGGGGGGGAAGATAACTTCTGATCAGTCAAAGCTTGCGGGACGACCAAGTAAAGATTAAAAAAAAACTGAAGCAGCAGAAGCAGAGGGCACACTTGCAATCAACCACGTGTTCTTCGGTAACATCGAGCGATTGTCGATTTCATGTGACTCGAGTTTGCTGATCGATCCGCCCTCGTGCTAGTCTCCCACCACTTGGTTCACACCCACGTCTTCACCATGTCTCTCCCACACTGTCAAAACCCCTCCCGCACTAAACTCGTCTCGGTCATCATAATTTGTTTGCGATGTTATCTTTTTTTCTCCTTTCTTATTTATTGCCGATGCTGCATGATTGGATGGCATATAGAAAGGAAACTTATGAGGCCTAATTATTGTGGTGGTGGTGGTGGTTACAATATCTGTTCTTATAATATGAATCCCTGCCAGTCACAGCTTGGCAATCTCGTCTGCTAGCTCGGTGTGGGTTTGTGTGACCACGGCACCCCTGCTTCTTCTTCTACCTTATTACCAACCAACCCGAAGCATGCTCCGTTCTTGCGTCGATGCAACATGCTGTGAGACGAGGCAGTATCTTTTGGGTCACACTGCATTTAGAAACCAAGAAAATCGTGTCAGTAAATAGCAGCGCAGTGTATGGAGGAGTAGTTGTGAATCAACTCCAGCAGCGGTGACAGAATGGAGCTTTCCTCCAAAACTGGTGTCGGAAAGCCAACAGATAATGGTTTCCAGATCACCTTCTTTCCCCCGACTATTCTTCGACTTTCCATCCACCGATCGATCGACTAATTAATTACCTCCTATTATTCAAACCATTTTTCACGACCTCTCGAGCACTGCCGCTTTGTCTTATATAAGAAGAAAACGGCAACAGAGCCAACACCAGAACGAAAACCAAAGAGGAGGAGAGAGCGAGGAGCAGGGCAGTGGTGGAAGCGGAAAGGAAGAGAGATCAGCAGGAAGGAGCAAAGGGTTCCAACGGGGGCGGAAAGAATGGCGGCAGCTCCCCGCACGGCGACGGCGACGGCGACGGCGACGGCTGTCCTCCTAGTGCTCTCATGCATGGTGGCGGCGGCGGCGGCGCTCAACCTGACGACTTTATCCTTCGACGACGGCTTCTCCCACCTCTTCGGAAATGAGAACCTCATCCGCTCCCCAGACGGCCGCAGCGCCCGTCTCACCCTCGACCGCTACTCCGGTAATCCGCAGGCCTCTCGACCTTCCCCCTTCTTCAAGCTCACGTATCGCTTCCCTTCTGATTGTGTCACGCGCCTGCGTGTTGTTATTGGTTATTTAGGATCGGGATTCATATCAAACGATCTCTACGACCATGGGTTCTTCAGTGCCTCCATCAAGCTGCCCTCGGATTACTCCGCCGGCGTCGTCGTCGCCTTCTACGTGAGTCGATGCAATCTAGTCCACTTAGTTTTACAAACAGCGTTAGTTAAATGATCCACAAAAACTCCGTCGAAGTGAATTGAGTAGTTTTGGTGATTTGAGACCATTAAGTAGTGATGAAATTGAATGCGCTATTTAAAATGTGTAGCAAGCACATGAAAGACACCTAAGCTGTCCATACTCGCACTAATTTGGTCTGTGGACCTGCACACGTCCTCCAACGGTTCAAAGATTGCTGCCGAATCTGTTGCTTCCCTGCGCAAGTCCAAAGGCTGCGCAATTAATTGGGGTTTTCCTCTCTCTTTTTTTTCTCCTTTACTGACGTCTTTCGAATCAAATCATATGCGAGTTTTAATGATAATTTCGTCCAAGTCCACGACTCTGTTGTTGAATGCAGACATGTTCATAACCTTTGACGCACTATTTTTATGGATGTGTTCATAGAAAAGAGCGAGAGGGAGATAAATACCGTGAGGGCACCAAACGAACTATTTATTGTATTGTATTGTATTGATCATGGTGAAGCTTGCAGCATGATTGATCGGGTGACTCGTGGTGCTGATTGTTCGGTGCAGACTTCCAATGGAGATGTATTCCAGAAGACACACGACGAGCTGGACTTCGAGTTCCTGGGCAACATCAGAGGCAAGGACTGGAGGATTCAGACCAACGTCTACGGCAACGGCAGCACCAGCCGAGGCCGCGAGGAGCGCTACTTTCTCCCGTTCGATCCCACCGCCGAGGCTCACCGCTACTCCATTCTGTGGACCTCCGACCACATCATGTACGCCCCTGCCATCCTACTCCTTCATCCTGTTACGTGCGTACCTACGTCCGCATGCATCGGTGGATTAATCGGTGTGATCATGACGTTGCTCTGCAGATTCTACATCGACGACACCCCTATCAGAGAGGTGGTCCGCAGCGACGCCATGGGCGGTGACTACCCGTCCAAGCCCATGTCCATCTACGCCACCATATGGGACGGCTCCACCTGGGCCACCGCCAACGGCAGGTACAAGGTCAACTACAAGTACGCGCCCTTCGTCGCGGAAGTCTCCGACCTCGTCCTCCGCGGCTGCCGCGTCGACCCGATCCAGCAGGTGGACTCCGCCCGGCGGTGCGTCGAGGCCAACGAGGATCTCCTCGCGGCCGACTTCGCCCGAATGACCCCCTTAAAGCGCGCCGCCATGCGCCGGTTCCGCGAGCGCTACATGACCTACTCCTTCTGCTACGACACCAACCGGTACCCGGTCACCTTCCCCGACTGCGACATCATCCCGTCGGAGCAAAGCAGGTTCTTCGAGTCAGGCGAAACCAAGTACCCGAGGGACCGCCGGAGGGCCAGGCGCCAGAGCCGGAGACCCTAAACGCGAGGCCGACATCGGCCACTACTGCATGCTTCCATTCCTTTTCCTTACAGCTCTGTTTATTACTAGGCACTGTACAAGTTGTGTAGGATTGATGCATAGCTTCGCTCTTCTTCACGGGTCGTTTTAGTTTGTGCAGTAGAGGTATACACAGCAGCAATACACATATAGTGTTCGTTGATTCTTTGGGGTGGCCCGAGAAGCTTGATTTTATGTAATGGGGTGGTTGGCGTACGTTTGGATCTTTTAATGGAGCTTCTTGGAGGAAATAAATAAATAAATGGCGATGGTTGGCGCATATAGGATTTGGTTTTCATATACCGGTGGATAGCTTTTTCCAGATGCATGCATGGATTGCCACTTAGTTTTCGCTATGATTCTTTTTTTGTTCTGTGTTTGTATCTCGGGGGTGGGTGGTTGCCATGATGCCAAGCAAGCATGTCATCTTGGAAAGGTGGGATGTTCGATAGAGGAGTTATCGGTGCGATGTGAATCTTCATCTTCTGCGACCAAACTCTCGCCTTTCCGATATGGCCACTGCGCGGAGTTAATGCGCCAAAAACTGATGTAGCTTCAGTCTGCAGCAAGCTTGTTGGATAGATTGACCATCAACGGCAGGGGGGCTGCACCTGGTTGGTTGCATTCAAACATTGTGGGCAGGAGAGACATGGGACGAGCATCCGAAGTGATCCTCACATGGCCAGACATCAGAGAAGGAGAAGGGGAGATGGTGGGACCATGGCATGCCTCCGAAAGTCCACAGCAGCAGATGATCACATGGTGACATCCGCTGTATGTTATCCGAACAGAGACAGAGAGGGGGAGAGAGCGATTGTGGAGACCCTGGACTCGGCCAAGGTCGGCGATGATGCATGAGCTGTTGTCAGCCAGTTGAAAAAAGAGGGAATGGCGAGACGCCTGGGGACTTCTCACATGCTTGGTGGTGGGTCTCCGCTCTTCTCTGTGTAAGTATAAATTTTTTTTTATCATATTTCTATCAAAATCAAAACATAAATAATAGATCTATTTTTACGATGTATACCTTTGATGTCATTCGCACGAAAGGAGAAAGATCTTTCATTTGAATACCTTCTTTAGATCCAACACCTCCGTCAATCTGCAAGGAGAACTAGACTCCTCCTCTCTTCCTATCCTTTCACTTCACGGGACCACTGTAATTGATGGCTCAGGGAGATTGAGAAGGAGACTGTATTCTCTCAATCTATGCTTGTGAAATATTTTTTTTTATGCAACTCTTAGATGCATCTGTGTTGCTAATCTTTACGTAACTCTTAGATGCTTCTATGTTGTTTCTGTGTTGCTTTTGACTCTGTAACTTTAAGTTCCCTGAGGTCCTATCTATTTATAGATGAGAACAGAAGGTCTAGGATAAGTTATTAGAGGAGTTCCTTCCATCAAGGGCATCCCCTAAGGTATCCTCTAAAATATGGACTTCTTTTCTATCGGTCGATACTGATATCAGAATCCAATTAGTTATATCAAATATCTTATCCGATTATAACGGGCCACATAATCTAACATTCTCCCACTTAGCCCAATAATTGATAAGATATAAAAGATATTTAAAATCAAAAATAAATAAAATAAAATTTGTTTGAAAATAATTTTACGTAATTGGATCCTGAAAATTTTGAAAAGTATTTTATACATGGCTATGAATTTTAAAACAAGCCAATAAGTCCAATAAACATAATAATACTATATTAAGCCCAACCATCAATGCGAGTCATAGCGGTTGCATATCATCAATGTTATACTCCCTTCTTTGTACTACAACATTGTTAGTCTTTCCTAATATAGTCCATAATAACCATTGTAATTTGTCTTGTCAAAACAATCCTGTTATCACATTCAACCATAATATGTACATACATAACTGTGAACAGGATAGCAAAAACAAATCACTTCAAGTACATAAGTAAAAAAAAATGTTAATTACAATGTCCACTCAAATATGCATCACCATATCTTTTATGGGTTGCTCACAAACCCAATCATAAGAACATATTCTTTCAAAACACTTTAGGCTGTAAATCCTAAGTAAATGGATCAGCAATCAATACAGTGGAACTCTAGTAATTAATTGACATTAGATGTTTCTGGACTCGTCTTCTCTAACTATCATGTACTTTCTATAATGCATAGAAATGCAATAGTACTTGTCATTCTTAGAAAAGAAAACTACCGCGATATCACAAAATATCTTCAGTAACTTAACAATTGGGTCTGACCACACCAAGTTCTCAGATAAAATTTTGCAGTTATAAAGTTTGATTAATGGTCTCAAAGCATATCATAAATCAACTTTTATTAATAATACTATAATAATAATAAATTACTGTTAGGGATCGAGCGGCACTAAGAGGGGGGGGGGGGGTGAATGCGGATAAAATGATAGATTTTTCAGTGATTTAAAACAAGCTTTGGAAACTTCATACGAATGAATGCAACGTTTCATTTGAACCCGGAAAGATTGTGTTTTAACTTTAAAGCATACGTAATAAGATGATAAGGAATTTGAGTAAATAAGGTAGCAAGTAAGAATGGTTTGCAGCAAAGTAAATAGCAAGAACGTAAATGCAAACCAGATTTTTATAGTGGTTCGGTCATCCGACCTACATCCACTTCCGATTCCTCTTCGCTTGAGGCCACCGGCTTTTCACTAGCTATCCTCCTTCTAATGGGCGAGGATGAACTCCCTAACAACACCTCTCCTTTTGACGGGCTTAGGAGATAACCCTTACAAAGCACTCTTACCCCTCTCTTGGACTAGAACACTCTTAAGACTTAGGGAAGATTTGATACACTTTCAAGAGAGTTTCCCCCTTCCTTTTTTTCAGTTCTAGACACCTTTCATCCAAAAATATGAGAGGTATTTATAGGTCTCAAAGTGATTCAAATTTGGAGCCCAAACTTGGAGCCAAAAATTTGAATCTTTTGCACCCCCGGCAGAGCGGGCGCGGTGCACCTGCCGGAAGCGGCGTGCTCACGATGGCAGCGAGCGGGCATGCCACGCCAACATGCATGTACGTAGCATGCATGCACGTAGTAGCACGCATGCTGCTGGTTCGGTTTGGGCCAAAATTTTGGCCCAAACTCATCCTAATCAAGGCCCAATGGGCCCCATTTTGGGTTATCTAATCCTAACCCAAAATATGTGCTAACTATGAATTTTAAAGATGTTTCCTAAGCTATTACAAAGTCTACATGACAACTTCTTCCGGCGAGCTTCCGGTCAACTTCCGACGGTCTTCCGACGAACCTTCGGAAACCATTCCGCGGACTCACAGCAAGCTCTCGGACTTCACGATGATCTTGGCGAGTTCCCCCGAGCTTCTTTGGTAAGCTCTGATCTTTCTTGGCAAGCTCCGTGAACTTCCGACAAACCTCCCGGCGAACTTTCGAAAACCCTTCGGTAAGCTCCCTACTCGTTCTCGGCCGGTTCCGGCAACGCTCCCAACGAATCTTCGGACTTCCATTGAACACTCGAACTCCCAACGATTCATCACACTTGTCTTCAGCCCTTTGTTTTGCTTTACGTCTTCATCCCTATCGTAGTCACTCCTGCACAAACAAACACCAAAAAACTCTACTTCGATCTAGACAAGCTTATTACAACGCGAATTGACATTCAGTTGTTCGCACATCATTGGTTGACGCCGTCCGATCCTTCAAAGACATCGCCTCTCTAGCGGCTTGTTGCCCAATCGACGGTTGACCTCGCAACCTCGATATCCATGGTGCAACTCGCACTTCTGGCCCGATGCCCGACGCACGAAGCCTCCCGCCGATAGTCGACCAACCTCCGCCGACATCCAATATCCGATGTGATCACCTCCGCGCAACGCCAATTCCTCCAGCCACAATCGCCTAATCTCGACGATAGTAGACTCGCGTAACTCAACACGCAATTAGACCACAAATCATACTCAATTAGTTTCATCATCAAAATCCGAGATTCAACAATCTCCCCCTTTTTTATGATGACAACTAATTGATGACTAACGGAGTTAACCATAACTCCCCGGAGTTTAACACAAACTCCCCCTATCAATATGCAATTGATGGAACCCTTGGATTATCCCAAATTCAAGTAACATGTATCATTCATGTAGTGAAATAAGAACAAACCATCATGCAAATATAAAATATTCAATCAATGCATGAAGTCATCAATCTACTTCTCCCCATATGTCATCAACAAAAATGAGAAGTAATATTATAGCTAATTTTTAGGGATATGCAAATATTACAAACTTACTAGCTATTAATCACATCATACAACATTTAGGTATCGCATGTTTATCATGATAAGCAAGATAGTACTTGTCGTGATGATGGCAAGTTTTTCTATGTTCCTTTGAGAAGTACAAGCAAATTGTACATTTTCTTGACTTCTTTTGCGATATGCATGTAATTTTATAATTTCTTTCTTCTCTTTTGAGAAGAGCAAGCTTGCAAGTTTTGCTTTCTTTGCATGCTAGGACTTTTGCATTTATTTGTAAAAGTCTTCTCCCCCTTTATCAATATCAAAAAGAAAAGGAGGATTAATACTACAAATAATCTTGCATGAGATTCAACAATAATTTGTAACAAAGATGCAAGCAATTTTGTTGAAAAAAAAAGTGAAGTTGAGCAAGATTTTTGCCTCTCTTGAGATAGCAACTTTTTGCTTCTCAATGTTTAAGCTAGCAAATTTTTCTTTTTTGATACACAAGTTAACAATTTTTCTCTCCCTTTATCAATATCAAAAAGAAGGGAGGAACCAATGAGAAAATTGCATCAATCAATATATCAATCATCACATGATGCATACGAGATGATATTGAGACATGAGAAATCATGTCATGAAGGATATCAATATGTAAACTCAACAAGAATCAAAACCAAAAGATATCATCCATGACTCATAATTTTCTTTTTAGCAAGATCAAAATTCATATTTATCAATTTTTTAATTCAAGATAAATATCATACAACCAAGAATCATGATATATAAAAGCATATCAATCTCATAGATCAAGTTATGATTCATAATTTATCATAAAAAAAATTAATTTTCAATCATTGTACAAGGCAAAGAGATCATATCACTTCTAGGATCATGAAATATATGACATCAAGGCTCATGATCCATTTGAAAAGATATAGCATAAAGCGTAACTTGATTCATGTATAAGATTTTTCATCAAGATCACATTTCATAAGAATCAAGATAGCAAGATCACAAATTCATAAAAATTCAAGTATTAAATTCCGAGAGATCAAAAGACAAGTTACATTTCATTTAAAGAATTTTCTTTGATAAGACGGAAGGAGCATGGTAAAAGATCTTGATTTATAAAGAGTTTCAAGTCATAGTTGTCAAGATCATGATTTCAATAAAATTTCTTTATAGCAAAATGAAATCTTTTAAAACTTGATTCAAGCATTAAATATGTCTTAACAAGTCATAATTCCAAAAGATTCAAGAATCGTTAAAAGAAAAATCATTCAAGCTCAATTTATCAACTCAAGACTCATAATCAAATTATTATTTTTGAGATTCATAACATGAATAAAGTCATTACTGTATCATCAAAATCTCATTCGTAGTTCTAATGATTTACAAAATATCATAAACGAATTTATCACTTGTTTTTCGAAAACTTTAGGGATGGAAAGATTTCAAGAATCATGCATTAATATTTCATATGAGCATGCCTTTGTCCTTTTCTTATATCGAATAAAAAATAAGCATAAATATTCAAGACATAAAGGCTAAATCTCATAACACAAATTATCAAGCATATTCATTTGGAAGGTTCTCCCTTTTAGTAAGTAAAAAGAAATTATAGGAGAACAAAATGAATTAAGCGAGATAGGGCATGATTCATATTTAAAATGTATCTTATGTCATAAATACAAATCAAGCATTTTAAATCTAAAATCATCCTCAAAAAATCATATTCAATAAATTCATACATGATAAGCATAGATTTATTGAAGAATCGAAAAGATAGAGGATTGCATTTTGTTCTTGTAAATTTCTATTCATATGATTTGCTTCTTATAAGCATGCCTTTGCCTTAAAATAAAATGTCAACATTCAAGATAGAAAGATAAATTTCATAATAATGATCATTAAGTCAAATCACATTAAGTATATGGTATTTTCTAAAGGATTTGATTCAAAAAGATTCACATGGATTCATAAAAATTGAAAGCCAAACTTTATCATAAAAATTATCAAGGCAAAAATACAACATATTATTCCAAGACATGAGATTCAATTTATCATGATAATATATTTCATGTTTCAAAAGATAAGTATCAAATTTTAAAAACGAAACATGAGTTTGTCATCAAGATATGATATCACAAGGTCATTAAGCATGATAACAAACTTCTAATATTTTCATTTCAATGATAATTTCATAATGTATGTTCAAATATTTATACGAAAGCCATCATTATATAAATTCAAAATACAAGTTTGTCATTAAACCCATTAAGATCAAATGCATTAAAATCTTTCATTCGAAAATTTTAATAAGAGCAACATAAATTGATTACATGTGAGCATGTATCAAAATTTTTATGAAAACATGTATCAAAATAAAACACAAGCTTAGTCATAAAATCGTCAAAATACATAAAAATGATAGCACACTTTCAATTTTTATGTTAAAAGGCCATGTTCAAATTTTTGCCAAAATCATGCATCTATTTATAAATTTGAAAAATATGTTTCATCATCACAATATGACACTTTATTACTTCAAAAGCTCATACATGATACAAAATCATCAAGCATCATGTTTAGAAATGAAAAGCAATATAAATCATCAAGATACACATGCATAAATCAATCCTAAGCATTATCACAAATCTTGCATCATTCATATTTTTACTTTTCAAAAATACTATAAAGAAAAGCATAGTATAATTTTGAAATTTTTTATTTCTAAAACAACACAAGAAAAGCATAAAAAAATTCCTACTAACTAAGTTAAGCATTCATGGAAATCATCAAGTAATTTCAAAATAATTCAAGGAAGTTAAGTTACTTACCTCATTGTCGAAGCCCATTAAAGCGTAGTTTGCTTCTTCTTTCCTTGATTCTTCTTGGTGAGTCTTCTTCTTCTTCATTGGGCTCTTCCTCCATTCAAGTTCATTGTTGATTTTAGATTTTTGTTTAATGAACTTATTAAGATCGATTAAAGGTTCAAAGTCCTCTTCAATGTCCTCATCACTTGGGTCATCACTCAAGTGGCATATCATAGTTCGGAGTTCAAAAACCTTCTTGTTCTTTAGAAGGTGGTTCATGTGTTCATCATGTTCATCATATTCATCATGTTCCATTTCATAGGTCTTTAAAGACCCAATGAGTTCATCAATAGAATAATTATTTAGATCCTTTGATTCTTGAATCGCCGTTATTTTAGGATCCCATCATTTTGAAAGGGATCTTAAGATCTTGTTAGTGAGTTCAAAATCCAAAAAACTTTTACCAAGACTTTTCAAGCTATTGACGACATCCGTGAAGCAGGTGTACATGTCGTCGATAGATTCGCTTAGTGTCATTTGGAAGAGCTCAAAATCATGCAACAAGAGGTTTACTTTTGAGTCTTTAACTCTACTAGTTCCCTCATGCGTGATTTCAAGAGTTCGCCAAATGTCAAAGGCCATTTCGCACATAGAAATCCGATTGAAAACGTTCTTGTTCAAAGCACAAAATAAGGCATTCATAGTCTTTGCATTTAAAGAAAAAGATTTTCTCTCTAAGTCCGACCATTCGTTCGTCGGTTTAGAAGGAAGTTGAAAGCCATTTTCGATGATGTTCCACAAATCCAAATCCATTGAAAGCATGAAAACTCTCATTCGAGTTTTCCAATAAGTGTAGTTCGATCCGTTAAAGAACGGTGGACGAAAAACCGAAAAGCCCTCTTGAAAACCATTTAGAGCCATTTCTCACGGGTGTAAATCCGAAAGAGAAAGAACGTGGCTCTGATACCAATTGTTAGGGATCGAGCGGCACTAAGAGGGGTGGGTGAATTAGTGCAGCGGATAAAACGATAGATTTTTCAGCGATTTAAAACAAGCTTTGAAAACTTCGTACGAATGAATGCAACGTTTCGTTTGAACCTAGAAAGATTGCATTTTAATTTTAAAGCATATGTAATAAGATGATAAGGAAGTTGAGTAAATAAGGCAGCAAGTAAGAATGGTTTGCAGCAAAGTAAATAGCAAGAACGTAAATGCAAACCAGATTTTTATAGTGGTTCGGTCATCCGACCTACATCCACTTCCGATTCCTCTTCGCTTAAGGCCACCGGCTTTCCACTAGCTATCCTCCTTCTAATGGGCGAGGATGAACTCCCTCACAGCACCTCTCCTTTTGACGGGCTTAGGAGATAACCCTTACAAAGCACTCTTACCCCTCTCTTGGACTAGAACACTCTTAAGACTTAGGGAAGATTTGACACACTTTTAAGAGAGTTTCCCCCTTCCTTTTTTTTTAGTTCTAGACACCTTTCATCCAAGAATATAAGGGGTATTTATAGGCCTTAAAGTGATTCAAATTTGGAGCCCAAACTTGGAGCCAAAAATTTGAATCTTTTGAGTTTTTCGGTGTTGTCACGCCCGCAGACACCTGTGGTGCTATCGCTCAGCGGTGCTACGCCGCTACAATAGCCGGCACGCGCATGGCGGGCGGTGCCACCGCCCAGCATGCATGTACGTAGCATGCATGCACGTAGCAGCACGCATGCATGCTAACTACGTGCTAATCAAGGCCCAATGAGCCCTCACTTTGGGTTATCTAATCCTAACCCAAAATACGTGCTAACTATGAATTTTAAAGACGTTTCCTAAGCTATTACAAAGTCCACATGATAACTTCTTCCAGTGAGCTTCCGGTCAACTTCCGACGGTCTTCCGACGAACCTTTGGAAACCATTCCGCGGACTCACAGCAAGCTCTCGGACTTCACGATTATCTTGGCGAGTTCCCCCGAGCTTCTTTGGCAAGCTCCGATCTTTCTTGGCAAACTCCGCGAACTTCCGACGAACCTCCCGGTGAACTTCCGAAAACCCTTCGACAAGCTCCCTACTGCTCTCGCCGGCAACGCCCCAATGAATCTTCTGACTCGCTGAACACTAACTCCCAACGATTCATCACACTTGTCTTCGCCCTTTGCTTTTGCTTTACGCCTTCATCCCTATCGTAGTCACTCCCGCACAAACAAACACCAAAAACTCTACTCGATCTAGACGCTTATTACAATACGAATTGACATTTAGTTGCTCGGCACATCATTGGTGGCGCTCGCCGATCCTTCGGCACATCGCCCTCTCTAGCGGCTTGTTGCCCAATCGACGGTTGACCTCCGCAACCTCGATATCCATGGCGCAACTCCGCACTTCTTGGCCCGATGCCCGACGTACGAAGCCTCCTGCCGATAGTCGACCGAACCTCCGGCTCGACATCCAATATCCTGACGTGATCACCTCCGGCACAACGTCAATTCCTCCAGCGTCAACTGTCTAATCCTGATCGATAGTAGACCTGATGGAAATCATCAATTTAGCAACCATACACCCCGATAGCTAAAGAGCTATAATACATATGGAATACAAATTGACACCCTCCAACGAATTGAAAACAAGGCGGATCGTTCAAGAATGAAGTAAGGAAAACTATTCTAATCACTTATCAATAGAAAATTGATAAAATAACTAGAATAGCACTTTGAATTCCCTTAAGACGCCACAAACTAATAAGTCTGATAAGTCAAAGGAAAAGCAAAGATTTGGTTTGAACGCCACAAGCAGAAAAGCCTGATAAGTTCTAAAGTTCATGCAAGAACTTAAAAACAAAAACACTCACCGGTATTGAAGAAATATTATACTTCCCAAATTGTTTGTCTTACATTTTGATTCAGCCTCATTTATATAGTATGAGGCTTAGTACAAAGGGAATGAATGCATTAAATAACATTCATATTCTGAATTCATGATTTTTGGTAATCATGCTGAATGGACTTTTATTCTTTAAGATGAGGTCTTCAAATTTGTCCTTCTCTCTCATGATCATGTTTACCATTTTAGGCTCTTCTTCCAACCATAGAATCTTGATCGAGTCTTGACTAGCTTGATCCTTCCAAATGTTTTCCAATAAAAGTTAAGGCTTCTTTCATCCTCTTAGCTTTAGCTCGCCATTGGTCCTCCATGAATAGTTAAAGGGTCTTTAATCGCAAATTATGATCAACTTATCGGTTTATATCATTCCCTTTCTCGAAAGGATTCGCCCTCTAATCATAGCCTCCATCACCTACATCAAACAAAGATAGATCAAACATTGAATGTTGCATTAACGCTGCCATACTCACCGGTAGTTTCAAATATATGCGTTGTCATTGATTTTTTGAAGGACTTGAAATGGACCATCTCCTCTTGGCATTAGTTTAGACTTCCTATGATTGGGAAATCTTTCCTTTCTTAAGTGTACCCAAACCTACCAGGTTCGAATACTACTTGTTTTCGACCTTTGTTGTGTTGTTTCTTATATTGTAGAGTTTTCTTTTCAATTTGTGTTCGAACTTTTTCATGCAATGCTTTTACAAATTCAGCTTTTTGCTTACCATCCAAATTAGCTTTTTCCAATGGTAAAGGTAGCAAATCCATAGGAGTTAATGGATTGAACCCATACACAACTTCAAATGGGGAATGATTTGTTGTAGCATGCACACTTCTATTATAAGCAAACTCCACATGTGGCAAACACTCCTCCCAATTTTTTAAATTTTTTTGAATTATGGCCCTCAAAAGTGTTGATAAAGTTCGATTTACCACCTCCGTTTGCCCATCTGTTTGTGGATGACAAGTGGTTGAATACAACAATCTTGTACCCAACTTACTCCAAAGTGTTCTCCAAAAGTGACTAAGAAACTTAACATCTGTATGACTCATAATGGTCCATGGGATGCCATGTAACCTCACAATTTCTTTGAAAATAGTCCCGCAACATGTGTTGCATCATCTGCTTTTATGGCAAGGAATGAAATGTGCCATCTTGCTAAACCTATCAACAACAACAAAAATAGAATCTCTCCTTTTGTCCTAGGTAAACCTAAGACAAAGTCCATTGATATATCAACCCAAGGTTCACTAGCTATAGGAAGGGGTGTATATAACCCATGAGGCATTACTTTAGATTTAGCTTGTTTACAAGTGATGCATTTCACACAATTTTTCAATATCCCTTTCATGCGTACAAAAGAAATGATCACTTAACACATCTAAAGTTTTTCTAACTCCAAAATGTCCCATTAAACCTCCACTATGTGCTTCTCTCACAAGTAATTCTCTCATTGAACATTGAGGAACACATAGCTTGTTTTCTTTGAAAAGAAAACCATCATGCCTAAAGAACTTATCAAAACCCCCTTTTTCACATGCCCCATAAACATTAGCAAAATTATGGTCAGAATTGTATAAATCTTTAATGTATTCAAAACCCAATAATTTTGCATCAAGTTTAGAAATTAGAGCATACCTTCTAGAAAGAGCATCAGCGACCACATTTTCTTTACCTTGTTTGTACTTGATGATGTATGGAAAGGATTCAATAAACTCCACCCATTTTGCATGCCTACGACTTAGCTTTCCTTGTCCTTTGAGATATTTCAAAGACTCATGATCGGTATGTATAATGAATTCCTTGTGCCAAAGATAGTGCTGCCATGTCTCTAACACTCTTACCAGAGCATAAAATTCTTTATCATATGTCGAGTAGTTAAGACTTGCTCCATTTAGCTTCTCACTAAAGAATGCAATGGGTCGACCCTCTTGCATTAAGACTCCTCCAATACCTACTCCACTCGCATCACACTCAATCTCAAAAGTTTTAGCAAAGTTAGGTAAAGCAAGCAAAGGTACTGATTTAAGTTTGTCTTTAAGCAAGTTAAAAGCATCATCTTGTTGTTTACCCCATCTGAATTCAATATTCTTTTTGATGCATTCAGTTAATGGTGCAGCAATGGTAGAAAAATCTTTAATAAATCTTCTATAAAAGCTAGCAAGACCATGAAAACTTCTAACATCACTAACACTAGTGGGTTTTGGCCACTCTTTAATTACTTTTACTTTTTCTTGATCAACATGTATTCCTTTATCGTTTACAACATATCCAAGAAAAGTAATTTCATTAGTGCAAAAAGTGCATTTCTGTAGATTAGCATATAACTTTTGTTTTCTAAGCACATCAAAAATAGCTTTTAAATGTGTTACATGCTCATCTAAACTTTTGCTATACACAAGTATATCATCAAAATAAACCACTATAAACTTTCCAATGTAAGCACGCAAAATATGGTTCATCAATCTCATAAAAGTGCTAGGTGCGTTAGTTAAGCCAAAAGGCATCACTAACCATTCATATAAACCATGTTTAGTTTTAAAAGTAGTTTTCCATTCATCACCCTCATGCATTCTTATTTGATGATATTCAGATTTCAAATCAATTTTTGAAAATAGACAAGAACCATGCAATTCATCTAACATGTCATCTAGCCTAGGAATAGGATGTCGATACTTTACCGTGATTTTGTTGATGGCTCTGCAATCAACACACATTCTCCAAGATCCATCCTTTTTAGGCACCAAAAGAACAGAAACTGCGCATGGACTCATGCTTTCTCGCACATACCCCTTTTCCATAAGCTCACTGACTTGCTTTTGAATTTCCTTGGTCTCTTCTGGGTTGCATCTATATGCTGGCCTATTTGGTATGCTTGCACCTAGAATAAAATCAATTTGATGCTCAATTCCTCTAATTGGTGGCAAACCATTGGGAACTTCTTCGGGAAAGATATCCTCATTTTCCTGCAAAAGATTAACAATAACACTAGGCAAACTTTTGTCAGTTTTGTTAGAAGAAATCAAAATGTTCTTGTACATAAGTACAAGTAAGGGCTGCCTCATGATTAAGGCCTTTTTTACATCACTCATTTTGGCATAAACACTCATTTTTCTTTCACTCAAGCCTTCCTTGTTTTCTCTCCCCTTGTGTTTTTCAATACTCTTATTTTTATCACTCATCTCATCTTTTCCTTTTTTCTCTCTTACTTGCTTCCTCCCAAATGTTTTGGTTAATGAAGACTCAAGCTCCTCATATTGTTGTTTTATCGCATCTGGTCTTCAAGAATTGTCTTCGGAGGCAACGGTCCAAATTGATATTCTGTCCATCTATGATCAAGGAATAACGGTTCTTGAACCCATCATGTGTTACCCTACGATCATATTGCCATGGTCTCCCCAACAACATGTGACTAGCATACATAGGTACCACATCACACCAAACTTCATCCTCATATCTACCAATTGAAAAATGAATTAACACTTGCTGATTTACCTTTACTACACCACTATTATTCAACCATTGCAACTTGTACGGTTTTGGATGTTTGATAGTAGGCAATTTCAGTTTCTCCACGAGCAAGGTACTTGCCACATTGGTACAACTTCCACTATCAACAATCACATTGCACAACTTGTTAGCAATCAAACAACGAGTATAAAACAAATTTTCATGTTGTTCACCATGTTCATCATTTTTACTTTGTAAACTAAGTGTGCGTTGAATAACCAAAATTTCACCTTTAGCATACTCTACGTCACTAGTATCCTCTGGAATGTCATCATCATCCTCTCTTTCACTTTCTGATTCTATATTCCCATCTCTTAGAATCATAACTCTCTTATTAGGACATTCACGTGCTATATGTCCATGCCCAAGGCACTTAAAACACTTAATACCTCTACTTTGATTAGGTTGATTCTCACCTTTACCCTTGCTGCCAAATTCATTTTTGCCTTTAATTCCATCAATTTTAGGCTTAACAATGGGTTTATCATCCTTTTTACTCCAATTCGGTTTCCAAGATGAATAAGACCCTGAATAAGGTTTTGAATCATACCTTGTGCCTTTTCTTTTGAGTTGTCTCTCAATCTTCATGGCCATATTCACCATATCATCAATCTCCACATAATGCTGTAATTCCACAAGATCACCAATGTTCTTGTTTAATCCACTTAGGAATCGAGCCATTGTAGCCTCACGGTCTTCCTCCACATTAGCCCTTATCATGGCTATCTCCATCTCCTTGTGATATTCATCAACGCTCATGGAACCTTGTGTCAAAGTTTGCATTCGTTGATGCAAATCCCGATAGTAATGACTTGGGACGAATCTCCTCCTCATGATTTGTTTCATCTCTATCCAAGTCTCTACGGGCCTTTCACCATTTCTACGTCTGTCTTTACATAATTGATCCCACCAAATTATAGCATAATCACAAAATTCAACAGCAGCTAATTTTACCTTTTTCTCTTCGGAGTAGTTGTGACATTCAAAGATCAACTCCACTTTTCGTTCCCACTCCAAATAAGTATCTGGATTATTCTTTCCTTGAAAAGAAGGAATTTTCATTTTGATGCTGCCTATGTTTCTGTCCACACCATCAAAACGTCCTCTCTTAGTTTGTCTCGTAGAATTAACATTTTGACCAATTAGAGTGACTTGGTCATCGTCAAGGTCATCTCTATCATTATATTCATCATGGGCGAATCTTTGGTTGTCTCCTACGCCGTGGTTCACCTTCCAATATATTAATTGCATCATCATGCCTTTCTAGATAATCTCTTACATCTCCTATCACTTTGAACATACGTTCAAATTGTTGTACATTGCTTGAAGCAAAAGATCATTTGATGAAGAACTCGCTTCCTTTTCTTTAGACATATTTGCAACCTGAAAAACAAAGTTAGAATAGCCTCACCAACACTCTCTCACGTGTTTCATCAAGATTTGATTCACTCCACTCGTATTTTCACACAATGTTTGGCTTCTTGTTTCTCGATATTGTTCTCACTACTCTTGCCTTTTACCTCTTGTTTTGTTCTTTGGGTTCTTAGATTAACTAAGAAACTTAAACAAACAATTCAGTTTGACGCAATACAAGGGTATTGAAATTGGATATAAAAGCAAAAAATGTAAGCCAAGTTTAAAGGTGTGAGTAATACACTTCAATAATAAGCAAAGATTAGAATTCAAGTATTAAATGAATAAACAAAATTTTCTGGAATGAAAAAAAAATTTCAGACCAGAAATAAGAATTCAAAATTATGAAGATAGAATTTTGTAATTTTCAAGAAGTCCCTGAATTCACAAATTTTTTTTTTAATTTCGATCTCTTTCTATCTTTCTTTTTTTTGACCTTTGATCTTCTTCTCCCTTTTCTTTTTCTTTGATCTTGATTTCCTCTCCTTTTTTTTTACTTTTGATTTTCTCTCTCTTATTTTTTTTTAACTTTCTGTTCTCTTTCTTTTTTTTTTTGACGATAAAGTGAGGGGAAAACACAAATAAACAGTAATTGCACAAGAAACACAGCAATAAGGAGGAAGGAAGAATAGCAATTATGAATATCGTGATAAAAGAAGAATAAGAGAACAGGGAAAAGTGAAGATAATAGATAAGCAAACCTCAAACTTGAGCCGTGCTCTGATACCAAATGATGGAAATCATCAATTTAGCAACCATACACCCCGATAGCTAAAGAGCTATGATACATATGGAATGCAAATTGACACCCTCCAACGAATTGAAAACAAGGCGGATCGTTCGAATGAAGTAAGGAAAACTATTCTAATCACTTATCAATAGAAAATTGATGAAATAACTAGAATAGCACTTTGAATTCCCTTAAGACGCCACAAACTAATAAGTCCGATAAGTCAAAGGAAAAGCAAAGATTTGGTTTGAGCATACAAGCGAGAAAAGCTTAAGTTCTAAAGTTCATGCAAGAACTTAAAAACAAAAACACTCACCGGTGTTGAAGAAATATTATACTTCCCAAATTGTCTGTCTTACATTTTGATTCAGCCTCATTTATATAGTATAAGGCTTAGTACAAAGGGAATGAATACATTAAATAACATTCATATTCTGAATTCATGATTTTTGGTAATCATGGCTGAATGGACTTTTATTCTTTAAGATGAGGTCTTCAAATTTGTCCTTCTCTCTTCATGATCATGTTTACCATTTTAGGCTCTTCTTCCAACCATAGAATCTTGACTGAGTCTTGACTAGCTTGATCCTTCCAAATGTTTTCCAATAAACAGGTTAAGGTTTCTTTCATCCTCTTAGCTTTAGCTCTCGTCATTGGTCCTCCATGAATAGTTAAAGGGTCTTTAATCGAATTATGATCAACTTACTAGTTTATATCAAGACCTGCGTAACTCAACACGTAATTAGACCACAAATCATACTCAATTAGTTTCATCATCAAAATCCGAGATTCAACAATTACCCCTCTAATTGACATAGATATTAACCATAAATTGGACTTCTTGTTATTGAGGCAATTTATAGAATCAACATTTGAAAAACACCATTATTTCAAGCTGATATAATTTCATATATGTGAGCATATAATCCTTTGTCCCTTCCAGATATCTTATTACTTTTCTTTGCAGTCCTTTAATATTTTTCACTTCTGGATAACTCAAATATCTACCCAGTATTCTAACTGCAAAAACTGATATCTGTTCTGACATAGGCTTGAGCATAGACTTTCAACTGCGCATATATGAAGAATATTTTCTTTATCTGATTCTTTTCAAGTCATTTTAAAGCACTCACTTTTGACTAAAATTTTACTTTTATGATTTGTTGAATAAAGTTATATATTAAATCATCTCAAGACTCGGTTAATATATCTTTTCTGAGACAATCTTAATAATCATTGAGATATATCCCTAAGTATCTCAATACTAATAATATAAGATGTCTCATTCATATCAACCATCTTAAATTCTTAGTGATAATTTCTTGGTTTAGTATAATAAACCAAGTCACTATTGACAATGCAAAATATTATCCATATATATGATCAATATATAATAAACTTGCTCCTACCGATCTTCAGATATAAATACCGATTAATAGTATTTTTCTTAAATATGAAGAAATCAATGATATTAACAAACTTTATATATATCATTAACTAGAAACTTGTTTAAGATCATAAATAGATTCCTAAACTTGTATGCCAAATTTATATTTATTTCATTTTCTCTGTGAGTCATTCAGAATAACTTATAGAAAATTAGATCCTTAATCAAAAATTTGTTTTCATATCATTATGATGTAACTCAAACTCATAATGAGTCACTAATGTCATGATGATTCTTAACGAGTTTCTTTAACAACTGTATATCTCGTTATAATCGATACATATACCTTGATTTTTTAAAATTCTAGTAAAAGAACTAGAATGATAATTGGATCTATCATGAATACCATAAAATCCATCACCCCTATCAGATATGATGATTTTAACTTTTCTATCTAATTGTCTCTCAACCTCATTTATGCACACTTTAAGAGTGTCAACGGCTTGAGACTTTACATGAATTAGATATATATAAAATCATATCTCAATAGGTTATCTATATGGTGATAAAATACCTCTCTTTAATGAGACAAAAATATAGAGTAACTCGCATATATAAATATAATCTCAAGGTGTTTATGAACTTATTTTTTATTTTAATATTTAATTATAGGATCGTTGTAAACTCAAAATTCATATTAATTCTGTATAGACCATTATACAGAATCCAAAGGTTAACTTTTATTGAATCATATTGAGTTCACAACTATCAAAGAAGAAATAATATTCTAACAATTCTAGGTAAAGAATCCAAATTTCTAGAATTATAAGAATATAACACGAATCCTCAAGATTCATCAAATGAATCATCTTTAGGCATAGGCAATAAATACAAACTACTATCGCTTTCACTTTAAGATGATTCCCCATAATGATGAATATTTCAATCTCCTTTGATTTTTATTTTTTTTCTTTTTAAATATTAAAATAAATCTCTATTATTAACAACATACATTGAAGCATCAAATTAATCTACCAAGTATTACAAAAATAATTTCTATAATATTTGATTTGAACCATATAAAAGTTATATTTATAATTTTTTATTTCAAATCAAATCTTATAATTCTTCTTCATATAACTTTCATTGTTACACAAGTAACACTTTATTATGAAGAAATTCCTTTATGAGTTTATATAGTAATTATAAACTCAGGTGGCTTATGCTTCATCCTTATTTTATTGTTACCCACCCCTTGAGTAGAACTCAAATATTTTAAGTCTTGGGCTTACAACTTTGTCAATTATATTGAGGAGGTAATCTTAAATTCCTCAAATACTATCATTTTTAGTCAGTTTTTTCATTGAGGTGTCAACTAATGACTTATCAGAAAATTAATGTTGATCCTTAAATATTCTCATGCGCTAGTTGTAAACTGTACTAAAGTCAAAGTATCATCAAATTGAGATTTTTCAGACCTTTCCTGATCAGTCACCTTAATTATTTATTCCACAGAACTTTCAGTAAATAAGTCTCTGTTCCATTCAAATAATCTGATCAAGGTCTCACTCATTCAATATAATTTGTATATGCTCAAGTCATTTATTCCAGAAAATATATTTCAAAAAATATAGGAATATTTATAAAAATATAATGAAGGAAGTACCACTGTAATAATATAACATCAATGCTTTGAGTTTTATAACGAATGTTGAACTATTGATATCATCAATATTTTACTTTCAATATTGACATATCTACTGTTCACATATATAATCATTTATGGAGGACTGATACTATCCTTGTGGAATAGTATTAATACCTTTGGGTATAGAATACTAAACTACGAAGATATCCAAAACAGTATCATCCTACCCCATCATATAATTATTCAAAATAGATTCTCCTTTGGGATTATCTAAATCTCCTAATTATGTGTGCCATTATGAATATTATTTTTCTTTAATATCATTTAGGACCAATCGCATAATGTATTTTATAGATTATTGGTCTAGGTCACTTTGATGACTACAAGACCAATACAAAAATATAAAATACAATCTAAAATGTTCTATGAATGATAAAACTTTATTATAATTTATATCCCATAAGCCTATCATCCCAAGCTACTTTGACAGCTACTGGTCAGATAAAACTTAGGAAAATAAATTATAAATAATATTTATCAAATTTTTTAAATATCATTTAGGATCAATTCCATAATGTATTTTATAAATTATTGATCTAGGTCACTTTGGTGGCTGCAAGACCAATACAAAAATATAAAATACTATCTAAAATATCCTATAAATGACAAGACTTTTATTGTAATTCATATCTCATAAGCTTATCATCCTAGGTCACTTTAGCAGCTACTGGTCAGATAAAACTTAAGAAGATGAAGTACAAATAATATTCACTAAATTTTTTTAATTCAATTTATGCTAAGTAATTCAATAATAGAACAGTAATAATAATGATTATTAAATATTAATGAGCATAAATAAAAATTCATATGACAACTATAATCATGATAATACATAAATCATGAAAAATCTTTATGTGAAAATTAACTATCATTTCATAATTTTAAATATATACATATGAATAATCAAACAAATATCCAAGAACAATAATTGGATATTATTTACAACTTACAATCAATAATTCATATATATTTATCAGCATAACGAAAAACTCATATAATAATAATCATGATAACACATAATCATGAAAAGTCTTTATGTGAAAGATAACTATGATTTCATAATTTCAAATATATACATGTGAGTAATCAAAGAAATATCCAAAAACAATAATTAGATTTTAATTTACCACATGTAATCAATAAATCATATGAGAAAAACTATAAAAGAAACAATAATTTATATTTTTTAAAATATATAAAATATTAAATTAAACTAATCAATTATATTTAATTTGGGCAAACCCGAGCTTGATATTAGCCCAATTAAATAAATCGATCAAAATCAAAAATTGATCAAAATTTAATCTTTTCTAAATTTAATCAAAATTAAATATAATCCCTTTAAGGATAAAATCGTAAATATAATGCCAGGACATATATTGTAATTACGCGATTTATAAAGGGCAGAACTGTCGAAATAATAAAGGTAAAACTATAAATTTAGCATAATGACAAAATTATAATTTTTGCTTAATGGCAAAACTATAATTTTACTTTATGATAAAACTATAAATTTTTTTAATGGCAAAACTGTAATTTTCTTAAAAAAACCCTAATGGTAAAATTGTAATTTTTACGTAATGGCAAAAATGTAATTTTGCCGAACAACTGCTGCCGCCTCGCATTTGCCGCTGGCGCCGCTCACAAGGCATGCACGCCACCGAAATGGCTGCGACGGCAGTGCGCGCTTGCGTTGCCGTGGGTGGGCGTAGACCGCCACGCGAGGTTGTTGCCGCACGGCCATGCTTTACGCGAGGTCGCTGACGGCCATGCTACGCTGCGCTATGCCCGCACGCGCTGCCGCCGGCGCTAACGCCATGGGTGGGCGTTGCCACGCTACGGCCGCGCAACGCGTCGCATGCGCGCCGCCTACACATGGCGGGCGGTGCCGCCGCCAGGCTACCGCTTGGCGCTTATGCGCGGTGGTTGCCGCCATGCGACCGACCGCAGCTCCATGGTCGCCGCGGCGCGCGGGTCTTATGCGCAACGAGATCGCAATGAAATCGACAGCGGTGTTACATAGCGATCGTCGTTGTTTCCTTAATATCGCGGACAAGCAGACGATAAATCAAAATGGATAGGAATGTAGATTGACAGAATTCGGATCATCCAAACATCGTAAATCAGAAAAACAACAAATCTAAAGTTTTGATTTCAAGAACCTAGGCTCTAATACCAATTGTAAGCATAAAAATCTTTTATCATGTTTCTATAATGCGAAAAACTTTAATTCTAGGATCGAAATCAAAACATCAATAATATATTTATTTTTACGATGTGTACCTTTGATGCCATCTGCACGGAAGGGGAAAGATCTCTTATCTGAATACCTTCTTTAGATCCAACGCCTCCGCCAATCTGCAAGGAGAACTAGACTCCTCCTCTCTTCCTATCCTTTCACAAGACCACTGTAATTGATGGCTTAGGGAGATTGAGAGGGAGACTATAATCTTTCAATCTATGTTTGTGAAATATTTTCTTTTATACAACTCTTAGATGCATCTGTGTTGTTAATCTTTACGCAACTTTTAGATGCTTCTGTATTGCTTCTGACTCTGTTACTTTAAGTCCCCTAAGGTCCTGTTTATTTATAGGCGAGAACAAAGGGTCTAGGATAAGTTATTAGGGGAGTTCTTTCCATCAACGATATCCCTAAGGTATTCTTTAAAATATGAACTTCTTTTCTATTAATCGATATCAGAATCTAATTAATTATATCAAATATCTTATCCGATTATAATGGGTCATGTAATCTAATACTTTGTTCAGAGCACATGCTGCGTCGAGAAGAACATGGCCAAACTCATCATTGTAAGAACAACTGGATCCAGTGGGTGGGTGAATGAGCGGTGAAAGTAAATGGAGGCGCAGCAGCAGATGGTACCGTGACGATACTCTGGTTCTAGGACCGCAGGGCCGTCTAATTCATTCGTTTCATTTCAACTCGAGCATGTAGCACAATCGACACAATGGCTTGGTTGGACCCATGGATCCTCACTCGTATCCTTTGTCTGGTTTAACCAGCTTTAGTTGGTCCGGTTACTGATGATTGATTCTAGGGTCTTTGTGGCGATGGGTTATCTGAAATCCGTCGCTCTCGTGCAAGAGAGGCTCAAGGGGGGCGTTCCATTCACCAACAGAATGCGGACGCTCGGCCCCAACATATTTGGGAATCAACAACCCATCTTTCAATCGAGCTCAATCTTCCACAAGGAAATAAATAAGACGCAGCTTTCTTCAACATTTAACATCATGAGACTGTCTGCCGCACTGTTTTGATGCACGTATTATAGTGTGTTCTCAGTAGCCGATCAAAATCGACGACGGAGTAGTGCTACTACAGACCTAATAAAGACGGTCCACATCCTCTCCGGAACCACCAACCTCCGCAAAAGAGACGGTTAGGAAGAGTACCCGCATCGCGGCCCGCACAACTGTTCCGTGTTCTACTACGCACCGCCGTCGCAGCCGCCTGTCTCGAATGTTTCAGCGGCTCCCGACTCCATCGATGTCGGCCTCTCCTCCGGCCACTCCTCCCCCTCTCATATTTCCCCTTGCGTCTCCATCTAGAAGCCACCAGGTTTACAGAGGGAGCAGCGTGAAGAGAGGACGAAGCTTCGAGGAGAACAGGAGGCGACCCCCCGGTGGGTGGATTTCGGTGGAGGTCAGGGCGAGGCCACACAAAAGATCGAGGTAATGCCATTAATTCATCCATCTCCCTGTCGATTCGTCTCCTTCCAAGAACGCTTCTCTCCTCTCCTCGTTGCTCTTCTGTTGCCTACCTACTTGACGCTAGCTACCTCGCTTCGTGGTTGGTTGTGTCGTTTGGTTCTTGGTCTTGGCATGCGCCTTTTGCTGTTTTGTTCAGGGTGTCACTGCCGAGAATACCATCGTCGAATCGTTTTGTTCGTGCCGTCGGCGACCCATTAATCGAATACAAGGAACCGGTGTTCGAGTGGGAGAAAGCAAATGACGCCTGGAAGCTTTGGGATTTCGTGCCGCTCGGCTGTGAGTTCCTTCTCCTCCCCTCCTCATTAACTTTGCCTGCTTTATCTTATTTCGTTCAAAAGAACGTACGTCTTACTACTTATGCTCAATTCGAAACACCAACCTTAGGGAAACGCGGCGTCTTCTTGTGTACACAAAGCATCGTCTCCTGCATTGACCTCGTTAGTATCATCATATCGAGAGTGCGAAAAAGAAATAAAGAGTAGAAGAACAGCAGAAGCAATGATATCATCATCGGGAGATTACAAAATACGCTTTTGCTCTCAAACACAAATGCATAGTGGAATCATATGTTTGATTATTGCGCGACTTCAATGGCGTACCCGATGGGAAGCCTTTTATCATGAAATGCTTGAAACGGATTGGCTCCTGTAAATTTGACACGTAGGTAGAAAAGTAACTAATCAAGAGCCAAGCATTTGGGCAAACTGGAACAGCTCTTAATTTGCGATATGCATGATTGTTAAACGCCTGATCGTTAAACTCGCTTTACAAAAGGCCTCGTACTTGCCCATAAATCTCATGGTCTTAATATTAGAATAGATACCATTTTGTCTAGCAATGCTTGATGATTGTTTGTGTTAAGCGCAACACACAGCTCCTACTACCGCCTAATGATGGAAACATAGTCCTCGAAGTTGCACTAGTCGGAGAGCTAGCTTGATGTTGAGACAATGGCTTCCCTGACAGGTAATATTAGCATGAGGGATAAGGATCCTGCTGCAACGTTCGAAGCAGATAAGAGAAGGGCCGAAGAGACCTTGGAGCGATTGCAACGTCAAGTTGAGCTGGAGTGTGAGATTCACAAAGCATATCCGTTTTTGTCCGAGAAGGCCTTGTTGCCCTTGTGGCAGCTGCTCCCAAGGGGTTCAACATCTTCACCGCACTCAGAGGAGGAACGATCGCAAGAATCAGCACCAGTCCCCGCAGCAGCTGGGTGGCAGCTAGATGAGCAACAGCACTCATCTCACTCGACCTTATCACCTGTTTTTCGTTCGGAACCGGAGGAGGAACAGCATCATCAGTCGGAGATTTCCTCTCCTAAGCTCGGGGCTTGGCTTGTGGAGTTGCAGCAAAATGGTGGCTTTAGATCTATGCCTATCGTTGGCTCAAGGAGCAACTCAGTCGGTTATAATTCGGAGCCTCAGCCTGAGCCTTATCTGGACTCGCAACCAAGTTTCCAGCAGATACCTCACCTGACGTCCGATGATAAGCACTGCATGATATGGAAATACGAGCCTAGTGATGGGCAGTATCTGGAATCAAGTTCGGAGCTTCATGAGTTGAAGCACAATACGCCAGTCATGCAGCATGGCGATCAGCAGCAGCCTCTCTACTCGCCATGCGATTCCGCGACAGCACGCAGTGAGCAGCGGTGCACGGAAGACTTGATGCCCGCACCAGGAGCTGAGAAGGTTGAGCAGTACAACTTGAGGTACTCGAAGCAATGGTTCGGCAGCAAGTGGCAACAGGTACCCTGTACATACGGTCCTGCACCAAGCGCGCAGGCAAGCTTGGCGCACTCGATTCATTCTGTACTGGACTTGCCCCGCGACGATCAGCGGCATTCAGGAAGCTACCATCGATCTCTCCGGTGGTTCCAAGCCTGGTGAGGTGTTGTGAAGGACACCGTCAAGATGTGACAGTGCTCGTCACAAGCCTACCATTCATGTCCGGTAGGAATGCAGAAAATGAATGTTTTCTGCCGGTATTAGTCTGATAAAAATCAGCTTGCCATGGCTGGTTCACCCTTCATACCGAAGAGGTTGTGGATGCAGATTTGTTGTACAAGGGGAGACCAAGAATTTGACCAGAATAATTTGTCTCGGTGGGAGGGGATACATTACCCGCACACACTGGTATTCTCACAATAGAAACATCGTAGAACAAAGAGACATAGCAACTTTGAGCGACTGTTTCTATTTGAAAGTGTAGTTTTAGCTAGCATGTCATCCAGCTTGTGCCGTACATTTTGCGAAGAGCATGAGGAGTAACTTTTTGAAGGAAACTAGTTGCTGATTCTTGCGTTACATCAGGTTCAGTAAAGGTCAAAGTTTAGATATGATTTCTCCACTCGGCTCTATACTTTTCCCATTCTTGCTGCTATGTCTTGACGTCCTCTATGGGTTGGCCTCCGCAGCAGAGAGAGAAGGGCTCGTTTCTTGTTGGTTTAGCTTCTAGAGAACAAACAGAGAAAGTATCGATCGCACCACGCATAGCAAAGAGAAGAGATCTTGGGAGCAGAGACAGCGACTCCACAAAAAGTTACTGGAGAGAGCAACACGACGGCGTTGCACCGACCGCCTCATCAGCTTGGGCTGGAGCTTGCCGTGCAGTGGCAACTCGCTTAAAACCTCTCTCCGTCTGCCACTACAAAGCTTAAAGGTTTGACAGGCCGACGTATGCCAGACGGCCAGGACAGATTAAGCTCCACCAAAATATGTCTCTGACAACAACAGGGTGGGTTAAAAGTTATCCGACTCCATGAAGCAGCTACTTGTTCTTCGATCACCAATAACTTGGATAAAAAACAACCTTAAACATAATAGAGCATGTTACTGCACACGATGAGATTGGGATGCAAGGGCGAGCGTGCACGAAAGGAAGAAGAATGGATACAATTCGTCTCTGGGTGTCGCTGAACCAATTTAGCGTTTCATGATGGAAGTGCTCTTGATCGGGAAGGAACAATCCATATCGTCCATTGATAGACAAACTAGCGAACATGCTGTGACCAAGTAAAACCTTTGGCACTGCTGATCTCGTAACCCCAGCCAGTTGATCCATCCAAAATGACAATACAAACCTTCCGAAGCTTGCATTGCCATTTCCAAACAACCAAGTATACCAAAATAATCGAGGAGGGACCACCACCGAGGACACTGTCCAACCGATAATGCTGCCAAACGACCTTTAGCCAAAAGTGAGTGAGTCAGAGCAGGTCCACACCCACCACTCCGTTCTCATCGGTGAATCCGCTTAAGCCGAGTAACAGAGATTAAATGAGGATTAAATGTGAAATTGCCTTTTTTTTCTTTTGTTTTTTTATAGCGTGACAGACTGAGATTCCTGCCCACTTTATCTATTTTTTTAGACCGGACTCTGCACCAGCAAGTGTATATATATGCACGCACTCACTGTGTCCCCCAATGCTTCTCCACCGCCAGCGAATCTGAGTAACAAACAAAACAAATCCGCCCCCCTCCCTCTTCTTCTTATCCTCGTCTTCCCCCAGAAGAGTAAACCGCCAAAGCCCATCTGCAAGAAGACGATGGGTGGCGGTGGCAGAGGAACGGCTGGAGCGATGGAGATCGAAGAGGCGTCTGAGGAGGAGGAAGAGGATGAGGAGATCTCGCCGATCGAGCAGGTGCGGCTGACGGTGACGAACACGGACGACCCGACGCTGCCGGTGTGGACGTTCCGAATGTGGTTCCTGGGGCTGGCGTCCGTCTGCCTGATGTCATTCCTCAACCAGTTCTTCTCGTACCGCAGCGAGCCGCTGGTGATCACGCAGATCACCGTGCAGGTGGCGTCGCTGCCGCTGGGCCACTTTCTGGCCCGCGTGCTACCCACGTGGAGGTTCCAGCTGCCGGGGCTGGGGCAGCGGGAGTTCTCCCTCAACCCGGGGCCCTTCAACATGAAGGAGCACGTTCTCATCTCCATCTTCGCCAACGCCGGGTGCGCCTTCGGCAACGGCTCCGCCTACGCCGTCGGCATCGTCAACATCATCAGGGCCTTCTACAAGCGGAGTATCAGCTTCATCGCCGGCTGGCTGCTCATCATCACCACCCAGGTTCAGCGTCAATGCGATGATGTCCTCCTCTTCATCTTCGATTAACCTTTTTCTCGTTTCTCTTTTTATTTGATTCGTTCTTGAATTGGAATGGGTTCGGTGAAGTGATTAATTAGAATGGAATCATAGGTTGTGTTTGCGTGCGTTGCGCAGGTGTTGGGGTACGGATGGGCGGGGCTGATGAGACGGTACGTGGTGGAGCCGGCGCACATGTGGTGGCCCAGCACGCTCGTGCAGGTCTCGCTCTTCCGGTAATTGTTCTACCTTCTTCCTTCGCTTTGCTATTCGATCCCTCCTTAAACTCGCCATGATGCTCGCTCGCTCGCTTACTATTTGGTTCACGGTTTAGAGCTGCAGTGCATTCTATTTCGTTTCCTCCGAATGATCCCTCTGTTGCACAGCTGAATCCGTCTCGTCGTTCACTGTGTTTCCATTTTATCCTGGAATACCAAGTACAAGACACGCCATTGTTCCATCCAACTCAACATCTTGCCTTGGGAACTTCCATCTTCAACACTCTAATCCTTAATCTGCCATTATTTTATTTTTCGACTCCACTGGTGCCGAGGATCCGCATTTCCACGCCTCATCTCCGTCGGGCGGGTGATAGGAATCTGTACCCTCCCATGTCAAATCCACCGACCGTGTTGGTCTTGCTTTTTGAATGATCTGCTGCAATCACGCTTCTCAATCGGTGAGTCCCGCATTCTTCCTTTTTCTTATGTCCTGCGCGGCCTCGTGTGTTGTGCACCTCCATTCACGTGACACCGGTGACATAACACGCATCCACCGATGTGACGCGGATGGGGATCCCGTTGTTTCCGTAACATCCGTAAGAAGGAAAAATAGGATGCACGATTTTGAATGTCAAGTTTGTTATGGATGCCATTTTTCTTCCAATAACATCTTTCTTATCCCGTAGTAACTGTTGCTGTCTCGTAGACCGAGCAGAACTGATGATCCGCAGTTGATATAAATAAAAATGGAACCTAACGATCATAAGCCATGAGCCCACAAGAAAGAATCAAACCTAATTCATATCATAGCTTTAGGTATTATTTGACATGCAGGTACAATTTCAACAGAAAACACCTCATTCATATAGATACACATTTGTATCATGTACCATGATTTATTATAGTTTTAAATGATACCTTATTTTCCTAGTTGAAATTAAGAATTTTTGGAACAGAATTGAATCGATTATTATGAAAAATCAAACTAACCAAATCGCTTACATTGATTCGGATTGGCTTTTCTGGTATATTTGCACCAAGCCATATGAATTCATAGATAAACCCTTTGAATTGATTCCTCGTTATGATCCCTACCTTTCTATCCATGCACACGCATCAAATATTCCCTCAAAAGTTTCTTTTCATCTTATCTATGTCTCTAAGGGAGCTACAGGCACATCAGATGAGGAAAAAAAAAAATTGTGCTCATGTTTCGAAAGAGTTTGGATTACATATCATACCCCTACCAAATATATTTGACTTTTGTTTGCAAAAGTTCAAAAACTTGTTCATCACAAATTCTTTGTATGAACGTCTCTTTTGTTTCTTAGAAAATACTCATATCTTGGATTTTCTGAAGTGGTACACCTCTTTATTTATTTCCAAGTAATATTCTTAATTTAAAATATCTAAATATCCCATCAAATTTTTTTATTTATTATTTTATCAGTTTTCAACTGTTATATCGTTTTAATTTGGCTCATATTTTATATACATCAATAAAATAATAAAACACTATAAATGTTATTGAAAAATTTTGTAAATGACATCATATTATATTTTTTTTATTGTCATTACTTATAGATCATTACAATATCATAATTTTAAGTTTGTAGTTAGTTTGATTGATGTTGAAAGTTTATTTAGATCATTTACAATATTTTTAGATAGATTTTACAGTGTTTTTATTGTGGTGGCTATGACACTATAACAGGTAAAAAATATTATAACAGGTGACAGTATTTTTGCGGTCAATACAAAATGCCACCCTAGTATTCATTGTATCAATTGCAAGCAAATACAAAAGGCCACCCTAGTATTCGTTATTATAAATTGCAAACATAGGGAAATCGGCTTACGTGAAAACCTTAAAACGCGAGCTTTCTACTGATCGCAGAGCGTTGCATGAGAAAGAAGCCGGCCGAATTCGCCGCATTTCGAGACCCAAGTTCTTCGTCATCGTGCTCATCTGCAGCTTCTGCTGGTACACGGTGCCAGGGTACTTCTTCCCAACCATCACCAGCATGTCATGGGTCTGCTGGCTGTTCTCCAAGTCTGTCACGGCCCAGCAGCTCGGGTCTGGGCTGAATGGGTTCGCCATCGGCGCCTTCACCCTCGACTGGTCCACCGTCGTTTCCTTCCTCGGCAGCCCGCTGGTGTCCCCTTTCTTCGCCATCGTCAACGTCTTCATTGGCTTCGTCATCTTCGTATACATCGCCATGCCCGTGGCCTATTGGGGTCTCAACTTGTTCGATGCCAAGACTTTTCCCATCTTCTCCTCCGAGCTGTTCGCTGCAACTGGCCAAAAGTACAATATCACTGCCATCGTGAACAATCGGTTCGAGATCGACATGGTAGCTTATGAGAAGCAAGGAAGGATCAATTTGAGCATGTTCTTTGCTCTAAGCTATGGTTTCGGATTTGCTGCCATCGCAGCTACGTTCACCCATGTTATGTTCTTCTATGGCAGGTATGTTCCTCGCTTGCATCTCTCTTTCCTACTAAACTGAAACTTTATTTACGGCTTCCTTCTTGTTGCTCTAGATCAGCTTCTAGCGTGCAAAATTACTACATCAATTCGGTCCATTTATTTCCCTTGCAAACGAATGGTAGCAAAAAGGCAAACTTCTAACATAGTGCATTCGGACAATGTTTTATAATCGGCGGTCGTTTCTCTGAGAATTGCATTTGAGATAGCATGGTTCGAGAAGAATCAAATCAAACTATTATGTAATTGTCACATGGTGCAGGGAGATCCACGACCGGTACCGTGCTTCCTATAAAGGGAAGCCAGACATCCACACGCGCTTAATGCAGAAGTACGCGGATATCCCCGGCTGGTGGTTCTACTCTCTGCTCCTACTGACCGTGGCGGTGTCGGTGGTGCTCTGCACGGTGCTCAAAGATCAAGTTCAGCTGCCAGTCTGGGGACTCTTTTTCGCCTGCGCTCTTGCCTTCATCTTCACCCTCCCCATCAGCATCATTACCGCCACCACCAACCAGGTAACGATCTTTTGCATCTCTTCCCTTTTTTTTTTTAATTTAAATTTTCGCTACTGTATCTGAACCGGTTTGCTGCTGCTTGGGACGGATGGGAAAAGACTCCGGGCCTCAACATCATCACCGAATACATGATGGGTCTACTGCAACCGGGGAAGCCCATCGCCAATGTCTGCTTCAAAGTGTATGGTTACATGAGCATGGCCCAGGCCGTGTCCTTCCTTGCGGATTTTAAGCTTGGCCATTACATGAAGATCCCACCCAGATCGATGTTCCTGGTTCAGGTAAGGAGTACCACTCAACTCGTGCGTTCACTACTGACACCGCGTGTCACATGCAACTCATCGTCCGCTGTGCCAATACCGTGACAGCTGATAGGCACCATCATCGCCGGGACCATCAACATCGGCGTGGCGCACTGGATGCTGGGATCCATCGACAACATATGCGACCGCGCCCGGCTGCCCCCGAACAGCCCCTGGACATGCCCGGGCGACCGGGTTTTCTTCGACGCCTCGGTCATCTGGGGATTGGTGGGACCCAGGCGCATCTTTGGGCCGCTGGGAAACTACGGATCCCTCAACTGGTTCTTCGTGGGCGGCGCCATCGGTCCCGTGCTGGTTTGGGGCCTGCACAGGGCGTTCCCGGCCCGGTCCTGGATCCCCTTGGTCAACCTCCCGGTGCTGCTGGGGGCGACGGGGATTATGCCCCCGGCCAGCCCCATCAACTTCACGGCGTGGGTCTTGGTGGGCACCGTCTTCAACTACGCGGTGTACCGCCGCCGGAAGAAGTGGTGGGAGCGGTACAACTACATTCTGTCGGCGGCCATGGATGCGGGAGTCGCCTTCATGGGCGTCCTACTCTACTTCGCGCTCAACATGGAGACCACGACCATCGACTGGTGGGGAACTGATGAGCACTGCCCGCTCGCCACGTGTCCTACGGCCAGAGGGGTGCAAGTGGACGGCTGTCCGGTCTTCTGAGTCTCGTCGACTTTGACCCGCCGCAGCCTGGCTTATTTTTCGGACGTGTGGTGGTGAGGTTTCAGCTGAAATTTCAGTTAGGTGTTTGTGTTGCTATTCCTGCCGAGATCTAGAGACATATCAGAAGAACGGGGTGGGCGTGGCCTAGCAGTCGTGTGTTCTAGTTTTTTTTCTTGGCTTTATCATTCCACACCATTCTATCTTATTTTGGCATCAGAAAAGCTTTTTCACTCATTCACTATTACTTCCTGCTATATGTCGGACGATGTTCGCCGACCTTTCATCTACGACGCGACGCCTCTTCCGCCCGCCCTCTCTGGCAGCACTCTCCCTCTTTAGGCGGTCTGATGTGACAAGTTACGCCAGCAAACAGCGGATCGCATAACATTGTCTAACACAATAAGAGCCTTTTATTTTTTTTAGGTTATAACCTCGAGATCATACCGAAATCAAATGAGTAATCCTGTTTATCAAATGTTTTGATAGAAAATACAACATCTAAAATGCCGTATATGCATGTATCCGATATAGAAATGACATGGAATGCAACAAAGAAATAGATATCTAGCTGGCATGTACAAACTATAGCCTGCTCCATTCTTAAAGATTATGCATCTTACTCTGAAGCAATTGGAGAGTAACTATGGAAGGGTAAGTTTTTAGATGTTCTTGAGGATTGTATTAACGTCATTCAACTCCATCAAGTCTCATTACACGTTTTACGAATAATAATACCCCCCCGCCGCCCCCCCACCCCCCCCCCCCCCCCCACCCCCACACACACACACACACGCTATACACGGGCAGCAGGCAGACATCGACAAGAAATCATGGGATGGAGCCTTGGGCAGGTTCGGGTTTGTCCTGATGCTTGGCTGGTGAATCTTTTGAAGTCGGTGAATCGTTTGAAGTTGTTGAATCTTTAGAAAAGGTAGTCGAATCTTTGGGACCCCCGGATTCGTGACCCTTGGCCAACTGCTCCTCAACTTTGCGCCGTTCCTGCTCCGTCGCAGCCTTATCCATTGCCTTCGTTCCAACATCACTAGCAGCCCTGGCAACCTTACCCAAGGCCCCCGTCACCCATGCTGCCCCCGTGAACACATACCTGTTCTTCATGATGGCCGCACCGGCAGTGCTAACCTTCTGCTCCGCAGCTGCAATGGCTGATCTCGTCTTCTCCGACACCTGATATTTCTGATCCATTTCCATCACCTTCTCGTTGACGGCAGCAGTGCCCATGCTTATTTTCTCGCTTAGCCCCATCCTTTTGTCCAGATCCGAGACTTTGGCTGAAGCTGTGGATGTCAACTGGTGCTTCTCATCGAAAGACTTTGCCTTGTTCAGTGCATCCTTCCCCAGGACGAATCCCTTGGCCAGCATAGTGGTGACAACATTCTCCGCCTTCCGAACAGCAGATCCGATGCCGCCGGCACCCTCATCGGCATCGTTCGACTATTCAAGCGATCATCAGAAAAGAATGTTACGAGTAGTTTATATCTCCAAGAGAAAAAGTAAATTAAAGAAGAAGAAAAAAAGAGGGCGTAGTGTACTGCAGGAGGAATTAAGACGGTAGCTGGGAGTTGGTAATCCACGGCAGGTGTGATGTCGATGACTAGATCACATATTTTTGCACCCTGCACTTTGATATGAAAACCAATTTAGAAGATCAGATCGAAAAACCAACATCAAAGCTCTGCAATTTTATCATCCCAAGTAAGATGACTAATGACAACAGTTCCTTTCCTAGGCAAAAAACTAGTACTTCACATTCCAATTCTTTGTAAACAAGAGGTATGTCCTTGGGCGACCATGATTCTAATGGAAACTGCTATCCATAAAGCACCACGAACTGAATTGAAATTTAGCACAAGGCAGAGAGATCAATAAATGAAACTAGATTCACCATAATTTACAAATAATTATTATTTTTTAACCGAGCAACCTATGTGGAGATACCAACATACCGTAAGAAGAAGCGCAGTCTCCGCTCCTTGTGAATCTTTAAATGTGACATAGGCAACCTGAGATGACTCATCTACACTGCACAAAGGGAATGGAAGCGTAGCAAATGCATAAGCATCAGAAAGAAAGGTGCATAAATGACGGACATTACGTGTGAGTACAGACCTTTGCATTTCGATGTACACGATGTCACCAGAAAAGGAAAAGAATTCCTTTATATCTTGCACTGATGCGCCGCGGGAGACATTGCTAATCTTTACCGTACTTACCTGCAGAAGCAGTCACTCTATGATCAAGACTATTTTCTCACCGATGATTAATGACACACCAAGAACATAGCATCGAAAGAAGAACCTCAATGGTCATGCTTTAGAGTCAAATAAGAAGAATAATTTAAAAAGGCTATCCAGCAAACTTTCACAAATCAAAACATTTCAGAACAAAGATCACCTACTGCGCGCAGCAAGATCAGGCATTTTTTGGTTTTCAGCTAGTCACACCATAAACAGACAGACAAACATAGCAAAATCAGAAAAACTCACTAGATTGGCCAGGAAAATGCAAAAAAAATTTGTTATTGGAAGCCAAGTTGTTCTTCTTCTACTCGTTTGACGTAAAATCAGAAGGTACATGCCTTGCAAATTATACTTCAATCAATATTTTCATACAACAATAAGCAGAGATGCTATACGAGAAGGGACCTTAGTGTAATGATAAGATTGTTCCTTTGGAACCTAGTTGACCAAAACATAGTAGCAACTATTCTTTTTGTTAATAAGAGAAAACAGCAGGAGATATATGACATTATGCTAGACCAAAAGCATGGAAAAGAGGGAGGGAGGTGTGGGAACAAAAGGATTAGAGAAGAGAGGCAAGAGGTTTAAACAACCTACCGATAAGACTGATCATAAGATAGAGAAGTTAGTATCTACCTCTGGACAATTGGTGGATATTTGGTAGGTTTAGGAGACAACTCATGGGCCAAATGCAGTTAAAGACATCATTAGCTTAATAAGCAGGGTTAGCGATGTATGATGAGGATGGCGGTAGATTAGAGGATGTCGTAGAAGAAACAACAAACTTGAAGGAGCTAAGAGAGTAAAAGGGAAGATTGCATGCTCTGTTATCACATTACACTACCATCTTCTTGACACCTCATCAGCTCTAACAATCGTGTTTCACGAATACAATCTCGTGTGGGTGGGAATAACTGGAAATGTGATAGAGGGGCGACGTTGTCATCGGTGTTACACAAAGAATCTGGAAAACAAAAAAATTGATGGCCATTCATTGATGAAAGCTCATGCAATGGGGAAAACTAATTCAACAAAGCCATAATAACAATCTATTGTTATCTATCATCGTCCAATGGAACACCCACGAACCCGGAACGGAAAGATGGTGCGACTTGAAACAAGATTAGACACCGGCGATCAGAAATGTGTCTCGGATCTTAGCATACTGCGGGAAACGCACGGTTATAAGACGGCATCGATTCCTGACCAAAACAACTACAAATTCCTTTTAGGTTAAATGCTTAAAGAATCATAAAAATGATCTACAGATCAAAGTTGTCAATTTCGGAGAAGTGGAGCAATCATTCCAATGCCAAACCACAACGCACGATCTCAATAGAATTTCTCAACTTGGACGATTCCTATCGCCATCAAGTGCTCGATAATCCTAATTAATGGCGTCAATCTCCAACGATCCAAAGAATGATCGAAGAGAGAAAGAAAAGAAAAATCTACCTCGATCTGATCAGATTCTAATCTGACAGAAACCCTAAGCATATATTTGCAACCAAAAAGAATCGAACCATTGGGATAAAAGCACGGTTCTTCAAACCCGCATGCTTCATTGTACAGAATACATACGATCGGGGAAGATACGAAGGCAGAGCTCACCGTCATGGCTACCGATCCGGCGACGGGAACGAGGACGAGAAGAACAGAGGAGGGAGAGATCGAAGGAAGAGATGAAGACGAACGAGGAAAGCGGCACCCGTGAGTAGGAGGGGAGGGAAGAGCACTTTATAGGCGGTTCGATGCGGGAAGGGTGTAACGGAAGGCCGCCGTTAACCGCATCCGTCTATTACGCGGCGCGGGCGCAATGGACGTGGCACGACGTGTGCGGCACGACGTCAAAAATAATTTTCTTTCGTTTTCCTATATATTTTTTTAATGTGGTGTGAGGTTCGGATAATCAACCCGGATGACGCCCGGCGGACCAGAGCACTCTCCATGCGGTCTCGTTTCTGTTATCATATCGCATATAAAATATATATTAATTAATAAAATTATTAATATATATTTGAAAATTGAGCCTAATATCCATAATTCCAACATTGTATATACATAATAAGATAATATATTTAAAAATATATAATCACTAACTAATCTATGTTTAATTTTTTAAATATATTTTTAAAATTTTACAATAAAATAATAAATAAAATATTTCATCAAGATTGGTTATGTGATGAAATGCACCGTATGAATTTTAATTTGAGTGAAAATATTTTAACTTCTCTTTATTTAATATTATTTCTTATTTATGTAATTAATTAATATTTAATAGACATATCCTTAAAAGGATAAAGATGATTGTGATATAATTAATATATATTAATTTTAATAATATTATTTATTTTTAAATTTTCATTGCTAGATAATTTAAATATTTTCTTTTTTACGTAGGATCCATTTTCCACATACATGTGAGCATGAAAATAAAAATAAAAATAAAAAATTATTAATTTATAGATTTATTTGGATATACTTATATTTATTTGGTTTTTTTATATTTGGATATATTTGTATTTGAATATTATTATGATAGGTAAAATATCATTGTTATTATTTATAAATTTTTGTATTGTTAATTAATTTTGATGTTTTTAAACTAAATAAATTAATTAGAAAAATATGAAAAATGTATTGATTGAAATGTCAATTATGCACGGAGTAAATATACCCATGGGTCCCATCCTTTATGGGGTGGAGATGAGTTTTTTTTTCTTATTATCTAAGCGGTTATGAGGCGAAGATGAGTAGAGCACTTGTCAACCCATCTCCATATCCATCCCCACATTATTTTATATTATAATATTATATATAATATATATTTAATAATAATATTAAAAACATATATAAAACTTGAATCCAATACATTTAATTTCAACGTTCTAACATTAATTACTAAACCAATATTATGTTTTAATTTTATAAATTTTAGTATTTATAATTAATTTTGACAATAATTTTATTTTTAAATAGAATTGATTTATTATGATGATATGATAAACCCATGGATTCCCTACCCTCAATGGGAATTTTTCATTCTCGCCTTTGTCTCATCTAAATACAAATGTATTAGGGATTAAGGGACGAAGGATGAGACGAGAATGAGAAAGCATATCTTGTCCCTAACCTATCATGAAGATTCTTCATTCTTACCTTGTACCATTTAAATGAGGAATAAGATGAGAATGAAAATAAAGAGAGGACACGAGATGGGGAAACACTCCTTTCTATTGTCCTATCTTATTGACATCCCTATGTATGGATTTCCCACCCTTTATAAGATTCTTCCTCCTTGGTTTTCTCCTATTTTAATGGGCAATAAGATGAAAATAAAGATAAGAAATGAGATGAAGATTATCAATACAATTATATGTAACTCATAATTGATATCTTTAGAGCAATTAAAATCGAAATTATAACATCTAATTATAATCTCTATTTCTTTGTAAGATTTATATTTTAATCTATATGGATACTTTGATTGCAACCTCATAAATATGGCAGACCCAAACTCTTTCGGCAGTTCGACACTAATTCCACTCTTAATTTTATAACTTTCATCGAGAGTTTAAACACTTATCTTGACCAAAAGAAAAGTTATATATTTGTATATATATATATGTATATATATATGTATATATATATGTATGTATATATATATATATATATATGTATGTATAAATATATGTATATATATATATATATGATTTTTTTTAAAAGTTATCATATATATATATATATATGTATGTATATATATATGTATATATATGTATATATATATATACATATATATATAAATATATATATATATATATATATATATCTACATACATACATACATATATATATATATATACATATATATGTGTGTATTTATATATACATATATATATATGTATATATATATATATACATACATTCATATATATTTATACATATATATATATATACATATATATATATACATATATATATATACATATACATATATATACATGTATATATGTTAGGGGTATTAAGTATGACGTGACACCTGGTCTTGGATCGTACACCCGGATGACGTCATCGCCCCTCCTGCGCTCCATTACTCCCACGATTTGATCGCCCGATGTCGCTTCTCCTCTGCATCGCCTCAACTACCCGCCAAGTTGACCACGGCACCGGCTTGCGAGGTCAGGCCCGTACGCCACCCGCAGACACAATCGGAAGCATGCCATCTGTCCGACCTATTTAAGCCGAATGGGTAAGACGGGGGGAAAGGGAGACACTCCGAGAGGTGAGTAGACTGGAACACCCTGACGCCATTTTCTGGGGAGCTCGGCCGACGGGCGAGGACTGACTTGAGCGTCGGAGGGGTCGGGCGGAGCATCCGACCCGCTTTGCCGCAGTCTCGCTCCCGACGATCGAGCGCGCCGCCGGAGCGGCCGAGGCGGAGCAGTGAGCCATCGACGCGCTCAACCGCATCGAGACGCACTCCCCGGATTCCACGCCGCGCGCCCGGGTCACGGTAAAGTTGTTTCCAACAGATTGGCGCTAGAAGGAGGGCCTCTGCCGAGGGTCCGCTCGCCTTTAACGACACATGGACGAAGGTCGCCCGGCCGGCACTCGACGAGGTCCTGCACTCCAACCCCGGAGGGACGATCCGCCGCCGCGCGCAGATCGCATCGAGTATATTTAGCGACGCCGGACTCCACCCGCCGAGTCGAGTCCCCCCGCCTCTTCCCTCCGCCACGGCGGAGGCTTTTCAGGACATTTCCCAACAGTCCGACCGGCAAGCATCGCCTGTGCCGCCCTCCCCGCTACTCCAGAGGCGGCAGAGCCGACCCTCCAAAGGCCGGAACCCTTCCCCGCATCATGAGGCATTCCCACCGCACTATCTTCCCAAGATCCCGCCGGGTTCAGGGACGGAACCCGGCTCAAAACTCGACGCCCCGCCCCAACCCGAGGCGGTGTCCTCGCATTCGACGGACTTATTTCGGCTCAAATCCGCTCCATCGCATACCGGATGAGGTGCAAAGGGACGTCCGTGAAGTCCAAAGAAGAGCAGAGGAAGTATCCCACTGGGAGTCCCCGTCGCGACATACGGAATACCCGGTGCCCTTGAACTTCCGCCTCCTCCATCGACCTTTATGATGGAGTCGCGATCCGATCACGCCGCCGCTTCCGCTCGATGGCCCTATATGGAACTCGACGCCTTTGATGTGCCGGCGCCCCACCACGCTGAAAGGATCCACTCAGACGCGGTACAAAGACCTTAAAAAGCGGGACGGTAACATCCTTTGAACAGCTCGCCAAGGACTTCGAGCTACATTTTCTGGCATTTGCGCGACCAAAGCCTTCTGTCGCACTCCTCCTGGGTTTGAAGCAAAAAGAGGACGAACCCCTTTCCCACTTTGTGCGAAGGTTTACCACGGAGGTACGGGAGTTATCGGATGCTCACCCATCGTTATTGATGCAGCGCTATGATGGGGTCATACCATCGAGGTTCTTTGGTCCTTGGTGGAGCGACCCCGCGCCCATCGCGAAATGTTCTCAGTGAGGCGACCGAATACCACCCTCCTCCGAGCCGTGAGATCACATTCCTCGTGACATGGGAGCGACGAGCATGATGACGCTACCGTGGTGTCACCAATAGCCAACGCTACAGGTCCGGCGATTATGGTCGACACCGCAAATTTGGGCCGACATCCTTTATTTCGAGGCCTTTTTGAAGTTAGGGTTGCCAAAGGCCACGAAGCCCTTGCACTCCACCGACTCACCGCCACGGCGACTCGATTTTGTCGCTGGGGCGCGGTGACCCTACCGTTGACTCGGGGATTCTCCGAAGGCAAAAACTACGCTAGTGACCTTTCCGGTGGTCGATCTCCCTACCGTACTGCGCCATCCTGGGCCGACCCACCTCAGCGTGCTAAGGGCGATTATATCCACATACCACCGGACGTTGAAGTTCCCGTGCCGGAGTCGGGGAGGTCCGGGGAGATCCTCAGGAGTCCAGACGGTGTTACTTGACGGCGACCTCCCTGGGTAAGAGAAAAAGGCCGGAGCAGCCCCTCGAAGACCCACGCGGGACGCAACGCCAGACCGAGCGTCCCGAGCCGACAAACCCGGCGGTTAATATTCCGTTGCAAGATGACCGCCCCGATCGGACGGTCGGAATCGGCCCGACTCGATGATCAAGAGCGGGCACGCCTTATCGCCTCCTCCGGAGCACCGATGTCTTCGCCGATGCCGACCTCCGGGAATCGATCTCGAAGTTTCTCAACCCCATCTGCACATTTCCCCGACCGCCCGATCGGTAAGACAGACCCGGCCTCGATCTCGAGCGCCAACGGTGTGCAAATGGAAAGTCGGCGAACTCTTGGCGTCTGACTTCATTGAGGAAGTCCGGTATCCTCAGTGGCTGTCCAATGTAGTCCTCGTCAAGAAGCCTAATGGAAGCTGGAGGATGTGTGTCGACTACACCGATCTAAATCGTGCTTGCCCGAAGGATTGCTTCCCCTTGCCTAGAATCGACCAACCGTCGACTCAACGCGGCACGCCATTTCTCCTTCATGGACGCCTACTCGGTTACAACGGATCCGGATGGCCCCCGAGGATCAGCGACATACGGCCTTCCATACGCCCCAAGGAGCTTACTTCTACAAGGTCATGCCGTTCGGATTAAAGAACGCGGGCGCCACCTACCAAAGGATGGTGAACAAGGTGTTCGCCCAGCAAATAGGGCGAAACATGGAGGTATATGTTGACGACATGATCGTGAAAAGTCGCACAGGGGCTGCACGCCTTGACGACTTGCGGGAAACCTTCTCTACGCTGAGAAGATATGGGATGCGCCTTAATCCAGCCAAGTGCGTCTTCGGTGTAACATCAGGGAAGTTCCTCGGATTCATCATACGCGAGAGAGGAATTGATGCCAACCCCGAGAAGATCCGAGCTCTCACCGACATGAGATCTCCGAGAACAGTAAAGGAGCTTCAATGCCTTAACGGACGGATAGCGGCTCTGTCCCGGTTTTGTCGATCGGAGATAAGTGCCTTCCTTTCTTGAGTCCTCAAAGATCCGAAGAACTTCCAATGGACGACAAAATGCGAGGAAGCTTTCACGGGCACAGCGGCACTTATCCGAGCTCCCCGCCTTATCTCGGTGTCTGCGCGGAAAAGCTTACCCTCTACAGCGGCATCTCGGCATGCGGTGAGCTCGTGATCGGTGAAGGAAGCCCCCGACGCGCAACATCCGGTTTACTACATTAGCCATGTGTTGCGCGGGCCGGAGCAGCGCTATCCTCCCGTTGAAAGGTTGGCATTGGCGCTTGTCCTAGCGGCTCGGAAGCTACGCCCCTACTTCCAAGCCCATACGATTGAGGGTGCCCAGGTCCCAAAACGAGCGGGCGGACCAGCTCGCGAAATTAGCCTCGGGAGCCGATCCAGAGGAACATCCCGAGGTCGAAGAGCTCACACACTCGGTGGCCATCATGGAGATAGGGGACCCGAGTCCCGACCTCTCCACCTCGTGGATTCGAAGTCTTGAAGTATAAGCGCGATGGGATCTGCACGAGGATGAGGTCAAGGCATGGTGGCTCCGCCAACCCAGCGTGGTATTGCGAGATTGGTGACCGGCTCTACAAAGGTCGCTTTCCCATCCCCTACTGCGATGTTTAGATCCCGATGAGGCGGAAGTGATTCGCCGAGGTTCACGACGGACTTGTGGGGAGCACATGGGCGAACTTTGGCCTTCAAATACTACGCGAGATTACTGTGCGGCCTCGTTGCACCGAGGCGCCAAGGTTTTCGTGCGACGGTCGCGACACTTGCCAGCGCCAGTTCGCGCCCGCAGCTCCTGCGGTCGCTCACCTCCATGGATTGCGCGCCGCTTCGCTCAATGGGGAATGGACCTCTTGGGGCGTTCCCGGCCGTCCGCCACGGGAGACATATCATCGTGGGGATAGATTATTTCACTAAGTGGGTGGAAGCCGAGCCCCGGCAACCATTGCGGTCGACGAACGGGTCGAATTCGTATGGAAGAACATCGTGACCCGATTCGATCGCCCAGCGTTATCATCATCGATAACGGAACCCGATTCACTAGCACTTTTCGGTTTACGGAGTTACGTGCGACTTATCACATCGATTGAGGTTTAGCTCGGTGGCCCACCCCGCACCAACGGGCTCACGAGGTGACCAACCGATCTATCCTGGATGGACTTAGGAAAAGGACTTTGACGCCCGATCGAGCTGGGTCGATGAGCTCCGAACATCCTATGGTCTTTGCGGATCTACCCAAGACGGCTTGGCGAGTCCCCTGACCTGGCATTGGCGTGGAAGCGATCCTACCGAGTTGGTCATTCCAACATTCCGGGTGGAGAACTATGAGGAATCCACCTCGGCCCGGGAGTTCGGGCTGGCCTAGACTCTTTGGAAGAACGCAGGGCCGACGCCAAGACGTAAAGATGCCGCATACAACAGAGTGTTGCGGAAGTTATAACAAGAAGGTGCGCCCTCGACCTCTCGGGATGGGAGACTTAGTATTACCTTGGCGGAAGTAAGCGACCCGCCAACTCGAGGGCAAGCTTGCACCTAAGTGGGAAGGCCCTACCGCGTAGTCAAGGTTGTCCAGGGGGACGTTCCGACTATGGCCGGCAGCAATTCGAGGGACCAACGTCGGTAACCTTAAGAAGTACTTTGTCTAAGGACAAAATGAGCGAGCCAATATTTGACTCGGGCTATTGGAATGAAGTCGGAAATTGTATTGCCGTAAAAAAGGGAATTGTATTACCAAAAGCTTTGGAGTACAAAACGAGCCCCTAGAGGGGAAAGAAGGATTACAAAGGCAAGGGAAGGCCCTCCAAAAAAGAAAGAAAAAAAACTCTTCAGGCCGCAGCTCCGGGAAGGCTGTCGTCGAAGGGAACCTCGCCGGGCATGTCGACCCCCTGGTCCTCGGGGCAGGAGGTGAAGGGATCCTCCTCGACCGCCGAGCCTGGAGGGCACGCTCGGAATCGGGCCAGGGCAACCTTGTACCCATACTCGTATGATACCCTGCCCGTCCGGTCCAGCCCGAGGAGGAAGCCCTCCGACTTCTTGTACGCCTCGGCGCCTCCTCTCCGCCGTGCTGCCTTCCGCGCGACAAGAGCTTCTGGGCGGCCTTCACCTCGGCCTCTCTCGAAGTCGCTTGGCGGCCAACTCCGGCCTCCTTCGTCCGGAGCGGCGGTTCTCCGCTCGGAGAAGCTTCGCAACAGCCTCCGACGCCGAGGCGTCTCGAGCTTCGGCGGTCAGTGCGCGACTTCCGCGCCATGTCGGCTGCACGCTCGTGGCGGCGTGACTTCGCACCCATGTCGGCGCTGCTCGGCGGCGACAACCGCCTCAGTCGGACCCGCTCGGGCCTCTTCAAGGCCGGCGACGCCTTTCGAGTTGCGCCTGCATCAGGTCACCAACCGATCGAGTCGTGCGATGAGGGCCGTGGTGTAGTGGAGATTCTGCATAAGAGAAAAGGCTGAAAATGATGAGCGATTAGCAAGAGAATACCGCGAGCGGTGACCCACAACATCGACTTGGCTGACTTGGCGATGAGTGCTTCCGAGGGCAGCGTGTATAGGTCCCGAGCAACGTCGGGATGGAGCGCCCCCTGGAGGTAGCTGGCCGAGGGCTCTCCCCCGACCCACACCTTGTCCCCTCGGGACAGACCATGCCACCGGGCCACCAGAGGGTCGCTCAGCGGCCCCGAAGGGACCTCGCCCATCACACGGGAAAGGAATGGCTGATCCTTCCCCGACGTGACTCGGCATAAGTCCTTCATGGTCGGAGGACACTGACCCTTCCCGGTCGTTCCCTGGCTGGGCCCGGCGCTCTCGGTAGGAGTGGAGGTGCCCGGTCGTTCGGTCGTCTCGACGGACGGGGCCACAGGCACCTCCAGGTCCACCACGTCCTTGGCCCTCTTCTTGGGGCGTCCCTCCTCAGTAGTGCGCGGGGAGCCACCCCCCGCCCGCTTGGGAACCCCCGGAGAGCGCGGAGACGGTCCTGTCGGAGTGCCCGAGTCATGGAAGGACCGCAGGTTCACCATCTCTGCAAAGAACAAGGATGAGTTAGAAATAGAGTGCGGCAAGCTAAAGGCGTGAGACAACAATAGCCTACCCCGTGAGCGGACTTAGTCCGCCTCCACAAGCCACTTCTCAGACATGTTGCGGATGGCTTGCGAGGAAGGAGGATTACCCTTAACCGCTCGAGGTGAGCACGCTCCTCGGCATTGAGTTTCGAGGCGTGTTATCAATGGTCCCTTGCGACCACCGAACCCCAAAACCCAGTCCTTTTACCTGGGCGAAAAGAAGCGCCTCTTCCACCCTTTGTTATTTGTGGGGGCGCCACCAACCCGGAACCCTGTTCGGGCGGCCAGGAAGTATCCCCCCGACCCCTTAAAAAGGCGGAAGCAGGAGAGGAAGAGGTTGCGGGTCGGAGCGATGTTGGCGTAGGGGCATTCCCAGAAAGCCACAGATTCCGCCAAGAGTTTGGAGTTATTTGTGAAGGCGAGATCGCCACAAGGATATGCAGGATACTATGATTGGATGCGGGAAGGCAGGCCGGCCTCTAAGGCATCGGCGGTCGAGCAAAGCCCTTAGGAACCGGTCGAAAGCCCGCTGCCCTGCCGGGGTCGAAGGCTGTATTCTTCGGGATGCCGTGCTTGCGCGGAGAATCCCTACCATGCGCTCATCCAAGGTGGAATCCTGGTCGATGCGGCCACATTATGGCCTCTAGCGCGCGCGCTTCACTTTGAGGAAGGGCTGGAAGGAGGAGATGAGGGAGAGCGGCGACACGGGTTGTAGAGAGGGGAGGAAGAAGCAGATGAGGAGGAGGTGGAAGGAAGAGCGATCACGCACTAACCTACAATGGAAGGAATCGACTGGAAGAAGTCAAAGAACACCGGAGCCAAGGGAGAAAACTCGAAGGAAGACGACGGCAGGACTAGAGAGGAAAAACTCCACTGATAAAAAGTGGCAGAGTGTCACGGAGCTCACTATTTATAGAAAGGGGGGCCTCGGCCTTTCGCCTCCCGAGGCAGGCGACAGCATGACACCGCAACACCGCCCAATAGCATCGCATCGGGCAGTCGAAGCGCCGGCGTCATATTAATGAAGAGGTGACGTGTCCACCGCCCAGGTAAGTAACTTACCCAGCACGCCAGCGGCTCCTCGATTCCAGCAACCGCACTATCGCGAGCCGTTTTTCGAAGCGGCACGGCGGCGGTTCGGTTTTCTAGGCCTTGAGCGGCGGCTCGGCCCTATATCCCGAACGGCGGTTCGGCGATATCGGTTTTCCAGGCCTTGAGCGGCGGCTCGGCCCTATATCCCGAACGGTGGTTCGGCGATATCGGTTTTCTAGGCCTTGAGCGGCGGCTCGGCCCTATATCCCGAACGGCGGTTCGGCGATATCGGTTTTCCAGGCCTTGAGCGGCGGCTCGGCCCTATATCCCGAACGGCGGTTCGGCGATATCGGTTTTCTAGGCCTTGAGCGGCGGCTCGGCCCTATATCCCGAACGGCGGTTCGGCGATATCGGTTTTCCAGGCCTTGAGCGGCGGCTCGGCCCTATATCCCGAACGGCGGTTCGGCGATATCGGTTTTCCAGGTCTTGAGCGGCGGCTCGACCACTGGTCTTCTAGGCCTTGAGCGGCGGCTCGGCCCTATATCCCGAACGGCGGTTCGGGCGATATCGGGTTTCGTGTCTTGAGCGGCGCCGACCATCGGTCTTCCAGGCCTTGAGCGGCGGCTCGGCCCTATATCCCGAACGGCGGTTCGGCGATATCGGTTTTCCAGGTCTTGAGCGGCGGCTCGACCACTGGTCTTCTAGGCCTTGAGCGGCGGCTCGGCCCTATATCCCGAACGGCGGTTCGGCGATATCGGTTTTCTAGGCCTTGAGCGGCGGCTCGGCCCTATATCCCGAACGGCGGTTCGGCGATATCGGTTTTCTAGGCCTTGAGCGGCGGCTCGGCCCTATATCCCGAACGGCGGTTCGGCGATATCGGTTTTCCAGGTCTTGAGCGGCGGCTCGACCACTGGTCTTCTAGGCCTTGAGCGGCGGCTCGGCCCTATATCCCGAACGGCGGTTCGGCGATATCGGTTTTCCAGGTCTTGAGCGGCGGCTCGACCACTGGTTTTCTAGGCCTTGAGCGGCGGCTCGGCCCTATACCCCGAACGGCGGTTCGGTTATTATGGTTTTCCAGGTCTTGTGCGGACCTCGACCCCTTATTACGGACATTTACGGATCGGCAATGTGAGTTGAACATCGCCGCTTACCCTTTACGACGGCGGTTACATGGTCCTCGAGGTTCCTCAACCATTAGTTTTGAGGGCCTTGCGCTGTCTCGACCGACACGATTACCGAACGACGGATTGGCAACGGGGGATTGAGC